>JACBOU010000259.1:0-600000 GCA_014706145.1 Phytophthora sp. ST_20190627
GAACTAACCCTCCCCATTTCACAACAACGCCATTTTACAAAGCCTACGCCATACACACGCACGACAAACTCACAGACGCTCGCCGTCGACATTATGCACCACTGCAGCTATCCCAAACATTTATAGCTACCATACCTTTCATCACACAGACCGGTCTGTTCAGTCGCTAATGACCACCTCAAACGATGGATCGAGATTCACACACAGCTACGAGAACGATCGCCCACGCCGATGCCGCCCTCTCTACCTTGACGAGCACAGCCTTTACTGACAGATCGTCGCCTCGGTTCAACCAACCGCCCGCATACCCAACCGATTTCTCCACAATAAAGCAACACCAGACATACGTCCAGCGTGTGCAGCTGGCCGGAAACCGTTGATCCGACGAAAGCAGGCACCGGGCAACAAGCAAACAAAGACGCAGTAGTAAGCAAACAGCTGCATAGAGTCTCCGAGCGAGCGCACCGCCTGGCGTGGGCAACAACAAGAAGCGCGGGACCGGGATTGAACCAGTGACCCTTCGAGCTGCAATCGAACGCTCTACCACTGAGCTACCCGCGCGTCGAACTAAACTAACCCGAACTAACCCGAACACTAACCCGAACTAACCCGAACTAACCCGACAACCCTCCCCATTTCACAACAACGCCATTTTACAAAGCCTACTCACGCCAAACACACGCACTGACAAACTCACAGACTCGCCGTCGACATTATGCACCACTACAGCTATCCCAAACATTTATAGCTACCATACACCTTTCATCACACAGACCGGTCTGTTCGAGTCGCACTAATGACCACCTCAAACGATGGATCGAGATTCACACACAGCTACGAGAACGATCGCCCACGCCGTGCCGCCCTCTCTACCTTGACGAGCACAGCCTTTACTGACAGATCGTCGCCTCGGTTTCAAATCAACCATACATACCCAGCCGATCCATTCCACAATAAAGCAGCAACACCAGACGCCAACGCGTGTGCAGCTGGCCGGAAACCGTTGATCCGACCGAAAAGCAGGCGCAGGCAACAAGCAAGCAAAACGCAGTAGTAAGCAAACAGCTGCATAGAGTCTCGAGCGAGCGCACCGCCTGGCGTGGGCAACAACAAGCGCGGGACCGGGATTGAACCAGTGACCCTTCGAGCTGCAATCGGGCGCTCTACCACTGAGCTACCCGCGTCGAACCCAAACTAACCCGAACCCGAACTAGCGAACTAGCGAACTAACCGAACGAACTAACCCCTCCCCATTTCACAACAACGCCATTTTACAAAGCCTACTCGCCAAACACACGCACTGACAAACTCACAGACTCGCCGTCGACATTATGCACCACTACAGCTATCCCAAACATTTATAGCTACCATACACCTTTCATCACACAGACCGGTCTGTTCGAGTCGCACTAATGACCACCTCAAACGATGGATCGAGATTCACACACAGCTACGAGAACGATCGCCCACGCCGTGCCGCCCTCTCTACCTTGACGAGCACAGCCTTTACTGACAGATCGTCGCCTCGGTTTCAAATCAACCATACATACCCAGCCGATCCATTCCACAATAAAAGCAACACCAGACATACGTCCAACGTGTGCAGCTGGCCGGAAACCGTTGATCCGACCGAAAGCAGGCACCAGGCAACAAGCAAGCAAAACGCAGTAGTAAGCAAACAGCTGCATAGAGTCTCGAGCGAGCGCACCGCCTGGCGTGGGCAACAACAAGAAGCGCGGACCGGGATTGAACCAGTGACCCTTCGAGCTGCAATCGAACGCTCTACCACTGAGCTACCCGCGCGTCGAACCCAAACTAACCCGAACTAACCCGAACTAACCCGAACTAACCCCTCCCCCATTTCACAACAACGCCATTTTACAAAGCCTACTCACGCCAAACACACGCACTGACAAACTCACAGACTCGCCGTCGACATTATGCACCACTACAGCTATCCCAAACATTTATAGCTACCATACACCTTTCATCACACAGACCGGTCTGTTCGAGTCGCACTAATGACCACCTCAAACGATGGATCGAGATTCACACACAGCTACGAGAACGATCGCCCACGCCGTGCCGCCCTCTCTACCTTGACGAGCACAGCCTTTACTGACAGATCGTCGCCTCGGATTTCAAATCAACCATACATACCCAGCCGATCCATTCCACAATAAAAGCAACACCAGACATACGTCCAACGTGTGCAGCTGGCCGGAAACCGTTGATCCGACCGAAAAGCAGGCACAGGCAACAAGCAAGCAAAACGCAGTAGTAAGCAAACAGCTGCATAGAGTCTCGAGCGAGCGCACCGCCTGGCGTGGGCAACAACAAGCGCGGGACCGGGATTGAACCAGTGACCCTTCGAGCTGCAATCGAACGCTCTACCACTGAGCTACGCGCGTCGAACCCAAACTAACCCGAACTAACCCGAACTAACCCGAACTAACCCCTCCCCATTTCACAACAACGCCATTTTACAAAGCCTACTCACGCCAAACACACGCACTGACAAACTCACAGACTCGCCGTCGACATTATGCACCACTACAGCTATCCCAAACATTTATAGCTACCATACACCTTTCATCACACAGACCGGTCTGTTCGAGTCGCACTAATGACCACCTCAAACGATGGATCGAGATTCACACACAGCTACGAGAACGATCGCCCACGCCGTGCCGCCCTCTCTACCTTGACGAGCACAGCCTTTACTGACAGATCGTCGCCTCGGATTCAAATCAACCATACATACCCAGCCGATCCATTCCACAATAAAAGCAACACCAGACATACGTCCAACGTGTGCAGCTGGCCGGAAACCGTTGATCCGACCGAAAAGCAGGCGTCAGGCAACAAGCAAGCAAAACGCAGTAGTAAGCAAACAGCTGCATAGAGTCTCGAGCGAGCGCACCGCCTGGCGTGGGCAACAACAAAGCGCGGACCGGGATTGAACCAGTGACCCTTCGAGCTGCAATCAGACGCTCTACCACTGAGCTACCCGCGCGTCGAACCCAAACTAACTAGCGAACTAACCCGAACTAACCCGAACTAACCCTCCCCATTTCACAACAACGCCATTTTACAAAGCCTACTCACGCCAAACACACGCACTGACAAACTCACAGACTCGCCGTCGACATTATGCACCACTACAGCTATCCCAAACATTTATAGCTACCATACACCTTTCATCACACAGACCGGTCTGTTCGAGTCGCACTAATGACCACCTCAAACGATGGATCGAGATTCACACACAGCTACGAGAACGATCGCCCACGCCGTGCCGCCCTCTCTACCTTGACGAGCACAGCCTTTACTGACAGATCGTCGCCTCGGATTTCAAATCAACCATACATACCCAGCCGATCCATTCCACAATAAAGCAACACCAGACATACGTCCAACGTGTGCAGCTGGCCGGAAACCGTTGATCCGACCGAAAAGCAGGCGTCAGGCAACAAGCAAGCAAAACGCAGTAGTAAGCAAACAGCTGCATAGAGTCTCGAGCGAGCGCACCGCCTGGCGTGGGCAACAACAAGAAGCGCGGGACCGGGATTGAACCAGTGACCCTTCGAGCTGCAATCGAACGCTCTACCACTGAGCTACCCGCGCGTCGAACCCAAACTAACCCGAACTAACCCGAACTAACCCGAACTAACCCCTTCCCCATTTCACAACAACGCCATTTTACAAAGCCTACTCACGCCAAACACACGCACTGACAAACTCACAGACTCGCCGTCGACATTATGCACCACTACAGCTATCCCAAACATTTATAGCTACCATACACCTTTCATCACACAGACCGGTCTGTTCGAGTCGCACTAATGACCACCTCAAACGATGGATCGAGATTCACACACAGCTACGAGAACGATCGCCCACGCCGTGCCGCCCTCTCTACCTTGACGAGCACAGCCTTTACTGACAGATCGTCGCCTCGGATTTCAAATCCAACCGTACATACCCAGCCGATCCATTCCACAATAAAAGCAACACCAGACATACGTCCAACGTGTGCAGCTGGCCGGAAACCGTTGATCCGACCGAAAAGCAGGCGTCAGGCAACAAGCAAGCAAAACGCAGTAGTAAGCAAACAGCTGCATAGAGTCTCGAGCGAGCGCACCGCCTGGCGTGGGCAACAACAAGCGCGGGACCGGGATTGAACCAGTGACCCTTCGAGCTGCAATCGAACGCTCTACCACTGAGCTACCCGCGCGTCGAACCCAAACTAACCCGAACTAACCCGAACTAACCCCTCCCCCATTTCACAACAACGCCATTTTACAAAGCCTACTCACGCCAAACACACGCACTGACAAACTCACAGACTCGCCGTCGACATTATGCACCACTACAGCTATCCCAAACATTTATAGCTACCATACACCTTTCATCACACAGACCGGTCTGTTCGAGTCGCACTAATGACCACCTCAAACGATGGATCGAGATTCACACACAGCTACGAGAACGATCGCCCACGCCGTGCCGCCCTCTCTACCTTGACGAGCACAGCCTTTACTGACAGATCGTCGCCTCGGATTTCAAATCCAACCATACATACCCAGCCGATCCATTCCACAATAAAAGCAACACCAGACATACGTCCAACGTGTGCAGCTGGCCGGAAACCGTTGATCCGACCGAAAAGCAGGCGTCAGGCAACAAGCAAGCAAAACGCAGTAGTAAGCAAACAGCTGCATAGAGTCTCGAGCGAGCGCACCGCCTGGCGTGGGCAACAACAAGCGCGGGACCGGGATTGAACCAGTGACCCTTCGAGCTGCAATCGAACGCTCTACCACTGAGCTACCCGCGCGTCGAACCCAAACTAACCCGAACTAACCCGAACTAACCGAACTAACCCCTCCCCATTTCACAACAACGCCATTTTACAAAGCCTACTCACGCCAAACACACGCACTGACAAACTCACAGACTCGCCGTCGACATTATGCACCACTACAGCTATCCCAAACATTTATAGCTACCATACACCTTTCATCACACAGACCGGTCTGTTCGAGTCGCACTAATGACCACCTCAAACGATGGATCGAGATTCACACACAGCTACGAGAACGATCGCCCACGCCGTGCCGCCCTCTCTACCTTGACGAGCACAGCCTTTACTGACAGATCGTCGCCTCGGATTCAAATCCAACCGTACATACCCAGCCGATCCATTCCACAATAAAAGCAACACCAGACATACGTCCAACGTGTGCAGCTGGCCGGAAACCGTTGATCCGACCGAAAAGCAGGCACCAGGCAACAAGCAAGCAAAACGCAGTAGTAAGCAAACAGCTGCATAGAGTCTCGAGCGAGCGCACCGCCTGGCGTGGGCAACAACAAGAAGCGCGGGACCGGGATTGAACCAGTGACCCTTCGAGCTGCAATCGAACGCTCTACCACTGAGCTACCCGCGCGTCGAACCCAAACTAACCCGAACTAACCCGAACTAACCCGAACTAACCCCTCCCCCATTTCACAACAACGCCATTTTACAAAGCCTACTCACGCCAAACACACGCACTGACAAACTCACAGACTCGCCGTCGACATTATGCACCACTACAGCTATCCCAAACATTTATAGCTACCATACACCTTTCATCACACAGACCGGTCTGTTCGAGTCGCACTAATGACCACCTCAAACGATGGATCGAGATTCACACACAGCTACGAGAACGATCGCCCACGCCGTGCCGCCCTCTCTACCTTGACGAGCACAGCCTTTACTGACAGATCGTCGCCTCGGATTTCAAATCCAACCATACATACCCAGCCGATCCATTCCACAATAAAAGCAACACCAGACATACGTCCAACGTGTGCAGCTGGCCGGAAACCGTTGATCCGACCGAAAAGCAGGCACCAGGCAACAAGCAAGCAAAACGCAGTAGTAAGCAAACAGCTGCATAGAGTCTCGAGCGAGCGCACCGCCTGGCGTGGGCAACAACAAGCGCGGGACCGGGATTGAACCAGTGACCCTTCGAGCTGCAATCGAACGCTCTACCACTGAGCTACCCGCGCGTCGAACCCAAACTAACCCGAACTAACCCGAACTAACCCGAACTAACCCCTCCCCCATTTCACAACAACGCCATTTTACAAAGCCTACTCACGCCAAACACACGCACTGACAAACTCACAGACTCGCCGTCGACATTATGCACCACTACAGCTATCCCAAACATTTATAGCTACCATACACCTTTCATCACACAGACCGGTCTGTTCGAGTCGCACTAATGACCACCTCAAACGATGGATCGAGATTCACACACAGCTACGAGAACGATCGCCCACGCCGTGCCGCCCTCTCTACCTTGACGAGCACAGCCTTTACTGACAGATCGTCGCCTCGGATTTCAAATCCAACCATACATACCCAGCCGATCCATTCCACAATAAAAGCAACACCAGACATACGTCCAACGTGTGCAGCTGGCCGGAAACCGTTGATCCGACCGAAAAGCAGGCACCAGGCAACAAGCAAGCAAAACGCAGTAGTAAGCAAACAGCTGCATAGAGTCTCGAGCGAGCGCACCGCCTGGCGTGGGCAACAACAAGAAGCGCGGGACCGGGATTGAACCAGTGACCCTTCGAGCTGCAATCGAACGCTCTACCACTGAGCTACCCGCGCGTCGAACCCAAACTAACCCGAACTAACCCGAACTAACCCTCCCCATTTCACAACAACGCCATTTTACAAAGCCTACTCACGCCAAACACACGCACTGACAAACTCACAGACTCGCCGTCGACATTATGCACCACTACAGCTATCCCAAACATTTATAGCTACCATACACCTTTCATCACACAGACCGGTCTGTTCGAGTCGCACTAATGACCACCTCAAACGATGGATCGAGATTCACACACAGCTACGAGAACGATCGCCCACGCCGTGCCGCCCTCTCTACCTTGACGAGCACAGCCTTTACTGACAGATCGTCGCCTCGGATTTCAAATCCAACCGTACATACCCAGCCGATCCATTCCACAATAAAAGCAACACCAGACATACGTCCAACGTGTGCAGCTGGCCGGAAACCGTTGATCCGACCGAAAAGCAGGCACCAGGCAACAAGCAAGCAAAACGCAGTAGTAAGCAAACAGCTGCATAGAGTCTCGAGCGAGCGCACCGCCTGGCGTGGGCAACAACAAGAAGCGCGGGACCGGGATTGAACCAGTGACCCTTCGAGCTGCAATCGAACGCTCTACCACTGAGCTACCCGCGCGTCGAACCCAAACTAACCCGAACTAACCCGAACTAACCCGAACTAACCCCTCCCCCATTTCACAACAACGCCATTTTACAAAGCCTACTCACGCCAAACACACGCACTGACAAACTCACAGACTCGCCGTCGACATTATGCACCACTACAGCTATCCCAAACATTTATAGCTACCATACACCTTTCATCACACAGACCGGTCTGTTCGAGTCGCACTAATGACCACCTCAAACGATGGATCGAGATTCACACACAGCTACGAGAACGATCGCCCACGCCGTGCCGCCCTCTCTACCTTGACGAGCACAGCCTTTACTGACAGATCGTCGCCTCGGATTTCAAATCCAACCATACATACCCAGCCGATCCATTCCACAATAAAAGCAACACCAGACATACGTCCAACGTGTGCAGCTGGCCGGAAACCGTTGATCCGACCGAAAAGCAGGCACCAGGCAACAAGCAAGCAAAACGCAGTAGTAAGCAAACAGCTGCATAGAGTCTCGAGCGAGCGCACCGCCTGGCGTGGGCAACAACAAGAAGCGCGGGACCGGGATTGAACCAGTGACCCTTCGAGCTGCAATCGAACGCTCTACCACTGAGCTACCCGCGCGTCGAACCCAAACTAACCCGAACTAACCCGAACTAACCCGAACTAACCCCTCCCCCATTTCACAACAACGCCATTTTACAAAGCCTACTCACGCCAAACACACGCACTGACAAACTCACAGACTCGCCGTCGACATTATGCACCACTACAGCTATCCCAAACATTTATAGCTACCATACACCTTTCATCACACAGACCGGTCTGTTCGAGTCGCACTAATGACCACCTCAAACGATGGATCGAGATTCACACACAGCTACGAGAACGATCGCCCACGCCGTGCCGCCCTCTCTACCTTGACGAGCACAGCCTTTACTGACAGATCGTCGCCTCGGATTTCAAATCCAACCGTACATACCCAGCCGATCCATTCCACAATAAAAGCAACACCAGACATACGTCCAACGTGTGCAGCTGGCCGGAAACCGTTGATCCGACCGAAAAGCAGGCACCAGGCAACAAGCAAGCAAAACGCAGTAGTAAGCAAACAGCTGCATAGAGTCTCGAGCGAGCGCACCGCCTGGCGTGGGCAACAACAAGAAGCGCGGGACCGGGATTGAACCAGTGACCCTTCGAGCTGCAATCGAACGCTCTACCACTGAGCTACCCGCGCGTCGAACCCAAACTAACCCGAACTAACCCGAACTAACCCGAACTAACCCCTCCCCCATTTCACAACAACGCCATTTTACAAAGCCTACTCACGCCAAACACACGCACTGACAAACTCACAGACTCGCCGTCGACATTATGCACCACTACAGCTATCCCAAACATTTATAGCTACCATACACCTTTCATCACACAGACCGGTCTGTTCGAGTCGCACTAATGACCACCTCAAACGATGGATCGAGATTCACACACAGCTACGAGAACGATCGCCCACGCCGTGCCGCCCTCTCTACCTTGACGAGCACAGCCTTTACTGACAGATCGTCGCCTCGGATTTCAAATCCAACCGTACATACCCAGCCGATCCATTCCACAATAAAAGCAACACCAGACATACGTCCAACGTGTGCAGCTGGCCGGAAACCGTTGATCCGACCGAAAAGCAGGCACCAGGCAACAAGCAAGCAAAACGCAGTAGTAAGCAAACAGCTGCATAGAGTCTCGAGCGAGCGCACCGCCTGGCGTGGGCAACAACAAGAAGCGCGGGACCGGGATTGAACCAGTGACCCTTCGAGCTGCAATCGAACGCTCTACCACTGAGCTACCCGCGCGTCGAACCCAAACTAACCCGAACTAACCCGAACTAACCCGAACTAACCCCTCCCCCATTTCACAACAACGCCATTTTACAAAGCCTACTCACGCCAAACACACGCACTGACAAACTCACAGACTCGCCGTCGACATTATGCACCACTACAGCTATCCCAAACATTTATAGCTACCATACACCTTTCATCACACAGACCGGTCTGTTCGAGTCGCACTAATGACCACCTCAAACGATGGATCGAGATTCACACACAGCTACGAGAACGATCGCCCACGCCGTGCCGCCCTCTCTACCTTGACGAGCACAGCCTTTACTGACAGATCGTCGCCTCGGATTTCAAATCCAACCGTACATACCCAGCCGATCCATTCCACAATAAAAGCAACACCAGACATACGTCCAACGTGTGCAGCTGGCCGGAAACCGTTGATCCGACCGAAAAGCAGGCACCAGGCAACAAGCAAGCAAAACGCAGTAGTAAGCAAACAGCTGCATAGAGTCTCGAGCGAGCGCACCGCCTGGCGTGGGCAACAACAAGAAGCGCGGGACCGGGATTGAACCAGTGACCCTTCGAGCTGCAATCGAACGCTCTACCACTGAGCTACCCGCGCGTCGAACCCAAACTAACCCGAACTAACCCGAACTAACCCGAACTAACCCCTCCCCCATTTCACAACAACGCCATTTTACAAAGCCTACTCACGCCAAACACACGCACTGACAAACTCACAGACTCGCCGTCGACATTATGCACCACTACAGCTATCCCAAACATTTATAGCTACCATACACCTTTCATCACACAGACCGGTCTGTTCGAGTCGCACTAATGACCACCTCAAACGATGGATCGAGATTCACACACAGCTACGAGAACGATCGCCCACGCCGTGCCGCCCTCTCTACCTTGACGAGCACAGCCTTTACTGACAGATCGTCGCCTCGGATTTCAAATCCAACCGTACATACCCAGCCGATCCATTCCACAATAAAAGCAACACCAGACATACGTCCAACGTGTGCAGCTGGCCGGAAACCGTTGATCCGACCGAAAAGCAGGCACCAGGCAACAAGCAAGCAAAACGCAGTAGTAAGCAAACAGCTGCATAGAGTCTCGAGCGAGCGCACCGCCTGGCGTGGGCAACAACAAGAAGCGCGGGACCGGGATTGAACCAGTGACCCTTCGAGCTGCAATCGAACGCTCTACCACTGAGCTACCCGCGCGTCGAACCCAAACTAACCCGAACTAACCCGAACTAACCCCTCCCCCATTTCACAACAACGCCATTTTACAAAGCCTACTCACGCCAAACACACGCACTGACAAACTCACAGACTCGCCGTCGACATTATGCACCACTACAGCTATCCCAAACATTTATAGCTACCATACACCTTTCATCACACAGACCGGTCTGTTCGAGTCGCACTAATGACCACCTCAAACGATGGATCGAGATTCACACACAGCTACGAGAACGATCGCCCACGCCGTGCCGCCCTCTCTACCTTGACGAGCACAGCCTTTACTGACAGATCGTCGCCTCGGATTTCAAATCCAACCGTACATACCCAGCCGATCCATTCCACAATAAAAGCAACACCAGACATACGTCCAACGTGTGCAGCTGGCCGGAAACCGTTGATCCGACCGAAAAGCAGGCACCAGGCAACAAGCAAGCAAAACGCAGTAGTAAGCAAACAGCTGCATAGAGTCTCGAGCGAGCGCACCGCCTGGCGTGGGCAACAACAAGAAGCGCGGGACCGGGATTGAACCAGTGACCCTTCGAGCTGCAATCGAACGCTCTACCACTGAGCTACCCGCGCGTCGAACCCAAACTAACCCGAACTAACCCGAACTAACCCGAACTAACCCCTCCCCCATTTCACAACAACGCCATTTTACAAAGCCTACTCACGCCAAACACACGCACTGACAAACTCACAGACTCGCCGTCGACATTATGCACCACTACAGCTATCCCAAACATTTATAGCTACCATACACCTTTCATCACACAGACCGGTCTGTTCGAGTCGCACTAATGACCACCTCAAACGATGGATCGAGATTCACACACAGCTACGAGAACGATCGCCCACGCCGTGCCGCCCTCTCTACCTTGACGAGCACAGCCTTTACTGACAGATCGTCGCCTCGGATTTCAAATCCAACCGTACATACCCAGCCGATCCATTCCACAATAAAAGCAACACCAGACATACGTCCAACGTGTGCAGCTGGCCGGAAACCGTTGATCCGACCGAAAAGCAGGCACCAGGCAACAAGCAAGCAAAACGCAGTAGTAAGCAAACAGCTGCATAGAGTCTCGAGCGAGCGCACCGCCTGGCGTGGGCAACAACAAGAAGCGCGGGACCGGGATTGAACCAGTGACCCTTCGAGCTGCAATCGAACGCTCTACCACTGAGCTACCCGCGCGTCGAACCCAAACTAACCCGAACTAACCCGAACTAACCCGAACTAACCCCTCCCCCATTTCACAACAACGCCATTTTACAAAGCCTACTCACGCCAAACACACGCACTGACAAACTCACAGACTCGCCGTCGACATTATGCACCACTACAGCTATCCCAAACATTTATAGCTACCATACACCTTTCATCACACAGACCGGTCTGTTCGAGTCGCACTAATGACCACCTCAAACGATGGATCGAGATTCACACACAGCTACGAGAACGATCGCCCACGCCGTGCCGCCCTCTCTACCTTGACGAGCACAGCCTTTACTGACAGATCGTCGCCTCGGATTTCAAATCCAACCGTACATACCCAGCCGATCCATTCCACAATAAAAGCAACACCAGACATACGTCCAACGTGTGCAGCTGGCCGGAAACCGTTGATCCGACCGAAAAGCAGGCACCAGGCAACAAGCAAGCAAAACGCAGTAGTAAGCAAACAGCTGCATAGAGTCTCGAGCGAGCGCACCGCCTGGCGTGGGCAACAACAAGAAGCGCGGGACCGGGATTGAACCAGTGACCCTTCGAGCTGCAATCGAACGCTCTACCACTGAGCTACCCGCGCGTCGAACCCAAACTAACCCGAACTAACCCGAACTAACCCCTAACCCCATTTCACAACAACGCCATTTTACAAAGCCTACTCACGCCAAACACACGCACTGACAAACTCACAGACTCGCCGTCGACATTATGCACCACTACAGCTATCCCAAACATTTATAGCTACCATACACCTTTCATCACACAGACCGGTCTGTTCGAGTCGCACTAATGACCACCTCAAACGATGGATCGAGATTCACACACAGCTACGAGAACGATCGCCCACGCCGTGCCGCCCTCTCTACCTTGACGAGCACAGCCTTTACTGACAGATCGTCGCCTCGGATTTCAAATCCAACCGTACATACCCAGCCGATCCATTCCACAATAAAAGCAACACCAGACATACGTCCAACGTGTGCAGCTGGCCGGAAACCGTTGATCCGACCGAAAAGCAGGCACCAGGCAACAAGCAAGCAAAACGCAGTAGTAAGCAAACAGCTGCATAGAGTCTCGAGCGAGCGCACCGCCTGGCGTGGGCAACAACAAGAAGCGCGGGACCGGGATTGAACCAGTGACCCTTCGAGCTGCAATCGAACGCTCTACCACTGAGCTACCCGCGCGTCGAACCCAAACTAACCCGAACTAACCCGAACTAACCCGAACTAACCCCTCCCCCATTTCACAACAACGCCATTTTACAAAGCCTACTCACGCCAAACACACGCACTGACAAACTCACAGACTCGCCGTCGACATTATGCACCACTACAGCTATCCCAAACATTTATAGCTACCATACACCTTTCATCACACAGACCGGTCTGTTCGAGTCGCACTAATGACCACCTCAAACGATGGATCGAGATTCACACACAGCTACGAGAACGATCGCCCACGCCGTGCCGCCCTCTCTACCTTGACGAGCACAGCCTTTACTGACAGATCGTCGCCTCGGATTTCAAATCCAACCGTACATACCCAGCCGATCCATTCCACAATAAAAGCAACACCAGACATACGTCCAACGTGTGCAGCTGGCCGGAAACCGTTGATCCGACCGAAAAGCAGGCACCAGGCAACAAGCAAGCAAAACGCAGTAGTAAGCAAACAGCTGCATAGAGTCTCGAGCGAGCGCACCGCCTGGCGTGGGCAACAACAAGAAGCGCGGGACCGGGATTGAACCAGTGACCCTTCGAGCTGCAATCGAACGCTCTACCACTGAGCTACCCGCGCGTCGAACCCAAACTAACCCGAACTAACCCGAACTAACCCGAACTAACCCCTCCCCCATTTCACAACAACGCCATTTTACAAAGCCTACTCACGCCAAACACACGCACTGACAAACTCACAGACTCGCCGTCGACATTATGCACCACTACAGCTATCCCAAACATTTATAGCTACCATACACCTTTCATCACACAGACCGGTCTGTTCGAGTCGCACTAATGACCACCTCAAACGATGGATCGAGATTCACACACAGCTACGAGAACGATCGCCCACGCCGTGCCGCCCTCTCTACCTTGACGAGCACAGCCTTTACTGACAGATCGTCGCCTCGGATTTCAAATCCAACCGTACATACCCAGCCGATCCATTCCACAATAAAAGCAACACCAGACATACGTCCAACGTGTGCAGCTGGCCGGAAACCGTTGATCCGACCGAAAAGCAGGCACCAGGCAACAAGCAAGCAAAACGCAGTAGTAAGCAAACAGCTGCATAGAGTCTCGAGCGAGCGCACCGCCTGGCGTGGGCAACAACAAGAAGCGCGGGACCGGGATTGAACCAGTGACCCTTCGAGCTGCAATCGAACGCTCTACCACTGAGCTACCCGCGCGTCGAACCCAAACTAACCCGAACTAACCCGAACTAACCCGAACTAACCCCTCCCCCATTTCACAACAACGCCATTTTACAAAGCCTACTCACGCCAAACACACGCACTGACAAACTCACAGACTCGCCGTCGACATTATGCACCACTACAGCTATCCCAAACATTTATAGCTACCATACACCTTTCATCACACAGACCGGTCTGTTCGAGTCGCACTAATGACCACCTCAAACGATGGATCGAGATTCACACACAGCTACGAGAACGATCGCCCACGCCGTGCCGCCCTCTCTACCTTGACGAGCACAGCCTTTACTGACAGATCGTCGCCTCGGATTTCAAATCCAACCGTACATACCCAGCCGATCCATTCCACAATAAAAGCAACACCAGACATACGTCCAACGTGTGCAGCTGGCCGGAAACCGTTGATCCGACCGAAAAGCAGGCACCAGGCAACAAGCAAGCAAAACGCAGTAGTAAGCAAACAGCTGCATAGAGTCTCGAGCGAGCGCACCGCCTGGCGTGGGCAACAACAAGAAGCGCGGGACCGGGATTGAACCAGTGACCCTTCGAGCTGCAATCGAACGCTCTACCACTGAGCTACCCGCGCGTCGAACCCAAACTAACCCGAACTAACCCGAACTAACCCGAACTAACCCCTCCCCCATTTCACAACAACGCCATTTTACAAAGCCTACTCACGCCAAACACACGCACTGACAAACTCACAGACTCGCCGTCGACATTATGCACCACTACAGCTATCCCAAACATTTATAGCTACCATACACCTTTCATCACACAGACCGGTCTGTTCGAGTCGCACTAATGACCACCTCAAACGATGGATCGAGATTCACACACAGCTACGAGAACGATCGCCCACGCCGTGCCGCCCTCTCTACCTTGACGAGCACAGCCTTTACTGACAGATCGTCGCCTCGGATTTCAAATCCAACCGTACATACCCAGCCGATCCATTCCACAATAAAAGCAACACCAGACATACGTCCAACGTGTGCAGCTGGCCGGAAACCGTTGATCCGACCGAAAAGCAGGCACCAGGCAACAAGCAAGCAAAACGCAGTAGTAAGCAAACAGCTGCATAGAGTCTCGAGCGAGCGCACCGCCTGGCGTGGGCAACAACAAGAAGCGCGGGACCGGGATTGAACCAGTGACCCTTCGAGCTGCAATCGAACGCTCTACCACTGAGCTACCCGCGCGTCGAACCCAAACTAACCCGAACTAACCCGAACTAACCCGAACTAACCCCTCCCCCATTTCACAACAACGCCATTTTACAAAGCCTACTCACGCCAAACACACGCACTGACAAACTCACAGACTCGCCGTCGACATTATGCACCACTACAGCTATCCCAAACATTTATAGCTACCATACACCTTTCATCACACAGACCGGTCTGTTCGAGTCGCACTAATGACCACCTCAAACGATGGATCGAGATTCACACACAGCTACGAGAACGATCGCCCACGCCGTGCCGCCCTCTCTACCTTGACGAGCACAGCCTTTACTGACAGATCGTCGCCTCGGATTTCAAATCCAACCGTACATACCCAGCCGATCCATTCCACAATAAAAGCAACACCAGACATACGTCCAACGTGTGCAGCTGGCCGGAAACCGTTGATCCGACCGAAAAGCAGGCACCAGGCAACAAGCAAGCAAAACGCAGTAGTAAGCAAACAGCTGCATAGAGTCTCGAGCGAGCGCACCGCCTGGCGTGGGCAACAACAAGAAGCGCGGGACCGGGATTGAACCAGTGACCCTTCGAGCTGCAATCGAACGCTCTACCACTGAGCTACCCGCGCGTCGAACCCAAACTAACCCGAACTAACCCGAACTAACCCGAACTAACCCCTCCCCCATTTCACAACAACGCCATTTTACAAAGCCTACTCACGCCAAACACACGCACTGACAAACTCACAGACTCGCCGTCGACATTATGCACCACTACAGCTATCCCAAACATTTATAGCTACCATACACCTTTCATCACACAGACCGGTCTGTTCGAGTCGCACTAATGACCACCTCAAACGATGGATCGAGATTCACACACAGCTACGAGAACGATCGCCCACGCCGTGCCGCCCTCTCTACCTTGACGAGCACAGCCTTTACTGACAGATCGTCGCCTCGGATTTCAAATCCAACCGTACATACCCAGCCGATCCATTCCACAATAAAAGCAACACCAGACATACGTCCAACGTGTGCAGCTGGCCGGAAACCGTTGATCCGACCGAAAAGCAGGCACCAGGCAACAAGCAAGCAAAACGCAGTAGTAAGCAAACAGCTGCATAGAGTCTCGAGCGAGCGCACCGCCTGGCGTGGGCAACAACAAGAAGCGCGGGACCGGGATTGAACCAGTGACCCTTCGAGCTGCAATCGAACGCTCTACCACTGAGCTACCCGCGCGTCGAACCCAAACTAACCCGAACTAACCCGAACTAACCCGAACTAACCCTCCCCATTTCACAACAACGCCATTTTACAAAGCCTACTCACGCCAAACACACGCACTGACAAACTCACAGACTCGCCGTCGACATTATGCACCACTACAGCTATCCCAAACATTTATAGCTACCATACACCTTTCATCACACAGACCGGTCTGTTCGAGTCGCACTAATGACCACCTCAAACGATGGATCGAGATTCACACACAGCTACGAGAACGATCGCCCACGCCGTGCCGCCCTCTCTACCTTGACGAGCACAGCCTTTACTGACAGATCGTCGCCTCGGTTTCAAATCCAACCGTACATACCCAGCCGATCCATTCCACAATAAAAGCAACACCAGACATACGTCCAACGTGTGCAGCTGGCCGGAAACCGTTGATCCGACCGAAAAGCAGGCACCAGGCAACAAGCAAGCAAAACGCAGTAGTAAGCAAACAGCTGCATAGAGTCTCGAGCGAGCGCACCGCCTGGCGTGGGCAACAACAAGAAGCGCGGGACCGGGATTGAACCAGTGACCCTTCGAGCTGCAATCGAACGCTCTACCACTGAGCTACCCGCGCGTCGAACCCAAACTAACCCGAACTAACCCGAACTAACCCGAACTAACCCCTCCCCCATTTCACAACAACGCCATTTTACAAAGCCTACTCACGCCAAACACACGCACTGACAAACTCACAGACTCGCCGTCGACATTATGCACCACTACAGCTATCCCAAACATTTATAGCTACCATACACCTTTCATCACACAGACCGGTCTGTTCGAGTCGCACTAATGACCACCTCAAACGATGGATCGAGATTCACACACAGCTACGAGAACGATCGCCCACGCCGTGCCGCCCTCTCTACCTTGACGAGCACAGCCTTTACTGACAGATCGTCGCCTCGGATTTCAAATCCAACCGTACATACCCAGCCGATCCATTCCACAATAAAAGCAACACCAGACATACGTCCAACGTGTGCAGCTGGCCGGAAACCGTTGATCCGACCGAAAAGCAGGCACCAGGCAACAAGCAAGCAAAACGCAGTAGTAAGCAAACAGCTGCATAGAGTCTCGAGCGAGCGCACCGCCTGGCGTGGGCAACAACAAGAAGCGCGGGACCGGGATTGAACCAGTGACCCTTCGAGCTGCAATCGAACGCTCTACCACTGAGCTACCCGCGCGTCGAACCCAAACTAACCCGAACTAACCCGAACTAACCCGAACTAACCCCTCCCCCATTTCACAACAACGCCATTTTACAAAGCCTACTCACGCCAAACACACGCACTGACAAACTCACAGACTCGCCGTCGACATTATGCACCACTACAGCTATCCCAAACATTTATAGCTACCATACACCTTTCATCACACAGACCGGTCTGTTCGAGTCGCACTAATGACCACCTCAAACGATGGATCGAGATTCACACACAGCTACGAGAACGATCGCCCACGCCGTGCCGCCCTCTCTACCTTGACGAGCACAGCCTTTACTGACAGATCGTCGCCTCGGTTTCAAATCCAACCGTACATACCCAGCCGATCCATTCCACAATAAAAGCAACACCAGACATACGTCCAACGTGTGCAGCTGGCCGGAAACCGTTGATCCGACCGAAAAGCAGGCACCAGGCAACAAGCAAGCAAAACGCAGTAGTAAGCAAACAGCTGCATAGAGTCTCGAGCGAGCGCACCGCCTGGCGTGGGCAACAACAAGAAGCGCGGGACCGGGATTGAACCAGTGACCCTTCGAGCTGCAATCGAACGCTCTACCACTGAGCTACCCGCGCGTCGAACCCAAACTAACCCGAACTAACCCGAACTAACCCGAACTAACCCCTCCCCCATTTCACAACAACGCCATTTTACAAAGCCTACTCACGCCAAACACACGCACTGACAAACTCACAGACTCGCCGTCGACATTATGCACCACTACAGCTATCCCAAACATTTATAGCTACCATACACCTTTCATCACACAGACCGGTCTGTTCGAGTCGCACTAATGACCACCTCAAACGATGGATCGAGATTCACACACAGCTACGAGAACGATCGCCCACGCCGTGCCGCCCTCTCTACCTTGACGAGCACAGCCTTTACTGACAGATCGTCGCCTCGGATTTCAAATCCAACCGTACATACCCAGCCGATCCATTCCACAATAAAAGCAACACCAGACATACGTCCAACGTGTGCAGCTGGCCGGAAACCGTTGATCCGACCGAAAAGCAGGCACCAGGCAACAAGCAAGCAAAACGCAGTAGTAAGCAAACAGCTGCATAGAGTCTCGAGCGAGCGCACCGCCTGGCGTGGGCAACAACAAGAAGCGCGGGACCGGGATTGAACCAGTGACCCTTCGAGCTGCAATCGAACGCTCTACCACTGAGCTACCCGCGCGTCGAACCCAAACTAACCCGAACTAACCCGAACTAACCCGAACTAACCCCTCCCCCATTTCACAACAACGCCATTTTACAAAGCCTACTCACGCCAAACACACGCACTGACAAACTCACAGACTCGCCGTCGACATTATGCACCACTACAGCTATCCCAAACATTTATAGCTACCATACACCTTTCATCACACAGACCGGTCTGTTCGAGTCGCACTAATGACCACCTCAAACGATGGATCGAGATTCACACACAGCTACGAGAACGATCGCCCACGCCGTGCCGCCCTCTCTACCTTGACGAGCACAGCCTTTACTGACAGATCGTCGCCTCGGTTTCAAATCCAACCGTACATACCCAGCCGATCCATTCCACAATAAAAGCAACACCAGACATACGTCCAACGTGTGCAGCTGGCCGGAAACCGTTGATCCGACCGAAAAGCAGGCACCAGGCAACAAGCAAGCAAAACGCAGTAGTAAGCAAACAGCTGCATAGAGTCTCGAGCGAGCGCACCGCCTGGCGTGGGCAACAACAAGAAGCGCGGGACCGGGATTGAACCAGTGACCCTTCGAGCTGCAATCGAACGCTCTACCACTGAGCTACCCGCGCGTCGAACCCAAACTAACCCGAACTAACCCGAACTAACCCGAACTAACCCCTCCCCCATTTCACAACAACGCCATTTTACAAAGCCTACTCACGCCAAACACACGCACTGACAAACTCACAGACTCGCCGTCGACATTATGCACCACTACAGCTATCCCAAACATTTATAGCTACCATACACCTTTCATCACACAGACCGGTCTGTTCGAGTCGCACTAATGACCACCTCAAACGATGGATCGAGATTCACACACAGCTACGAGAACGATCGCCCACGCCGTGCCGCCCTCTCTACCTTGACGAGCACAGCCTTTACTGACAGATCGTCGCCTCGGATTTCAAATCCAACCGTACATACCCAGCCGATCCATTCCACAATAAAAGCAACACCAGACATACGTCCAACGTGTGCAGCTGGCCGGAAACCGTTGATCCGACCGAAAAGCAGGCACCAGGCAACAAGCAAGCAAAACGCAGTAGTAAGCAAACAGCTGCATAGAGTCTCGAGCGAGCGCACCGCCTGGCGTGGGCAACAACAAGAAGCGCGGGACCGGGATTGAACCAGTGACCCTTCGAGCTGCAATCGAACGCTCTACCACTGAGCTACCCGCGCGTCGAACCCAAACTAACCCGAACTAACCCGAACTAACCCGAACTAACCCCTCCCCCATTTCACAACAACGCCATTTTACAAAGCCTACTCACGCCAAACACACGCACTGACAAACTCACAGACTCGCCGTCGACATTATGCACCACTACAGCTATCCCAAACATTTATAGCTACCATACACCTTTCATCACACAGACCGGTCTGTTCGAGTCGCACTAATGACCACCTCAAACGATGGATCGAGATTCACACACAGCTACGAGAACGATCGCCCACGCCGTGCCGCCCTCTCTACCTTGACGAGCACAGCCTTTACTGACAGATCGTCGCCTCGGATTTCAAATCCAACCGTACATACCCAGCCGATCCATTCCACAATAAAAGCAACACCAGACATACGTCCAACGTGTGCAGCTGGCCGGAAACCGTTGATCCGACCGAAAAGCAGGCACCAGGCAACAAGCAAGCAAAACGCAGTAGTAAGCAAACAGCTGCATAGAGTCTCGAGCGAGCGCACCGCCTGGCGTGGGCAACAACAAGAAGCGCGGGACCGGGATTGAACCAGTGACCCTTCGAGCTGCAATCGAACGCTCTACCACTGAGCTACCCGCGCGTCGAACCCAAACTAACCCGAACTAACCCGAACTAACCCGAACTAACCCCTCCCCCATTTCACAACAACGCCATTTTACAAAGCCTACTCACGCCAAACACACGCACTGACAAACTCACAGACTCGCCGTCGACATTATGCACCACTACAGCTATCCCAAACATTTATAGCTACCATACACCTTTCATCACACAGACCGGTCTGTTCGAGTCGCACTAATGACCACCTCAAACGATGGATCGAGATTCACACACAGCTACGAGAACGATCGCCCACGCCGTGCCGCCCTCTCTACCTTGACGAGCACAGCCTTTACTGACAGATCGTCGCCTCGGATTTCAAATCCAACCGTACATACCCAGCCGATCCATTCCACAATAAAAGCAACACCAGACATACGTCCAACGTGTGCAGCTGGCCGGAAACCGTTGATCCGACCGAAAAGCAGGCACCAGGCAACAAGCAAGCAAAACGCAGTAGTAAGCAAACAGCTGCATAGAGTCTCGAGCGAGCGCACCGCCTGGCGTGGGCAACAACAAGAAGCGCGGGACCGGGATTGAACCAGTGACCCTTCGAGCTGCAATCGAACGCTCTACCACTGAGCTACCCGCGCGTCGAACCCAAACTAACCCGAACTAACCCGAACTAACCCGAACTAACCCCTCCCCCATTTCACAACAACGCCATTTTACAAAGCCTACTCACGCCAAACACACGCACTGACAAACTCACAGACTCGCCGTCGACATTATGCACCACTACAGCTATCCCAAACATTTATAGCTACCATACACCTTTCATCACACAGACCGGTCTGTTCGAGTCGCACTAATGACCACCTCAAACGATGGATCGAGATTCACACACAGCTACGAGAACGATCGCCCACGCCGTGCCGCCCTCTCTACCTTGACGAGCACAGCCTTTACTGACAGATCGTCGCCTCGGATTTCAAATCCAACCGTACATACCCAGCCGATCCATTCCACAATAAAAGCAACACCAGACATACGTCCAACGTGTGCAGCTGGCCGGAAACCGTTGATCCGACCGAAAAGCAGGCACCAGGCAACAAGCAAGCAAAACGCAGTAGTAAGCAAACAGCTGCATAGAGTCTCGAGCGAGCGCACCGCCTGGCGTGGGCAACAACAAGAAGCGCGGGACCGGGATTGAACCAGTGACCCTTCGAGCTGCAATCGAACGCTCTACCACTGAGCTACCCGCGCGTCGAACCCAAACTAACCCGAACTAACCCGAACTAACCCGAACTAACCCCTCCCCCATTTCACAACAACGCCATTTTACAAAGCCTACTCACGCCAAACACACGCACTGACAAACTCACAGACTCGCCGTCGACATTATGCACCACTACAGCTATCCCAAACATTTATAGCTACCATACACCTTTCATCACACAGACCGGTCTGTTCGAGTCGCACTAATGACCACCTCAAACGATGGATCGAGATTCACACACAGCTACGAGAACGATCGCCCACGCCGTGCCGCCCTCTCTACCTTGACGAGCACAGCCTTTACTGACAGATCGTCGCCTCGGATTTCAAATCCAACCGTACATACCCAGCCGATCCATTCCACAATAAAAGCAACACCAGACATACGTCCAACGTGTGCAGCTGGCCGGAAACCGTTGATCCGACCGAAAAGCAGGCACCAGGCAACAAGCAAGCAAAACGCAGTAGTAAGCAAACAGCTGCATAGAGTCTCGAGCGAGCGCACCGCCTGGCGTGGGCAACAACAAGAAGCGCGGGACCGGGATTGAACCAGTGACCCTTCGAGCTGCAATCGAACGCTCTACCACTGAGCTACCCGCGCGTCGAACCCAAACTAACCCGAACTAACCCGAACTAACCCGAACTAACCCCTCCCCCATTTCACAACAACGCCATTTTACAAAGCCTACTCACGCCAAACACACGCACTGACAAACTCACAGACTCGCCGTCGACATTATGCACCACTACAGCTATCCCAAACATTTATAGCTACCATACACCTTTCATCACACAGACCGGTCTGTTCGAGTCGCACTAATGACCACCTCAAACGATGGATCGAGATTCACACACAGCTACGAGAACGATCGCCCACGCCGTGCCGCCCTCTCTACCTTGACGAGCACAGCCTTTACTGACAGATCGTCGCCTCGGATTTCAAATCCAACCGTACATACCCAGCCGATCCATTCCACAATAAAAGCAACACCAGACATACGTCCAACGTGTGCAGCTGGCCGGAAACCGTTGATCCGACCGAAAAGCAGGCACCAGGCAACAAGCAAGCAAAACGCAGTAGTAAGCAAACAGCTGCATAGAGTCTCGAGCGAGCGCACCGCCTGGCGTGGGCAACAACAAGAAGCGCGGGACCGGGATTGAACCAGTGACCCTTCGAGCTGCAATCGAACGCTCTACCACTGAGCTACCCGCGCGTCGAACCCAAACTAACCCGAACTAACCCGAACTAACCCGAACTAACCCCTCCCCCATTTCACAACAACGCCATTTTACAAAGCCTACTCACGCCAAACACACGCACTGACAAACTCACAGACTCGCCGTCGACATTATGCACCACTACAGCTATCCCAAACATTTATAGCTACCATACACCTTTCATCACACAGACCGGTCTGTTCGAGTCGCACTAATGACCACCTCAAACGATGGATCGAGATTCACACACAGCTACGAGAACGATCGCCCACGCCGTGCCGCCCTCTCTACCTTGACGAGCACAGCCTTTACTGACAGATCGTCGCCTCGGATTTCAAATCCAACCGTACATACCCAGCCGATCCATTCCACAATAAAAGCAACACCAGACATACGTCCAACGTGTGCAGCTGGCCGGAAACCGTTGATCCGACCGAAAAGCAGGCACCAGGCAACAAGCAAGCAAAACGCAGTAGTAAGCAAACAGCTGCATAGAGTCTCGAGCGAGCGCACCGCCTGGCGTGGGCAACAACAAGAAGCGCGGGACCGGGATTGAACCAGTGACCCTTCGAGCTGCAATCGAACGCTCTACCACTGAGCTACCCGCGCGTCGAACCCAAACTAACCCGAACTAACCCGAACTAACCCGAACTAACCCCTCCCCCATTTCACAACAACGCCATTTTACAAAGCCTACTCACGCCAAACACACGCACTGACAAACTCACAGACTCGCCGTCGACATTATGCACCACTACAGCTATCCCAAACATTTATAGCTACCATACACCTTTCATCACACAGACCGGTCTGTTCGAGTCGCACTAATGACCACCTCAAACGATGGATCGAGATTCACACACAGCTACGAGAACGATCGCCCACGCCGTGCCGCCCTCTCTACCTTGACGAGCACAGCCTTTACTGACAGATCGTCGCCTCGGATTTCAAATCCAACCGTACATACCCAGCCGATCCATTCCACAATAAAAGCAACACCAGACATACGTCCAACGTGTGCAGCTGGCCGGAAACCGTTGATCCGACCGAAAAGCAGGCACCAGGCAACAAGCAAGCAAAACGCAGTAGTAAGCAAACAGCTGCATAGAGTCTCGAGCGAGCGCACCGCCTGGCGTGGGCAACAACAAGAAGCGCGGGACCGGGATTGAACCAGTGACCCTTCGAGCTGCAATCGAACGCTCTACCACTGAGCTACCCGCGCGTCGAACCCAAACTAACCCGAACTAACCCGAACTAACCCGAACTAACCCGAACTAACCCCTCCCCCATTTCACAACAACGCCATTTTACAAAGCCTACTCACGCCAAACACACGCACTGACAAACTCACAGACTCGCCGTCGACATTATGCACCACTACAGCTATCCCAAACATTTATAGCTACCATACACCTTTCATCACACAGACCGGTCTGTTCGAGTCGCACTAATGACCACCTCAAACGATGGATCGAGATTCACACACAGCTACGAGAACGATCGCCCACGCCGTGCCGCCCTCTCTACCTTGACGAGCACAGCCTTTACTGACAGATCGTCGCCTCGGATTTCAAATCCAACCGTACATACCCAGCCGATCCATTCCACAATAAAAGCAACACCAGACATACGTCCAACGTGTGCAGCTGGCCGGAAACCGTTGATCCGACCGAAAAGCAGGCGTCAGGCAACAAGCAAGCAAAACGCAGTAGTAAGCAAACAGCTGCATAGAGTCTCGAGCGAGCGCACCGCCTGGCGTGGGCAACAACAAGAAGCGCGGGACCGGGATTGAACCAGTGACCCTTCGAGCTGCAATCGAACGCTCTACCACTGAGCTACCCGCGCGTCGAACCCAAACTAACCCGAACTAACCCGAACTAACCCGAACTAACCCCTCCCCCATTTCACAACAACGCCATTTTACAAAGCCTACTCACGCCAAACACACGCACTGACAAACTCACAGACTCGCCGTCGACATTATGCACCACTACAGCTATCCCAAACATTTATAGCTACCATACACCTTTCATCACACAGACCGGTCTGTTCGAGTCGCACTAATGACCACCTCAAACGATGGATCGAGATTCACACACAGCTACGAGAACGATCGCCCACGCCGTGCCGCCCTCTCTACCTTGACGAGCACAGCCTTTACTGACAGATCGTCGCCTCGGAATTCAAATCCAACCGTACATACCCAGCCGATCCATTCCACAATAAAAGCAACACCAGACATACGTCCAACGTGTGCAGCTGGCCGGAAACCGTTGATCCGACCGAAAAGCAGGCGTCAGGCAACAAGCAAGCAAAACGCAGTAGTAAGCAAACAGCTGCATAGAGTCTCGAGCGAGCGCACCGCCTGGCGTGGGCAACAACAAGAAGCGCGGGACCGGGATTGAACCAGTGACCCTTCGAGCTGCAATCGAACGCTCTACCACTGAGCTACCCGCGCGTCGAACCCAAACTAACCCGAACTAACCCGAACTAACCCGAACTAACCCGAACTAACCCCTCCCCCATTTCACAACAACGCCATTTTACAAAGCCTACTCACGCCAAACACACGCACTGACAAACTCACAGACTCGCCGTCGACATTATGCACCACTACAGCTATCCCAAACATTTATAGCTACCATACACCTTTCATCACACAGACCGGTCTGTTCGAGTCGCACTAATGACCACCTCAAACGATGGATCGAGATTCACACACAGCTACGAGAACGATCGCCCACGCCGTGCCGCCCTCTCTACCTTGACGAGCACAGCCTTTACTGACAGATCGTCGCCTCGGATTTCAAATCCAACCGTACATACCCAGCCGATCCATTCCACAATAAAAGCAACACCAGACATACGTCCAACGTGTGCAGCTGGCCGGAAACCGTTGATCCGACCGAAAAGCAGGCACCAGGCAACAAGCAAGCAAAACGCAGTAGTAAGCAAACAGCTGCATAGAGTCTCGAGCGAGCGCACCGCCTGGCGTGGGCAACAACAAGAAGCGCGGGACCGGGATTGAACCAGTGACCCTTCGAGCTGCAATCGAACGCTCTACCACTGAGCTACCCGCGCGTCGAACCCAAACTAACCCGAACTAACCCGAACTAACCCGAACTAACCCCTCCCCCATTTCACAACAACGCCATTTTACAAAGCCTACTCACGCCAAACACACGCACTGACAAACTCACAGACTCGCCGTCGACATTATGCACCACTACAGCTATCCCAAACATTTATAGCTACCATACACCTTTCATCACACAGACCGGTCTGTTCGAGTCGCACTAATGACCACCTCAAACGATGGATCGAGATTCACACACAGCTACGAGAACGATCGCCCACGCCGTGCCGCCCTCTCTACCTTGACGAGCACAGCCTTTACTGACAGATCGTCGCCTCGGAATTCAAATCCAACCGTACATACCCAGCCGATCCATTCCACAATAAAAGCAACACCA
The DNA here is from genome assembly GCA_014706145.1 of Phytophthora sp. ST_20190627. NCBI lineage: Eukaryota > Oomycota > Peronosporomycetes > Peronosporales > Peronosporaceae > Phytophthora > Phytophthora sp. ST_20190627. The sequence goes on from JACBOU010000259.1 coordinate 26,663, forward strand.
GACATACGTCCAACGTGTGCAGCTGGCCGGAAACCGTTGATCCGACCGAAAAGCAGGCGTCAGGCAACAAGCAAGCAAAACGCAGTAGTAAGCAAACAGCTGCATAGAGTCTCGAGCGAGCGCACCGCCTGGCGTGGGCAACAACAAGAAGCGCGGGACCGGGATTGAACCAGTGACCCTTACCTTGACGAGCGCAGCCTTCACTGACAGATCGGCGACTAGGATTTCAAATCCGACCGTGGATGCTATCACACGCTACGTATCCACCACCATGACGTGTTTGCCCAAAGTATCTACAAAATGTGTACACAATTTCTAAACTAAAATCAAGTTATTGAAAGTGTCCTATCCTTGTGTCCAAGCTCACATACAAACCCTTGATAGAAAGTCTCTCAATATAGCTCCAATCGCGCTCCAATATCGTTGGCTGAATCAGCGCTAAGAACGATACAATTAGCCAAAATGTTCAGTTCAATTTTGTAGTATAGATTGAGCAAAGAGGGAAAATATAGAGTGTCCTATCCTTTTGGCCAGCACTGTATATAGTAGAATGTAGAAAAGAGGCAAGATGTAGTTGACCTCGCAAGGGAAAGTTGGAAGCCCTCGGAGACCGCCTCATAAATAACTGTTAAGCAGAAGAAGCAGCTCTCAAATGCGGCCAGAAATGGCGGCATATATTGTGCATCCGTCGTCCAGCAATCGATGTCGTCGATAATGCACGCCATCTCCTCAGTAAACTCCTGCAGCGTCGTTGAGATTTCGTCGAATTTCTGTGGTACTGCCAGAGTCCAGGCTGAGGCTACTAAGCAGTGGCAGTGGCCACGGCGCTTTAGTGGCGCCCACACCCGACCAGCATGCACTTCTGCCAATTGGCTTGGTGGTCCGCATGTGCGTTCGCCTTTCTGTCGATGTGTTTTAGTATAAATATGGTTATTACGTCATGTGTATACAGCGGTTATAAGTCGTTGGACGGCGTATTCACTGTGTCGAAGTAGTTTTTATGTAAATCGGGTTGAGTACGCCGTCCGCCTGTTCCACACCGTCAATCGTCACTGCTGCATCCGGTACCGCTGCAGCAGCACCCGCAATCCTTCGCTAGGAGATTGATGACGCAAGCTTTCTCGTTGGCGTTGAAGTGATGGTGCAGGAGGTGTTGCTGACCGATGGCCGACCGATGGCCGACCGATGACAGACGGGATGTGCCCCATATCCTCAGCGAGTGCTAGTCCAACATGGACGCCATCTGCCAGCGTCACGACGAAACCATAGAGCAGATCGGGTCCACGCCAAGTTGAACACATAGCCTCGCCTGAACCAGACCGTACCCGGATACACAGGCACAGCACTGCGGCCCGACATCGTATTGAGGCACGTGACCGACAAAACGGGTGGTTATTGCCGACTTGGTGGTCAGGAGAGCAATCGTCTGGATATGTCAAAAAATGTGCATACCAAAGAGAATATATATATATATAGTATCACTATAACAACCGACGGAAAAGCCTTCAATTTCTACAATAACTGTTGATAACGTGATATCAACCATTCATGGCACATATTACAGTATAAATACATTTTCACATAAACGTTGTATTGTATTGATAATTATTTGGCGTGTCTTAGCGGTATTATCACAGTTGAATTCGTATTTTGCTCATCGTTCTTACTTTTCGTATCACATTGGGTGAACAGATGCGTATATATAGTGTGAAGCTGCACAACCAACATGACGAGATTTTGCTGCAGAATTTTATGCTCTTAAAGGTAATTTATAGGATGATTTCTTAGATAGATTATACTTACAATGTAAACCACGTCTAGTACTGAATCCAAACAGAAGGGAATGGTATGTGATTTGTGGACGATATTTGTTTTTGTTTAGAAATTTATTTAACGGGTATAATACCCTATTGTGGTACGCCGTCGTAAACCGAAATATTTTGCTTGATTTATGATATTTCTTTAATCAAATGCAATATTTTGGATTTTCACCAATAATATATTTAGCGGGAATACGTGTTACACATGAATAAATACTTGGTTTTAGATACTATGACAATGTAATACCACATTAAACATGCATAATCAGGTATGTATATACAGATCCACTTTTCAATGCCACTCCCGGGTGAACTATATCCCATTAGACGACACTCCTATTTATTTAAATACCCAAACCAAAACGAAAAAAAACACGTGTGTAAAACCGATAAGCTTACTCTAAAATAACTCCAAGAGTTCGGTGCAGACCTCTGTCAGATGATGGACATCCGAGTCCATCGACTTATATCAGTGCAAAGAGGCATGTTTGGAGACCTTGGGAATTTTGCATACAGCTGGCGATACAGCCCACGTTTGTATCCGGGGTAGGTTAACCTGCTATAATAAAGCCATGAACAGGAAAACATGGCAAACATGGTTGTATTGATTTAAATACAGAGGGCGGGTGTCATGGGTTTCAAAACCTCTACAATTCTTAATAACCGTAGCTGGAAAACTATCGCCCAGCTAAACCCCAAGGCTGAGTGCTATTAGACCATGTCTGGTCCTGGGTTTAAGTCTGCGTGCTGCGCACATAACTCTCAAACCACACGCGTTATTTTGGCTTGTCAAGCATGAAGGGTTCAGGAAGGGTTCCACCCCTTCCCCCAGAAAACATGGGCTGTACGTTTTCCGTTTGCAAAATCCCCCCATACAGCTGCTGTTGTACATCAAAGGGATATATATAAGAAGTTGTATACCCGCAATAGATGCTATTCTGTCCGGCCAAATATATAGTTATGAGGGACTACAGACGGGTATGTAATGTAGAGAAACTCCAATTTGTCCCCGTGTTTAAGCAAGGATCGCCTCAAGTAGACTCGACCGAGTCTTAGGACTGGTACGAGCTCAGCGGGGCTCCCGATCCCAGTCAATAAAATCTGCGAACTAACAGTCTCCTGAGTCTGGTGAAGTTCAATTGAATGGCTGGTCAGACCGTTGGTGCTCAGCTGGGCCTGGTATATCGTTGAAGCTCGGCGGAAGGGTCGACCGAGGCGTTGAAATGCCGGCTATGGAGTAGAAAGACAGTCTGTGGCTTCAACCGAGTTGTCGAGAAACAAAGGACCACGGTACGAACTCGACAATCAGCCACCGAGGCGCCGCTGGACCTATAACATCTAGAACAGCAAACAAACAAACCGTCGCCTGAGACACGGGAAAATAGGCAAAGGCCGGGTGAGTCCAGCGTTCCCAGTGAAGTGACCCGTTGAACCATTGGAACTTGACTGAAGGGTCGACCGAGTCCGAAACCACTTCCATTTGACTTGATCTCTGTATATGGACCTAGGAAATATAAAGAGGATATTTTAGTCTTCCCGGAAAATCTAAAATAACAGAGCAGAATTTTTTAAAGCCCAACCAAGTCTACACCATTCCGGTAAGTCCCTGCTTATACCTGCCATCGATACCCGAGAGCCATAAGCTTGTAGGGTAGTGCCAAGAAATTAGGTCAGCCCGGGTTAGGAAAAACGCCTCGCTCCGCGCGAAGAGCGAAAACCCCGTCAAGTCGGCGGGTCGGTACGCCGTACGTCCCGATTGTCTAGCTGAGCTGACTTTGCACTTGGCGACTCGTAAAAACGTGGAAACGTATCCTTTAGTGGATGGCTCGCGAAGCCAAGAGGTCCGCATTGCGAAGATACCGCGAACCTGCTGGATTGCTAGGGTGCTGCCCCCTTTGCGTGCAGCTGTGCATGTCCGTGGTATGCAGCAATCCGCACACTGAGCAGCAGCGCCGGTACCGCTGTGCGGTACCGGCGCTGCTGCATAAAAATATCTATTATTTCGCATGGCAGTGATCCACTCGAGAAGCCTACATACATAATAGCAATTCAACAACTTATGAAAAATCCGACTGCATACATGTTAGGGGAAAATATACCCCTTTTCGACCTGAGGGTGCTGCACATACAAATGCGCTTTCACACTTGGATTGATGAAGCACTGCTTGGGCCGCGCAGCGACAAGGTGATCGATGTTGCTCTCCAACGATGGATCGTCGAGTGGTCCACCTCCACCGCTGCTGCTACCGCCACAACAGTCGTGTCCGTGGCCTCAAGTAGCTTCAGCGTTTGTATAGTAGGATAATGTTAGCTATAAGGAACATACAACGCTATGCACCTTAGCTTAGGCTTGTTGGTGGTTTTAGGCCTTAAAGGCATCTTGAGTGCGAGTTGCAGAATGATAGAAGTTGTTGTGGCCGCAAAATAGAGCTGACCCCACCTCACGACTAGAAACAGTATGATTTGACAAAAAAAAATATTCGTCGCAAACAACAGGGGCAGCGTTAGCTGAAATTTCTGCAACGCGAAAATGGCGGGTGCTAGTCGGGATCAGACCCGCCTCGACGAAGCCGTTCACTATAGCACTAGTAGGAACGGCTTCCCAAGCTTGAGCGATAATCCGGTACAGCAGAGCCTCCTTCTCGCGAGGGGTCACAGGGTTGTCGATATGATATTGGCAGTAAACGTTCCTACAAAGCGCAACACAATTAATATTAGTGTATAGCCGTCATACGAAAAACAAAACGATACATACGTGGCATGGTTCTTGAACGCCTTCACGCCAATTCGGTACCATAAATTACGAGAATGCAACGTGTGTGAAAACGCGCCGTCTAATATTTTTTGTTGATTTTTTCCCCGTAAAAAGTCAATGTGCGCACCGAACAATGATGAGATCCGCTGGGTCGTCGAGTACTCGCTTCGAGTTCCTGATATTGAACTTGCCAAGTTCTTTTTGCCAGTAGGAAGATCAATTGTGGAGTTTTCTCACGATGACCCGGATCCTGAAACGGTCGAGTGGTTGCTCGAAGAAGGATATACCCATCAAGATGAACATTGTGCTGCTGTCTCGATTTACATGCTGGCGAGAGTGGGGAGACTAGACTTGATGCACCGCATTGTGCGGCTGCACTCGCCACGTCGCACTCGACCTCGATTTGACTGGACAAGTGAATGTTTTTTTGCTACGAAAGAGGCGTGCAAGTTTGGGGACGCTGCAGTGGTGAAGTGGATGATGGAGCATCATATCGGACATCGTGTTGCTGAGGCATACCAGCATCACCACAGCGCGGGTCCAGAGCATTTCTTCTGTCTGGCTGCAGATGGAGGGCACGTCGAAGTGATGCGTACCTCCACGAACAGCTGCTCTCCTCGCTGTTCGCAACGTCCATTTAAAAACAGTGAAGTGGCTTCTTGAAAAGCACCACTATTTCATGCACGCCTTTATGATAGATGAAGCTGCATGATACGGACGTCTCAACATTCTGCAGTACTTTCATCGCGCGATCTCATCTGAAGACAGCGATTATTTGCCTCGATTCCGCAATGCCATCGATGTAGCTGCTACAAACGGTCAACAAGCCGTTGTGGAATGGCTGCACGTGACCCGCTCCGATGGATGAACTCAGCGAGCGATGAACAACGCGGCGCCAAATGGACATCTCGACATGGTGAAGTGGCTGCATTTCAACCGCAGGGAAGGGTGTACCACAAGAGCGATGGATAAAGCAGCAGGCAACGGACACCTTGCGACGGTAGAATGGCTTCATTACAATCGTTCAGAGGGTTGCTCGACGAAAGCCATGGGCTTGGCAGCTGCAAATGGACATCTCAAGGTGCTCAAGTGGCTGTATACTAATCGATCCGAGGGATGCACCGTCAAGGCTTTTGAGAAGGCGATGCAGAACAGCCACTTACGTGTTGCCTGGTGGTTGCATGCACGCTTCCCGACGTGGGACCCTTCAATGGACACTCTGCAGATCAAATCTCCCAACCAATTCGACATTCTGCTTTTCTTGGACGAACATTTTCCCCAAATCTACGACACTTAAGATCCAGACCAGCCACTTTTGGCTGTCGTCACCGAACCGGACGATAAGCATGCCTTGACGTGGATGCGGTTAAGCACAACATCGTCACTGATCTTCATGACGTGTAGTCTACAAGAAATCCTGCCAGTTTGGGAACTCCACATCTCTGGGATGGCACGATCATTTTTTCTGACTTCGATCAAGCCTAGAAAGTGCGTGGTTTAATTCAGTTTTGACTTACAGAGAAAGTGGTTTTCTTGACTGGGAAATTTAGCGTTGTACATGTAGTTCGATACTTCGAAGTACATCAACAGTACATGTACAACCGCCCTCACTACATGTAGCTAGTGGAATCAAGCTACAGCATCATTGGCCACATGACGAGCTGGTGTTTTTCGGTCGGACGTCCTGGGTACTTTTGGTCCAGCCATTGCGCAATCAGGAAATCGCTTCCCCTCTTGTTCTCATATTGCAAATCACTCTTTGTACCGCGTCCAAACTCGAGAGTGAAGAGAGTGGAGTAATGGACCTCGAGGAAAAGCAGCATATCAAAGGTGTTTGACGGGTATTTCCACAGTCGGTTGTGCTCAGGCACATACTGCGGATACTGTTTGCAGAGCCAACGAACGACCCGTAAGTGCCCGTTACCCACCGCGTATTTAACAGCATCATCGGTGCATCCCTCCGATCTGTTAGCGTAAAACCACTTGCACACATGGAGGTGGCCCCTAAACGCAGCGCCATCCATGGCATACGTCGTACAACCTACAGTCGTGTTAAGTTGTAGCCATTTCAGCACCTCCATGTGTCCGTTCCTCGCGGGCTCGTCCATGGCATGCTTTCGACACCCGTTGTAGTGGTTAGCGTGGATCCATTTTACCACCTCTAGGTGTCCTTTGGAAGCAGCCGCCTCCAGCGCCTCAGCCGACCAAGACCACCACTCAATAGTTTGTTCGGTTTTCCTTCGTTTAGACCCGGTTTCATTAGGGACACCCGCGGACGAGTCCAATCGGTGAAAAAACTTCAGCGTCTCCAAGTGACCATTCTTCGCTGCTGATACAATTGCAGAATGAGCGGAGTTGTCTGTACCGTATACTGGGGCGTTATCAAGCAGCCACTTCACACAATCCAAGTGACCGCCACCGGCTGCGCTGTTCAAAACGACAGCATTTTCATCTGTCCACCCGTTCTCGAAGAGGCATCGTAAAATTTCAATGTAACCTCCTTTTGCTGCGTTCTCGATAATTTTGCTGAAGGTGAAGACCATACTATCGTTTTCCCGCGCTAGCACCGCGCGCCCAGTTCGATTTTCAGCCATCCACTTGACCATTGGCAAATCTCCACGCTCACAAGCGGTATCCATTCCCCAATCCCACCTCTCAATCCAGCCCTTGCTCGTCCGTTTCTTGTCGTGAAGCTCCGCAACGCGCTGCATCAGGTCCAAGTTCCCCTCGCGAGCTAATGTGAGGATAGCAGCAGCAGACTTATTCTGATACTTCTTGATAAAGTTGTTGTCCAACAGCCACTAGATCCCATCCGACTGTGTAGTCTCATGCAGAAAATTTGGCAATATCCTACCCGGAGGCAAGATGGATTCAGCATACTGGACGGATCCTCCATTGGCTGCAGCTCGAATAACCTCCTCCATCTCCTTGTGGTCATGTTCGTGAGGTGTGCGTTCGTCCAACCATTGCACAATGGCAAAGTGTTTACTACCCCGTACGGCGTCACGTGTGGCATGACCTCCCCACCTCACCGCATATCCAGGACCATTCCATCCTTCAGCCATGACTGGGACGCTGTCTGTCCATTCATCTTCCTCTAACTAAAAAACATGTCACCCCTACCACATTCACCCGACCCGCCCTGTTTCTTACGTTATTACGAGTTGTTGCACCGAACCCGTGCGTTCCATTCAGGCCATAGTTACGGCGCGGTGGCCGAGCGGCCTCGCGGTCAGGAGAGGACCGCCCCGCGGCTTTAATCTCGCGCGCTTCAGCGATTCGTCAGATCATACGGGCGGCGCGCCAGGACGCGTAGTCCCCGGGCCAGAGTTCCGCGCCACTCAGGCGACAAGAACATGCCGCTGGCGCCTCGACCAGCCAGATGGCGACTCGACCGACCCGTCAGACGAGTTCCAACGATTCAACGGACCGCTTCACTGGAAACGCTGGACTCATCCGGCCTTTTGACTATTTCCCGATGGCAGTTTGGTGCATCGGCCGAGTCTCAGGCGACTGTTGGGATGTTCTAGATGTTATAGATCCAGCGGCGCCTTGGTGGCTGATTGTCGAGTTCGTACCGTGGTCCTCTGTTTCTAAACAACTCGGTTGGAGTCACAAACTGTCTTTCTATTCCATAGTCGGCATTTCAACGCCTCGGTCGACCCTTCCGCCGAGCTTCAACGATATACCAGGCCCAGCTGAGCACCAACGGTCTGACCAGCCATTCAATTGAACTTCACCAGACTCAGGAGACTGTTAGTTCGCAGATTTTATTGACTGGGATCGGGAGCCCCGCTGAGCTCGTACCAGTCCTAAGACTCGGTCGAGTCTACTTGAGGCGATCCTTGCTTAAGCACGGGGACAAATTGGAGTTTCTCTACATTACATATCCGTCTATAGCCCCACGTAACTATTTGTTTGGACAGAATAGCATGTATTGCGGGCATACAACTTCTTCATTATATGCATGAAGTACCACGCACGCCAAATCGTAGAATTTTGCCGATAGCTCGGCTTGAAGTGTGACTTTGGGACCACTGTTTAGATATGTTGTTTCTATTATGCATGCCAACAGGAGACTTGTCTTAAAAAATGCGAATTCAACGCCCTGTGTAGGGCTCGCATACAGATTGTCGGTTTCGACAAGCGCGACAATATTTAGTACCATACCCTTGTTCTTGCAAGATGGACCCGTTTTATGTACAGCCACACAAACTTCTATGTTAAATGAGTGTTGGTCGTTATGGGTCAGATGGATGGAGGAAACTTGTTGTTGGGCAGCTTGGCGCTGGCTTTGTCTGTGACTGCGAGCCTCTCACTTTTCAATGGGTCGCGTCAAATCCCTCACCACACAAGAGTACTGGCGGATCGTTGGACCCCACGGCGGCGTCGTCGTCTTTCACCATGAGATCGCAAGAAAAGCCGGCGCTCACGCACGTGTCTGCGTAAAGCCGTCAAGACTGAGCGAGGCCCAACGAACGACAGCGGCGGCGACGGTCCAAGAGCACTGTAGCACACTAAAAAACGGCAAGCCCAGCGGCAACTTGCTAAAACATCTTACGAATTCAAAACAGTGCCCCAATGTTCCAAGAGATGTACAGATTTCTCTGCGACAGACACCAGCTTCCGAACCGACCTCAGCCTGTGAAACGGTCACGACGCCCACGTCGAACGAGCTGGATCAAGACGTGTTTGAGATGGCCCTAGCGAGAGTATTTTTCGTTTGTGCGTTGTCATAGGTTTATGCTTGTTGAGGCTCAAGTATTCCTAGAGTTTATTACCATGATCGCCCAAACAATGAAGGTATCGCCGAGGCACAATATTAGTGAGGTGGTATTGAAACGTGTGCGAGATCAGATTCGCCGGGACCACGTTATCAAGTTGATTAATAAGCAAGGGTTCGTGACTCTCGTCACCGATGGATGGAGTGATACCAGCAGTTCCAGTATTTTAAATTTCATGGTAGTCGCCCCACAAAATGCCTTCTGGGATTTGGCCGTCGTGATCAACAAGGTCAGAACATACAGCGCTGTATCTTGCAAGAGAAAGTGAAAAGGCCACAGCAGATGTTGAACGCGAAACGACTACTCAAGTCATCGCGATGGCTACTGTTAACGCGCGAGTGCATCGAGTCGTATCCATACCAGACGCCCCAAAATGGTGAGCGGTGGCTGCTCGCCACACGTACTAAATCTACTCATGCAAGGTGTATGCCTTTTTCCTGTTATCCAAGCGATTCAGTCCGAGCGGTCGCTGTTACCCGATTTGTAAGAAGCTGGAAGGTCGGTGCGATGCGCCTGTTGTACAAGGAGGAAAACGGCCGGACCCTGCCAACTGGCGGCCGATCTGCTTGCAGCAGGCCACCTACAAGCTGTACGTCGGCTTCATGTCGTGCAGATTCGTGCGTTGGCAAGACGCCAACGCGCGACACGTCGAAGCGCAGATGAGCTTTAGAACCATGAACGGCTGTGGGGAGCACAACTTTCTCGCAGCCTCGCTCGTGGACCAAGCGCCACGCAAACGTCAAGAGCTGCATGTCGCGTGGTACGGCTTCGCCAATGCCTTTGGCAAGCGTACTGCTGCGGGGCGGCAGGGCGTCCCAGCCGAGCTCGTCGTCTGCTGCCGTGGCCTCTATGCCGACGAGAAGGTCACCATCGGCAACGCGGTGGACGGGGCCACGGCGCCGATGGTGTTACGGGTGGGGGTGTTTTAAGGCTGTTCTCCTCTTCACAGCTGCAATCGCCCACTGCTCCACGCCCTTAAGCGCTTACCCAACACGGGCGTGAAGTTGGTGAGCGTGGACTGTCCCGGTGCTGCGACTTACGCTAATGATCTGAAGATCTTCAGCAAGGCCGAAGACGGCATCAAGAGGCAGCACGGCGCCATACGGGACTTCCTGCGCTGGATCGACATAGCTGCGAACCCCAGGAAATGCTGCACCATGTCGATCCAGCGCGACACAAGTGGCGTGATCAAGACTGTAGCTGGACGACGTCCCGACCCCACGCTCAGCAAGAACGACGCGTGCACGTACCTCGGGATCGAGGACGGCTTCGACCACGTGCGTCGCCGCGTCGATCTTGCACGAGAGTTCGGGCAGCTCAAGCACGACGTGACAGTACTGCTGCAGTCAGGGTTGACACCGTGGTAGGTTGTGAAGGCCGTGGAGGTCTACCTGTACCCGCGCATCGAGTACGCCCTCCGGCACCTGAGGCCGTTCGCCCAGCAGCTGGAGCGTTTCGACAGCAACCGTTGTAGCAAGAAGTTGACGTACCTCTATACACCTGTTAATCCGTTTACGCCTCTTTTTTTTTAAAGTGTAGTCCTGCACCAGAAGTAAAACAAAGGGGTTGAAATAGGTTTACGTATTGTGTTCGCTCCAACTTCGAACACATGCGTCGTTTGATCTATTAGCTTCTATAACTATAGAATTGACGTACTACAGGCTCAATAATAGCAATTTTACATGCATTTGACTGGTAGTTTGTGTAAGGACGACTGATGAAAACGCAAAAAACCACTAAATGCAGAAATGGTCCCATGAACTTGATATTTTGTCACAGACTTTGCCTGAATTTAAAAAAGGCATTATACTGGCGTATTGTGGCATGGTAGAAGCTTGCAGCGAGGCATGGAATTTAGTGGTCACTCTCATAGCGTTAGAGACTAGCTGTATACAACGATTTGTTTGTAAAGGCGATGGGGAGGATTTTCAAAATTATGAAAATGCAACTCATCAAACAATGGTCAACATGCCGAGGCTTCTCGGCGCGACGCTCGCACTGGTTTGTGAAGCCAGTTCACCTCCTAATGAACATCCCATCATTATGTTTGAGACAACGAGCTTTCTAACGGTACCAACCACATGATGAACTGATGTTGGCCGCTCTTGCCTTTTCACCATTTCGGTCCCTTTTCCGCCCTTCTTGCACAAACGCACTGTTAATATTAGAATATTTTGGTCAACTTTGCCACGCATCTTGTCTCATTACAGGCCGTTTTCTTTTTTTAAAAACAAAAACGAGCCCGAAGTTGTTATCTCAATCTCTTTACTGTGGATCTTTCTTAGCTTCTTAGACCGGCATAGCTGAACGTGCGAATGGAGTTGTACTTCCGAGAATTCATGCCGTTTTAGCTGCTATTCGCCTGCTAAAGCTACGATCCAGCTTCGACATGTACACGAGAATGACATAGATGAACATGGTCATATTTGCAACCTTTTTGGTCACGTCTCTTTTTTCAGCAGGTCGAAAGAGCTAGTTGCACGTGGTTATACAGGAGGTTCCTGTTGCTGGTCCGCCGAGCTACGACTGCTGCAACTCGTGTTGGCATGATCCCCACTGGCGCTACGCTTCGGTTTCCCAAAGGGACCGCCATCAACTTCCATTTAGTCCTCGGGTGGCCCGAGTTGCAGGCTTGCAGGTTTAGTTTCAGCAGTAACGTACGTGTTCATGGTCGTTTAATGCATGGAACAGGTACGGATGCAGGGAGAACATGCGCGTGCAAGGTACGCATTCTCCCGTAGGTGCTTCACATAGGTTCCGTTCGCAGTAAACTCCTCGTGAAAGCGGGTGTTTTCTCCTTGAACGGTGATCACTTGGCAGGTCAGTAGATCGGACTACAAGTTTGTAGCCCTTATTTGAGACGCTGAATACTAACAAAAAGTTCTCAGCTGGTTTGCGCAGGTGGGATTCGTACCCATGGAGGATAACCCTAGGTTCGCAATTCACTGAGGTCAGGTACCACATCGTACTGCTTCTCGTGTGACGACGAGTTCAAGTGGCATTGTAGGCAGTACGTTCAATGTGTCCACAAAGTAAAGCAGTACTTCGCTCCATATAGCCGGCTTCGACATGTACACGAGATCACACAGTCACGACAGCAATTCATCATGGTATTCACGCCAGCGCGCTGTTGGGCTGGGATGAGTATTGTGCCGACGCCTTTCAGAGAATGTACTTCTACCAATTGTCTGTTGTATGATTAGTGACGATTCCACACGATACTGCTTTGGAAATCCTTGCAATTATAGTCGAAGAGGACGAACCTGGATCCAGGCAGAAGCCTCGTCCAAATCCATCTCATAACCTCAGGCACTCGCGATCTGGTTTTACAACAGTTCCCACGATGACCAAATAGGCCCGTGGTATCAACTTACAGGATTCTATAGTACATTTAAGGTGTACCACAGTGTACAATTGTACAACGTCACAACAAAGTGGTCGTTCGACAATACAAAAAAAGGGAATCTCAGTAAGCTACCAAAATGGTTTTTGGAGCACACGACTTATCTCCCCCACTCACCATTTCGACGCTCCCCACACTCGCCTCGGTCACTCGACTGTACTCACTGTCTTCCGCTTCATCGCTTTCCACACTGCTCTCGTATGCCTAACTCTTTTCGCTGCCCGCGCTGCTATCTTCATCAACTGGTGCGCGCACCTCGCCGCGCTCTTCTTCTTCTCCCTCGAGACTGGCGCTCTTGCCTCTTGTGTTCGATCTGGTGGCACCGGCTGAAATGTTTCGAGAACAAGTTCGAACTATCGTAGGACTCCTCGCAATTAGGACACCCGTAAGTCGTTTGCGCGCGAAAACCTTTTTTGTGTGTCGATGAGATTCTGAGAACCCCCTAATAAATTGCCGTGTTAAGCGTAACATTACATTACTTACACATAAGTATGTTCAGAAAATAGGAAGACTCGGACCTATTTCTAAATGTACCTTCTTGACTTTATTATTTTGTTTACTATATACACCTTTTGCTCTATTTACAACTCTTTTTATACCTGTCGGTATTTAGCTGTAGTAACTGTTCAATTCAGTGGTCTGATCAAGGAGCGTGGTTTCCATCACATTATGTTTGTGGCAACCATTGAACGCTCAAAAGGCCTTCTGCGCCATCGGCAAGCGTGCGTCGCCCTCCAACCAGCGCGAAAGCCGACGCACCAGCAGCCCGTTGTAGATCTTGTAAACGTTGTGGGCGACCCGATGGATCCAGCAAACTGCTGCAGACACCAGTTTGCTGCAGGCACCTGTTTGATGGATGCATCGGGTCGCCCTTCTTGCGAAAGATGCGCGATTTCCAATTTTTACAGGACGGACACGCTACGTTGCAGCCAGGTACGCTGCGTGGAGGAGGGACGCCAGCTGCGCAACGAACTTCCGATATATGTCGTACCCGACGCCATCGTGGCCGCAGCTGGTGTTCGCCGACACCTGTACGAGCTAGTTCTCCGCTTCGTTCAGCGTGAGCTACTCGAACGCATCAGCCGCCACTATCAGTCGCTCGAAGGTGTCCACCGCCGTTGGCCAGCGCGGTGGCCACTTTGAGCGCGAAGGCTTTCATGTTCTTGCGAACGTCGACCCACACGGAACCGATGTCGCCGTTGCGGCGCTTGGACCGGCGTCCCGAGATCCCAGTTCAAGAAGAGCTCGCACAGCCCATCGCCGCGCTTCTTCCGATGTGCCTTGACCAGGCGGTGCCGCGAGTCGGCGACCTAGTGAAGCTTCTCGCGTGCGATGCAACGGATGGCTGGGTCGGGAGAGTTGAGTATCTGCCACTCGTGCGCTATCTGCAGCGCCGCGTGCAGCTCTACCAGCGGCAGGAGTCCTAAGCTGCCGCGCGACACCGGCGCGCAGAAGAAGTCGTTGTTTGCGTTCTTGGGCAGACGCGGCAGATGGCGAAGGCCGCGACGGAGGTGGAGGTCAAACCTCTCCACGTGCCGGAGGACGTACTCTACTCGAGGGTCGAGGTATACCTTCATGGCGTTCACCACCCGCCACGGCGCGAGGACAGACTCGAGCAGTGCTGTCGAGTCCTGCTTGAGCGACTTTTGCGACGCGGAGGCCAACTTGTGGATGGACGTGTGGTTGGGAACGCCGCGTGGATGTCTTACAGGGATGCTCCCTGAGCCCATAGCTTTTCAACATCGCCATCAGCCTGCCAGGTACGTGTACGATTGCATCTGTGTCGTCGTGGTGATCAGCGTACAATTGGGCTCGAGTATGAGGTTGTTAGCCTCGGACGCGCCGTGGCCGTTTTGTGTCGCACGCCCATGCTGCTGCACTTAGCCAAATTTTCCGCCATGTCGGTCCAGCGCAGAAAGTCGGCGACAAGCTCGCGCTGGTGGGCGACGCCCGCCTTGGCGCCGCTGAAGATCTTGAGGTCGTCGGCGTAGGCCGAGACGTCAGGGCGGTTGTCACCCGACTGGAGTCCTGCAGCTGCCGCAGTGCGAAGAGCGAGCGAGGTGTGTTTCCGGTGCGGCTATGCGAGGGTGCGCTTGATGAGAATGAACGACTCGATTACAAGCTGATATTCCACAAGGTATATTCGGAGAATCTGGACGCGTACAGTGGCCAAGTGAACTTTGAGATTGAGGATTATACGGTTTTGAAGCGGATCCATGAGGTGGTGGCCGAAAATATCATTGAGATTAACAATTTCTTTGAGAGTAGGCGTGACGATTGGCATACTCTCAAGTCTCTTCCGAGTGGCTGCACACAAGCAGCGCATCGTGATTTTCCTGCATTTGAGGTTAGCCGCGTCTACTTCAAGCACAAACTAGTTGAATGCTCTGTTATTGTAGCAGAAATGGATGGAACGTTGTTTAACGTGTGGCCGCGTTGCATTGGCGATCAACCGGAGAAGTCAGAGCGGTTGACACTTCAATTAGACAGGGGATATCCTGTTTTGATCTTGCCCACGCCGGGGCCAAGTAAGACACTGCAAATTTACGCCTATATTGTACGTGCGTGTCCGAGGCGTACGTCAAAAGCCAAACGCGACTCAGGCTGTACTGTTTAAGAGTTTTACGTGCGAGAAATGCGTTGGGGGACTCGCGTCGAGGAGTATTTCTTGCAAACGATGAGCGCCCGATAGTTATTTTTTAAATCACAGCATGCAGAGTGGTATTGTGCTGTCTTTCTGAAACGGAGAAGTATAGTCTTCCCCGGAAAATCTGAAGTTGCGACGGGCAATAAACCTGGTATAGCTAGAACAGCCATGTAGTCGAGATTTGCGTCACCTGCATGTCTTCTCCTGCCAAAATGAAGGTGACGCAGACCTGATACACAGAAATGAGTATCAACATCAGATCCTACGCCATTTGTCACCCTCTATATTATTGGTTTTTGGGCTGAGTGATCCGTTTAATAGTCCGAAGTCCGGCCGAGATTTGGTGACCGGGATAATACACGGTGACTCTCTTTTTTTTTTTTACGATATATACTAAAGCTACTCGATTTGCGGACACTTCCCTTCAAACTTTGACACACGATTATGCTGTACCTTTCAAATCCGTTTAGATATATGTGATATATACAAATAGGGTTTTCGAATCGTATCGTTTGGCCTCATTTTTTTGGCATCATTGTGTTGTAAATTGTTTGCAATACGATGAACGCCAAGTAGAGAATTTCAGCTCAATGATCATCGCATTTGCCCCCCTCCCCGTATGGACTTTCACCATCTTTTCCGATAAATTTCCACGATTTGCCCATCAATAGGTAAAATAAGCTGAATGTTAGAAAATCATATTGTGTTCTAAAAAAACTGCAAGTGGAATATGCATGAGAAAAATGGCACCAGATGCACTCTTCGTTGTCAGTGCTCTTGTCGCAGCCTTCTTCCGCCGATTTGGCGGCTGCATCCGCAACACACTCATCGCCACTATCAATGCTATCATCTACAACAAGTTTGCACGCGTATGTTCTTCTCTTCAAACTTGACTGTCTTGATATGCACCGCGACACATACCACGTTCGGAGGAAGCACTACCCAGAGGACACTCGCTCCCAACGATGAACTTGGTGCGCGACGTATGCCTTCGACAACACTTCCTCTTGGACTTGTTCTGCCGTGGTGACACGGCACCTGGTTCCTGAGTTACATCCGAAGACACGGTTCCGGACCCAGATTGTGGTGTTGGTTCTGCCGCTGGCGCTTCTGAAGTAGACTACGACTGCGTCGTCAACTCGTCGCCGTCTTGGACTCAGACTCTGGAACTGATATCTTCTCTTCGAGCGGCTCTGAAACTGGAACCGGTGCAGATCAATATCCTCCATCGGGGGCTCAACCACATTTGTGCCTCCCTCAGACGCCTGAACATACTCATCCTGAGCCCACTCATCTTCGACGCGAGTCGATCTCAACTCGCCAACTAAGGTCTCCATGCTAGCCATTTCGGACAACACTTGGCCGTCATCTCCAGCCGATCCAGAAACCGATGGACCCGGAGTCACAGACTTCGCCGCTCCTCGAGCCGCCTTCTTCGTTGCTCGAGCTTTCCGGACAAATTGTTCCAGAATCTCGTGCTCCTCAGGTTGTAGCCCCTTTACTCGACGCGATCGACGCAGACCTTCTTTAACTCGTCCGCCGTCTCTACACCCTTCCTTCTGCGTGCGCTTAGGCCCCGCCATAGAAACTCGTTAAGTCAGCTACCGCCCAATACGCGCACTTCTTTATATGACAAAAAAAAAAAAACACACACACACACTTGCGCGTGACACTGAGAAAGCTGTAATCCAATGATAATCTTACCTCCCTAAAATGCCAAATTTTGTCATGCAACATCGTCGAAAATGCCACATTTTGTCATGTTTTGCTAAGTACGAATGTACGATTAACTACGATTTCTCCGACCATCGAGCACCATACGTGAGAAGTTGTCCTGTTACGAGGGTCAGAGGTTTGAATATACAATAACTGCGATTATTGCGCTCGTTTCTCGACATTTTCTGTGTGCTTTACGGAATTTTATGGGGGCATTTTAACCAATCACATACATGTTTTCAAGGTTATGATTTCACAAAACAAAACTTGATTGGCTAGATTTTGTGGTCCGACAAAATACAATGTAGTTGCGCTAGCCTAAATTTTCCCATGCACGATGTTACTACATGTATAGTCAGAGAATGGCGCATGACAAAGTAGTATCCTATATCGGAGACAGCACTCAAAATTCCAATCCGTTTTTGTCATTGGAATGGCTGCTAGCCATTACAATTGACGAACATGCCATAAATGTATCACCTGAAATGCATACCTTTCTGGCATTTTTCCGCGAAAAAAGACCAAAGATGCCGACTTTTGGTGGGTGTGCTCTTCTGTCATCTACAGTACTACCGGTGATATCTAGGACACCAAATTCGGAGTTGTGGCGAGGTCGGTGAACCTTTTCTCCTCAAGTGTAGAGCACAAAGCTCCCAGACTCAGAACAGGTAGATCAGAACTCTGAAACACACTACATTTCTGAGTTTGGCGTGTAGCCCTTGTGTATCCTCGTTGGTCCGTTGTTTAGCGGATAACCTGATCGATCGCTACCGTCACGGCGGGCTCCGTGACGCTCTGGTGAGTTGGTCGTAGCACTTAGCACACGTGTTCTCGCTGAGAGCTTCGTTTTTATCCATTAAATCCAGGAGAACTACCTGAACTCTACGCGATCATTGTGCCTTCGAGTTCGAACAGCAGCTTCACGACAGTTAAACCGAAATCATGTCAGTGAGAGCACAAACTCGACAAGTATATACCGTAAGTCGTCCAGCTCAATAGCACCGGATTCTGTTGTATCTCGGGATGAGCTGTACTTGTAGATCGATAATGGAGGGTTCGTGTTGTATCAGGTTCTGGTGCAGTGTAGCTCCAAGTTCCGACCGTAGTCGAACAATCTCACTGAAACTCTCCATCACTGAGTGTGTGCTAGTCAATGTTGCTGATGCCACAATGGCTTAGAAGATGTGGTGTTGGAAAACGCATCCATTCAACGCGACTGGAAGCGACACCAACATCGCATATAGTGTACTAAAAACATCGTAATTTTCTCCATGCAATACACGACACATTGAACTAGCAGCGTGCTGAGCCGTTGGAAATCATCAAAAGCATCGTGCGTGTAGTGTGTGTAGGCTTTGTAAATTGCGTTTTGCGATATTGGGGGTTAATTAGGGAAACGCCCCGGGAAACCCAATCCGGTGGTCGGCTGGAGAGTTGCATCACCACCTCGGTGGTGGTGCGTCACCTGGACGGTTTCGGCGTTCATCCGCCTCGTCTCAGCCACCAAGGCCACTAGACACAAGTAACGCGGTGCGTCGATAGTGAGCGCTGGAAGCGACGAGGCGATGCACTCGGACACTGTGGTCTCCCCCGCCGCTACCTCGAGATTGTGGGCCGCCCGTCCGTATCATACCTGCCTTTGGCGAGTGTGCTCGATGTGGAGGAATCGGGCTAGGATTTTCGGCAATAGTGAGAAAATTTGAGTTTTTTCTGAGCGCCGTAACCAACCCTCTATCTGGTGATTGCCCACTATCACAATTGATCTAGACGGAAACCCCCGTTTTGCGAAGGCGTCTCCGTTGGTCCCGCAGACGCCAAAACTAACTTCCTATTGGTCCGTACCATTGAGGAAGACGCTTATGGCTTATTACTTTTCTATTGTCATTTGAAAATTGCTTTCAATTAATATTTTCGGATCTTCCACAGGATAGTCTAACGTTATCTGCGCGAAAGGCGAGGGTCTAGCAGAAAAGAATGAGCTTGAGCTGCGTTTCAACAGCCGTACCAGTTGACTCGTAAAGTATCAGATATGGTTCCAAGCCAATAGTTAGCTATCAGATAGGAACTTCCGTGGAAGGTAACGGGAATACCGGTTGGTATATATACAAAAAAAAAATCTATGTGGAGACTGCTTTTCGCCAATTCTGGCGGACTTTTTCACCCTCATTTTTGGAACTCCCGTGGATAGTCGGCTTGCCAGTTTTATACGTAGCGTCTCCGGGGCTTTCACCTTTCCCCAAGACCAACTACATCCTGATTTTTTCAATACTTCCCCGTCCCACGAATTTATGACGATTTAGGTTTTTTTGTGTACCACACAATGCTTTTGATTGGTTGAATTACGTTGGTTAGGGTGAATTTCGATTTTTGACCAATCATCACACCCTTACTTGAAAAAAACTCGCAATGTTTAAGTCGTATTTCTGGGCGTTCTGAAGCCTCAGAAAGGCTGTGATTGGTCCAGTAGCAGAACATTCGTAAAAACTTCACATTCTGAAAGTTCGGTGTAATATCGCCATAAACTGACTGCTTTACAAAATTAAACCTATTGAAGCCGAAAACGGAGCGCTGAAGAAGTGTTTTCACGGCTGCAGTTATCGTTTGCTATAGCTGTTAACCCTATTGTGGTCAAATCTATACGTGAACTTCCGATACAAAATTGTTAAACATGCATAAATGCATGATTTTAGCCCGCAGCTCGCAACCAAAGTATTGCAAATATGTATGTTTAAGGTAATATTATATTGTCATACTTATTTAAACCAAGCATTTATGCATGTTTAACACATATTCCCGCAATTCATGTTATTGGTTAAAAAACGAAACTATAACATTTGATTGGGTAAAATTTGCAAAACCAAGCATTTTGATTGGTTTTACAAGGGTCTACCACAATAAGGTTAAAATTAGACAGAATACGCCTAAACACAAGCTTTCAAATAAGGCCTCATTCAAACGATACTTCGGAGTTGAAAAAAGTTATGGTTGTTTTTATGAAATCATCATAAATTCGTGGGACGGAGAAGTATCTTCCTATATATATGTACTACTCCATTTACGGACGTTTTATGGCGCACGGTTACATAATACCTTTCAAACCCGGTTGGATATACACATATACTATTCAAACAAGTATGTTCTACTAACTCCTTTGCTCTGTTTACAACTCTTTTTATACCTTCTCGGCCTTTGGCTAAAATCAAGTATAGTACCTCTTCTATTCGATGTTTTCGCCACAGTAGCGAGGAAACACATTATATTCTTTCCTGCTAAGCCTTCTCTAGCCGGACCTTCACCAACGCACTGGCGTGCTTCTGGTGGTCGGACTGTGAGCCAACCACTCCAGCCTCGCCAGCGACGCGTCCTTCTATAGCGCGACCGGTGACGTGGCTGCAAATTGCTACATCTGCCCTGCCTATGACCATATAGGGATTTGGTTACACGCCGATGTCCCCGTTTCGACCGTTTCAAGCTCCGAAAATGGCCTGGTGGAGCCTCCACGCGAGGTCCCACCCCTCGGCACCGGCGGCTTTTCTGTCGCAACTTCGAACACGGTCTAGCACCTGCTGTGCCCATTGCATGTCAATTCAACACACAGGCTGCGACCCTTAGCGGCCAAGCGAGCCCGGTCCGCGCAGGGTTCGCAGCGTCGTCTTTTGGTAAATGACACCTGTCTCGCCTGACTTTTCTTACCAGTCATTTTCTGTTTTTTATGTGGTTGAGCATGGAGAGGACCACACAGCGTTTTTTTCTTCGGCCTTGACTGGAGCTTAGTTCCTGGTTTCAGAATTGTTGATTCAGAGAAGTGAATTACACGATTGACATGCTAGATTACTACGATACCGGTTACCTAGGTCATTTGAGTGCACACTCACATCGTTGAAACAATAAAGGGTCGTTTGAGGAGCTGGAACAGCAGACGGAGCTGACGAAGTAGGTGGCGCATGGTGGTCGGAGAGGCGTTCGTACCTACGCTAGTCGAGGTGGCTTGTGGTGCGCTGTAGACCAGCAAGCTGATTAATGTGACGGAGTCATCCTCGTTCGGCATGAGCAACCTGGCGCAGGGACAGTTGTTTTCGCTACGCAACCCATGTGCGATTTTAGATGCTGGACCAAAAGCAGGTGCGCTGGTGTGTGGCGTTGAGCGTGGCCGCATGACCAAAATCTGGTCATCTTGTACAGTGGCAACCCACAGTATATCAAGTTTTAAGAAAAAACACTTAAATTGCGTGTCCTACTCGCCTGTTAGCGTAGCGAATCCATGCTTAGTGCCTGCGCATACATTTCTGAAGCTGCTGCCGTTCAGCAGCACTCCTTAATGATGCCTCAGTTTGGACGAGACAAGGTTCACGAAGCAAGTACGTTTGGACAGCTCTTGTGTGTTTATCGGAAACAGAGAGGCTTTCATTTTCGTGGTCCTGTTGTTGATGCAAAGGGAAAAAGAAGATCTTTATCAGCTCAGAGACTGCCATGTAGCTGCAATACTGGTCGCCATCTCCAAAATATCTGTACAATCAACGCTGTTGGCTCCCAAAACCTCGGTATCTGGGTTAACCGGGGTAACGTACCCATAAACTGCCGAACTGAACCCATTGCAGTTGCACTCGGTACCACGGAGAAGTTGGTACTCGTCGGCGCGTGAAAGCATTTGACCGGTCGGTGTAGTCTGTGAGAGAGGGAGATAAGTGTGTACACGCGTTGTCTTCGGCCGGTAGCAGTGTCAGCATCGGTTCCCCTGATACTGATGCAGCCGCTGGCGAAGATGTACTCGGGATGCTGACGCACGCTTGCTCTTGTCGTGCTGCTGACGCGTAGAGTTCGCCGCACGCACACTCCGCCGCATTTGCCGAGGAAGGCAGTGCGATGAAGCTCTGTGCCGTCTGAGGGAATTGAATCTGGCGGTCGTGTATTTACGCAGTGCGCATGGCGCGCCTACACGTTGATAATAGTGGCCGGTCGAGTGCTGACTGCCGATAGCCTCAGCTCTGGGCCCTGGTTCCCAGCCTCATTCTCTTCCTCAAACAGGAGCTCGGTCAGCTCCCGTTGGCCTTCGTCGTCGCTGTCGTTGAGGCGAAGTCGCTTACCGCTGACTCAAAGCCTCGTTTGCGGCGAGAGCAGCCGTCTCCAGGCTGCTGGCCATCACGGGCCTTAGTCGACGTCCATGGTGGCGACGGAGTCGTCGTCCCTGCTTGCGTTGTACCTGCCGATGTTACCGTCACTGCTGATTCTGTCGCCCGTCATGAGGTCCACACACGCGCTAGTCTGTCATTCTTGGTCATGACGCGGATCGGAACGCGCGGTGCGAGGACTGCGTGAACAGCTGCAGCAGCAAGCGCAAATGGACTTGGTGACGTGACGGGTGAGGTCGTCCCCGGCGCTCTAGTGTCGGCGAGCATCCACCCCGCCCTACGGTGTAGAGACATCACGCTTGTGGGATCTTTGCGGGCCTTGGTGGAGGCGGGGAGGTCGTCAAGCGCGTTCTCGTCATCGCTGCTGTGACTGATAAGCTCGATCGGTCCCGTGGGGGCCGAGCTGTGGCGGCCTGTCGGCCGACCTGCCAGGTCGTACCACATCGTCTTTGGGTGACCTGGGGAGGAGGGGGTGTCGGCGTAGCCTTTGGTCTGTTCGGCCTGAGAGGCGCGGGATTTTAACCCGGGCCGATGGGTTCGGGCCCGTTGCCCGCGGGACCTGGCCAATCGCCAAAGCGTCGCGAGAATGAAGCCGCGGAGCGGTCCTTCGCTTAATCGCCTGGGGGCTCAGCCAGCGATGCAGCAGGTCGCGGTCCAGTGTCCGAAGTTTCAGCGCTTGAAGTGGTGCCGTTACGGCAGAGCGACGGAATGAGAGGTCGGGTACTAAAAGAGAGGTCGAACACAATAAGCGGTTTTATAATATATATTGAACAAATAAATAGCAAGATGTAGTTGCCGTCTGCAATTATAGCTACATAGTACCTCGTCGCGGGTCCTCGGTGCAACAAGGAATTTTTCCTTTAGCCAGTCGACGATATGTTTATGGTTCGACTTGGAGCTGGCGTCCAGTAGGATTTCCTTGGCGTATTCGATCAGGCTGGAGCTGAAGGTATTGCTGAAGTGGAGCACTGGAAGAGCAGCAGCTCGAACAAGTCAGACGGACGTCGCCAAGTTCCAAGCATCTTCCTTCATGAACGTACTTATTTGTTTATCTCATATATATAACCGAATTTGAAAGGTATTTTGTGACGCTTTGCCAAGGTTTGACCATAAATGGGGTAGTATATATAGTTTACGGATATATTGTCGAGTAGCTGTTGGTATCGCAGTGGAGCGGTGAAAGCCCCGGAACGCCCTGCAGATAATCGACAGCCAGTCATCCGTAGTTCCAAAATGGAGAGTGAAAAAGTCCCCAACAATTGGTATAAACGAACTTCACACTAATTAGAAGTATGCGTGTTACAGTACCACCCAGTGTACCGCTAAAAATGGCGAAAACCAGTGTTCACACTGATTAGAACAGAATGTGTGTTTGCACTATCTCTAGGGGGCTGATGGAGGCGTTGAAGCGCTGGGGGATCAGTGGGCGCCCCTGAAAGACATTCATTCGCTGCATGATCGGTGTCACCGTGCTGTCGGCGGCATTCCCAACGTCGAATGCTGCGTGGCCATACAAGCCTTGGCAAATGGCGATGTACGGCGTGTACATCAGGGCGCCAGTGCGTCCCACTGCAACAAGAACGACACACAACCGAAGCGTTGTGGAAGCCGTACCATACTTCGAAGAGGACGTGACGCTTGCAGCACCCTGGTCGACAAGAATGGCGGCAAGGAAGTTATGCTCCCCGCACCTATTCACCGATCTCAAAGCCTTTCTGACCAGGGTAATGGCACTCATTGGCGTCCCATCACCGCGCCAGCCGCCGCGCGAGGACACCAGTGTACAACTTGTAGATGGCGTGCTGTACGCAGATCAACCTCCGGTTCGCTGGGACCTTGCACGATTTCTTCTTGTGCAGGAGTCGTACAACGCCGAGCTTCCAGCTCTGATGCCCGCGCTTCGACTCCCAGTACCGCGTGAATGTTGCTGTCAGCATGGGTAGCAACTGAGTAGCGATGATTTGGTAGATGTCGTACGTGATGTCATCGACGCCGGGGCTGGAGCTGCGTCTTAATGTAGTCTGAACAGTGCCTCTGTCAGCAATTCTTGGGCCCACGTGGACAGGTAGGCCTTCCCCGCGCCGAAGAAAGCGCCCACGGGCGCTGCTGGAGTGAACACCTGTCGAGGCGTATATACGCCACCAAGTACCACCAGAACTTGTCGCTCGGGTGGGGTAGGTACCGTAGTCAGTGCTGGCCCCCGCTGGTGTCAATGGACCGCCGCAGGAACGCCGCTGGGGACCGTTAGCGTCGCTGCTGCGCGCACCTTGATCAAGATGTCCTCAACGCAGACATTTTACTCTGCGTCGAAGCAGTGGCGGAGATGCTGCTGCTGAATGGCTGCGTTGATGCGGCCCACGCGACGGCGCTCCCACCGGACTGTGACGAGAACACCAGGAGAGGCGCGTTTTCATGGTGTGCAGGTCGTTCAAGGCCTCGTCCAAGCGATGTTCACGGTAGTGCCGATTCGCCCGGGGCAGTCACAGGCGGCGTTGTCGTTTCGCCGCAGTGGAACGGCGAAAGACCCCGGAGACCGCCCTGTAGATAGTTGACAAGCCATCAATCCACGGGAGTTCCCAAAATGAGAGTGAAAAAAATTCGCTAAAATTGGCGAAAACCCGTTTCACTCTTATTAGAACAGATCCTACACTTACTCTTAGCTAAAGACCGATAAGACATAAAACAAGTTGTAAATATAGCTAAAAATAAAATAAACCCAGAAGGTATATTAACAAATATTCGTTTAAAGCATCCTCAATCCCCCCCCCTCTCAGCACGAGAGCACATGGAGCTACTACGGGAGGACCCCACCGTGGACGACATCGAGGACCAGATGCAGAGAGTCCAGGTAAACTCTATACACGCAGCGCTCGAGTGCTGCTGGCAGAGCCAGCTGCGTCCTAGAGCTGGAAGATCCGTGTGGTTCGCCTGGTGCACAAGAAGGGGAGCACAGCTCGATCCTGCCATCTGCCTGCAGCAGTCCATCTACCAGCTGTAGGCCAGCGCCCTGTCGCGTAAATTCGTGCGCTTGCAAGACGCCAAGAGCGCCACGCGGACGCTCAGAAAGGCTTCGGAATGTACGAAGGCGGGGAGCACAACTTCCTCGCAATTACGCTCATGGACCATACGCGATGCAAACGTCAAGAGCTTCATGTCGTGTGGGACGGTTTTGTCGACACCTTCGGCAGCGTACTACACGACTGGCTTTGGGGAGTGCTGTGTATCATCGACTGCTACCACGGACTCTACACGAACGCCGAGTTCGCGGTGGGAAATGCAGCTGACGGGACCTCGGCACCGATTACCTTGCAGGTGGAAGTATATTAGGACTGGTGGCCGAGCCTGTGCCTCTTTGCGGCCGTGTTCAGTTCACTCCTGCACGCGCTTAAGCGACTTCCCATCACAGGCGTGCGGCTGTCAAACGAGGACCGTCCCGGTGCTGCGGTGTATGCCGACGATCTCAAGACCTTCAGCATCTTCGTTGATGGAACCAAGCGGCCGCACGCAACCGTAGCAGACTTCCTGGACAGAAATGATTGCAGTACCATGTCAGTTTCAGCGCGATAATCATGGCGTGCTCAAGACCTGCGAGCTTGGGCTATATCTGGATGGGCCCTCGATCCCAGCTCTCGGCTTGGACGATGGGTACATGTACTTGAGAGACCAAGTGCGCCGCCGGATCGAGCTGGCTCCAACCCTCACTCAGCTCAAGCACGACGCGACGGCACTGATGCTGTCCGGGTCCTCTAGTCGGCAACCGGATCCATAGCGGCCGACAGGGCCACGCCTATTTAGGAAGCCGCCCGTAACCCATTCGGTGAATTACCCCGATATAGCAGGTACATCTCAAACTTGAACCTTTCGTGAACCACTAAGGCAGACTATAACTTACATAGTTGGATTATTTGCATATTAAAGGGGCATTTATTGCCATACACGTAAGGTACGGTACTTATACAAATCATTCTCAAACTCTTTTCGCGTGCGTGCTATGTTCCAAAATCCGTAATTAGTAGCACCAAGTCGTTACACCGTTGGTTAAAAAGGGCGATAAAATATGAGAGAATTTTTTTTTCAAAAGTATCACTATGGCCATCATGGCCATTTTGAGGTTATTTAACGACCGGTACAGGGCAAATCAACGATGTCTCGGCTTGCTATAGAGCTATCAAACGCCTCCAAACTCGTAGTGCAAGCAAAATTATGCTGGAGAGAACGGAGACAACAGGTCTGGGTGACCAAAAAAGTCAAAATCACTTTTGTTTTTTATAGTTTTTAGAAGCTAAGATCACGGGCTTTCCAATGAACCAATCAGCGACCTCTACATCGCACTACAACATGCTCAAAGGTTTATAGGAAGTGGTTAGATGGCATCTGAGATAATGTTTCCATTTATGCAAAGTATCACTAAATGTGTACCCATGTACTGAAGCCTATACAATGGCTTCCATTCCCCCCTCGCCATCAACTTGATTGCCGCCTTATGGGAAGCGCTCTCGATCCTTCGTCTCTGTGCCAGCAAACGAAGCAGACATCCCCAAGGCCGTCAACACCGATACCTGGCGCTCGTTCTTCGACATCTTCGACAGCGACGTCAACAAGCGAGTGGCGGAAACGCTTTTGCTGACAAAGCAGTGCTTTGAACAGCACTCCACCGCCTCGAGTTTAGCTATGCGTGCTCCAATATCTCCCAACTCTTGGAGCAGCGGGCCAGTGGGTTCTGAAGGGGGACCAGTATCTCCGCGGGGAGTCGTTACTACACCATTATTTCAACACGACGACAACGGCCTTATGAGCGCCATTAACAGTGCTTTATGGTGCTGGGCAATAAATTCTCGAAATTTATTATTTGAAAATATTTGTGAGCTATTGTGAAACTTCGGAGAGATCTTTGTTCCACTTAAATACGATCCCCCCATTCTCCGCATTTCCATATCGATTTTGTGGACACGAAGAACGATGACATCGAAGGCCACTGCGCGGAAGGCCACGACGCCCAAGGACGCTACGCCACGAAAGCCGACGCCTCGAAGAGCGATGAGGATGACGGCGCCAATGCTGGTTGAAGTGGAGAAGGAGCTTGCGACCAAGGACACGACGCCGCTCTCTGTGAAGACCACAGAAGACTAAGGACACGACACAGCGCACTGAGGAGGAGGGGTCGGCGGCCACGGACGCGACTCCGCGTCCTACAGAGAAGGAGACGGTGGCCAAGAACGCGACGATGAATGCTCGGGAGAAGGAGCCGGTGACGAAGGACGCGACGCCTAACGCTGCGGAGAAAGAGGCGGCCATGGACGTTGTGCTGCGTACTGCGGGGATGGGAACGGTCAATGACGTGGTGCTGCGTACTGCGGAGAAGGAGGCGGCCAAGGATGCGACGCCTAACGCTGTGCAGACGGATGTGGCGGCTGAGGTCACGAAGCTGCGTACTGTAGCGAATGCGAAGAACGATGGATCTGGTGCTGCAGCGAAGGATACCAAGGATAATGACACAAGTCTGCGTGCTGAGGGGAAGGAACAGCCTACGAAGAAGGCGGTACCGCGTGCTGCTGCGAAAACGACGGGTTCCAAGTTCACGGCGCATGCTACGCCGAAGAGCGCACCGTTGCCAGCTATGGGCACGACGCCGCACGCTGCCGAGAAGGAGACGATGGCCAAGGTCACGACGTCGCACGCTGACGAGACGGGTCCGTGGCCATGGTCGTACCGCACCCTGACAAGACGCTGCCCGCGGCAGACGAGACGGAGCCGGCGACCATGGTCACGACACCAGATGCTAGTGCGAACGACTCGCCGCTGACCAATGCGACGAAGCCACACGCTGCTGTGAGTGGCGCATCGCCACCTGAGAACACGACGTCGGGTGCTTCTGCGACGCCCGGTGGCACCTCACCAAGGAAGTTTATGTGGCACTTTGCGTAGCTGAAAATCGCTATGTTGCTAACGAAGTGTTGTTGCTAACAGTAGATCCTAACACGACAGTGTCTGCTGCGGTCGACGTTGCCATGAGGGATGCTGAGGTGGCGTTCAACTCTGATGTAGAGGACACTCCCAGGTTTGACGCTGCTGCGTTGAACGTTTGTACGGGGTACGGTGCCATGGATGATGTTGCTGAGGCCGACGCAACCAAGACGGTTGCTGCCACCAGTAGCACGGGTAAGATGTTCGAATCAATATTGCTATCTAGGGCGCAATTTGTGTTGCTAGCTATGGTGCAAAAAAATAGGTTGATTCCTATGGTGCAATTTATGTCGCTGGTTATGTTGCTAATAAAGGTTTTGTGTGTTGTAGCCCAGAAGAGAACGAGAGTTCGCCACGACGACGATTCCAATGATGATACGAGACTGACCAAGGTTTCTCGGACGGCAAGCTCCATGTCTGATGTGCCGCCCCGCCAACGTGTTCAAAAAGGCAGACGCCGAACCAAAAAATGGGTTGATCGCGAGAAAGTGAAAAAGGCACACACAGACGTCACCAGCTATGTTACTGAACTGCCAGAAAAGGTATTTGCTGACTGGGACAAGTTTGATGAAGCACTGGCAAACTACATGGCTGCGAACCCACTTGTGTCTACGAGTTCGCAACTCTGAAACCCGGACCAAGAACAACAGGTACACATATTTGTGTTGCTGAATGTGTTATGTTGCTCATACTACTTTCCTCTATTGTGTTGCTTTAGTCAGGACGGAGCAACCCAGCTCCTCGTCAACATGAAATACAAGTTCAAGGCATTGTGGTGCACCCATGCAGCATCACAGGCTTCTCGTGGACAAAGCCGTCGTGACCGCGACTCGAGATACACCGGTTGTGAGGCCGGGTTTATGGTTCGCTCGGAAAAAGTTGTCATGAACGGACAGATCAAGTGGGAAGTGCGGGTCGTCCCAGGGTCGGAGGTAACGTTGCACTTACATTTGTTATCCTGTTTGTAGATACTGATTTCTTATTTTGGTACAGATATCACTGCACAACCACAAAGCCAACAAAATTATATACGACTCGTATCGCGGAGCGAAGTCGATGCGCTCAATCCGGAAGTCCGCCGCGAACTTGGTCTCTTGACCGAGATGAAGATCCCTTCGGCTAACATCAACCACTACTTGGCGGATAAGCTTGGTGGGTGCTACTGGTGATTCAGCTACAATATTTGTTTTTTTTATGTTCTTATTGCAGAAAACTGTACTCGTGATTATTGACGTGACTATTGGTACTGGTTTTTGTGTTGCTACTGAGAACAGATATAGTGCTGACACCGTAGCAAACCAGAAATATTCTGCAGCAAGTTCTAGGCGCGACAACAATTGAGCGATCGAAACTTATTCTCGATTATTTTGCAGAAGAGGATACCGGCAACGATGTGCTGCTAGTGCAGGACCAAATGGATATTACATGCATCATCGCAATGCAGACATCGGTCCAAAAATTGTGCTTTGCGCACTGGGGGGATTGGTTGGTGATGGACTGGATGCACGCACCAATAACCTGGGCTATCATCTTGGTAATAGTGAGTTGATGTGTTTTGTAAAAGGGCGATCGATGTTCTAATATGATATGGTTTTCTGTGTGCTATACAGGCAGTCTTGTTGTTACCACTGCAACAGGGAGAGGTATCCCCGTGATTGACTTCTTGGCTCTTGACCAGAAAACCGATACAAAGAAGCACATCATGGAGTTTTTCAAGCGGAAGAACCCGTCTTGGAACACTGTCCAAACACTCGTCATTGATAAGGACTTTGTTGAATGGCGAGTCCTGGATTTGGTATTTCCTTCTGATAAAGTGGTTATATGCCAATTTCACGCATTGACCAATTGGAGGAAGGTCTGCAGAAGATCCAAGTTTGACTTGAAGATAACGCAGAGGGAATCAATGGAGGCTGCATTTGCGAAGATGATCTACATGTACGGGTATTGTGTGTTGTAGAGTAATGTTGCTTACTGTGGTGCTAATACTTTATGTTGCCTTTTATGGTGTTGGTTGTGCAGCAATACGCAGTCAAAATATGACTCCGCAGTTGCCATCTTTGCCCGGGCCTGCGGGCAAGAGTGCCCCCAACTCCTCGAATAATTTGAGGCAAACTGGAAAACGGGCAAAACCATGTGG
This sequence comes from Phytophthora sp. ST_20190627, assembly GCA_014706145.1. Classification (NCBI taxonomy): domain Eukaryota; phylum Oomycota; class Peronosporomycetes; order Peronosporales; family Peronosporaceae; genus Phytophthora; species Phytophthora sp. ST_20190627. Next base: position 57,018 of record JACBOU010000259.1, read on the forward strand.
GCAAATCACGCTCGTGGTAAGTTTTTTACCGCTGGAAACACGACCACGAACCGTATAGAAACCAATTGGAATCAGCTCAAAATTCGTCTTGGGAAGAGACCCCGGATCGATTTTACCATTAGCGGACTGATGGTACACCAAGCAACCATTATCCGACAACAGATCGCTGCCATACGCAAGTACCTGACTACATCTCGTCACCCTGAATCAGTTCCGGACTTCCTCGTTCTGGTGGCGAAGCACCTAAGTGACGACATCCTGTAAAAAGTTCGCTATCAATGGGATTATTTCATGGTCTCCATGTCAGAAACTACGTGCGCGAAGCGTGGTTCTGAAGTCGGTGAATGGGAAGTGAGCTCGTGGGGCTATGGATATGAGTGCTATGGCTTCCTGTGGACATGCTCGTGCCTGTTTTACTGCACCTACAATTTGCCTTGCCAGCACTTGATGTATATCGCTGCGCGAGTCCACCAAATTGAGACGATGCCGGTCTCTTGTATTCCTCCACGCTGGGATATGGAGGCCATGTCGAAGCTGGATGAATCGCTTAAAAATGGGGTAGCATCACTTCAGTCGGTACAAGACAATATGAAAAGAGCTGGTGAGTCGTTTCCTCATGACGGCTTGACACAACCTACAACAGAAAACGACGGCGTTGAAGCAACGTACAACGTTGACGCAACAGACGAGCAGCGTACAACTGGAAAAGCACCACAGCATGCAACACAAGAAGCAACGCGGCAGGCAACACAAGATGCAACATCACAGGACACACGACGTTATTAACCAGCGCAGAAAACGGAGAAGTATCGCCGACCTCGCGTGATCTATGTAAAAATGCGGCGTCGTGAATGCGCAATTGTTGTGGTTCTCTCCGCGGAAGAGAAATACTGCTACGCTAAACCGCGTTCGAACCCATTATGGAGCATCTTGCTGTTTTGTCCAGCCCCGCTTCTATGCAGCATTGAAGTCGTGGAGGGGGATAGTTCGCAGGGGTATGCAAGAATTAGGGGTCTATTTGTCGAGGGCAACGACGTCTGAAAGTGCTGGACACGACGAGTCCGATGATAGTGGCGACGGATTGGATAGCGAGATTTCATCGGATATTACGCCTGAAGATATCATGGAAACTATGGACATGATGCGTGAACCGGAGCCAAAGGAGCCTGAGCTGATCTGAACGCGCACCGTGATGTTGGGAAAAGCGAGGGGACGACGGCGCAGAAGAACACTGTGACTCCCAGTCTCACAGCCAGACCGGCCTCTACCCGATGCCAAGTACCTGTAGTAGCGGAGCTAGCACTACAACTACATCCCAAACGCTGACGCAAACTTGGGGCCGAAACGCAGAATCGAACACAACCAAGTCGGCGTCGTCTGCACACCTCATTTCCAAGGCGGCTGTGGACTCCAAGGGGAGTCGAAACTTATCAGTTAAAACGGCTGCGCGAAAACATGTCCAAGTAGAGGTTCTTAGGTTCCTGCAAGCCAATCCTCGGTACAACCGGCGCAAGAGGACGATGCAAGTCCAGCTGAAGATATCCACCAAACCTCGTAAACTAGCGGACATGACGCTTCCGGACAAACAAGTCCCAGTGCTGTCCCGAGTGCTGCAATGTGCCAGCCACAGTACCGACAGGTACCACGTCAACGAGCTACTCGCGAATTACCCGATTATTGTGGACGATGACTTCATGGGAGCTCGTACTGCTCGCTGCCACCGCGACTTCGTATGCGTCGATGACTACGACTACAATTACGTGATTCCCAAGCACTTGGTGACAAAATTGGACGCTGTCGTGGAAGCATAGAAGATTAAGCGGGGCAAGTCAACGTACTTTGCCAGCACGTCTGAGTCAGAGCATCCTGCTGGCACGACAGAAGAGATCATCGCGTTCTTTCCGGGGGGGACGCCAAAGTTTACCAGGTTTGTGAGTTCGTGCTGATGTGGTGCTCGCAATGTTGCCGTAACCAGGCGTTATGATGCTCGCTATGGTGCCTACTCTCTGTGGTGCTTCCAATGTTGCTTGACCGGTGTGCCGCTTGTTATGGTACCGGTTATCTTCTAACATTTTACTATATTGTGCTTACTTAGTGGCGCTGTCTATCGCTGTCTATCGAATGAAGGCATTCTACGACATCCGTAGAAAGCGTGACGCCTGGTTGGCAGACATGGATTGGGTTCTATCGACCAAGTGGGAAACGATGATGGCAACTCCTGAGCTCTTCGATGAAGAAACCGATTCGGACGAGTTGATGCCAAGCATGGCAGGTGCAAAACAAAAAGAGTTGGCAGATGATGTTGCTAACGTCCTTAGTGGTGCAAGTCTCGACTCCATGTTCCGGCTGTCAAGTGGTGAGGACACCGTGAAGGTTGAACAATTGGTTGGAATGTTGGCGCGAGACGGAATGTTGAATGACGTTATCGTGGACTTTAGTCTTCGTTGCATTTGTACCTCGCTGGGCGATTGCTATGCCATTGATTCGTACGCCCCAGTGATGGGATGTGGTGCTCCACCAGAGGAATGAATTTCTCAGTTCCACTACGTGGCTCTACGTGCCCATCTGAGTGGCCTTCATCGGGGAATCATCATTGTTCACCTGAGCTACACAAGAAACGCCCACCATCACGCCATACTATTATGAACCGCTGCGTAGCAAAAAATATCGAGCTACTATGGAAGATATTTACGAGGAGACTGTGGTTAAGTTTCTGCAAGACTGGCATAATAGGACAATGCCAACAACTGAATACCCGATTGAAGCAAGTGGGGTGTGGCTTGACGCCCCAAAACAACCCGACGGAACGTCGTGCGGTGTATTATGCATTGCACAGGCGTATGCCATGCTCAAGGACAGCTTCCGTTTGACCCAGACAACTGTTACAGATGATGATGTTGCTGCCATGCGTCTTCGAATATTGTGGATGATTTTCACGCAACCAGAATTAACGACTGGACCTAACAAAGTCGCCCAGGACGTGGAAGCCACAGATGCCGAGTTGCTCGCAGCAATAATGAGGTCGGAAAAATAGTACATTCATCAATAATCCTATTTCAGTTGTTGAGTATCGTCTTATCCCGTCTTCAGCTAGTGCTTTTCTAGCATTAAGTTGCAGCATTCCTCGAGCAACATGTCGTACGTCATTACGTAGGCATCACCTTGGGAGGAAGCTTCGGCGGCAGCTGCTAGGCGCATGGTGTTATCTTTCTCCTCCGCGAGTATCAGCGCAAGCTCTTCGCGAGCATCCAACTACCTTTTGCGAGTACTCCGCCATTCTGTCCAACGTTTCTTCTATGCGCTCGAGTTGTTGTACTTTAGACAGCAGTAGCTCCTTGCATACACGCTTGTTATTTGAGCACGAGAGTAGCGACGTGGGGGCGACACCGCCGAAGTCGTCAAATGTTCGGCATCACCGGTGGCGGAAGCGGAGGATCTTGCATTGGCTTGGCTCATGAGTCGCTTTAGCCACTTAAATCCTCTTCAGCTCGTACCAGCTGTCAACCAATACTGTGATATTTGGCGAAGTGTCGGTGAACTTTCACCATAGCTGTAATCTATCGAAAATAGATTACAGCAGACGATTCATTTCTCGTTTGGATGTTGCTTCTTGCGGTGCTTTGTGTGGTAGTGTAAGCCTTTAATGTTGTCATAAGACCTGTCGTCATATTGTAGATATGGTGTAGTAACGCCGTTCATCTCCGCGAGGAGGTGCGATGTCATCATCACTCGATGTGCTTGGGCTTCCAGGGTCGACGACCCACTCGCCATCGCTGTCGTCGGACATGCTTTCGAGTGGGGTAGTTTTGTTTTTCTCTGTCTTTTCCGCTAAGTAAAAACTGGTCCGCTCACCATTCGCCAACTTCCGAGGCCAATTACAAAAACCTCAAAATGGCCATCGTGATACTTTTGAAAAAATTCCTCTCATATGGTACACTCTCGTACTTCAGTGGAAAGTCGAAAAGGGCGAATATTTCCCCATTTCTACCACGAAAGGGTTAACTACTAGGTACTACACCATGGCCGGTCAATGTTGGACAATTTGTCCTTCAAACCTGACCCGTGTAGTTTGGGCAGTTGAACTTGCGGGTAAATCGCCCAAAGTAAAAATGTATCTATCTCCTTTTTCATTCAATGTTGACAATTCAGCATCCGATTTCGACACCAGTCGAACCTACATTGCAGTCACCCGCCGTACACTATGTCTTCCATGCGGATGGCAGCAGTTACGAAGTCGCGGGTGTGTAGCCCCGCATTCTGGACCAGCTGCTGAGTGATATGGCGCATGCTGGCGTGTGCCGCACGCTCGAGCATGCGCATGTGAGCTTCCAACATAGTGAGATTGCGGCCATTATCGTCCACTTCCACCGGAAGCCGACCCGTCTCGGTACAGTTCAACGCTAAGTAGTCTTTAAAGTGCGACTTGAGCACGCTAAAACAGTTTTCAATTGCAAATGGGGCTATACGGCAGCAGAGCAAGAGCGTTCCGTTCAGCGACTCGCACCTCCGTTTGGTTGTGGGCGGGTGCATTGTCGAAAACAACGACAATCTTCTTGCCCGCGAACTCTCTTCGGTACACGTCAGAAGCTTTGGCAGCAGCGTAGATTTGCTCAAAGAAATCAACGTTGTCTTGCATTTTAATGCTTCCTCTCATGGTACGCCGCTTCATCACTCCCATTGCCGACGAAACTGCACACTGTATCTGTAAGTTCGGCCCCTTGGAGGCAGGAAGCACGCCAATAGCTCTGGCCCCCTTCTTGGAGCCTCCGCTGCCACGCTTAGTGTATAGGTTATAATTGGTCTAGTCAAAATAGATGACGAGGTTGCCCTCATTATGGTGCTCTATCAATGCTTCGGAAACGCCTTGCGCTTTGCTTGTTGGTTTCATTATTGCATGTAAGGGGTTCAATCCGAGTCTGCACAGTCATTCACAGTTAGTTTAATGGATAGATATAATACACGTAGCTAGCATAGCTTATCTGCTTTACTGTGTAAAGCATAACCACGAGGTACCGGGATATCGTGGACAGTAACAACGCAACGTTATGGTCCCAAATGAGCATCGTGCGCATTGTCTTCGTCGGATAGGAGCAGCACTCGTTTAAGTACCTCTCCTGAGACGCCTTGATCTCCGGCGTCACCTTGGTGTTGCGCGCCCCACCGCATGGAAGAGGTTCTACACGTCCTGTGTTGACGATGTAGTATGCGGTTGTACGCGGGATGCCATTGTGGGCTGCTACACCACGCCAGTCGTCCCCAATGCGATGTGCATCAAGCACGCGCTGGCGTTCTGCAGGTATGTGCCGTTTGACGGCAGCTTGCGAGGGCATTAGACGACGTCTTCTTGGGCGAGGCGTGGACACTAAGCGGCAAATTGGCTAATGAACAAGCTGACTAAGAACTGAAAAAGCTATGCCACTTCCGACACGGTAAGAACTAGCGACGCGTTGCTTGACGAAGCTCAAACTGAAGAGTGAAAGAACGTCAAAGTGTGCTGGAGGGACAAAAGATTGTTGCTGTGGTCTGCGATGGTTGATCGGACCCCAACAGTAAAATCATCGCGAATTTTATAGTGGTATCGCCTTTTATTCGACCTATTTTTTGGTGTTCTGTCCGAACACGTGAGAATACATGGCAGCCGAGTTGACCAAAGTGATTGGTGAAGTCGAAGCTGTCATTGGGAATGGATCCGTGCCGGCGTTGTCACCGACAAAGCATCCAATATGTGCAGGTCGTGGGAGTTGCTGATGGCAAAAATACCAGCCATAATTTGCAATGGTTGTGCAGCACACACTCTCAATTTGGTCCTGAAGGACATGTTTGCAATTAAGTATCTTGGTGACGTGCTCAAGAACGCTGGTACTGTCACCAAGTTTGTGTGGAACTACCCTTGTAGCTGTCAAACAGCTGTGCGATCGAGAACTCCTGTGCTAAGAACCCGTTGTGGGGAAACATGTCCGCACACACGGAACGTTCGAGTGTGTGTTTCAGCGAGGGTGAAGCGTTGTCCCTACCGCCTTATCTCCTTCCCGCGCCACCACCCAAAACCCCATCTGTGAAGAGTCTCGACCCGGCAGGGAATTTCGCAGGTTTCTAAACCGGTGAACATCAGGAGCAGCGCTCTTAGTCGCCGCGACTCGCGTTCTGGTGGCCCACACGGGCTTCAGCGACCTCGACGACGGCTCCAGCGACGATGAGGAGGGCCAAGACAACCACACCGCCCCTGCTAGCGGCCTCCAAGACCCTGTGATAGCTGCCTCCCCATCCGGCAGGGCGGGTAGCATGCTCGCCGTCACTGGAGCTCCTGTAAATAGCCACCAGCGCCGCACAAACCAAGTTCAGCAGCTGTTGCCACCGCCTCGCCGCCGCCGCCACCTGCAGCTGTCCACTCTCTACCTCCTGCTGGCGCCGTCGGGGAGGACTTTTTCACTCTCATTTTTGAACTCCCATGGATAGTTAACTTGTCAGTTATCTACGAGTCGGTCTCCGGATTCTTTCACCTTTCCCCGGTGAGACCAACGACATAAGACATTTTTTTACATTATATTCTTTATACTATATATACTACATCTCTTTTGGTCAACAATTCCGGATACCATCGAGCCCTTAATATCTATTTTATGATCAATATACCTCGAATTTGCACGAATCGATTGGCTTTTGTCTGGCGCTTTCTATGACGGTAATAATGTCATCTTAGAGCAAAACTAATTGCGTAACGACCAGAAAAGTGACCGGGTTTTATAATTCTGTCCAACGTCTTTCTCCAAATCCGAATATTCTATGCCTTTAAGTATTGGGAAGCCCCATTTTTGCACAAGGTAACAAGTTTGCCAGTACGATTAAATCATACCTCACCGTCAAGTCCGGGGGGTTGAAAATAAGTCCTCGATGGAGTTCGGGACTGTTAACATTGGCACCCGGGTACATAATACCTATCAAATCTGGCTATATACATTGAAAGTTATGCTCAGAAAATAGTATTTTTAACCTAGTTTTGAATGCGTCTGCTTGACTCTGTTTTACTATTTGCTATATTTACATACCTTCTCGACATTCTGTTCTAACCAGTATGAATAATGGTTTTAAGGAAACTTCCCGTGAAGTTTTTTTTTTACCTACCGGCCCTTCACCAACGCATCGGCGCATACAGTTCTAGCGGCCGGACTGAGTTACCGGCACTTCACCAATGAATCAGCGCAGGCGCTTCTGACAGCTGGACTGGGGGCCCCAGGAGCGCCAATAGCGAGTGCTTCACAGCCAATCACTCCAGCCTCAGCAGCGACACGTCTTTCTAAAGCGCGACCGCTGACGAGGCTGGCGTGAGTGATGGCTACCCCTGGCTTGGCTGTGACCATCTAGGGATTCGTTTAAACGCGGATGCCCCCGTGTTTGTTTTAGAGACCGGAAACGGCTTCGATGATGCTGTTGGCGCGGTACCACTGCTGGACACCGGAGGCTACCTAGCGGCTGCAACTTTGGGCACGGGTCTAGTCAAATCCTAGACCCACCGCGCTGATTACACGCTCACAGGTCGCGACCCCTTGCGGCCAAACGAGCTATCGGTCTGTGGCCCCACCGATGGGTCGTTTCGAAGATCGTTGGGCGGGTGGTTAGACAATAAGACCATAGTGAGACCAAGTCAAGAGAGGATGCATGTGAGATCTAGCAGTAGATAGCCAGATAGCAGACAAAAGATAACAGACAAACAGAATTCGTTTTACCGACAAGCCCGACAGGACGTAACATACCCGGGCCCCGAGTAGAATCTACAGTGTGAATGTCACCGAGAAGCAGGACGACTGGGTGTGGAATTCCAATACTGAGTCCAACCCAAGTTGGGGTGTGGAGCCCAAGGTTGATGTACTTCAATTCATATCCTCTTGCGGCTGTATACCCACCAGGGGCCCCGCAGTTCGTATTACCGATTACCGCTCTGCCCGGACGGACTTGCCTCCCGTTAAGTGTATTGAATTAATTGTGAAGCGACTGTATTGATTTGTGTTATATCCTCATTACGTCTGAGGTGGTGCGCGATTGCGAGGCCGACCAGGATTGACCAGATCCCTGGGGTAAGGCAAACTGACTGGCGTAAGCGACCAACTCTTCCACGGTCCAAACGAATGTGGAGGAACAGCGTATTGTGTGTAATTCTGTATTTGTGTGTTAGCAGGTTATCGGAGCAGTTAAGGCGACGTCCGAAGGTTACGTCCAGCCTCACGCTCAAAATCAATTAGTACAAGGCAAGTCATCCACGGTTGGAATTCCGAAGTTACGAAGGTAAACGAACCAACGAGGACAGTTCACAAGGATACACGCCACCCCAGACGGAGATTTCTAAAAGCACCAGCCAGGATTGTCTTGGTGGAGTGTTTTCCCCAGTCAGAACCAACCAGATTGTACAAACAAATCCACACCAAAAAACACGATGTACGGCGCTCTGCACGCCAAACGGATGACACTCTTCGCAAACTCATCCAAAACGGTGGCATCGATGAGTAACCAAACACCTAATTGGCCACAGCCAGGTCAGTGATAGCCATCACCCACGTCTCGTCAGCGTACGCGCTGTAGAAAGACGCCTCGCTGCTGAGGCTGGAGTGATTGGCTGTGGAGCACTCGGTATTGGCGGTCCCTAGGCTCTCCGTTCGGCCGTCAGAAGCGCATGCCCCGATGCGTTGGTGAAGGGCCGGTAGGTAACAAAAAGCTTCAAGGGAAGTTTCCTCCCCCCAAAATGTCTAAAACCAGTATTTACACTTGTTAGGACAGTTACGACACTCGATCTTAGCCAAAAGATCAATTGTCGTAAATATCGTAGGGGGGGAGGGGTAAGTCTGGTTGCAGACTTAAAAACTTCTTCGGCCGAGCATTTACCAGGTAGCGATACTGCAAACCATGCAGCCGTTGCGATCTACAATGCGTACATTTTTCGCTTATTGTCCATGAAAGCAGAATTGTCTGGCGAACCTGTAGAATCTCCACGTGATTTGTTATTAAAAAAAAGATGGAGAATGCTCCTTCGAGGCCGCAGGGCGGTGTGGCTGTTACCACTGACGACTTCCGGTCTCGCTTCATAACGAGCTGTGGAAGATAAAATGGTTCATTGAAGTCTAGCTGTTCTCTAATTTCGGGTCACAACAACTTGGTTGGGAGTACTGGAACGCCGGCGTGGTATGAAATGGCAGTCGCATAGTGACGCACCTTGGGCGTTCCTCGACTGAGAAAGGAGCGGGAAATATGAAGCGACTCTCGTTATTCGACGACATGCGCATGTCGAGCTTCCATATGGCGTGGCCTGCAAACGTCGAATGCGCGTGTTCGTCGGCTCCCGGCTCCTTCTTCTGCGGTCGTCCAGTGAGAACGTGGGGGCTACGAATGCAGGGTGCAGTGACTTATAGAAGTGGGAAGAGTAGCGTTCTCGGAAGTCTGCAACGTAGCTTGGGGTGGAATATTCGAAGATAATCCTTGTGTCAGACCTGTGGAGGTGGTGTTGAGTTTGGTGCGTCCGAAGATCTTAGCGACATCGTCAAGCAAAAAGAGGTCGCGTAAAGAAGATATTACCGGCGTGACACAGGATGTAATGGAGAGTGCAGTTACGTCAATGGAAAGAATCGCCCTGCGAGATTCTGAATTATTTCTTCAACATCAGAAACAAGAAACAAAAAAACCCGCAATTTACTGTGGGATATCCCCATTATTCAGCCAAAGCTATAGCTGTATGTTGCCTCATTAACGCGACCCTACGACGATATTACGACATCTTGGAACCGCACCCAGCTTTGAATCGTATCTCTTGTCTTGACCTTGTCAATTTGATTGTCTGTAGAGCTTCCTCGTTTGTTAGGTGTCAAATAGTCTGCTAAGTAGAAGGCTCTGTGTTTTCGCTCAAGCTCATCATTCCAAACTCCATCCTTCGCATTAACGACAAAATATGCAGTATGCACACTTACTAGCGTGGGGACAAATTCCAAGCTTGTCCTGGTGATCTCAATAGGTTTGGATACGGTTCGACACACCTCTTTAAAATCCAAATGCACACTTGACGCAGTACCACATACCGGCTAACTTCCTGTTGGACTTGCTGACGACGGGGACTTTTTTTGGGGTCTCAGCAATTTCGTAGCTAGTTACGTGCTTCAAATTTTGCATAAATATAATCTGCTAACAGGATGAACGTGAATCGACGATCTCAATTCCACCCAGTCTGAAATAGGCATGCACGTCAGCGCCACCTGCCGTCGAGATGACGATTCGAGCAGTCGCTCCACTGCACTGTTGCAGAACACTCGATTATCTCCAACGGAACCGAGCCAGCGCACATCAGTGCCGAGAAACCGCTGGTTCCGATCCACCACAGCACTTGTGTTCAAAGAGTAGAACCCCTTGCGGTTGAGGAAATGTTTGCTATTCATCACGGAAGGTTGCACAATGGAATCTGACTTCCATCAAGAGCGCCAACACACCCTGGAAGACCATACCCGTCTTCAGACTGCATTGATAACTTTAACAAAGCTTCACGACCGCTCGGAAACGTGTTACGCACATGTATTACCTTCACAATTGCATTCGTCACATCTCGCACAATTCCAGCAGCCATAGATTTCCCAACCTCGAGTTGAGATCGTAGCTGGAGTACCGAACAGCCTTCGCCCGTGTAATACAGAAAGATTGCCAAGCGCACTGGTGCGGAAAGTGACACATGGCAGTTTGCTGTCTTCTTTGTGATATATGGCTCTAATTTCCAAAGCAACCGCTTAACGCGCGGTGTGTGGTAAATCCCATAATTTGTCGCACTGCTGATCGTCTTGCGTTTTCCTACATGGTGTAGGTTGCGCGTTGTTTATCTTTAAAAAAGCGACTTGGATTGATGCTTCTCTTTAAACACCTTGTGGGTGCCGTCTCTTTCACCAAGAAAGACGAATATTCTACTCGTGCTGCAAGCTGTGTCAGCTCCTCTCGGTGAAGATCTAGCTCGCTTTGGCTAAATGTGTAACAAAATCTGCCGAAACATAGAGTTGCGAACACGCGCGTTTACTCCGCTCATACCACCCGGGGAGTTTCCAGCTGAAATTTTTTAGGGGTGGCGAAAGCTTCGTTTGTGCCTTGGACGGATGTCCGTCGGGACGTCCAGTTCACCATGCGGACGAATCACGACGACGACGAGGCGGTGGAAATCCTGGACAAGAGTCAGCCTACTCACCAAATGTTTTCGAAATCTGGCTTCAGGAAATGCTTGTCCAGATGATATTCCACGGTATCCTGGACGACACGGCCTGAACTGGTCACGTTCCGGAAGCTTTCTTCAAGATGGCCGAGGTGATTCTCCGCTCGCGCCCTCCTCTTCGATACCTGGCCGAAGATGGCGAGGACGACAAAGAGATCTCCGTTCTAAACAGTACAAGTACCGACTCAGATGACTCGAAAGACCCATACTACAAGCACAAGGGTGAAGGTTCCAAGATGGGGTTGACCACCGACGACGATGATTCATCTTGGAGTGAAGACGAGAAGCCATCTACGCCCAAGCGTAAGGACAGGCGCCCCAGAGAACATTCATCGTCCGACAACTCTTCGGGTAAAACAAAACCGGAAGAAGAAGAAGTCCACGAACTCCCCAAGAAGAAAAAGATCAAGTCATCTCCGTCTGGGGGCCTCGGTGCTGGGTCAAGTCCGCTGTCACCACGCATGACCGGGGATTCCGGCCGTACGTCGTTCGTGCATAAAACGTACGCGGACCTGGCAGCTGAGGAGTTGTCTCGTGGCGTCGTCGGGGTGTTCTCACTTGCCGGCCACCGATCAAGGACGGCCGGGGCGGTCAGACGCCGGGGTTCCCAAGCTATGCTCCACATAGAGACGCCCATCCTGGCTAGACGCTGGATGGCGATCGTGGTTGCATACATGAATCTCATGGCTAAGAAACCCTGGAAGCAGATGTTCAAGAATCGTTCAGGGTCCTATACTTCCATCACCGGCTCCTGACGCGCGACGCATGCTGACCAAGCATGTCAAGGACATGAAAAAGCATTCCCCAGCGTTCTGACACGTTCTTCACCGGATCGTCATGAAGACCAATCCGGAGAAGAACGAGCGATGCGACGATCCAAGTATCTATCACGCATCTGCTGACCTTCACACTGAGCGCTCAGGCCTCCACGATCCTGTCGACCGGATTTTCGAGAACCACATCCGGCGCCTGATCACTCAGGGTATTACGGAGACGCTGCTATCGCCTGGGTTCTGGGCCTATCCGTCCAAGGTCTGCTACCTGTATTTAATGGATTCGTTGACCAGGAAACCATACCATACCTGCTACTCGCTGGAGGAACAGATCGAGCTGGCCGAGCGAGAGGGGCCAGACCGTAACCAATGGAGGACCTGCACCGACGATGAGCGGCTGGCACATGTGCCGGCTGACACCAAGCTCCTTTCGGAAGCTAACCGTCGTGGTAACTGGGTCTCGGAAGAGTTGAAGTAAGGCTCCTCTTTGTGTACATCCGAGGGAAAGATCCTGGATGTCGACAGCGCATTTGCATATTCGTAGCATAGCAATTTAATATCTTAATCCACATCCTGAATGTTCACTCCACCGCAATCTCCATATCCACTTCTCGTTATCTCCACAAAATCATCTGGACGTAACTGTAATCTCGCTTTCCTTCTCCATTCGTAAGAGTTCCGTTCAGGAACACTGGACAGTTTGGGGGCAGCATAGCTGGGAGCGCAGTCTTGGCATTCCAATCGTGTACCAGGTAGAACGGCATGTCCAGCCGGGTTGCATTGAACGAAGTATTAAGCGCGAACATGAGCCGCTCAGCGTGTTCGTCCCAATCGCTCTGATCAGCTTCGGCGACATAGGCCCGGATGGACTTAACCACGGTCTGGACGGAACGTTCTTGCTGTCTATTCGCCTGGGGTCTGTAGCCTAGCGTAGCTCGTTGCTTGGATTCCAGAAGTTCCCGGAACTGAGTGAAGACTTCACTTATGAACCTGGGATCTGGATCATGTCGGATCAGGGAGCTCGCTCCGAAATGACGAAAAACCACTTCTTCATACGTTTAGTCACACACTGGGCGGTTGTAGAACTCATCGTCTTGCACACCACGTATCCGGGAAATGCATCCTGGAAAAGAAGCAGCAACGTATTTCCCCGGCCGGACTTCGGCAGGTGAGTTACGAAATCCATCGAGACTGCTTCCAAAGGCCATCTGGGTTCGGTATGTCCTGGTGAAGGTCCGGGGTTCAGAGATTGTCCTTACCACTCGCGCAGTTTGTGCACTCCTTAACGTGAGATTCCACATCTGAGTACATACCATGCCAATAGAACTCCGACCGGAGTATCTCGAACGTCCGGATTATCCCTTGATTTCCGCCTTGGAAATCCCCATGAGAATAATGCAACATGTCCTGCCGGAGACCTTCTGGGACCACTAACCGTAACGCATCCATCATTTCTCGGGGCCGTTCTTATGTAGACCGGCTCAGGCAGTACAGGACACCTCGGACGTCCAGGGCGTACAGGTCTACTTTCTTCGAGATTTTCCAGATCTCCATTTGGGAGAAGTCTTCCAATTCGCCTCTCAGGAACTTCTTGAGATTCACCAGTTCAGGATCAGCGTCCTGGTGGGCCTTGATCCTCCGCCACCATTTCGCTTGATACTCCAAGGGGTCCATGGGTTCACCTCGATCAGGTTCCTCCTGGTGGTGACTGCGAGTAATCGCTGACATCACTCTGGCCGCCATTGGCAACGGTGCACAGTCGGGTTCAGTCGGGGCCTGGCTCGGTCGGGTCCGCAATCATGACTCTATCCGGAACGGGCTCCATCAGTTTCTCGGGAATCCGGGAAACCTGTTCCAGATGTGTCAGCTCAGCGTGATCGTGGAGCGTCCAGGATGCTCTCATGATCAACGTCTTGGTCGTAAGATAGTCCGCGGCCGGGTTGTATCCTCGCGGGACAGCACCAGCATGATCGACGTGAACTTGTCCTTTGTAGCTTCATACTCGGCTAGGCGTCGTTGCAGATTTGGCTGGTTGCAATCGATCAATCCCTGCGCTTGCTGGATGACGATCCGAGCATCGTCCACAACGACCACATCCGGGATACTCCGGTCGGAGATCATCTTCAGGCCATTGAGAAGCCCGAGATATTCTGCGTCGTTCACCGTGACATCATCCATGGTGAATCCTTGTCCGGTTAGGGCATGCCAGCTAGGGAGTTTCCAAATGATACATCCACAACTACCACGGCGGGTCGAAGTCTTGACCGCACCATCAAAGCTCAGGCTATAACCTTCGAAATCTTCCTCTAGCATCTCCACGCTGATTACTGGAGCGGGCTTGACTCGCCCCTTGGCCGGGATGAGAGATTCGGCAACTTCATCCAGGTGTTCACGTGGCGTTATCCCTGCGCCTAAGATAGCGGCTAGGCCGTCTTCGTCTCGCTGTACCTTATGCGTCTCCAAGTCCCAGTGAGATAAGGTTAGCCCCCACCAGACATGGCGACCATCGGCAGCCTTGGCGTTCAACAGCCAGGACAGGCCGGAGTGACCGAGGACCGCGCACGCCGCCCAACGGTTGGCATGCGGGATAATCACGAACGGGTTAGTCCGGTCGGGGTGTCTCAAGAGAGGTGTTGAAACAACCTTCAACTTGAGGATCTCAAACACTTATTTTGCTCTCGAGAGATCCCGGTCGGACTTCACTTGCTCGTCTGTCAACTCGTACAGAACGGTTGCTACGGTCGGGAAGTCTTCAATAAACCTGTGATAGTACTTGAAGTACTATCACAGGTTTATTGAAGACAATCGCCAGCAGACCATGCACTACATAATGTACCAACTCCTTTCAGGTTGGCGGGAACGGGACATCCTGAACGCCCTTCGCAATTTTGGGTGTATCTCGGAGTCCTTCCGCATTTATCACGTGTGAGATAGAGGATAGACAATTTGCCGAACTCGCTCTTAGGAAGACTGGCGGAAATGTTCCAATACCGTAACCGGTACAGCAGGGCATCCAGGTCTTCGCACAACTGATCCCAGGTAGGCGCCCCATGGGCGATGTCATCAATGCACGAACTCCGTCCGAGGACGGATCCCATCTGGGATGGCGTGGGGATGTTGCGCTGAAACACTGTCATGTTGTCGGTCAGGGCGTGAACATCCCGTCCGCACTTGTCACGTTCAGACTCATCTAGTACAGACGGTCCAATCCCAGCAATTCCAAGACGTCTGGATCCACCTGCTCTTCCTCTTCCCGAGACAGTCGCACAAAACCCCGAAGGCAGTTGTTGATCACTGCTTGGTTAGACAAGCGGGGCATTCTTTAGCCCGAACGGAATGCGCGCCCACTGGATATGTCCGAACGGACATATGAAAGCGGATATCAACTTTGCAGGTTCGGTCATCGTGACCGCCCAGAAACCACTTGCCATGTCAAGGCTCATGTACCATATCGCACTCTCGAAACCGATCAATAGATCATCGATCAGAGGCAACGAATCGCTAGAAAGCCGAATGAATCCATTAACCACCCGGTAGTCAATGCACATTCGGATGTCCTTGCCGTACTTCTTGAGCACGATCACAGTCGGGGGTGCCCATGGCGACTCAGAAAGCTCCACTAACTTGGTCTCCAGGAGCTTCTTCAGGAGCTCGTACACCTTCAGCATTATGTGATGCGCTATGGATCTCAGGCATTGGGGGACGGGTTTAGCGTCACCTATATCCAGGCGTCAACGTTGTTCTCGACATTGGAAACTCGCTTCAGCGATAGAACTCTGGTTCAAATCCTCGAAGCCGCTAAGAAATACCCCAGTATGGAAAGCATGCTAGTCACACACCACACTTCGAGCCGGGGCAGGTGCGGCGTTTCCATCTCCTAGGAAAAGCTTGCGATGGCATTCTAGGATCGAGCGCAACTTCCGTTCCTCGGCCGGAGATGCCCGGTCAGGTTCACCAACAGCAACTTTTCGAGATATCACATGACGTCCTCCGGCTCGGGGAGCAAGGTCAGCTCGTCGCGCAACCGGGAGAACATTCCCGCGTGGATGTAGCCACCTGGCTCCACCTGGCTCCAGATCGAGTTCTTCCTGACTGACCTTCATGCATCTGGTATACCCCCGTCCAACCTTTGCATAGGCGTATTAGGCATAGGGCAGCTCGGCAATCGGAGCAGGTCATCATCCTCGCTTGGACATTCCTGAATGGGCAACTACGGACGGGGAATTTCGAGCTCTTCTTCCGTCTCGACATCACTGTCCGGGGATTCTTCGCTCGGTCACTCTCATCACCGGGTTCCTGGTCGTTCTGGGTTTCAGCTTCTGCATCGGCAACTTGTTCGTCCACCTCACCATTTGGAGATGGAGACGTAGCAGAATCTTTATCGACCACTTGTAGTCTGGGGCTGCCACCGCGGGCGGTTCCTGTCTCCATATGAGTTCTTCAAGCCTTCTTTCACGCTTCTTCTTTTCTCGAGGCTTCGTATTCTCGTAGATCAGATGTTGCCACCCGTCGTATCTGCTCCTCCCTGGTCGGACAAAACGTCATGCTTGAGGGAAATAGCCGTACTCGACGATCCTGGCCACTGGTGTCCGAATATCGATCCATTCAGCCTGCTTTGAGACACTCGCCGTTCTGAACGCAGATACCCAGGACTTGGCAGCGTAGAGGATCTTACTAATCCATTAGTCACCTCTGCCAGCCCAGACAAACTCACTCTAAGGGTTGCTCTAATCATATCTAATCCGCACCATAGCGTGCTCGCCTGGACGGAGATAAAGATTCTGATCCAATGTAACAGGTAGGTCCAGGCCACACGTTCACAGTTAAGTCCGTCACGCACCACAGTCGTTTCTACGTCCAGGAGCTGCACCTGTCCTTCTTCCACACACAACATACTCCAGGAGCATACTTGAGTTCATTCCCAGAAGTACATCGCCGATATTCGCCAACCAGACATTCATCACATACACGACTCGCGAACCCAGAGTGATCTTTACTCGGGTATCCGCAGTAATGTACGTTGAGACTCCTCCCAGACCGGAGACCTTGATCGGTTCTAACAACATCCGACATTTTAGCTTGACCCTACGCGCAAGGTCCAAGCTTACCGTACTTCCTGATGCTCCTGTATCAAGCAATATTCCCGTCCGGAGATCATTCACCGCCCCATGCACCATAGCTACTTCGTGACTGTCGTCAGGTTCATGATTCTCCCACCAACCGTATCGCTGTCCGGGCTCCAGTGTAAGCTCGACCGGGCTATCAACGTCCGGGCGAGCACGCTCGGGATCAATACGTTCAGGGCCGTCGCACTTGTCTTGAAATGTAGCTGTCATGCATTGTCGGTTATCTGGTTTTCCTCTTCTCAGCTCTGGCCCGACATATGTCGGGTAGGAACACGAGCAGTTTTCGCTTCTGTCACTCGCGCACCCACAACGTACGCTACACCCGCACATGTTCAGCGAGAAGTGAGATCGGTATCTGAAGGCCAGATCCGTTCCCTATCACCGGGCTATCTGTTTCCCGTGTGCGCTATGGATTGTCAGTAGGCCAACCAAGATAGTTCTAACGTCCTTAGCCACGAGCAAAGCTAAGACGCTCCGAACACACTCTTCAGACCTCGTTGTCCCTCAGAAGGAAGGGTATTATGACTTTTCAGCCTTCAACGAGGGTGCCGGAGTCAGACTCCAACGGTATGATAATATAGGCTAATCCAGACGACAGCTCGCTACCGCCAAATACGACTCAACCAAACCACACGATCTATCTCTTGACCTGACCGCGGATGAACACAAGCTGCTACTCCCCTCGTCCACCGACAAGTATTCCGCACGCGCTAAGGCAGCCAGACACATTGGACTTACCGAGGCCGGTAAAGCACTTCGTGGGAAATTCTGTTCCCAAAAGGGCGTTAGATCTTGTCCTATAGTTTCCCATTTCCTATAGAAATATCAAGTATAAATGTGACCGTTATGAACGAGAGGTCGGTCTGCCGGCGTCTCCTCGGCGGGGCGACCGCTCACTAGGTTCGGATCTCGTCTTACGTTCGAATCTCATCCGCATGAGCGGATCTCGACCAGCCCACGTCGACTTGAACTCTCGTTCGGTTCGAGTGTTTCGGCGGTACTCCAGTGTGTCACAGCGGGTGCCCGTCACTGATCGGCTCGGTGGTTGAATGCGAATTGGTGTATACTACACTATTTTGGCACCAAGTTAACGGTGGCATCACCGAATCCTCTGTGTCGCGCCAACACCAGCGACAACTAGCAAGCAGCGATCTCCGATACAGTAACTGCATCCACCACGATCCGAGCTTCGACTGAGGGAGTGTCGCAGTGTAATCTGCATTGCCGCAAGCCTTCTCCACTGGACGAAACTCTCGCTGCGGCGAACGCCAGCTTGGATCAAGCTGCAACGTCTTCCGGCCCTCCGGTATGTACTTGTTGATGTTTCCGTCCGTTGTCGACTTGGTACTGACCTCGCACTGCTTCACAAGGATCGACAGATCTGTCCTGCAGCTTCCTCAGTAGTTTCCGCAGCGTCTCCTGCGTCTACGCCGTCGCCATCCCCGACTCTGCGTCCGCCCAACCTCTTTGTTGATTTGGCGACAAATCATGGGACGGCTATTCCGCCCAAGGTAAGCGCTTGCCTGGCTAGTACAGCTCGTCTTCATACCTCTGATTTCTAGTTCTCGCTGCGCTGGTCTTGGATGCAGTCGCTTCTTCTGGCGATAGTGGTCCCAGTATCACCTATATGAACACGGAGCAGCGTCCTCACTCCTTCGTCACATTGAACACACCAGAGATTCATCACACCATGTCCGAACCCATATTTGCAACCAAGATGGATCAGTGCGCTGAGTCCTCTGCTAAGCAGATCCTCTCTGTGCAGGAGCCCCAGCTCGCAGCCTTAAGCCGTCTCGCCACCGAGCTACAGTTGGGACCAACCATTCGTGCTGATCGCTGTGTTCGTCGTAAACTCGACGCTGCCACCTCTCTGGAAGACGTTCTTGCCGCGGCTGCGTACCTAGGGCCGGTGATTGCTGATCCTGCTTCGCTGGATCTCGGTCTTCTTCGAGCTCAAGTTCACTCTGCAGAGTCTGCCCACGCCACTGCTGATCGCGCGTTGTACAAGGAGACATGCCTGCGAGAGAATGCAGAAGAGTTGGCTAAGGACGCGATCTCTGAGCTTCAGGAATTGAAGAAAGTAGTCCGGCGTGGCAGGGCGCGCGAGATTACGCTCATCAACTCATTCAAAGCGATGCAAGTGGCGCTGGATGGACACACCGAAGACCGTTTCGAACACGGGCTCAAGGTTGCTAGTGAGGAGAAAGATTACTTGACCAAGCAGCTGGTGTTCGAGAAAGAGACATTCAAGGCTTCCGTTGTCGCGAATACAGCTCAATGCACGAATCTTCACTAACTACTTCTCCAGCTGGATTCGGGCACGAGCGCAACGACCGCGAGGCTCCATCGTCGGGTTAAGGACCTTCTCGTCCGGAACCAGCGCTTGACGACTGCCAGCCAGATTCTTCGTTCGCGTATCCAGATGGAAGAGATGGATCCAGAGACTCTAGTCCTCGTCGTGGAAGGTAGGCTATTTCCCATCGATCTGTCTTTGTTCACCAGTTGAACCGGGCTAATCCTTGTTGTGATGGGCAGGATTGTCGGCAGGAGAATTGAACTGGGATGCGCCGGAGGTTTACAAAGACACACGCAAGTTGTTGCGTGAGGTGTACCTCTCCGCTGACGAAGGCCAGCCCAAGTTCACGCTCGCCAACTACTTTGCCAGAGCTGTGTTCCTGTTTGAAGAACAGCGTGAAGAACAGCGAGCTGCTGTCAAGACTTCTGACTCCACTTCTCGTTCCAAGTCAATTACCAGAACCACCAAGTCCATCACTAATGTCGCGATTTCCAAGTCCGCAGCGAAGACTGACCTCTAGCTGAAGCACACGTCCACCGGTAAGGCTCATGCACGTAAAACCAAGCGAGCACGTGATGATATGGAGGCTGTAGCAGACGACTCGGCCGTCGTTGACCCAGACATGGAATTTGGGGTCAATGACCCAATTTACGAGATTGGTCGCTATGTTACGGCTGCTGCTAAGCCTGTTGCTCAGTCTTCCCCTAAGAAGCCTCGGCTCCTTGCTGCGGGTGAGGAGGGCACCAACACGAGTACCCAGTATCGTCGGCTACTCCCACGATATCTCCAAGCCGTGAAACTCCGGTTCCAGCTCCCACCATTTCCAAGTCACCGATGCTCAAGCCACACAATTCTCTAACGAAAACCGGAGCTATTACGGAGCCTCCAGCTTCACCTGCGACTCCTCGGAAATGCACAGAGTCTATAGCTCAAGTTCCTCTTCGACGCCATGCAGTTCTCGCTCCACCGTGCCTTTCTTCCCGCGAGAGAAGCGTAGACACACCACACACTCGAGAGTAAACGAACCCAAATGAATACAACTCCCACTTCACGATTTTCAGCTTCGGGTTGGCGTGAGTACCCCGTGTAATCCCCGTTGGCTCGTTTGCCTATGGCGGGCAGCACCACTCAAATAAAGAGCAAGTGTTAGTTAGTTGGTCTAATCTCGAAGAAAGCACCAAGCGTACGTCTACTCCAAGATGTACTCTCAATGTCCAGAGGCAACTAGGATGCGAGAGCACCAGGGTGCAGATCCTCAAGATGCGGATCTTCAGAATGCGGATTCCAGAAAGCACCGTTCAACGACCACAATATACAGAGTTATACACAAATAATGTTGCACAGCTATCCTGCGATTTAGGACCCGGAGCGGGGGGTATCACTCGCTAGGCTCACTCGAGTCTTAGTTCGGGCACCTAGCCAAGCTCAAACACTCGCAATTCACGCGCACCACTCTCAATTAAGAGAGACAATACAATACACAAGCAATTACCTTCGTTTCACTTGCAGCAGTCAATATAATATTACAGAGGCGACAACTTAGCACCCCAGAACGCAGTCGCTAATATGAAATGGGCAAAGCACCAACACGTTAGTGACCCAATTAGGATATGGAATAGATGGAGCACCCCAGGATGCCGATGGCGTCGCTGGTCACTGGACTCGGGTAGCCGGAGTTCCAACAGACGACCTGTCCTTCTTGATCGACTTGCCCGGATGTGTGGTAGCGATTGCGACGGTCCTCCGGCAGGTTTGTCCCAACGACGACGCTACCTCCTGGTTAATACTCCCACAAGAACGACAGCGTAGCTCTACGGACACGGCGCTAACTCAAGACTCAACGGTTTGGAGAAAATTGGTGTGTTGTCCACAAGGTATGTGAGCCACATGAAATATGTGACTTGCGCCACTTAGTGTGGACCACTGAACTTCAACGTCAAGCATGTCGACGACACTCGCGTCGCTGATCGAAACCAAGCGCGCCATCACCACGCACCCGACGACGCCAAGCTGCACCACTCCGGTCGGCCAAGGCAGTCGATGAGCAGACTCTATGCGCATGGAAACTGAAATTGGCAGCAGGACGACACGAGACGCGGTAGCACAGCGACGTAGCACAACGGACACAATGGAGTGCAATGTATGGGAGGAATAACACGTTGGCGACTGAGTTGTGTCCCGTGCGAGCGCAAACAAGCGTGTGGCGGGAGCCCGCGGCACAAGCGCTGAGGACAGACCTGTTGATGTAACGTTGCCAGTGCATCGGTATACTACGCTGCAAGTTGAGCTTGCACACATGGTTTTTCATTCACTTTGCATTTTGCCTTCATTCCCCCACATAACTGCGGTGGATCCAGCAACCCAGCTACCGACAGCAAGGCAACTAACCAACCAACTCTACGACACCATGGTGAAGCCCTCGATCATCTTTGCTGCTGCTGGTGTCGCCGTCTTGGTCCTCACGAACTCGGTCGCCGCTATCTCCGGTGACTACGCTGTTCAAGGTGGAGACGTTAACACTGTACGACGCCAGCGTGTTCTGCGTGCTGCTGTTATCAGCAGCGTCGACGACGTTACGAATCTCCTAGATGGTAGTTTGCCCAACGGAGACGAAGAAGACGCACTGCGCGGCAATGGCAGCTCGGGTGACCATACTCCCCTATTTGCTGATGCAGTCCACGACAACAACCCTCCTTGTCATCACGACGAACACGACAAAGCCAAGGACAACAAGCCGAAGGGCGACAAGAAATCCGACGGGCCCCACTCTCCTGCCGACAACGATGACCATCACCAACACCAACACCACCATGACGCCTCGGCCTCAATGGCCAGTCACGATTGCGATGGGAACCACACTCCACCTGCTCCATCAAAGCACCAAGTCGACGCTAAGAGCGACGGAAACCACGCTTACAAGGGAGATGGCAAGGTCTCCGGCAAGGAAGTGTCTGATCACCACCACCACAATCCAGCTGATGTGGGCTATGGCGGCAAACCTCGCATGGACGGCAGCAAGGGCGCAGCAGCACATCACCACCACCACCACGGCGACGGTTGTTTTTACGCATACGTTCCTCCCTCACGCAATAGCGCCCAGAACAAGTCAAAGGGAGACCACCGCACTCAAGTACTGAAAACGCGGATGCGTATCTAAACAAGAATCCTGACGCCGGATCACCGCACAGCGGCCAGCAGGAGCCTTCAATGAACACATTTTAAGCAATACGGGGTTTCAAAGTTCAGGCGCACCTGAACTTCAGGTCCTGAAGACATGTAATGTAATGTTTTACGTGTTCGCGTAACCATTAGCCTCTCCGTTACCAACGTCGTAAGTTACGACTTAAAGAAGGGTGAAAGTCGTAACTTACGATATAAATTGAGGCTGCAAACAGCAAATGGCTCGGAAAAAGTGGACACGATACTGAAACCAAATCAAAATCGGCGAGGCAAAAATATAAGCTGGAAGAGGTCTAGTCCGGAATTGCCAAAGAAAGGCTAGGGGTGGGTTAACGTGCAGCAGATCGGTGCGATCAGATGATGAGTGCTCCTTTAGAGGGATGAGTGGCTGAGGCGCAAGAGGCTCACTCCAGAGTTTGCCGTCATGGCGAGAATTCGATCCAGCTCGGCGACCAGACAGTCAGTGGTTGCAGATGCAGCGCGCGCCGTCGAATTCAAGCACCTAGGTCGGCAGCTCAGCGCTGCAGGTTGGACGTCCAAGCGGCCTTCAGGACTTGCAAACGAGTGGACGTATTCCTCACCGACTGGGGGATCATTTGTTGGTATGTGTCTATACTTTTGCTACAAGAAGTAACAGCTACTGATGGTTATGAATACAATGACGCAGGCGAACATGCTGTTGTGACCTTTGCGATTGAGTCCGGCCTCTCGGTGGACACTAGTGATGAGGGCAGCGACGGTTCGGTGGAGATTGACTGTGGAGCGGAGAATCGCGTAGCTGACTAGGCGGTGGCAGCATCCCAGCTTGACACGACCATCAGGCTGTCTGCAAATACGATTGAGCAGATGTTTGGCTCGGACTGTGAGTCCGGTGTGGAACCAGTGGTGTCGACGTATCGTGCGAGAGCCGAGGTTGATGCAGACTACGACGTCAGCCAGGGTAACTCCAGTGATGACGATGGTGCGAGTGTGGCGGATGGTGATGGTGCGAGTGCTGAGGAAG
Source organism: Phytophthora sp. ST_20190627 (assembly GCA_014706145.1). Lineage (NCBI taxonomy): Eukaryota > Oomycota > Peronosporomycetes > Peronosporales > Peronosporaceae > Phytophthora > Phytophthora sp. ST_20190627. The sequence goes on from JACBOU010000259.1 coordinate 80,620, forward strand.
GAGAGAATGCTGACAACAAAGGCGGGGTCGAAGTGGCCGTCAACGACGTGAACGTAATGGTGAATGGTGACCTGTCGGATGGGTACGAGACTGTAGGATCTAGTGGAAGCGACGATAGTGACAACAGTGGTGATGAGGCTATCGTTCGGCGCGAATACCCGAGCGATGTCGGCGAGCCCGATGAGGAGGTTACCGGCATGGACGCCGCCTTCATCCAGTCCTTGGGAAGAAACCTGGCGCTGAACGACCTTGACAAGTAGGCGCTTCGCATGCTTGTATGGATAATGCCGTCGTCTGAGTTCGAGACTGCGCGGGTGGAGTACCTGCAGCTCTCCTCCGACGTAGCGGCACCTATACGTGGACTGCAAGACGTGGCAGATTCACCGATGATGATGTTGCTCTATTTCGTACCGAGATCACTATGGATTTTTATAGCGAAGGAGACTAATCGCTACAAGAAGCAGACTGCGCGTGCAAGAGCCAAACGAATCAGAGCGAAGCAGCGCAATCGTGGGGTTCCGATGCTGGAGAGCGTCAAGCAAATAGAGCGGCGATTGCGAGTAGAGCCGAAGGATGTGACACATGAGATTCTGCACGTCGTTGGACTACTCGTAGCTAGAATAATGAACCCGATGACGCGCCGGTTTTCGCGTCGCTGGGCAATGACCGCCGACGGCGCAATACCCGCAACTTCGGCAAGTTCATGGCTCGTAACCGCTGCACGTCGATTCTAAGAGACCTAGACTTTGTCAACAACGAGGCTCCACGTGTGCGAGACAAGTTGTGGAAATTGCGGTCCGTCGTAAATGTGCTACAGTCGCGCTTTCTTGCCGGGTGGTCGCTACCCAGTGAATTCTTTTTTGACGAAGGTGTACTTCCAGCAACGTAAAGCGTAATACTACGCGGATGTTCATGCCAGTCAAGCCTCGTCGCTACGGGACGAAGCTGTTTATGGTGTGTGACTCGATCAGCGCATACTGTCACCGGTACGTTGTATTATGAATTATAAGTCGTAACTTACAACCTTCTAACTTTTGGGATGTACCTATGTCGTAACTTGCTACTTATAAATTCGAGGTGTATGTTGGCAAACGAGAGGCGGCCGACACTGATCAACAAGCACTCGACAACAAGACTGGAGCTGCAGCAGTGGTCCGTAACATGAGCATTGTTCTTGGTGAAAGGCCCCAACGCTTCCGGTTGGTCGTGATCGACCGGTTCTATTCGTCAGTGGCGCTAGCTATCCAGCTTCTCGCCATGTTCATCTACGTTTTAGGGACCATCATGATCAATCGAGTGGGGTTTGATGCGCGCGTTATCGCATGTCATAAAACTCGGCCACGTAGGATTGAGCGTGGCTCCTTACGTTCTCACGTACCGCCCCCATCCCAGACATGATTGGTTGCCAATGGTGGGACCGCAAGCCCGTACACTACCTAGCCACGGGTCCACCAATGACCGAAGACTCCATCCACCGGAATATCAAGGGGGTGGGTTCGACTACGGTCAAATGCCCGAAGCTCGTAAGCGACTACCAGCGCTGGATGGGCGGAGTTGACGTCGATCATCTCCGCCTCCAGTCCTACTCGATCCAGACAGCGTTCCGGGTCCAGAAGTATTATAAGTTGCTCTTCATGGGATTCTGGACTTGGCGTTGGTAAACGCCTATATTACGTACAAACAAACGTGCTTGATCAAGCGACGTGTGCCAAAGGACCGCGGGGACTGGTACCTCACCCTCCACAAGCAACTTCTTCAGCTCAAACCAGACGACTTCGTGAAAACCGTCGCATCAACCCCTTCACCTGCATCGCGCTCTCGCAAGCGCCATCGCCTGGACGGTCATGTTTATACCCAGTTCGCTGACTGGGTGACCGTGTCGGGGCGTTCAGAAACGCCGGCAACGTTCATGCAAGGTCTGTGCGCTCCTCCGTGACGAGCACAAGAAGTCTTAACAGACCACGTACCACTGTGAGGACTGCTCTCGGCCTGACGCAAAGTGCTTCCTCTGTCCAAAGGCACGCCGAATCTATGCAGGCTCGCCCAAGACCTGTTACCAAATCTGGCATGAAGGCTTCGACAGCGGGGCGTCAAAACCGGAGTCCTTGGGCAAGCGCGTCGTGCTGCGTCGTTCAGACAAGGTTGGCTCACGCAACCCCACGCGTCGTGAACTGCTCCGCAACTTAGAAAATGACGTTCAAGCCGATGCTGAGCGTAGAGACACCGGCGACGAAAAGGGGGCTACAGTTTAATTGCGTTAGGACGACACTTCCAATTCATTGATGACCGTTTGACTTATGTTGATTTTGGAAGTCTGGTCAGACTGCACATCATCATCTGTTTCTGTGTTTCTGGCACTCAAAGTCGTAAGTTACAGATTTCACGATCGTAACGTGCTTGATAAGTCGTAACTCTGACGACTTTGAATCGGTAAACCCTTCAAAATCTATATGCCGAATTATGTTCACCTTGACGTGGACTGGACACGCCAATACAAACCCCAAGATATAAAAGATGTCGTAAGTCACGACGAAATATAGGCGGTTCCTGCATGGATTTTCTGGTAACAGAGGGGTTAAGCTGCTCCTAGGATCTCTATAGCTAGAGTTAGCAACAAACCCTGAAGACATAAGGCTCTGGTTTCCCCGTCGGTGTCTGGGTCTGGGAATTAGGTATGAGCAAATCTATTGGCTAATCTGGCAATCTGTCGAGGTTTGCCTGGTAGTTAGCTCAGCATCGCGGCTGTGTATTTAGTTGCGGATCTCGGTAGTTCCGTATAAATTGATATACGTTTTACTACTGGTGGTACTAATTATCTTACCATAACCAATACACATCTCGGAACAGTATCCTCCATTGATTCCGACCCCCAAGAGGGTGGGAGATATGGCAACTCGGGGGTTTATCCCCAGACCCAGACCCCGACGGAGAAACCAGGGCCTAAGGCATAGGGCATAAAACACCAATCAGCCAATCAGAATTGCTTGACTCCGGGGCGACGGCAGGGCCATGAGATAGAGTCAAAACGACCTACCTACTGGCCTGGTTTCCTTTTGATTTCCTTTATAGGAAACGCGCGCCTTATCGACGCCTCGTGTGCTAGTCGCAAGTAGCACTGCCTCCAACGATCCTAGAGCTTCAGGATGAATGCGCCCAGTGAGCTGGGGAAAAAATACGGCGTTGTTGTGGCGTGGTGACGCCGTTGGATGCAAGAAGACGATGGTGTTGGCATCAGAGATCACCGGTCTGATCGAATCGGCAGGCATCGTGTTTGTAGGAATCTTACACACGGTAAGTTGCATCCAATCCTCTACAACAACGTGTTGGATGCAGTGACAGTCACAATAAGGTGTAGATGGAGTCATGGTTTTTCACTAAACTACAATCCAGTTGTTGCTCCTGCTGCTGTTGCCGTTGCTGACTATGGCCTTGGTGATGCTGGACGCGGACTTCGTCTTGACTGCTGTTGCACGACACGGGCGCGGACTGGCGCTGTAGCAGCCAGAGAAGTGCGTGTCCTCAAATTCGATCTCAAGTCGAACTTCAAAGTAACTTGAAAATTAGCCAATCAGAGAAAGGGAAAAAAATATGCCGTTATGTCATGCCAAATTCTACTCTGAAACCCCCTAATGATTACCTTTTTTCATGTTGACGGTGTCCTTCCTCGCGCTCTTAGAGCAATGTCTATCCGGTGGTCCAGCAAATGTACCTCTCTTGAGTCATGAGTCGTACAGCGGCGTTGGACTCTGTTGTGTCAACAAGTGCGTTAAACTACGGTTACGTGACTTAAACAGCTTCAACTGCCTACACTGGCACCACCGAAATGATTTGCATGGTCAACGACCACTCCGCCCACCGAGGGTAATGTAGTTCCCACTTCTCGATAAGTTTCGTGCCCCGCAAGTTCAAGTGACCACCGGCTAAATCCTTTCTCGACGACAATGGCTCACTTCGTTCGCTTTATGGTGTTGGCATGTGTTGCAACGTTCACACTGTCCGACTTTGTGATTGCTCACCCAAAAACGCATTCAGGCACCGACCTGGCGTCGAGCAAGTTGTTCGTCGAAAATGGTCGATTTCTGCTGAAGAACTGCATGAAGTCTGAAGCTGGGCAACATCTGAGAGAGAGAGCAATCACTCGTCGTCTCGCTATACTGGAAGATATCCAAGCCAACCATCGTCGTCTTGATGCTGCTACGGCTCTATCGACTGATCACGAGTCGAACCGGACTGGGCTCACATCCAACACCAGCGTAAGTGAGCTATTCAACGGTGAGCCAGCGTGTTTACTAGAACCCGAAGTCACTGAGGGTCCGTACTATGTGTCTGGGGAGCTCATTCGCTCGGACATTCGTGAAAATCAACCGGGCACGATCTGTACGTGGACCTGCAGTTCATCGACGCTAACTCGTGCTCACCGGTGAACGAGCTGTACGTCGACTTATGGCATGCAAACGCCAGTGGTGTGTACTCGGGGGTTGTTGCGCGGACGAACGGGAACTCGAATGATGCCTCTAACGTCGACACCACCTTTCATCGCGGACTATCACCCACGGACTCGGACGGATTCGTCTCCTTCACTACCAAGTTTCCTGGGCTGTATGCGGGTCGCACCACGCACATCCACATAATGACGCACTCTGGCGGCGTTATGCTGGACAACGGGACATACTCAGGAGGACAAGTATCGCACGTCGGTCAGCTCTTCTTTGATCAGTCTTTGATCATGGAGGTGCAGGCAACTGGAGTGTACGCAGACAACCGCAACCCGGTGACTACGAATGAAGATGACTCCATCGCTCTGCAGTCTGCGGCTGACGCCTTTGACCCGTTCGTTCAGTACGCTCAACTTACTTGGCGGCAGCATTGAAGATGGCCTGCTATCGTGGACCTCAGTGGGTGTGGACATGACTAACGACAACACTGTGTCGGCGGCTGGCGCATACACTGGGAGCGGTGGCGTGACAATGTCCGGTGGAGGTACGACAACTAACTCGGGATCAATTTCTGCAGCTGAATCGACTGACGTTTCTGCTGAATCTTCGGCTTCTGGTGACGCAGGGAATGGCGCTGTCAAGTTGGAGCTCTTCGGTCCCATACTGGCTGTCTCCCTCATGCTACTGCTTTAGCCTGATCTCGGAAGTACACAAAGACACTACAAGTGTTAGCTCAACTTGTAATTACCATTCTGCGCTGTATTATATTTCATTCAATACGCCATCTTTGCGTTCGAGCCGGTGTTGGGGCCAGCGCTGCCAAATGCACTTCCGCTGATGCTATCGAGCAGGAAGGCCCCGCTGCTGTTGCTCGAGCGCAGGTTTGCAGTTGCGGTTGACGTCGTGCTAGTTGACCCGTATGCGCGCTGTGTTGCCTAAGCGAAAATGCCACACACACAAATCAGACAACTTGCTGGCATATTGTCGTCTTTAGTCATGCGTACCTGATACTGATAACCGGAGAGCATCGGAACGGCGTCTTCCTGGTAAGGGTGACCTGCAGCTATTCCATGGCCACTGCCCCGCATGGGCGCATAGGCGTAGTTTGGCGTCGGGGGCTTATCGCGTGGGTTGTTCGCACCATAGCTACCGCCGGATAAGGAAGCGGATGCTGAAGTGGCGGACGATGAGCGAAGACGTTGACGTTGAGCTGACGAATTCTTGTCCTGACGCGTAAAGAACAACAGCAGCGCGCTAGGGACGAACTCGGTCGAGAAGTGGATGGTAAACTCGTAGGCAATGTGATGGACACCTACGGGCGTGCGGTACTGAGACTCCTCCGACTCCATGTAGCCTGTGCCCATGCCGATCAAGTACACTGCCTTCACAGCGAACAGGACGCAGAGAAGGATGCATACAGCCGTAATCTGGTCAAGTTCAACATCAATAGCGATCATTAGTCACAATCATAGCTAACAGCACCACACCTTCCCCTCGTAATGACTGGCTTACCCTTCGCAGCACAAGCTGCCGGGGTGAACTGGCAGCGATGGAGAATGATGAACCTCCCTGGCGTCCCGTCGTGCCGTTGCCATTGCCCATAGCCGCAGATGACAAGTCGAAAAAGAAATCTTCATCCGGACTTTGGTTGCGGAAGAAGTCGATGAGTCGAATGCTGTAGTACAGAATGCCAAATAGTCCCACAAAGTAGACGCCTCCTTGAAGCAGGTCGCAGCCTCTCCAGAGTCCCGCCGACGTGCTTGACAACGCGAACAACAGCGCGAATCCCACATACAACAGCACATTGAACAGGAAAAACACCCTCCGTGGCCACGGGTGAGCCTTGCCCCAGCAAGCATAGCATAGCTGTGCCCAGAAGAGCAGCACAAGTCCGTACATGGACACAAACAGCATGGACGGCAGCCACAGGAACAGCGTCAGCAGTCGGCAGTACACGGACGTCGATGGCAGTGCTGCCACTTCCTCCAGTGTAGCCACTTCAGTGATCAGAGAACAGACACGCAGCGTTGAGGCCACGAACAGCAGCAGGAAGAGTCTCTGGCGCATCTCGGAGCCTGTTGAAGCTGCTGCAGCTCCCTCCTCCTCCATCAGAGCGGACTCGGAGCCGCCCACGACGTTCACAGGAGCTGGAGGAGCTTGCGGAAGGGCCGAATACGGCGCTTTGCCAGCTGGAACGGCCCCAGGAGCCTCCGTGGCGGAGGCTAAAGCAGCACTGGCGAGCCGCTTCCGCTTGGCCGCGTACTGGCTGTACAGGACGTGCCCGGTCACGGTGCTCAGTGACAGGAACAGCAAGATGGTCAGCAGCAACATCAGGCGGTCACCTAGACTCAGCGCGTCGGGGCCTTCGCCCGCGGCGACGTCGGAGTCAACCATGTCTGTAGAGGCGATGCCTGCGGGGAAAAGAGAATTGTAGCATGGATACAACGAATTAGAGAGAAATATAAGTATGGTCGTATAAAAAAAAGGAGACACAGAGGAAGTCAATGGTGGCGTGTACACGGCTTCATGTTCTCTGAACGAAGAGATATCGACGCAGCAAGAACACGACGCTTACCTCGGAACGCGAAGGACGATGCCTTTGGATTTGTGCTGGTGCATGGCCACAAGAGCAAGATGTACCGCAAATCGGGTACATGTTCTATCAAGTGTGGTACACACGAATAACATTTTAGTAGCATATGCTTTATGACATTAAGAGCGATATCCAACCTACACTACAAGAGCCTTTTCGTGCATGCTGCGTCATCGCCGACTGCACCTCCGCACCATGTCCACATCCCCCTCCATCTGGCACGCAGGCTCCGCCGCCGCTCGTCGCTCCAGCGTCGCGCTGTTCAACGAGTTCTTACGCTCCACGCGCTCCGTATTGTCGCAGTCTCCTGTGCCCGCCTTGGTGCACGTGTTGATGGGCAACGAGGCGGCCGACGCCGACTCCATTGTGAGCTCGCTAAGTTACGCGTTCTTGCATTTCCAGCAGCACTCCGAGGCGCTGCACGTGCCGGTGTTGCCCATCCCCCGGTCGGAATTGGTGCTACGCTGCGACGTCACTGCGCTGTTCCAGGAGCTGGGCGTGGACACGGACGCGCTGGTGTTCGTGGACGAGTTCCCGTGGGGGATACAGAGCAGAGTGAAGGTCACGCTCATGGACCATAATGCACTCAATAATAAGAAGATCCCACCGATTGACGGCCTGCAGGTGGTGGAGATTGTGGACCACCACTCGGATCTGGGCCAGCACTTGGACGTCCAGAAGAGAGAGGTGGCATTTGCGGACGGTAATGCTCTGGTGGCCAGTACTTGCACGCTGGTAGCGGAAAGACTGAAGGAGGTGGAGAGTCATGATGTGCATAAGCTTCTGTCAACGATGCTGCTTGGGGTCATTGCTCTAGATAGTATCAACTTTGACCCAAGTGCCAAGAAAGTAACACCGAGAGATGTCAAGGCAGCGGAAAAACTGGAGGAGACGGCGTTTGCAAAGAAAGAAGAGCTGTTCGAGTGGTTGCAGGCGGAGAAGTTCAACTCCGCACACTGGGGAGCGTTTACGCTGGAGAACTGTCTGCAAGTGGACTACAAGGAATTTACCTTCTCAACGGCGGCCGGTGACGCGAAGAAGATCGGCATCAGTGCTGTGCTGATTGACTTGGAAACTTTTGCACTCAAGGCGAAAGATGCTTCTGCACTACGCAAGGGGTTGTCGGAGTACTGCAAACAGAACGACCTGTCGTTCGTGGTGGTGATGACCATGTTCATGACACCTGACAAACAGCGCCACCGCCAGCTGCTCTTCTTCCAGGAGGACGGCAACGATGCCAAGCACTGCGTCGAGTATTTCAAAAAGGAAGGTTCACTGCAAATGGAGCCATTGCACTTGTCTGAGACACATCGTGATGAGCATGTAGCCGCGTTCAACCAACTCAACACGGGTGTTTCCAGGAAGCAGGTCGCGCCGCTAATTCAACGCGCACTTGCTGAGGCTGCCATAAAACTGTAGATTCAAATCTACAAGTCTGTAAGACGTATGCATAGCCCTTTCGGTGGTCACTAGTACTGAAATACTTTTTTATAAAATCGACAACAAAAGCATTGCAATCTCGCTAATGCTTGCCGTTTTCTGTTGCCGCCCTCGACCAGCATAGACATCAAAATGTCTTTTGACATTGAAGCACTCTTCGGTCGTGCACACAAAGAGGAAAGCCGAACTTGCTGGAAGTAGCCCACACCAAAAGCTTCGTACAAAGCAGTCCTTGTTTTGTAGAGTAAGCTCGCAGCTCAACTACTACAAGTAAGTAGTTTTTTTTCTGTTTCTCAGATTACCTACCTGTATCACATTAACTATAAGATGTATCCGGATACATGTAGTAGGCCACTACGTGGGAAAACCTCTAGCCCACTCACCGCTTTCACGGGATGGACAACACATACTCAACATGAACAAAGTGCAATACAATGTCAACCTGGGGCAGTGCACTGCCGACCTCAACAGAAATTAATCCGCTTTCACATTGCCTTGCCCCATAGGCACTTTTTCCAAACAGTAGCAGGAGCCCCGTGTTGTCAATGACAGCTTGTCAAAGCGACTGCAATTTTGGCGGCAACGCGTTTAAACAAGTAAAACCAACTACTTGCTACTTCTTCCTCCTCCTATCCAGGATATGGATACCGACTTCCGCCCTATCCCAAGAATACAAGAATACGAAAGACAAGTGTCTGACGGTCGGCAAAGCTGGAGAATAGCGAAGAAGGCAACTATCCATAAAACTATCCATAACTCCTTAGGCGAAAGTCCAGGCAAGTTAAAGTGTGGTTCCGGCTCGGTCGTTGAATGTCGCACTCTAATGACATTCACGAGTTTACCAACCCCCACATAATCAAAGCATCAGAGCTGTCTTTCGCTGCATTTGTAGGTTTTGCAGGTCCCCATAAGCAACGTCGGTAGGCAGTGAAGATCCTAGTAGACAAGTTTATAATACTGCTAGTACATGTCAGCAACAACACTCTGAAGGTGGACACCACCACATGCCGTCGGACTCCTTTGATGGGACAAATTATCGGTGGTGCTTGAATACTCGACGTAAGCTTACCACGTCAACTGGCCGTCAGCGTAGCGCACACGAAAACACAGGATGATATCGATCAGATTCACCACCCGGTAGCACTCAATTTACCTTTTACCTTTTGACTCGAATTAACCAGCTCACAAGAGATCGCATGGTGGTCTCCAAACGTCGTCCCTGATTCCGACGCGATTCGCCCTCTGGAGGACGCTCGCCAGGGCTGCAGCATTAATCCTTGCTGTTTTTGCTGCCGGGCATTTTGTGTACTTGTGTGCACTGCGGTTAAGCTCAAGTGTCTCCCACGATAGCGGTGCTCGCATGGAATCGTCAAGAAACCTCCGCGGCTGTCCGTGACTATGTTGGAGATCGGTGATCCAGGAATGGTCGACGCGTAGTGCTTAAGATTTACCTCAGTGCTGCTCAAGGCCTTCCAGAGAAAGCTGCAGCTGATCACCGTATCTCCTGCTCGTCACGGCCGAGCTACATGGTTCGTTCAGTGTACTCTTGATTAATTTCTTACTATAATACTTCGAAGTATGAATCAATCAAACCCATACCCAAGATATCCCGTACATTTGGGCACAAGTGCACTGCACCGTTCTTCCTTTGCTTTGACGAACGCTGTTCGCCTTGATCGCTGTGTGCCACGGTCATGCCAATAATTCTGCACGAATAGGCAGGATGCCACGGTCCCGATAAGTTTTCAGCGACAAATTTACATAGAAACCCCCTATTAATGTCAATCTGACATAAGGCAAATCTGCAACCTCGTTGAGAAAGGATGGGTATGCAGTTTCACTTTTGTGGCAACGACCACTAGTCCTCTATGGTAGATGTCAGGGCACCGTTCCATGTCGAAGATCACCAGCGAGCACGTGTGGGGTGACGCTGCCAGTCCATCGATATACCTGCCGATTAGATCCAGGGTCATTCAGTCGACATGTCAACGTTAACCGTTATGCTACGCTGCCACCAGCGCTAGCATAAGCTGGTTCTTCGTTCATTTTGCATTTTGCCTCCTTCCCCCGGTGGGTCCAGCAATTCAGCTACAGCGCAGCTACCAACAACAAGTCAACTAACCAACCAACTCTACGACACCATGGTGAAGCCCTCGATCATCTTTGCTGCTGCTGGTGTCGCCGTCTTGGTCCTCACGAACTCGGTCGCCGCTATCTCCGGTGACTACGCTGTTCAAGGTGGAGACGTTAACACTGTACGACGCCAGCGTGTTCTGCGTGCTGCTGTTATCAGCAGCGTCGACGACGTTACGAATCTCCTAGATGGTAGTTTGCCCAACGGAGACGCAGCTTGGGTGGCCATACTCCCCTATTTGCTGATGCAGTCCACGACAACAACCCTCCTTGTAAAGCCAAGGACAACAAGCCGAAGGGCGACAAGAAATCCGACGGGCCCCACTCTCCTGCCAACAACGATGACCATCATCAACACCAACACCATCATGACGCCTCGGCCTCAATGGCCAGTCACGATTGCGGTGGGAACCACACTCCACCTGCTCCATCAAAGCACCACGTCGACGCTAAGAGCGACGGAAACCACGCTTACAAGGGAGATGGCAAGGTTCCCGGTAAGGGAGCGTCTGATCATCAGCACCACAACCCAGCTGATGGAGGGTATGGTGGTAAGGCCTACCACCACGGTGTTGATCCGCATTCTCTTCCTCCGACCAAGAATGGTGTCAACAAGGCATCAAAGAGCGGGGATCTGCACAACACTCCGTCGGAGGCCATCGGAAGTGCAGATGCGTACCTTACAAAGGGCTAATGCTGCAACTCCACCCAGAAACAAGTAGCTTAATGTTCTGCTGGAACTCGAAGCAAGAGATAGTCCGGCTGACGCTTATCGGCATTCAACAGCACCGAGTCACTTCATTTTATGTAGGCACGACGTAATACACAAAAAGCTTAGCAGCGCATGTGCTGTGAGGTGCGATGGTGTCGATGAAAGCGATGAAAGCGAGCAAGACTGCGATAATACTCTAGGCACGACGGTAATCCAGAAATTGCAGATGAAATACCCGCCGGAAAAAAAATATTCTCCACAACTCAAAACCAGCAGCCCTTCACCAGATTGGACGCGTGCCGAGATCAACGTGGCCATCCCCACCAGCGCTTGTGGTGGCAGCTACGTTGTTTGTTGTGGTTTGTAGCTATTTGACCTGCTTCATAGCGGGTAGAATGCGAACGCTCTCCCCAGTCTGCTTCTTTGCTGTAAAGATTGTACGCTTCGTAAGTTTGAAATTACCTCATTAGCTATTCATGCTGAGACGTCCTTTTCGCTGTCGCACACACGCGCGCATGAAGTTTCCTCGGCCAACGACGCCAAACATAGCAACTTCGATGTGGATTCCGAGTTTATCCTCACATCTTTCGCCAAGTCCCACCAGAACCTGCCTTGTGGTGATCTACCACGAGTTTACGTTCGCGCGGGTGGTGGGTGACGTCAATACATATTGCGCCATGATCGCTCTGCTTCGACCTGAAGGCACTTGTCATGAGGGGCGAGCCGCCGGCGACAGCCGCTATCCGGGCAGCCGTTACAGAACCTCGTTCGGACAACAACCCAAATTTTTGGTCTCCAATGCATCGGAGCTTGTAGCGTTCGAAAGTCTTCCTCGGCTCTGTTTGCTTGCTGCAAGAGCAATGGTCTTGAAGACGTGGTCGCCATGAAGCGCTGCTAACCACATGTATACCATGCATCATCGGTGGTCAAATGCGTAAAATAGAAGTGTGCGACGTGGTCATCTATTTTTGCGAGTCCTTGGTGTGTCCACACCACTGAAACGTCGTTCTATGATTCGTTAAAACTCATTTTCTACCAATCAGCGAGCGTGAATCGAGCATTCAGTTCTAATACAGCGCGTTAAACAACCCACAGCGCCCACTCAGTCAAAAAAACGCCCTCCAGCCAAGCAGGCAACAGCCGAGCAGCTCCAACCGGTCGCTTCTCGTCCCGTACCTGTCTGCCTCCCGTTCCACGCGCGCGTCGCCAGCTTCCATCACTTCGACACCTTCGTGCCGAGTGTCTTGCTGCGTCTTCCGCTCCTCGTTTTCCCTGGTCGATCGCGACCTCTGGCGTCCAAATTGAGCAACTCTGAGTTCCCTGACGCTTCGCCGAGTCCACTGGTTGTGGGAGTGGAGAGTAACCCCGCACCGAGCTTTCCGACAGGAGTAAATACTTACAGTACCGACGGTGACATCATCGACGAGCGAGCGAATTGGCAGCGCAGTCGACGGATGGGATAAGTTTGCTGGGCCAAGACCGACCGACCCGCGACGACAGTGCCTTGCTTACTAGAGAGAGAAGAGCAGAGTCTTCCAGCGAGTCTGTGACCAGCCTACCGTACTGACTTATCTACCTTATACTATAGACGCCTGTGTGATAGAGACACGATGATCGCGCCAACGAACAAGCCGACGATGGTCAAGTGGGAGCATCTGTCCTTCGTGATCATGGACGCCCCCAACGACAGCAATCTGCACATTTACCTCAAGGAGCTCAAGAAGCACAACGTCACGGACCTCGTGCGAGCCTGCGAGGTCACCTACAGCAGCGAGTCCGTGGAAGCCGCTGGCATCCACGTGCACGAGCTCGAGTTCCCGGATGGCGAGTCCCCCGACCCGGAGATCCTGGACCAGTGGCTTGATCTGGTCGAACACTGCTTCAAGGACAACTCCATTGACTCCAAGAACAATAAGTCTATTGCGGTGCACTGCGTCGCAGGCCTCGGCCGGTGAGTGATTTGTACACTGTGCTGCTGACTGATGAGTGATAACTGACTTTGTTGCTATTGGTGATGCAGAGCACCCGTGCTAGTGGCCATCGCGTTGATCGAGTACGGACTGGACCCTATCAATGCTGTGGAGCACATCCGTAAGTTCCGGCGTGGAGCCATCAATTTGCGACAGCTCAAGTACCTGGAGAAGTACCAGCCCCGGCGTGGCAACAAGGCGAAGTGCACCATCATGTGAAGGGGCGATGGGGGAAGGTGCCGAGTGGACTTTGTGAAGGAGCCGGTATTTCGCACGTCTGCTCAGGTGCTCGGTGGCTGTTGGCCCTCCCCCCTCAACTTTTATTTTTGCTGTTTTACATCTTCGTTCTTCCCCGACGTGACCATGACCTGCGGTATAGTGAGAAGAGACGAAAGCTCATCTCAAGCGTTATCCAGCTCCGACGCCGGCATGGCGGCGTCTACAGACCATATTCACAAACACGGCATTGCTTACACTACTAGTACTATATGCTTTTTGAGTTTCTGTCTGCGGAGGGATGAGGTTCTAACTTGCAGCATTGCAGGGCAGATCGACCGGCAACAACAGCAGTCCAGGTCGAAAGGCCCCCATGACTTCACAGTCGAACCAGTTCCTCCACTGGAGTCCACTTACCACGAGCAGGAGCTCGACTAGCACACTGTGCTGCACAGCGATAAGAGAAGCGATTTGCACTGCACGTACATGTACTTGAAGTACGGTACATGTACCAGTGTTCTAGAATCGGTAAAAGGCCTTTTGAGAAACTCAAAAGCATCTTGCTTCCAGGAAACAAATGCACATGCTACGTGTAGCTAGAAATTCTAGCCTAGACTAGAATAGACAGCGCTTGCCTCTCGAGAGCCGCCAACTCTTATCTTCGCCAACAACTGGGTTGAAGACCCCAGGATAAGATGTCATTTTGACCAACTTTTGCTGAGAAAATGTTGTGCAGCTTGCATTATACCAACACTGACTTGAATGTTGCTGTGTTAATGTCTCTATTGATTTAGTGTACATGTTGGTTGCGATGCTGCAAGCTTAGTAAATACGACTTGTGCTGTGTGAAAGTGGATACTTTACTCGAAGGCGAGCGTCGCTTGGCCGCTGGGCTGCTTCTTGATGCACGCGTTGCCACTGTTGCTGGTGGTGGTTTCTGAGGCGTGCTTGGACCTTCGCGGCTGAAAATCTGCGAGCTCGCTGAACCACTTCACAACGGGGAAGTGACCATTGTAGATCGCAAAGTCGACAGCCACAGTCGTGCAGCCCTCGGTGCGATTCGTCCAGAGCCACTGCACCGTAGCCAGGTGACCTCCAGCGGCGGCAGTGTCCATCGCACCTGTTGTGCAGCCCTCCGTCCGGTTCTCATGAAGCCATTGGACGACATCAAGGTGGCCACCCGCTGCTGCACTATCCATGGCGTGAACGGAGCAGCCTTCGCTTCGGTTTTCGTGCAGCCACTTGACAACGTCCAGGTGTCCCCGCAATGCTGCAGCATCCATCACTCGTGTCGAAATCTTCATTTCCTGCCGGTACGCTGTGAGCCACTTCACGATGTCAAGGTAGCCTTCTGTCGCTGCAATCCGCATGGACCAGTCGAATTCGTGCTCACTGACGTCTACGTTTCGTTCGCCCAACCGCTTCAACAACGAGACGTATCCGCTGCACGCTGCCTTCTGGATGGTCCATCGGGTGGAGCAGTCCAGGAACGACTCGATGAGTTCCGGCACCAGGCCACTGGCAAAGGGGCCAACTTGATCTCTTACAACCACCTCGACACTCTTCATGAGTTCCATCGTCATGGTTGCTGTGCTGTGATCTGCTTTCGTTTGTGGTGGCGCTTCCTGTCTTGTTTGCTGAATTGAAAATGAAGAACTACGACTTGGTCTGGGAGCACACACATGCGAAGCTGAGCCATGGCATCACCCCTTAAAAAGAGACACGATGGGTGTTGCTCACATTTAGATGCATGACAAGAATAGTAAAGCTGAACATCGTCTCACCTAGTCGTCTCGCATCCAAGTCTTCATCCTGGGATGAATTAAATCCATTCAAGATTTGGATTCATAGATTGATTGTTGATCACGATTGGTTTCGATTGAGTTGCGCTGACCTGTCTACTAGTGCTCGTACGCATGAAGTCTCTGCAGCAGACGAAGCCCCGGAAACGCCTAGCTGACCCCGTCAGCGAAGCTCCGAGCGTGCGTCAAGCTAGAGAGTTAGCCGTTGCCGCTATGCTGGTCCCGCAAGTGTGGGGTGACGTTTTACCTGAGACACTGGAGCTCGGAGCATCCGACAATGCTTCGCAATAAACACTTTTTCGGTTATTTCGGTTACTAGCTTCAGTCTCTGGATATCATGTTGAACTGCAATATTTATATATTAAAAAAATATTTTTTTATTTAAAAATTCAATATTAGTGGTTATGTAACATAAAAATATAATAAAAATTATTATGATTTAACTTCGGTCACCTCCTAAAGAGTAACGGAGGTGTACGTTGTAGCAATTTTAAAACTTACTCATTCATTATCATTACTGATGGTTACTCAGATCTTAACGACGAGCTGTTCGTTCCAGCCGTCGATCTCACTATGATACGCATCAAGTCTGTCTGTGCTGCTCTCGCACAAACAACGCACACTCAGTTCCGGCACGAGAGGCCCATGCTCATACGTCGCGGGCGGTGTCGCGGCGCCTCCAGCAATGTGGCGCTAAGTCGACGTTCTCTTCTGGACCAGCGAGTAGGCGACCGCGCACCCATCGCCTGGCCGGCGTCTTGCACTTCCACGTTCTGGTCGTTCAGCCACCGCAGAATGTGCATGTGGCCGTTGAGCAGCGCAAAGTGCGAAGCCACACTGGTGCAACCTTCCTTGCGGTTGACAGCGAGCCACTGCACGGTTTTCAGGTGTCCTCCAGCAGCTGCACTATCCATCGCAGCGGTTGTGCAGCCTTCGTCGCGGTTTTTGTGTAACCACTGAACAACCTCCAGTCGTCCATAAGCTGCAGCGCTGTCCATAGCGGCGGTCGTACAGCCCTCGTCCCGGTAGTGATGCAGCCACTTGATGATGTTGAGGTGTCCACGCAGAGCTGCCGAGTCCATCACTCGCGTGGAGCACTCCATGTCCGGCTGGTACGCGGTCAGCCACTTGACAACGTTCAGGTCGCCACGGTCGGACGCCGTTCGCAGCGCCCAGTCGAGCTCTCGGGGCGTAAGAGGCAGCTCCCTCTTCCCCAGTCGGTCGAGTAGCGTCATGTACCCCGCGCAGGCAGCGCGCTCGATCGTCCACTTGTGCGAGGCGTCCAAATACTCGCTTACCATCTCGGCCACGTGCGGTAACCCGGCCAGCGCGTCATGTTCTCGCATCACGACGTCCACAGCAGTGAACGCGGTCGTCTGGAAGAAGCTCATAGCGGTTTCTTGACTGCGCAGCACGAATTCGAATCTGACGAAGCTGTAGCTTCGTGGCGTTGGCCACCTGGTTCAAGTGGAAATGACTGGGGACAGCAACTCCTGAGGAAGGGCATGTCCCTCTCCTCGCGCTGACGTACCTCGCGACCGCTGGGGGCCCGTGAGACGCGCTGGGGTTGATTGCGGCGGTTAGCGTCCCGCTTTCGAACAAGTCAGCAACTCGTAGCCGACACAGAGCGCGACGTGATGACGATCGCTTGTTGAAGGGCTGAAGCCAAGTGAGGCGCGGCAACTCGACAACCACGACTGCACATCGGAGCTCGTCGCTGCGTCCATCTGGACGCAGCGACGAGCTCCGATGTGCATTACCATACCGCTGCTGGCGATGGCGGACTGCGCTGTCGGATGTGAAACCTGCCAGTTCTGACAGCCAGCCAGCCAGCCTTATCATTCAGAATAGCCTAAAATTTGCATCGCGCCGCCTCGAGCGCTGCGAGATCTTGGAAGTTAGCTGTAGGTTGGGGTGCTAGAAGCGTGGGTACTGCGGCGTCGTCGTCCAATGCAAGTTGCTGTTGTCGCATTGAACCGTTTTCCGTCCGTTATGCACCGCGTGCCACTATCATTCGCGACGTTTCGACATCATGAGTTGAAGTTAAAACAGTGGTGTGGACCACATTTATCAGGTGTGTCCACACTGGATTCGTGTGCGATACACTTTCTGCGACAAAGATCCCCTTTCAGATTCGCGACTGCTCGAGCAACATGCCATCCGTCCTTGGATCTCGATACAAAGCGGTTATTGTTCGGCTCACGTTCGTGTTGAAGTAGACCGGAGGTCACCCCTAAAGGATAAGCTGCATCGAGATCGTCGCGGGTGACGGTCATAATTCAAAGTGCAACCAAGTGAACAAGCCAAGCTTCAAGCCAAGTCAGCGCAGGTTAGACAAACACAAGACAGCCATGCCGCAGAGCCGCGAACTCGCCAACAAGAAGAACGACCACAAAGACCGTCAGTCGCGCGGACCCATGGGCTCGGGAGTCGGCGCCAAGAAGGGTACGTGCGCCACTGCAGATTTAGAACAGGAGTGATGATCGTGTTGCAGCAGACACTAACGATGGAGCTTTGTATGTGCAGGCGGCGCTGGAGCGCACAACTGGGGCGTGTCGACCGCCGAGGAGGGCGCCATCGCGGCCGTGGACCGCAACGATCCCAACTACGACAGCTCGGAGGAGAATTAGGTTGATGGGCGACAGCAGGACGTGCGACGGTGTAACAGACAGGAGCTGGTCGTGATTCACGACTCGTGAAGGAGAAGAAAAAGAGTGAGCGCGAGAAGGACGCAGCAGAGTGGGCGTCTTGTAGTGAGAGACGTAGGTGCGTGCGTGGAGAGATACGATCAAGATGCGGTGCTGCCTTCTAAAGGATGGACAGATCTACCGATGTAGAGGAGGCCGCGCAGAAAAACCGAAAAAATAACTTATCGAAACCACTATAAAAACAACCAATACACTATCACAGCAAGAACACGTGCTCATGTGCGCCCTTCAATTGCCAATAAACTCCCACTGACGTCACTAAGACTAAGAGTAACAACTAAGCCGCAAAAATTCTGCATGCCGTCAGGAGGGTCTGCCTGCTGTAGCTACTTGTGTGTATTTCATGTGGCACACCCTGCTTCAACAATCTCTTTCCATCAATGTAGCTCGAATGTCGTCCATCATGTTCACCACACCAGTTACGGCAGCTCCAATCGTCACTTACAACATCAACCATGGCGATGCCGTCTGCCGAAGTGAACGCTGCGTCCGTGACGACGATCCCCAACTCCATGTGGAAATCTCAGCCAATAATCGAAGAAGGATCACTCGTCATTCTCTTCGAGACGCATAACTCGCTCACCTACTGCTACGCACAGCGCAACGCCATCTACCAAAACCGACACGGTGCCTTCTACCACAACGATATGATCGGCCAGCCCTTCGGCTCCAAGATCATCTCCAGGAAGAAGAATGCACGTGGGTATCTCATCCTTCTGGCCCCTACCCCGGAGATCTGGAGTCGCGCACTGCGTCACCGAACGCAGATCGTCTTCACGCTGGACGCCAGCGCCATCATGTTCGCGGCTGCGCTGCGCTCAGGCTCCCGCGTGGTCGAGTCTGGAACAGGCAGCGGTGCACTCACCACCAGCTTTGCACGGACAGTGGCACCGCATGGCCACGTGTTTACCTTCGAGTTCAATGCGCACCGAGCGGAGATCGCACGCGAGGAGTTCAAGCGCAACGGACTGGAGAGCGTCATCACTGTTGACTGCAGGGACGCGTGCGAGAAGGGCTTCCCCGTGGATCTGGAGGGTACTATTGATATGGTGTTTTTGGACCTGCCCAGTCCCTGGAAGGCGGTGGGTCATGCTGCTAAGATGTTGAAGCAGGGAGGATTTTTCGCGTCGTACTCGCCCTGCATTGAGCAAGTGCAGAAGACGTGCGGCGCGCTACGAAGCGCCAACTTTGAGTGTGAGTTGAGAGGTGGATGTTCAAAGGGAGTTTGAGAGATGTTGATGATGCTTTTTGTGTATGTTGTTGTAGTGATCCGTACGATTGAGACGAGGTTGGTGCCGTACAACTCGCGACGGATGGATCTGCCAGTGCCGGACTTTGGATTCGGCAAGAAGGTCAAGACGGAGAATGGCGCAACTGCTGCTGCGCAAGAGGAGGCTGAGGAAGTCTTGATTGAGACTGAGGAGGAAACGGAGAAGGAGCGCAAGAAGAACGGTGGACGCAAGCGCAAGTACGTACCTGGTGGTGTGGGAGAGCACATTGTGGCCAAGAAGGACGACGAGATCCGCGGACACACGGCGTACCTCACATTCGCCACCAAGCTCTTCGAGTGAAAGGCATCATCGTGCATAGCCCGAGAAGTCGATGTGCCGTGACTTCGTGCAGAAGGACAAGGTACTGCTGCGATAGAGATAGATAAGCTGTATAAAATGCAATGCGTGCTGCACGCTACTTGGATTAAGCGCCGATCAAGTCAGGAAGTTTTGCTTAGGGCAACTTCACAGAGATACAGATTCCTACCGGTAGGGCTACCCCGGCAGGATTATTCAAGAAACGTAACCATTTGATTACCTAGTTACCCAGTAACCACGCTACAAAACCATACCAGTGTCCAACTTACCGATAGCAGGTCTAACGGCAGTTCTCCAACTTTTGAATGAAGATTCTCACCGCTGCAGTTGCGATCTTGCTTCAAGCACAGCGACGAATGGTATCTCACACGATGAAGTCAAACCATTTCCTCAACCTGAGCCTGTTACCATCTCTGAAAAAGCTGGCGTCAAGTTCAAACCTCAGCTTCACATCGCAAACGGATGTCATTCCTATCCTGCGGTTAACGAAGCGGGAGGACTTAGTGACGGATTAAGCCCAACCGGAGGGCAAGTTCGGATTGCCGTGGCTCAGCTCTTGGATCGCAAGTTTACGGACGCTCTACATGGTACAACGACAAATGGGCCATCATGTACTCGTGGTATTTCCCCAAAGACTCTCCGTCCAGCGGTCTTGGCACCCGACACGACTGAGAAAATGTCATCATTTGGATCGACAACCCTGCTCTTCCGGAGCCGACGCTTTTGGGCGTGTCAACTTCATTGGAAATTGGGTACGCCCAGTACGCACCTCCACCAGCAGGAACTGTTAAAGGCACAAGTGCACTGGTCGACTACGAAGCGTATTGACTAGCAACGCATGCGCTCCGCATCTCGAAGTTTGCGGGTGACTACCAAGACCTGATCATGTGGGATCAATTGACTGACGCAGCTCGTAACGCTCTGATCGACGGGAATTTTGGCGGCATCAGAGTGCCAATGAACCATGAGAACTTCGTACAGAACCTGAAGTATGCCTGGCCATTCGACTCGTAAGCAACCACATAGCTCTTTTTATTTTTTGGCTGCGCCATTCAAACCACAGTGAATCCCCCTCTTTCTTAATGGACGGACCATGACTATGGTCCATTGATACTACAAACGTGATGAGAGGCGGTCCCGTTAGCAAGCTCATACATGTCTGGGACTCCGAGCTTGCAGGGCCATGCCATCGATTGAATGTACAAGCAGGTACAGTGCAAGCACCCGTCGCAATGGTTTCGCTTTGGCAATCTCTTTACACTACAGACCAGCCCATATAGGTGCGACGCCCAAGTTCCTGCACTGTAGCACTGTACCGCTTTTGGTTTGTACCTAACTTATCCTTAATTGCGGGTACGACCGCGTAATCAGGCAAAGGCTAGGTGGCGTTTTAGCGGACCCGAAAGCAGGCTAAACTGAAGCGATTTATCTAAAGGACTGGGCATCCTCGTTTCTCCTGCTTAATTAGCTGTTATCGTCGGTGCTAAGTCGTGCCCCCCACTTAATTGCATCTTCAACTTCAACGATGTGTCACAATTGCACCAATATGCATCAATCAACCCAGGTTTTTTGCTCCAAAAATGGCGCCAAAGGAGCGATTATAGGTTTAAACCCTAATCATTCATGTCTCATATCTGATGATGTAAATATGTGTGAAATAGATCAAAGTGGAGTGATAGATTTTTCTTTGGGGACTTCGTCCCCAAAGAAAAATCAAGTATAACATTTGGGAGAGTTTTGAAAAACGATGCATTATGCAGCGTTTTAATCAGGGTGGCAACAACAAGATTATAGGAGTGCTCCGCTGGTCGAATACACGCCATCTCCAAAGTATTGATGCGTCAGCAAGTCCTGGAATAGCTTCATTTCGCGGTAGGCCGTTCTGTTAGCACAGGACCCGGGCCACTCGCTAAAAAAGCAAATAATGCACCACCAAGGATCTCAAACCACTTGATCATTGAAGCTATAACATTACTTTCTGTATAAACAAAACACACACTCTCCATCAACGCTTGACTTTTGCGAGAGAGGGATGGGTGTGCCATCAATACCGCCGAGGCGCCCCGGAAATAGAATTGACGTTATCCGACGAGACGTACGCTTTCTCTCAGTTTGTGTAGGCCAGCGGATAATAGGAGGACCGTTCGCTCAATACTACGACTACGCGAGCGGCGTAGACATTCGTCGTCCCTTTCCCGATTCTCCACAGGCGCAGGGAGCGGCTCCGTGTTGTGCCAGCGCTACAATTCTCAAACCGATCTAAGGCCACCGCCAGCTGCATGCACACAGGAGCATGATTAAAGATAAACTTGTTGGAGAATACGGGATGGTCTCGAATCTCAATCGCAAAGTTCATAAAGCTGATTTTGCCCATCCGTGTTGATTACGAAAGATCGCGTCAGTTCTAGAAACAGAACGAAGCCTGCATCGAACTAGGTACTCTAAGGGAAAAAGCTCTCTTTCGTCAAAATGCAAAATCTCAAATGAGTCATCTACGCGTGATAACAGAGGTACGGTCTCGCGTTTACCTTCGTTCCCGTGCTGTCTACATCGTCGTCCCCTCCTATTGCCAAAACTTTGACGATGTCCTCGGAGAATTTCTGGCGCTCGCTCTTCTTTGGCATCTTTGATGGCGTCAACGAAACTACACGGAGGGGGCTTCTACCAGAGTGCCCCCTGAGGACGCCCCAGGTCTATAGGCCGGAGCGTGCGCATTCAAGCTCTGCACATCGCGCAAATCCCTCCTAAGGCCGGTTCCTAACGGGGATCACCATTGGATCATAACCCGATTTTTGAGATTTGATTGGTCGTTAAAAATACAGCTGTTGTTGACAGCAACCTCACCACGGGATCATCAGCCAATCTTGGATCACGGATCATAATAGTAACCAAATTAGCCTTGCTGAAGCGAAGAAGGTGGATAGCATTGACGTGTGTGTGTGCAGTTGTAGTTGCGAACATGCTACGACGGCAGCAACGCTCTCAAGTTGTAGTTCGAAAACTCCTGGAGTGGGGGCCTCACCGCGGTCGCCTGCTGCAAGAAGAACAATTTGAGCGCTATTATAGAATGGGGGTTGATGCTTTTGAAGATCTTGTGGAGTCACTCAGACCTGCTCTTCAGCGCGACGCTGTAAAGTCGCAAAACAGAACCAGCATTGGTCCAATAACGCCGGAACCCAAAGTGCAGATGACACTGTCATGGTTGGCAGGTGGCTCGTTTTATTCAATCCGGGCACTTGGTGGAGTCAGCAAATCAGAGTTCTACGCTACGGTTGTGGAGGTTATGGAAGCTACATGCACTCATCCCCACTATCGAATTGTTGCTCTTGTTTACGATGACGAATCGGGCAAGCGTGCATCTTATCAGTTTGTAGAGACCAATAAAAAATAATATTTTTACAGGATGTGTTGACGGATGGTTGTGTGCGATTAAATCTCCTAGCTCAAAAGAAATTGCTGGTGTATGTGCCATTTTCTGGTCACTATCTGTGCTACGGCATTACCGTTCAAGCGATGTTCGATGCCGGATATGGGGGGAAGGGACACTTAACACCTAGATTACGGCATCGGGGCTACGCCCAATCAACAAAGTTCTGAAGATCGAAGTACTTCCGGGCTTGTAAACCGGCTTAAAATGTATTGTAGCTCGCCGTACATCTTTTTAGGCGCCATTGTGCGCTTCTGCGAGCTGAAATCACCTTCAACTGTATGAGTGCCATGTCAAATTTAACCGCAACTACGTAGCCGCCATACGACGAATTAACCGGTGGTTCATGGTTACCGACTTCGATTTCCATCAGGTAAACCAGATTGTGACAAACGGACAGTGTATTACAGGGAGTCGAAAGCCGCTGTGAGGGGCCCTCTGTTGGAATTGATTTGCTTGCTGTGTGCTCGACTTCCTGCATGCCAGCATTCGACTCGCTAAGCCCGCTGATACCCATCGAGGCACTCTGAGGCCCAGCGGTCAAGCCGTTTGTTGGAGAGCCAATATGCTCCTCCGGCAATCAGCGCTGTAGTGCCTCCGATGCGGATGACATGTGTCACGTACCCTGCTGCCGGAACACCTGCTAGCTGAACGGTTCCTTGCGACTGGAGGCTCCCGCAAAACTGCGGTTCCGAACTAATTCGCAATTCTTTGCGAGCGCGCTTGATATTCATCACCCACAGGGGAACGGAGCTTGATTAGCTCGCGGGTTTACACTCTTGGAGGTAACCTACATGGAGGTCGACTTCCCAGAGCCTCCTGCCAATAGCGTTAGTCACGTTGGAGCTCCCTAATTCTAAGTTCCACCATGGGAAAAAAACTTATAAGAATGAAAATTCGTCCTAGAAAGACTTCCTACTTGGGTACCAATCAAGGTGGCCGATGTGGAACAAGAGAAATAACAAAACGACTTGGTTCTTCCGGTGCATTGGCAATGCGTCGACTTGGAGATCGATCTCGGAGCCTGGTCTCAGTGGTCGCAATCGATAAAGTCTTCTTTTGGCGCCCTGGTGCGACACCATACCGGAGCTCTAAGCTCCGGCTTTGGCGCACTAAATGAGGATGGAGAGGTTTCTTTCTGCCGGGCGCTGTGCCGTCTTCGAGCTTCCAGCTCTGGGCTCAGCTCTGAGAGTAAGATTTACGAATGGGCTAGGCTGCTGATCTTCTTTTCGGTCCGAAAACCCCGATCTCAAACTCGTGCCTTGCACCACCGGTACATGATCCACTGCATCAGGCCCTTCAGAGCAGTGATGACCCGTGCTACTGACGTTTAGGGGGGGGGTTCGAGCAAGTGAGTCATTTCGATGAATCGTTTTTGAGTGTGTAGGCTTTCGTAAACTGCGGTTTTTCTAACGACAGTGCAGCCGTCACATCCGAACCGTCCCGCAAAAATATGGGCCAAGTAAAAATTTAGACGCAGTACGTACCATGGACATGAAAACTTGCGCTTGTTTTTTTTAAAATATTTTTTCTATAATTATAATATTGTCGCGAGCCAATTATTCATTATAGTAATGGAACGTTGATATAGCTTCTCCGTTTTATTAATATCTTTTTTTATTGATAAACCGCTGATAATGGTAAATCTCGATGCTGTTATGAGTATTAATACGAATCCCTGGGCGATGCGTCGTGCAAGTTCACAGGATATTTCTTCAACTCACCCTGCAAAGTCTCAGACAGTGTTGCTTTCAAGAAGTGACATTTGAGTGTGGAGATAGCAAAGTTGCCGTTTGGGTTTTACGTTATAGGATATAACGCGTATCCCTTGTCATCATCTGAGCTGGTGCCCTTCCCAAACCAGAAATCAAATCGAGGGAATATTTTGACTACAACTTTCATCTATCACAGCTATGCATTCCAATAGAAATGGCTTTTGGCCTCCTCGTCAACAAAGGGAAAACATTAAAGCGACCATCAGCTTTAGATTACGTTCATGCGGGACTCGTCATCAAGACGTGCACGAAATTACTGTACAGATGAACGCATTCAACAACCCAACAGTGGTGGCCTCAGTAGTGCCGCTGTGAGAGAGTTTAATGCCATGGAAAATTGCTGTTTCTCACCTACCGTAGCCGATACCAATGAAGATGTGGAACTTCCTGTGTAGAATGGTCATATATTTCGCCAAGTCGTATTAGGTCATATCCAGAGATACTACATGTCGTGTCCCACAGCCACGGGAACGTGACTTGACTAGCTACCCATAATTTTATCTTGGAGGTCGTCTGCTTTGTTTTAGCTGCCCGGGCAAGTAGAAATAGGATTTCGCGTCCCACCGTGAGATCCGTGACATTCATCCCTTTCAAGGCGCTCTCATGAATCTGCGTATCCAAAATTGCAAGTGCTTGACACCAACGGCTCACAATACCATCAACTGCGGCATGATTCTCTGCTATTACATCACGTTGCAGCTTTCACGTTTTAGTCGAGCCACCACGGTTTCTTTTCTTCAATCAGATCCTTTTTAACATCTGCTGCTTCGTTCTCCACCAATTTACTTACCATATCTGAAAGCACTGCAACCGAGTCGGTGTTACTCTTCTGTTCTTCAGGCTTTTACCTTTTCGATTTGTTTTTTTTGTATCGACTTGTTTTGCTGAAGCTCATTTGATTCGTCGTCTATGTTGTCTTAGTAGACGCAAGTAGAGCATAATTCTCGGCCGCCACCACGCTCCTCCCACCAAAGATGCACATACACGGCCACTTTGTCGTTATCACAAAAGTTCCAGAACTCGTCGTGAGAGCGAGATAATGTGCACCTTCCTCTGCAGCGGCAAAACAAGCACTACACTTTTCCACATACCCTGCAATTTAGCTCCTGAGTACGTGATAATTTGATGAGGCTCGATGCCATCACACAACGAGCTCTCTGACACTAAACGATCAAAGTTGTCATTGCTGGTGTTGAATGCCTCACCAACTTCCTCTCAAAACCGACGTCCTCCTTCATCAACCTCGCGACAAGTGAGTTTGTCTCCAGAACCGACAAAGCGGTCGAAAAACACTTCGGAAAACAGGGCATTTATTATACGGAACGCGCCGTGCCGCGTACGTCTCTCAATTGTACCCTCTCCTGAGCCTCGTGATCGTTTTTCAACCCGTTGTGTTCAAGTAGCAACTCCATAGCGACTTTTGACTCATCGTTGCCTCGCAATATGGTGACGTTATCGGCCTTGTTAGTGTTTTTTACCACAGAAAACTTACGAGCTGTGCACTCGAGCTTCAGCTGATCGACCGTCCATTTACTGTAGTCGTCCGATGACGGGGGAGGGACCATACGCTTACTACCAGGCTTCGGTGCGGTCCACCTACCGCTAACTCTTTCTTCGCTGCCCACCGAAGCTGTAATAACCATCCAAGAACGTAGACAGTTAGTATTGAGGGGGTTCCGTTATGACCCTTGGGATCGTGATCTTGTTAAGACTGAAAAATTGATACTGCGCAGGATACCTTACCCCTAGTTGGATTATGACCTGGGAGTGATTCCGTTACAAACTGGCTTTCTACCTCTTATATAAACATCCCCCCCGCTGGCGGCCAGAAAATACGTATTTTTGTCAAATCTTTTTGCTTGTATTTTTTGCGGATTCTGAAGATTTGACTCCCCCTGATAGAAATACTAACGTGTGTATCGACCCGGCAAACTGTATAGTCTGAAGGAGCCGCCTTATTGAATGTTCACCGTGACCACCACCTACATCTTAGACCGAACAAATCTTTTACGGTGATAACTATCTTACAATCACCGCTTTCGGGGCACATGTTCTATTCGTACATGTGCACCTTGCACGGTATAAATCCAGGCCATTTGTGCAACACTGTTTGCAACTCTCATATGATTGGCTATTAATTGTTCATTAAACAACTCGGTGTATTGGCTCTGTGTCGGCTGCAATCGGCAACCAGCCGTGAGATTTGACCGCACATACTTGATGTATCCGAGCGGTAACGAATGAAGAAATGTTTGGTGCATACTTGAAACAATGCATCGACGTCGATGGATAGTGTATATACTCTCCTCTCAACAATTCTGCCCCGCAGCTATGAGAATACCGGAGGTCGACGCACAGTGATGTTCGCCTTTTTAATCGCAACGCACTCCGAGGGACTAGTGGACATGCCGTCAGGGCTGGCTAGACAGCATCGCATTAACGATCTACAGCAACATTCTGTTTACAACGAATCTTGCGGAGTTGCGTATTGTTGTCAACATTACGTCGCCGCCGTCGTTGAGCCGGAGCGCAATGGCCATTATCACCAGGGCTGTACTGCTGCGCAGCTAGCAACAATAATAGGTACCGGTACTCTAATGAACGGGAAGGGCGCAGCATCGAAGTTGCTGCAAATGGAAGTGCATCGTCACGCTGATCACAACATTCCCCGTTAGGTTAACAAATGCAGCTCGCTAGTAAAGCTCGAATAAACTTCTGCGTATGAATACAGCACGCTCGACCTCGTCGTAGTGGCCTAGCACACAGCAAAAACACACAGCAAAAACACACAGCAAAAACACACAGCAAACGTTCATCGCACATAGGCACCCCGTCCGTTTGCAACCTGACTTGGTATTGGTATCGGATTGGGTTACAAAATCTGACTCAAATGTGCTACCGTGCTTGCAATCGAAATTTCAAATGGCACCCCACATTTAGGCACAGTATCAGCAACGATTTGGAATAGTCGTGGTCAATACCCTGCATCTAACCAATCAAGGGCCTGAATTTTCAGAAATACAACCCCGGTTGCAAATGGCCGGTAATGTACAAGTATTGTAAAACTCTAGGTAGCAGTAGATACATGCAACTCAGACTCCTACGTACTGTGCCAAACAGTGTAACAATACTTTTGTTACTCACAGCAGGTACTTATTGTCTATGATCTGGAACTGTACATAGATGTATTAGTAGTTTCAGTAATTAGGGCTGAATTCTCGAAGTATCCTGACGTTAAAGTTCTTGATTGACACCCATCATATCGTTCAGGCTGTTCAGAATAAGGCTAATCTCACCTATTTAACCTATGTGAGCAGTGCTGCGTCTATGCTGCCAGTTTAGACAGAATTCACTACCTCCTCATGGCATTCTGAGGCTATCCCCTTGCCCTAGACGTGGGAAACGTGTTAGGTACATCCTACTTGGATATTCGGGCGTGTTTGCCCACAAATGGGGTCAACTCGTGAATCCGCATATTCTTGCTATACCTTTGTTCGTGAACAAGATTGCTGAAACTCTCATGGAGTGTGCGACCGGCCGTTGGACGTCCTAGACGAAAACTGGCGGACCAAGCTTTTATCCATTGGTTCGTCTTCGGTCCCATTGGACAAACGCTTGACCCGCAATTTTAGGCATTGTGTAAGCACCTTTCTGGAGTTCAGATACGCTTTGAAGAGCTTGTGCGATATCCATAACACGATCTTGGTGTGGACTGCGTCAACTTCTCCTCAGAAGGCATACTTCACAGCTCGACCTCAGTGAAATTGCCATATCTATTCAATACATTCATACTTTTTCACTAGGCGACTCTTATTCCCTTATCATACCGATGTTAGGAGGGCTTTCATCTCGATATGAAGCTAATCTCGTGAAGTTCGAGAAATCCTAAAATTAACTATGCTTCTGAATTAGCATTTCAAGTTGCTGTTGACACATCGCAGAGTTATCGCAAAACCGTGTTCCTGTTGTTGCGCTCGTAGCGGTTGGTTGGCTGCAACCCAACGCCAACTTTGCTCTCTTTGCTTGGCTATAGTTGCTAACTCTGCTTATATACTGCACCGACTTGGGA
The DNA here is from genome assembly GCA_014706145.1 of Phytophthora sp. ST_20190627. Lineage (NCBI taxonomy): Eukaryota > Oomycota > Peronosporomycetes > Peronosporales > Peronosporaceae > Phytophthora > Phytophthora sp. ST_20190627. Next base: position 109,490 of record JACBOU010000259.1, read on the forward strand.
CCCCAGAACCGAGCCATCAGCAGCTCCGCCAGCAGGGTAGCGCCAGTACTGGCGATAGGTCTCGCAGACTTCCTACTCGTCAAGTCCACGATATTGCTGCACCCACCCAAGGACAACGACGGCCCAACAAGAAACGAAAAAAAGGACACAGCAACCCCGTAAGTCCATCGAGCAGCAAAAGGCCGAGACCACGTGTACCAATTGCAAGACCAAGAGGAACTGGCACAGAGACCCGCAGTGTCCGATGCCGATGACGCCGAATCATGCTGCTGCGCGCCAAGCGTGAGCAGAAACGCCGCGCAGAAAACAATGTCCGCTTCTTTGTAGGAGATACGCTTGTGAACGACGGCGGAGTGACTGCCACTGAAGATGATGACGAGGACAAGGTGTCGCCACCAATTACTGCATTCATTTGCTCAACGCCTAGGATTGACCGGGGGAGGCTTTCGTCTGATGCTACTGATGCCCCGCTGTGTGAGCGCCAAGTGGGACTCGTGCAGGAATCGACGGTGGTAGCTCCTGCCGGTGTTAGTGAGCATGTCGCAGACAGAGCTGCAACGGAAGCAGCCAAGTAAAATTGATGCAGCATGGTGTCGTCGTGAGTGCTGTGCAATCTTAAGAAATTGTAACTCGTGCAGAAGTTACAGCTGCTGTTGGTGCGAGTATGGTGGATATGTACTCGGCCAATCAGCCTGGTCGGACTTCGATGACTAGCTCTACGATGGAACACACGTTTAGAAACGTTGCTATTGAAGCAATTAAATTGTTGCGTCGTCAAGCCGTTGACGGCCCGTGGTCTCCCACATCACCGCCGCCATCCCCACTGCCAATTATGTCTGCGTCGCACACTGAGATTCAAGACAGACAAGTGTCGCGCCTGTTGCTGGGCGACGAACAGCGAGAAGGCCGTGTTGTTCGTCACCGTGATTTGCAAGGTGACTTACGCGTACAACATCCTGGCCCTTTGAGTGGACCCATGGAGCAACACTTTGATGAACGTATGCAGCGTAGACGATCTCCTGAACGGCGATTTCAGTCGCCATTTGTACGTGGCTATCGTGAACCACGCAGCCCGTCACCATAGCGTGGGCGATGCGGCTCGTCGCCGTGTCGTGGAAGATGCAGTCCGTCTCCGAGACCTAATCGTCACAGCCCATCGCCGCATCGTACGAATTACGGTGGTGGCTAGAATGCACCCAATCAGGAAACCATGACGGAGACCCTACAGTCGCGTGTGTGCTGTGAGTTGTACGGTTCGTGCAACTGATGCTTCCGATAATGAACCTGAGTCGATCCTGGACTCACGATCGCAAGTCAATATCTGTATCGATCTGGCCCTGTTTTCGAACATCATGGAGGCCAGAAATTTACCCCATTTGCTGTTTGCTAACGGCGCTCGCGAGTAGCCCCGAGTGCATGTGTCAGTGTTACTTTGTGCAGTGAACCACGCGTGCACGCGTAGAGGACCGGCTGCTTGACGAGGTCGTCTGCTCCGGGAAATCACCCGTCAACATTCTAAGCCATTGCTACATGCAGTAGAGTGGTTTTGAGTTGTCATACTCAGGCCCAGAGCCGTGCATCGTTTGGCTGAAGAAGGGTGACACCACACTACGTTTTCAGTGCGTCGACAAGATCTACCGCATGCTTATGAAGAACCCTGACTATGCCAGGGACATGGCTGTTGCCGAACGCACTGTTGCTGAAAACCCGATGAAGTTGCTGCACAACCGACTCGGGCACCTCAACATGGACGCCATCAAGCAGAGGGCGAGCGAGGGAACTGACTTCGGTATTAAGATTAATGCTAAGAACATGAGCTGCTATGACTGTGTTCCATGCCATTCTGCCAAGGCTCGACGGATGACGTATGCACGGAATCCTGAGCGCGCCACTGAACCGCTTGCCAAACTGCCTATGCATATCTGAACCGTGAGTGAAGAGACTGTTGATGGGAAGACCATGTTTCTGCCCGCCGTAGACTAATTCACCCGGTACAAATGGGCATTTCTACTATCGGAAAAGGGACAAGCCGCAGAGCTCGTGAAAGTGCTGGTTTGTCAAATAAATATGCAATTTGCCCGGAAGAAGCGCAGGGTGCAGATGCTGCATTCAGATCAAGGAGGCGAATTTCTCAATAACGCTTTACTGAGCTTCTGCGAGACCAAGGGAATTATGCGAAGTACAACCAACGATTACTCTTCTCAAGAGAATAGCGTTGTTGAGCGTGCTAATGGCACACTGATGCCGCAAATTCGATGTGCGCTCGAAGCCATCGGACTCCCGAGTTACTATGAGGTGAGGCGTTGCAACATGTCGTTGACACTCTGAACAAGCTACCAACCAAACCACTTGGCGCTATTTCTCCGCGTGAGATGTTGTACGGCTCTCCGCCCAAAGTTGCAGAGCTGGGGACGTGGGGGTGTCTCGTGCAATCGTACATTCCAGAGGCCTCTCGCCCTCGAAAAGAGAAACTTGGTCCGCGTGCTGTAATGGATCCACTGCTATACAAGGCGATGGGGTTGCAAGATGGAAAGATCAACACACAGCGGTGATCACATCCGATTTTACGAATGATACTCTGCGGACGCCACATATGTTGAACACCGGCTGCTGAATGTATTTCGCGACGGGAAGCATGACTTACCGAATACGATCCCGGTGGTACACATTCGAATGGACTTGAAATCTCTGCTGACCAAGCGCCAAACGTCGGATGGTTGTGGTGACGCGAGTACTAGACGTCCTCTAGAGATCGTGTCTACGCCAGCAGAAGACGCTCTACAAATACCAAGTGACGTCATGCAGTCGGTGCCTGCGACAGTGGAAGCTGCAAGCACAGAACCGGTTGTTGATACGGCGGTGCAAGCTGAAGGAAAGCGATCATCATCGCAACACAAGAAACGTCGTAAAAGGAAAGCCAATCACCTCGCAGATTTGTCGACTGCAGACGACAAATTCAAGGTGAATTTGCCACCTGATGCTCCAAGCACTTCTCGCTCTCGTCGTGCGACGAACCAGAGTGTTCGCTTGCGCGACTATGTGGTCAACCATGTATGGTTGCATACCTGTATCGAACACCTATGAGCAGCTCGTACGATCCCGCATTTGGAGCGAATGGGAGAAGGCGATGCAAGCGGATCTGCGCTCATTGCGAGAGCACAAGACTTGGAAACGGGTTCGACGTCGCCAAGTCAAGGGCATTTGCTCTCAAGCGCGATGAGTAAGGATTCATCAAACGCATCAAGGCGCGATTGGTCACTCATGGGCTTAAGCACGTTGCTGGCGTCAACTATACTGACACCTACGCACCCGTGCTTCGGTTTGAGACTATATGAGCTGCTGTGTACTACGCATTGTAGCGGTATTAGGCTGTATTGTAATACGACGTCAAGACTGCATTTTTGTACGTGCCCTCGAAGAGACCATTTTCATGGAGCAACCGCATGGTTCCCAGATGGAAAGTGGATAGTATGTGTGCAATTTGCTGAAATCGTTGTATGGACTGAAGCAAGCGCCAAATATCTGAAACCGTACGCTGCATGAGAAACGGACTGCGATGGGGTTTGAGCGCTTGGACACTGACTACGGATTGTATGACAAGCGGGTGAATGGAGAAATGGTGCACTTGCTTACGGTTTACGTTGACGACCTACTGATCATGGGGTTGCCTGAGACCGGTGCGGCTACTGTGAGTTATTTGCAGGAGTCGTTTGAGTTGAACGATCGGCCAAGTGAAGTATTTGTTCTGAGTGGAGATTTGGATCGATCGTCGGAGACGTCAAGTGATTTCTCTCACCAACCGCACATTATTGAGATCCTGAAACGTTTCAACATCTAAGAACGCAATTGATGCCGTACGCCAGAGTCCACTTCAGAACGCGCGGTCGAGCGTCCAGTTAAGGACGAACCAATGCTTTACGGAGAGCTTGTGGATGCATAGTAGTACTTGATGTCGGCCTTGCATTACACATGCTGGGCGCACGCTCGGCACGCATCTCGCTGACTTCGACAACACACATAATGGCAAGGCGATGCGAGTGCTTCGCTACCTTCAGACCACCAGGGACTATGGACTCGTGATGGAAATTTTGCCAAAGCTGGACGACTTGGTGTCTGCATACACCTACGCCGACTATGCAAATGACCCTGCAGATCACCTGAGTGTGAGTGGCTACATTACGATGTTTGATGGCAATGCGATATCTTATGCGTTTTGTAAGCCAGTCATCAATGCCCAATCTACTACAAAGGCGGAACATGTAACAATATGTGAAGGAACGAAGGACATTCTGTGGCTTGTGGGCTTATATGCTGAGCTCCCGTGGGAGCATACTACACCATTGCTGCTAGGTGACTGCAAAGGAAGCATCTACATTTAAGAGAGGCCAGACAAGCACTCCAAGAAAAAGCACATTGAGAACCGCTTTCACCTTGTCCGCGATTGCGACAGCTGACGCGCCACATTGGCACCGATGACATGATCGCAGACGGCATGGCGAAGCCGTTCGGACATGTCAAGTTTGAAAAGTTTCGCTCAGCTATGAAAGTGCTGAAATTTGGGCAAGATCTCAAGTCGTGAAGGTGCTCATCTCAGCTAATTGCTATTGCTCGCTGTAGTTCCGCCTTGCCGTTGGGTGCTCCAGCTTGCTTCTGATACTTAGTATTGCGTCCAGATATATGTGTGCTCCGTGGATATCTACTGGTCACTGCACATCTGTGGCTTGTGTAATCACGTCGTGCCTGATCAACTTCCGACGTGATCAAGAGGGAATGTGAACTTGTAAACACTACGTCTGTTGCTCAAGCACTTCAAGTGGCTGTTGACACATCGCAGGATTAACTCAAGATCGCATTCCTGCTGTTGCTCTCTTTGCTGTTGGTTGGCTGCAAACCAACGCCAACTTTGCTCTGTTTGCTTAACTATAGTTGCTAACTCTGCTTATATATGTGCTTGGCTGCCGTGACCGGTGCAGCGCACACTACGCAATCTTCTCTTGTTTCAGCACCCGCAACAGTGGCCTGTCGCGACATTCTACCCGCCAATTCCCGTTGTCTTGATTCTGCTGCACTTTGACTACGAGCTATAATGCCAACACCGAGGGACGGTTCCTTCATCCGCCACGCTGCATCAGACATCAGCTCCCATAATATGGTACCGGTTTTGTACGCATTACTCTGGCGGCTGTAGGAATCCTGCAAATCGCATGCGAGTCTGGCATCATCTGTACTATCATCGTAGGATCACGCCCTGCTGTGTATGATAATTTGGTCTCTTGTTATACATAATATGTACACTGTATTCGACAGCTATCCCGTTGCCCTCACCTTTGCTTCACCAACCCAGCAACGAGTAGCACGACACGCATCAACGCCAGAAGGGCTTCAAATATTTGCTTCCAAAGTTTCACTGTAATATAAAAACTCGATAACGCCTTCTACTAAGACATTCTCGTGGAAGTGTTGTAGCGTTGGTGTCCCGTATCGCGTTGGGAACATGATCTACCAGGAGGTCGGGTGTCGGGACCAGCACTTGCCGCGGGACCCCAAGTTGCGCCGCGCTCAAAGACGGTTCCTGCGATGGGTACGAATGGTGCGACTAGCATGACGACCATTTCGGTAATTTAGCACAAGTGTGAGGGGTGCGTTCATCTTAAATATGACCCTAGACCGATCAGGCGCGTTCGTCGTACGGGAGGAGACGCTTACACGCCCGTTTGGCTATATGAGGTTCAAGCAGTGAGCGTGGGCGAAGTGAGGAAGGAGGCCACAACCGCAGATTGGAGCAACGCAAGATATCTATGAGGTGTTGTGTCACATACATGATGGATGGCATGCCCTCGGTGCTAGGTGAGTGCTTGGGACGTAGTGCTTAGGCACGAATTTGCTACTTCCGCTGCGGCTGAATTTGCTCACAGGAAAGCACCTCGTCCATATTGGTCTGTTTTTTTTTTCCGGACAACCCAATTGTTACAGGCGATGCTGTCTACAAGGGGGCTAACATTCCTTGCGCGTTCGAAAAGAACGCATCACTGCCTTGATACGGTACGAGGGTCGTTGCGACCACGTCCGCAGGAACCCCGACCGCCGCAACGAGAGAAAGAAAGCCAGCAGCACGGAGCCCCGTAACAGATGACAGCGGCTTGCGTGATATCAATGTGCCGATTTAGCAGACTGAGGAAGGCCGGGTTGATAGGTTGTTTCTTTTGTACTGGATCAGACAGTATTTTGATGCCCCACATTAAAAAGTCGAAGTCTGGTGAAGCGCGGAGCTCCAGGCCCGGGTACCGTCGGTGATGACATCTAATACTCGTAAGCTGCAGACGAATAGTGCCGTACGGATTACCGTGTGTGTCATTGTTCCACCCGTAGCGCCAACAGTAAATTGCAAATAGTCCCAGCTGGATACTTGTGTCTTGTGGATCTCCGTCCTTCCATTCTGCCCATTGAATTATCCGTGAAAATCGCCACCATTACTACAATACTTGGCTGAGGTAGGGCATGTAATATCCTGTCCCCGGAGCAACGATCCCAGAGCAGGCAGAGATCGTCGTAAGGCGAGAGAACATGAACCTGCGAACATCCACACGATAGGTTAGCCCACGTTTGATAGAGTGGCGTAGTACGAGACCACGCCCGCGACCCCGCATCCGCCATCACTTTATCACCGTCGGGCACGTATTGTGCCGTAAACGAGAGGGAGTTTTGCAACTCTGCTAAAGACAACAAGCGGTCGTACATCTGCGTCAGAGGCCGGTGACCGGCACGTCTTATCGAACTAGGAGCAGACGTGAGATGGTGTGTGTGGGCGAAGTAGAGCCCACGTTGCCCCCCACAACAGCGCCGCAAGTACTCCGCTCTGGAGTTCGCGCGCTTTGATGGAATTGACTGACCCCTGCTTGGTGAACTATTACCGCGTGGCTGTCGAAAAGCGCAGGCATATGAATTGACGAAGGGAGGGTTCACGTACACAAAGTCCCTCGTCCGACGCGTCCATGTGTACGGCACGGTCGGGATTGTGAGATTTGCAAAATGCGCCACGGTAATCTCTAAGAAGTATCAAACGTAGATCCTCGATCACTGGCGGATCCATTTTACGACGCCTGTGGCGGCTTAACACTGCTGGCCTGTCCTGGATGCGATGGAAAAAGGTTCGAGCTGGAGCGCAGAACACCATAATGTGCCGTATACTTCCAAGAAGCGTCTGCAGCGTCGATTCGGTGGCTTTCCCGACCAAACACTAATCCAGAGTCTGAATTACTAACCGTAGTATAACGGCTCGGCTTGGTTACGAGTTGGGTAGTGATAGCAGAGTCCAATGCGGCAAATGTTGCTGCTGAAAGAGAAGCCACCACTGGAACATCTGTCTCCGTAGGTTCGGGGAGCACAATGAGGTTGGAGATGGGCACTTTCTCTCGACGCAAAGACGAACGCAGTTTCTTTGCTGTATCTTGCAAAGAACACTCGACTGCCCAATCAGTAAACCCTTGGTCCCTTTGCAGCTGGCATCGGATGAGCCAGGGGTACCACGGAGGCAATAAAGCATCGCCATGCAGCTTGAGTGCGGCCTAAGGCCCAGCCACTTACGGAGGTCCTTCTGGTTCACAGGGACCGGCCAATCCACAATGGCCTTGTCTTTGGCGGGGCCCGCCCGAAGTCCACGTATCCCAATGAAGCAACCCAAGAATGGGATCTCATCAGCGCCGAAAACGCACTTATCTGCGTTGGCGTACAGCTTGTTAGTGTGCTCGCACTCGAGCACCGCTCGCAAATGATCAATGTGGTTCTCCACATCAGTCTTGCCGTGCTCGGCGCGACTGTGGGCGAATATATCGTCGAAGTATGTCTGAGCATACGCCCAATGGGGCCTGAACAACTGCATTACCAGACAATTGAACGTTGCCGGCGCATTCGACAGCCCTTCGGGGCATCACCAACAACTCCCAAAGCATGCCGCTCGGAGTACTAACCGCTGTAAGCGGAATATCACTCGTTCGCATGAGCAACTGGTAGTAACCATCGACTAAGTCGAGCGCTCTATATACCGTGCAGCCTACCATGTTGTTCTGCAGAACATCCTTCCGAGGAATCGGCGTCTGAGCCGGAATCGTGGCAGCGTTGAGCTTGTTAAAAGTATGAACGATACGCCACTTGCCGTTGGGCTTTCTAACGCAAAACCTTGGCGTCGAGTGCGGAGACTTACTCTCACGCACCATCCCTGCCTCGTGCTTTGCACGGAAGAACGCGTCAATGACGTCACACTGCTCCTTGGGTAAGGCGACTGCCTCGTTGCGCAGTATTTGGTTCCAGGAACCAGGTCTATCTCATGACGCACACCTCGGGCGTGTCCTTCGACACCACGTCTTGGTACTCTTTTACCAAGTGGTAATATGGATCCGACGGGTTCTTAAGGATCGCCGATCCACTCCGCGCGTTTAACGCCGTCTTAGTGTTCTCAAGGACACCTTCATCTAGATGCGCCGAGGAGTTGAGCTTTTCCTCAGATCGAATGATGACCACTTCGGCAAAATCGCCGGTCTTCACGACCTCGCCGAACTCGTCGAAGGACATCTCGTCCAGCTCAAGAAGAGCATCAATAGACGAAATGGCCTCAAGGCTGATGTCGCCATCGACGGCTCCCGTCACTCCTGTACAGCTGCTCACTGCGGTCGCTTGGGGCACTCTCGCTGGACACGCTGGACACCTCGTTCGACTTATTCGACGTCGCAGACGCTCTGCGTCTCCTCCTCTTCCTCCTCTTCCTCGCCCCAGACCGGGTGGAAGAGGGCGATGTTGCGACATCACCGTCGCTACATCCGGGTGACACCGCACCCCCGTCCAATATGGACGAAATCGTGTTTTCCAAAACCCTCAGCGCCATACCGCCGCTCGGCGTAAGTGGCCGTCATTCGATGGAGTACGTGTCATTCCACTTGCACTTGTGCTACGCTCTGAGTGCCGCGACATTCGGTCGCCCGGCGTGGAACGCCCTTGATCCGATGGAGTACGTGCCATCCCACATGCACAGACAGAGCCTTGCTCCGAGTGCCGCGACGCAATGTCGCACGGCTTTGAATGCCCTTGATCCAGCGGAGTACGTGCCGCACCACATCCGTCCAACGAGCTCGCTCGGGACCGGCCGACGCTTCTTGCGTCAGGCCCAAATCGGGATGAACATCCCCAACAACGGTGTTAGACACGAACTCGGACACGCCGATGTCCAGCACAGAGACCGACTGGGTCCAGCGCTCGCGCCAATAGCGCTTCTGCGTCCTAGCAGAGGTGGGTTCATAACTCGCCAAAGCTCCACCAGGAGAGAAGTGCGTAGCACCTAACGTTTTCGACCTCCAGTCGATCCATGGCTCGTGGCGTTCTAGCCACGCCATACCAAGGATGAGGTCATACCTCGAATCCAGGTCTAAGACCAAACAGCGTTCCATGCTGTCGAAGTCCAGGAACTTCACGCCCAAACCTGGACACGGGTCTCCGTCGCAAGACGGACAGTGACGATGTCACGGTTATGCGCTTACAGCGCTTCAGCATATCGCTGACTTCCTGCCATTGTGGAGCACCGGGAGTAGTTCCCAGACGCCCCCGAATCGATCCAGACCGTCCACGGCTTATCAAAGCCTTTTTTTACCGTCGCTTGGAGGGCCAGCAAGCCCAGCTTGCATTTTTCTTTCCGTGTTAGAGAGTACGGCTCACTTCGGGGCCAAGTTCTGCTGTCCTCCGCCTCCCTGAGGCACAACAGAACTTAGTTATTCTTCCCCAGTAGGGCGCGGGGCGCCCTACTGGGAGTCGCCGTTTACCCGTGACGAACCTGACACTGGATTCGAAGCGGTGCTTCGGCTCGACTGAGTCTGATGCTGCGTGCGCAGACGGCAGTCTGGCCGCAAATGGCCGGCGCTGCCGCAGGTATAGCATCAACGGATGCCTCGACGCAGTTCAGTAGCTCGAAGCTCCGCTTCTTCATCATCAGCATAGCTGAGGTTCATAAGCTCCGGACCACCCGGTGGGCTCGCGTTCGAAGCACTCCAGCCCAGTCGGGCAGACTTGAAATTATGCTCGGCACAGCCACGGCTTCCTCAAACGAGTTTGGCCGTCCATGGAAGACTTCCGTACGTGCGACACCGGTCCGGAGATCATCCATGAACACCGTGACGGTGACTGCATCAGGCAGGGGATCGGCCAACATGCCGGCGATGAGCGTAAGTAGCACCTGGACATAGTCCACCAACTCCTCCCGACCTTGTCGGCAGGCCAGGAATTTTGAGCGTATGCGGTACGCGTGGTTCGGCGGTGAGAACATCCACGAAAGCTGACATTCAGCTGGTCCCACGTTGGGAAAGCAGACGCTCCGCTCGTGAAAGCCCACTCTCGCTCTCGTCCATTGAGCTTAGAGATCGCAAGCGCTACGCGCTGGTGCTCAGTCTGGAACAGGGCTGAACCCACGGCCACCTCGACCTCCCAGATCCAGAGCAGGAGATTTTCTCCCTCCTTTCCTTCGAAGGTTTTACACTCACCATGAGTGGGTTAGGTCGAGGGGACCCTTGAGGAGCTGTCGCCACTTGCGCTGACGACGCAGCGCTCATTCTTTGCCGGATGTGCTCCAACCGAGCATTCGCATAACTCGAGAACGCCACGAGACGCGCGTTAATCGCGTCCGGGCCTTGCGAAGCAAGTTGCACCACGCCCTCAGGGCCCAACAGAGACATAAGCTTTTTAAGCGCCTCCTGTTGGCCCGGGGTCAAGTTCGAGAACGCAGTTTGTTCCATCCTCACAGAGGTACAGTCTTACGTAGTCTCAGGTGAATGATTTACTACAATTCTACCAAGTGCAGCGGGGCTGCCGCAGCTGTAAGCGTCAGAGGGAGACGTACGACTCTAAGCGTCAACACAGGTTCAATCCGAGAACCTCAAATCACTAAGACATTTTTGCAAAAGGCAAACTGAATTACATTCATTATCTGCGGCAACGCCGCACAGTGCAAATGTCTGCACTACACTATCTACTATAGCTAAAGCTAATCATTCCTAGTAAGTGGTCCGCAGGGCCTTCCTTCGATCAGAGGGTAACATTACGTGTATCACACACCACAAAGGTAACATCTCGTGTAACCCCGTTACACAGATCAGCTACAGCAAAATACCGACTCCGCCGCGGAAAACTTAGACGAAGTTGCTTTGCGTCGTAATCGGCACACATTGGCATTCATATTGAACCATGAAGAGCCGGAAGTGGGGGATACTACAAAATACCTGGATGTAAGTGACGATTTCGATGGCGACTACGATTTTGGGTATCTTCGTTTGAACCTGAGGGAAAACGTGAGTACGAAAATGATGGTCTAAGTACAGCTTCTGCAGTTGAAAACCAGAGTTAAAATGAAGCACTTGGTGCGAGTGATGATGTGAATACAACTGGTCGACGGGCAGGACGAACCACCAAATGGGTAGGAGGCTACAAGTACACAGAAATCAACCGAAGTCTGAACAAAGTCTACTACCGATACAGTCACTATCGTGGTACGGGCTGCGAGGGAAAATGTGAGTTCACCATTGACGTAGAAACGTACAGCAAGTTCGTACCGCACAGTTGCGGGTTATCCGCGGTTCCTGATGAAGCTGCCTCAATAGGACCAACGGTTGAATCCAATGTGACGCATGCGATGAAGAGAGCTGTGGACATATTAGCTGTCACAACGACAGCTAATCGGGTGCTGGTTTGGGATATCGTTCGTGCAAAGTTTTACGGAAATAGTAGCACACGCATTGCCATTACTGGTTTGTCTCGAGAACAAGTGCTGAGACGTGTGAATCGGGCAAGAAAGGAAGAATATGGGGGCTCCGTTTACGGGCAGATTGAGGTTCCGCCTTGGTCGCAAGTGCTACCGGAGGATGGAACGCCATCAGATATGAATTTCCTGCTTTTTCATTATTCATACTACGACCGCTCAAGGGCAAAACTCCAACGAATTCTTGGATGGGCCCATCCTGTCCTGTTCAATATGTTAAAACATAAGAAGACGGACGTCTTCGTGGACGGGACCTTTCGAAGTGTGCATTCAACGCTCAAGCAGGGCGTTAATTTTTTCGACCTATGACCGGCCGACTCGTTCGTACTATCCTGCTGCATTTGTTCACTGCACCTCCAAAAATACGACATGTATTTTCATGTCATCAGTCTGGTGATGGATCAAACCGGCTACGCCCTTGATCCCGAATTCTTATATTGCGACTCCGAAGCTGGTTTGATTCGTGCGATTAAGGATCACTTCCCTACTGGTTCTGTTGTGTGTTGCTTTTTTTTTAAGCAGGCTTGTCGGAGGAAGATGAAGAAATACGCGATCCCTGATCCCTAATGTTCAATAGCCATGCGACCTGGAGTGCTAGATATGCTAACGGTGATAAAGCAGGACAAGGTCAAACATCAAGGGGTTCGTTGTGTTAATGCCAAAATTGAACCGGAGTGCAGTGTCGGTAACGTGAGTTACTCTGTCAACAAATGGGAAAATTTTGGAGATACTTTGAACGTGTGTGGATTATCATGTTTCCACCAGCGCTTTGGAATGTTGAACCGTACAACAGATCGACAATTAGCCGGTCAAACAACCCGTTAGAGCGTTTAAACCGTGAGATGAACGCCACATTTCAAGCTCTTCATCCACATTTACCTACTTTCGTTGTTGGGATTGACAGACGATACGCGAACGTGATCGAACATGGAAAAACAGAAGTACCAAAACGCCTTCCAATCAAACTACCGAAGGTGGTAAATCTCCCTGATTCTGCCTCTAGTTCCGAAAGCTCTTCAGAAAGTGATGGAGGTGATACATCTAGTGACGAGGACGCTGAAAACGTACTGCGTCCGTGTCTACGTAGCACCATTGTGTTACGCAGATATGGACCAGTGCATGTAGGGCTCCAAGAGGTCGGCAGGCTTATTGACCAGTCAGGATTCTACGATGAAAACGCGGAAGTGGATTCGTCTGGTAGATGTGACTAGGTGGCATTAGCCTTGTAGTGGGATTAAGTGTGCAAAGCCATGCATGAACAAAATATATCTTCAATTTGCTTTTGTCATCTTGTGCAAATCAGCACATATCTAAGTTATCTCCGGAGTGCGCAAGCAAAATCGAAGTCTGAACGTAATTCATCTGGATTAATTACATCAGCTTCAATCTGCGAACACATGTTCCTTCAGCTTCACCGGATTAATTATTCAGGCCGTATTACATCGGTATAATTCACCTGAAGGAATTCGTTTATCTTTACCTGATACGATGACTGAACATTTCAAGCAATTTTATCGCTGAACAGACGCTGCACCGTTGCATTCGTTCCGTGTACGCAGATATTTGGGATAGATGAGCGAACGGTGCATAGGATAGCACTCAAAACATGAGCAAGCGCTGAAATATGTGTAGGTAAGCAGATGCAGACCGTACGAGCTGCATGGTGAGTGCTCAACCTTGTCATTATTGCAGTCTACAAAACAGCAGCAGGTCACTTTCCGGATGCCGCTGCATACTCATTGTCGGTGATCTTGATGCGCAGCTTGGGGTTCAGCCCATTAGACTCCTCCACCACACCCAAACAGTTCGTACTGCTACGCTCATACCACCACCTACTGCTAATCTCATATTCGTGATCGTGAAACATGCATGTGTCGCCGCCTCCGTGCGCGTTCTCAAATGGTTGTAGAAAAAAGGTCCGATGGAACATTGATCTGAAATCAATTCTGTCGATCAGTCTGGATCAAATACGTAGCGCTCGCATCTGTGTTCGTCCTGCTACGCTTCATTAATCACATCTTGATCCAGACCCTTCTCCACTTTGCCGTAGCTTCGTCAACGTTGCTTCGTTGGACGGAGACAATTAATCGGCGACCGTTCGCTTGTATAACTGGAACCAATGTTGCCTCCTTTCCCTTTTGCCTTTCGTGTCGACACTGGGCTCGGTGGAGGACGAATAGCCACGACCCCTTCCTCACTCATTTCCGTGACCTTTCCAGATACGGGTAGTTTCGTCTCAGTGACCACGGATCCCTCTTCTTCTTTTATTTCTTCTTCGACCGAAGCACCTTCGCACCAACTAGTGATTCTGTAGCGCTCTGGGATGTCTGGGTCAATGGCAACAGAAGAATTGGTGCGAGTCCCGATACCGCGCCCATTAAAGTCCACTACACTGCCATTGTGGACAGCGATAGCGTGGTGGGTGTTAGCTTCATTTACGCAGTCCGTTGCGAACTGCCAAAGGGTGCACGTTATTGAGTTGCTCGTGTCCTCCACGACAATATCGCGTTTGCGCAATTCTCTCCCGTCATTCGACTGCACATCCACTACTGACCCAACACGTTGTATGAAGCCAATGCCGTTCACTGGTGCATCGCGCGGGGACTGCAGAACCTCGGAGACAGACACAAACTTACACGCCAAAAACTCAATCGGAATCGCATCTGCGCCCTGCGTTTCACCAAACCATCTGTGCAATTCTTCACACTCCTGTAGTTTCGGCTCCACAACAATCATACTTCCTGTCCCCGTAGAAATAGACCGCGCATGATAGGTTGACACGATAGTGGCGAACTGCGATTTCCTTACCCAGTAGTGTGCCGCTGGCAATATCTGCAAACTCGTTCCAGAGCGTCAACAGGATAGATACGTTTGACATATCTACAAAAGTCAACTCGCGCTTCTTCGTCAACTTCCCGTTTTTTCCTTCCACATAATCGATTTCTTCCACTTTCACCGGGACGCCAACTACATCAACGACAGAGCTTTCGGCGATAGTCGCCAGCTCCCGAAATTCCTTGAAATCATACTTCCGGTGGCTAATAGCATTGCCATCAGCAGCAGTTTCAATGGTGGTATCGTCCGACAGCAGGATTTCGAAAGGATGTTGGACGGATGTATACTGCTGCTTTGCACGCCGGACTGCAGCGCCACGAACACAATAAACTTTGTCCAATTCCATGGTCAATGCGACTGACTCCGCGTTCGTGTTGAACGCACACGCTCGAATGTGGGTGCCTCCCGCGTCCACCAACTCCACACTCATTACCTTCCCGCTACCTTTCAAGTTGTTCCAACTGCGAACAGGAGATAAATCCACGACGCGAGCGACGATAGATTAATCCATCCCAAGAACAGGAGAAAGATCCTTAATCGGGACAGGCAGTGCCATATTCCTCGCTTTTGCAAACGTGGCGACTTCCGTTTTGGAAGCAACTTCGGAAGTGAGCACTGTTCTTTTTACTTCGGAGCTCCAGCACTCCAAGACGGTTGACAATTTTTCTAACGATCTCTCGTTTGGTCTGCGTGACCTCATTGTGTTATGACCAAGCAAAAATGATTTCGCGTTTTTTAACGGTGCTGAAGGCGGAGTAATCCCGTTAAAACATCGTCAAGTTAAAAATATTTCACGCGTTCTAACGGTGATGAGATACATGTTCATTTCAGTATTGCTCATTTCAGCAGAGAAATGGTCGACAACAAGCGAAATAAGGAGCTCAAGCAACGGGCGCGTCGGCGGCAAGTTTTGCGCCGGAATAGTGCTTCCATGCTGGGTTGCGAAGCAAAACCCGATATGGCACCAGCAAGAGCACACTCGATGGCGCCTTCGTTGTCCGCGTCTGTGGCTGGAAAACGAAAGCATGGAGATCCTACGCCCTGCAATGAAGTTCAAAAGAGGATGCGTTTATCCCGAACTGTTTCCGAGAAGAATCACAAGAAGTTAAGTCTAAGTGGAATTGCTGGACGTGTTTTGCATGCTACGAAGTTGTCGCCGGTAGAGCTGGATGAGCTGCGGAGTGGGCAAGGGTTTTGCAGTGATCCTCGCTTGGGATTGGCATACTTTCACTGCTGCTCTCAACACACCGATGCTTTTGTTTTTAATGATGAAACATTATCGCCAGATGTGACTGGAACCGAGACAACGTGTTCTGAGCGCCTCCGGAAGGTATTGGATGATCAACCTGGCCAAAACGAGCCGGTAAGGTGCCCGAATGCTGTCAAGCAGAACTATGGGCAAACCATGGATATTTTTGCCTGTGCTTCATGCTGTGAATTGATTATGGACAAGGCCCAGAGCGTAGTGCGGACTACTGTCGATGATCTAACCGAATCCTTTCGCGTTACGTCAGAAGAAAAGAATTCATGCTACGGAGGAGTAGATGACACGATACTTCGTTGTCATTGTCAAGTATTCCAGAAGGGAGACTTGCTGTTTTACTTAAACCCCGATCTCGTAGTGGAAAATGATCGAGTTTTTCTCTGTGGTCCGTGTGCAGCGAACCCACGTGATGTTGCTTTCAGCATAGCAAGCGGTCATGACTATGGTCGCCGTGGCGATTTACCTTTTCTTAATGACATTTCTGGAAACTGTATCTGTCCGGTTCGTCGTTTCGGGCTGGAGATATCGCTTTCAGGTAAACACTACACTGGGCATGTGATTTGTTTCGCGTCGGATGGACCAGTGCAATGTACAAAGTCACTGCCGCGCGTCGGCCCCAAACGTATGCCACGAGTCACTTCGTTGGCCCCGGCGAACAATGGCGACTTCAGAAACGGCAGTTCGTAAAACAAAATTTATCTACCGGAAGACGATATATATCGCTGGTTAGCAGTTCTCTCGCAAACGCACAGTTACTGGCGACGGGAGCGCATTGTTGTTGACAAATATTGCCATCGTCGCGCTGCGCTGCGTGCTTTCCGATACATCTGAACAACTCGTTGGTGTCGTTCGGGGGAAGAAGCAGATCGACGCTAAACTACGCATGAGCACAGCGACTCGGGCTCAACAGCGGTTCTGTATGAAAAAACTGCTGTAATACGACCAGAAACGACTGAAAATGGGGGTAATGGGCTGGTGGAAGTGATTCTAAAAACTGTGTCTGGCGTTCTTCCGCAACCAGGACAAACTCCAAAAGCACCAAGCCCGAATGTGGATGAGGTTGCTCGTGATGAAAATGTTTTTGCGATCAGCCGTAGTGCTGACCCCATCGTGGAGTGGGACTCGAACAACTATTTTCTTGGTGGTGCGTTTCCCACTTTGTTTATGCGAGGAGGTGAAATGCTACCAAAAGGAACGGTTCCTACGGCTCTCGTTAGCCATTTATTTCGATATTATGCCGGTCGATTGGAACAGGACGTCATGTTCGTTGCTACGCTCTTCAACCAACGTCAAAGACATTCAGCGGTCCAGAAAGCAGCACGAGTTGGAACGACACACAGTGGTGCACTTCTCAAGCTAGAAGAATTAGGTAACAATCCAGAATTCAGGAAGCGGCTTGAAGATGCTCGCAACGATCCGACGTTGACGAAACAAAGCAGCTCAATGCTCAATTGCTCCGTGTGCTATCTATTGTGGGCGAGAAGGTGCCATTTTCACCGTTTGAATTTGCTGCTGCAAGGCCCAAGCTTGCCGCTCCTAGCCAGCGCTACGGTCTTGCACATCATTGGGTTACATTAGTGCCTCCAGAACAGGACGATTTAAAGCTGCTTCGAATTTCTCAACTGAGAAGTCAACGTGCATGGAACCAATTGAGCAACGTATACACACAGGGAAGCTGCAGGTGGAGCGATTTACCGACGGATCTACAGCAAAGTTCCCGAAAGCGACTAGCAATAACGGCGAGGTATCCGGCACTTGCTATACAAGTGTTTGCCGATCGCTTTGCATCGACACAACGGGACATATTGCTGTGTGGAGATACTCAAACCACACGTGTCAGACATGATTTTTGTCAACGCGAAGCCGGTGCGTACGGCAAAGTGACGGCATTTGATGCTGTTGTAGCACCTCAGCGAGATGGAAGACTCCATGCACACATGACCATTTATGGCTCTACATGGTCGCCGTCCCTATTAACGCGCATCATTCCGTCTCCAAAGTTGCGTGAAAAGGCTAAACGGTGGCTGGATTCGGTTTACCAGACGCACCTCTCGCCAAAAACTCACAAATATCTGGAGCGGTGTCATCGTGACAGTCCCAGTTAATTTGTGGTCGACATCGACTCAAAGACCTTGTCAAATGACAATTCCATCAGCGGAGACAGCATACAACGAGTATCACGAAATAGCTGAAAAACGTATGGCTTCCACCAACATCCATCGCCACTCATCGACCTGTGTAAAGGGACCGCGAGGAAGATATATGTGCCGTCTCAATCGACCAGCAGGGACTTGGAATAGTGCGACAGCACCAATTCAACTAGTGATGAAGTCGCGGGGTAATCTGGCAAAAGGTATTAGTGGTGAAGTTACTGGTCGCCCAATGAACAAGGGGGTATGTGATGTAGTTGATGCCGGCTACGATATTGGAAAAGGTGAACTGGTTCGATCCCATCTCGACATCCCTATTACGTGGGAACAGTATCGTCCAGTGCAAGATGGTTCAATTGTGGAAACCAGTTTGACTCTGGGAATGCTTACGACCAGTCACACAAATTCTTCTGTCCTCGCGACTGAAGATGCTGGTGAATTTGTCGATCACTACCAGCAAAAATACATGGTAGAAGATTCTGGGGGCTTAAAGTCTGTCATGCCTGCCGTGTTGACTGCAATTGAACATGCTGAGAAACATCCTAGTTGCTGAAGACAGTCATACACCTCTACGGCAAGCCAAATATCTGGCCACCCGAACAGTGAACGCTTTTGCTGGCGGCAATGAATGGCCACACTCCCTTATGGTGTATGCATTGCTGGGAACCCGTCTTATGCATCGTCAGATGTCTTTTGGTACGTTTTTCCTCGTGACTACGTTCATTTTGTATTTGAGAAACGTAGTCATGCGTCAAGCCAACGCGTGCCTGAGTTCGATGGAGAGAATGTTGACAATGAAATGGAGCAAATTGTGGAAGTGCTTCAACCCGGTGAATATGAACAAACGTCCACACTACCGTCAACGATGATTCGTGTGATACGCAAGACAGTAGCGATTCGAATGTCACCGGAAGTACTGGAAATGGTGGCGCTAGGATGTTTGAAGTCAGCGGCCGGGTTGTCTTCCTAACGCAAGCAGTGTCATACGCACATCGTGGCGATTATTTTGCAGCATTTTCCCCGCTAGAGTTTGAATCAATCGTGGATATTCGACGCGCTAAGCCAGAAACAGATACAGAGCATCCAGGTCGGGGAAGGCCTCGTCGTGATGCTTTTCCGTTCGATTCTGGTCATTCGCTTTACCCCCACTACCAAGGGTGCATACGAGCTAAATGAAGACACCGATGCTGGGCGGTCCACCGTTACCTACCTACGCTGCAACTTTGAAATCCAAAGCCGAAATGGATACCCTTGCAGCGTACGTACCCGTTATCAATTTACACTACGCAACTTACCATAATTATGCTAACTGCTGATGTGCGTTGTATCGTAAGATTTCTTCTTCATGAAGTGCCTTCATATGCACGTATGTTCCTTGGGAAATGTCGACAGGACTGCCTTCTTTCGAGCTCAATGAAAACGGACTTTTGCTCTTATGTGAAGCTTGGGATAAGCACGACGCACCTCTTATCAACCGGTAGCGCTTTCGCACTATTTCCAATTTGTTGAAACGAGGCTATCGCAACGATAAAGCTGGCCAGGTCTACTCTCAATGGCGAGCAAGAAATGCCGATTATTGGAAAGAACTTGACCATCAGCCAGACCTTAATGCCACGGCTGCCACAGGAGAAATGCTCGAGGACGAGGATCTAGGAGCAACTGGAATACTGTCAGCAAGTGAGGATATATTCGATTTACTTCGGCAAACAACCCATCACCGGACTGACGTACACAAAACAATCCGCGCATTACGCGACCGGTTCTGGAAGACTATACCCGATGCTGTAGTCCATGGGGTGTTTCAAGAAACCAAGCATTACTCACCAGCCTCTGCTGTAAATATATTTTTTGGAACCAGAAACATATCCGACACCTCTGCTCATTAAGAATCGCCAACGCCAAATTTGAGGCTAAATGATGTCGCCAAATCCCTGAAACGAGTCGCAAAAGAAACACAGGAATTGCACCAAGTGGAGCATCACGAAGGACAAGGAGATATTGACCCTCTTTCAAAACGCAACATAAACCTCCGTTCATCGCCCCGTCAACGGTGACTCCTGCGCAACATGAAATAATCCATCATGTTGTCACTGAAGTGGCAACACTAGCGAACGGAAACCGCAAACAACCGCTTACCATGCTGCATGGTAGTGGAGGCGCGGGGAAATCGTTTGTCATCAAACGCATCTGCGCTGAATTGCAGGCACGTGGCATCAGGGTAATTAATACATGCCCACCAGGTGCTGGAGCTTGTTTACTACCTGGGGGCCAAACTATCCATGGTGCTTTCAAATTCAGCAGCAAAGGAAAGCAGATACTGAGCCCAACCAAGCTACAAACCCTCAAGCTACAATTTGATGATACCGTGGGTCTTGTCGTCGTTGATGAAGTTTCGATGGTCGCGACAAAATAATTCGCGCAGATTGATGAACGCCTAAGAGCTCTTTATGATCCTTCCAAAGTCTTTGGTGGTATGTCGCTTTTATTGGTAAGGCCCCCCGAAGAATCGTATAAGTTAAATGTATGAGCTAAGGCATATTATTTCCGCAGGTGGGGGATTTCCTTCAGCTCGTTCCCGTCCAAGGGGTGTCTCTGTGTAAAAATCTATACGTGACACACCACAACGATATGAGCATGAGATCACGGGATCTCTTTCGTCGATTCAAAGTTTTTTTTTTCTCAGAGATCATTTGCGCGCAAGCGGATGTGCTCAACAGCAAAAACTCCTCGCCGCATTTCATCGTCTACCTGCTGAATATCCTCAAGGAAACGAATGGAATGATGGCGATGGTCGCTTCTACTTCCCGGTTTCTGCAGATACGTTGGTTTTTCATGAAAGACCATTAACCAGGGCAGATGTTGAGAACGATCCGTTTTCGCATCACGATTTGAAGATTATCGTCACAGGAAATATTGATAGGGCTGCGCTGACTCAGTCGACAGTGTATCATTTTGGCCACCTCAACAACACTATCACCATTCGATGGCGACGAAACTTAAAACGGATATTGACGACGCCGTCGCCGCTGCACTATATGACGAAGATATGCACCCATATTTGTTTTCGTATTTTGCGAAGGGTGCCCCAGCTCAGATCCTGGATAATGCTGCTGGAAACTCGGAATGGGGAGTTGCAAATGGAACGGAGTGTATAAAACATTCTCTCGGGTGGGATGATTATTTCAAAGCTCAGACTGCCAATGAAATCATTCGTGCTGCTGTTAAAAACAACGAAAAGGTGGTTGACTTACCATAGCCGCCAGACTTCATCAACGTGCTACTCATTGACCCCGACGGCAATCCACTATCCGGGGAATATTGGCCTGCAGAGCTGAACTTGGAAACAGATTGGATAAACAAAAATGATGGTACCCGCTACAAACCCAGAATCGTCATTCCAGTTGGCTTGATGTCAGCAAAAGCAGATGACAACAAAGTGAAATTCTCCCATATTTCAAAGAACGTCAACACGAAGCCCCCTCACTACATCCGTCATGCAGACGACTTGTCCTTCCTGAGAACGGTATGGAAAGCGCAAGGAGCAACGATTCATCGGGTCATGCTCTTGCTTCAAGGGACGGCCCGTGCCCCTTTATGGGCATTTGAACATCTACACGTGGGAACGTCACGTGTGAAATCTGTGGATGGTCACCGACGTCTACCACTCACATCTTCGTTCTCTCGCGAAAAGTTTCTGGAGCTACGACCGAGTATATTCACAGTCAAATGGTGCATGAGTATAGCGGACAACGGCTACTGGCACTCACTCGAGAACGAAACTTGAATCTAGTTTACACGTTAACAATAAAATTGGCCTCCCAGCCTAAAGCCTGTGGCCTCTTGTGTTGGTTTTCTAACATAGTACTTACATCGATCGTCGCAATAGCTTCAGTCGGGTCAATGGCGAGTAGTTGTTCCATCAACGTCTCGAAAACCGCGAAGTGTCTGGGGGGCCGCTGGTTATTCACCTTCCGGAAGTGGCGGTGCACGATAAAGCAGTTCACCAATGCCATGTCAAGTAGCCCCAGAAAGAGTGGCTTGTAGTACATGCGAGACTTGTAGGACAGCTGCACAGTGTAACGCTGCGTTCTCAGCTGATCATTGATGTCGACACCGCCCATCCAGCGGTGGTAACCTCGCACCAGGCACAGGCTTTTCTGTCACGTGCACTCGGCGCACTACAATAGACACCACAATTACCTTTAATATAAACGTCACATTCACCCCCACAATTCACGCGAACGTACTGCCTGTGCCTGGTTGTCGACTGCCTCCTGTAGACAGCATGTGCACCGGGTTCCTCTCCATCCAAATGACGGCCGTCATTTGAGGAAATTCCTTGTTTTCAGCGAGTTTGGTCGTGCCTTGTGTGGGGGGGGCACCTCTTTGCGCTTGTTGACGGTTCTAGTTTTCTTCTTTGTGACCACATCCTTTGCGTAGCCCGAGCGATCCGTCTGGACCGTTCCTGTCAGGTACATCCTGTGGTGAAGCAGCTCCAGCGCTGACTTTACTGAAGTGTGGAATCGGTCGGTAATCACCAGTCTCCACAGCGAGGTAGATGAAAAAAGGTGGGCACAACGCGTTCATATTCTGCAAGACTGCGGCTTCTCCGGTGTTGTTGTCTGTTGGCACAGGAGTGCTCAAATTTGTTTTAGCTCCACAGTATACTTCAATTTTGTGCACAGTAAAACATAATGTTAGCGTTATGTTGACTGAGGAAGCACCATAGTACCGTTATGTTGACCACGATCCAACATAAGGACTTGGGCCAAAATCAATCCGCGGCGAGCCGAAGCTCGCCACGGATGGGGTACATACCTCATGCTGTATGCTGTCTTCGCGCACGCAGCAACAAACACCTTCGTCCCCCACTTGTGGGGCTTGTTCTTGTTGAATTGTCGGGTAGGATTGTATCTGGAACGTGACGGCAGCGTTGCTTCATCGAAACTAATGACAGGCGACGCGCGGTAGCCACGGGCAAACTTCCGTTGGAGTACATCCACCACGGGACGTATCTTCCGAATTTGATCTTGGCTCGCCTGAGGCGACTTGTTGTTGGAAAAGTGTAGGTACCCCATAACATGGAAGAAGCGATTTTTGGGTATGAATAACCCAAAGCGGTTCGCCAGCAGCGCACCGACCTTTTCAACGACCAATGTGCTGCGATGCCTTTGCGAATCGGCACCAGCATCCTCGCAATAAGCAGCACCATAACTCGTAGCACCTCCCACACTTCGATGTCTTTCGCTTCTGCTAAACGTCGTTGAATACCACCGAGCTCCTCACCTCTCCTCCACTTCGGCGCTGTTGTGCTCGAATCGCGCGTGCGCGCTCGGGTATCGACTGCGCATGATACCGGTTGCTTTCAACCGCAATCTGGGTCCACGATTTGGGCGGCATGAAGTAAAATAGGAGCGCCAACGGATCTTCTGCGACGGATAGAACACTGTTACTTGGACCATAGGGTCCATCGTACAGATCTTCGTACTTTGGATCTGGACCAAACTTGCTTGAGTCTGTACACAGCAGCAAACGTTATGTTAGTACTTATGTTGGACAAATGGAACACAACCATCGGTTATGAAGGATCAGGTCGACATTACTTACCATACTCCCATCCACCGGTCATCATTGACGTGATCTTGCTGCTGTCTTTCGCAGCAGACGACCACACAGATGCGGGCAGCTCCTCTAGCTCTACATCCGACTCCTCGTCAGTCAGCTCGCAGATGTCCCAATCCCCATTCCAGCTATCACATCCGCCGTGTCTTCGTCTTCTTCTTTTGGTTCCTCGCTCAGGTCAGGAACTTCGTCAGAGTTGAGACCAGTACATGCCTCAGCTCCCGATGCCATCAGGTTTGGATCGCCATCAATCACGCACACAGGAAGGTCAAAAGTAGCGGCAACATCACTATCTTTGTCACTCAGTAACACCTAGAAATATACATACTTCTCTGTCCCACCAATTTATGATCAATTTGGTTTTTTGTGCGCCACACGAGAATGTTAGAACAATCCTAATGGTCAAAATTAAACGTGGTTAAGGTTACTACTTTGATGGTTAACCCTATAGCTGCCCAACCACGCAACATGCAGTGTTTAGCAAAACCTGTTTTTTCTACTGGGTTATAACCTGGCAAAATGAACTCGTTTGTACTAACTCACCTGCTTTTGGTATAGAAGGATTGTATTTTTAGCCAATCAAATACTTGGAATTGTGTCTAACTTCGGAATATTTTAGCCTCAAGCGAAATATTTGAGCTGAAGATTCAATTTTTACGAGTATACTATATTATATATATGCCCCAACACTCCCACCGATACAAGACCCCATATATTTGCCCCAATCGGTGTATAAGCGTCGGAATCTTCACACTTAACTGAGTTTCTTCCACCACCATGCCAGACTTCACGGATGCACAGGACGCGGCTTTGGTTGGTTTGATCCGATCCTGCATTCAACAGCAACAAAAGATCAAGTGGGACGACATTATGACGTGTGAAGTGCTAAAGACCAAGTCTAGACGGGCTCTGCGCGGAAGCCATAAAACTCGGAAGAAAACTTACGGCAAACAACTTGACCGGGTTCCGAAGCAGTATCTCAGACATCGTCCGTCCAACCCCTCTAGTGTTGCTTCCCTACCGGTCATCTGCCCGTCTAGCGCAAGAGCATGTTCAAAATTCCGCGAGGCGCATCATATCACGGACCTCGTGTTACAATCCATAACACGTCAAGATGTTCGACAACCGTCGGGAAAAAGCCACTTAAATGCTGGTGAAATTGCTACCACGGGGATATTTAGTCTACTTGCGGCCCTCAATGTGTCTTCCGATGACACTTTTGGTGCTATCGGGTGCGGGATCGGCAGTGTTCTGGTGCAAGTCGCGATCGAGTCGAGAGCTAAGTCGTGCGTTGGTATTGAGATTCGACCTGAGCTCGTGGTGGCGTCCCAGCGCGCAATTTTCAATCACTCGGTGCATTATCTAGAGTTGTTGAAGGTGTCAGTATTTCTAGGAGATATCTGGGCAATTAATGAAGAGCCTAACTGTGTATTCACCTTGTGCTCGGTGATTCTGGTGAACAACGTGCTTTTCGGCGAATCAGCAGACCAAGCTATCGAGCAGTTATTGTGTATTTCTCCAGCAGCCACTCGTGTGGTGCTCGCACAAAAAGTCTGCCCAAGACATCACGGCAGTTGTCAGCGCGTATTCTGCATTCTTTGGGACCTCAAGCGCTCGATACAAATACGAGTCAAATGGACAGCTACGCCACAAACATTTCACTTGTACATGCGCGCCGCGTAACCTTCATTATAGCGTATCCACAGAGTAAAATGTTCTTTCAAATTTGTTCGAGGTGCTTGCAAGTGCATAACATGAATTGTATTTAAAGTCCTTGGTAAGCCACCTCGGCATACAGCCACATATAAACCGTCGAGGCCTCTGACGGTGCAAAGGGAGGTACCACAACGCGTTCAGCGAAAGCTTTTTTGTCCAGGTACGGCTTGGACGTCCGTCGAAGCCGGCCACTTGCGTTGAACAACCCCGCTGGGAAGTAATGGCAGTGGAACTTTTCCCAGCATGACCACTCAAACGTTTGACACACAAACGATTTTGTCGGTTGCGCAGTGTATGCCAAACTGCAGAGCGAGACCATATAAGTAGAGCACCAATTAGTCACCTCTGTCGAATATCTTCCTTCGATTCGACAGATTACGCACCCTCGTTTGGCTCGTGACGACGGTAATTGCACTTGAGAGTGTCGAGGAATGCAACGCGACTTTGTCTCGACGCGATTCGAAACTTCCGTCGCAGGATGTACACTCGATGATGGTGCCCTTAGCACGGCAACATCGGGATCATTGGGTTCATTTGCATTGCACCAGCGTCGGAGAGCGTATTTTTCCAGGCACCCGATAACAGCTCTCCAATCAACTCCACCATAAACGCTCTGTGCGGATCTCGCTGTGTCGAACACCCACCTGCCATTTTGCGTGTGATAAATGTGTTGCATCGCGCGAGGTCGATGAAAGCGAGCGCTAATTTTTTGTGCCGTTTGCGGAATGAATGACCATCCGCGATAGAAAATCGTGCCCTTAGCTGGTCGATTCTATCAACACCTTGCATTGCCTTGTTGTACTCGATGACACAGCTCCGTGCGGTAAATGATCGTTTTTCATACCCCACTAGTCGATGAACAGTAGTTGTCGACGATGCATCGCAATTCGAAACAATGTTGACCACCGCATCGTCCACCCACGACGCAGCAACAATTTGGTTCGCTTCACTAACAGCCTGCTTCATCGATCCCCTAGGCCAGTTGTCCTTCTTCGAAATCATCACGCAGCGAGGAAAATATTTGCTGTTCTCACGAATTGTTCCACGTCCATACATGCCAAACACGCGTATCATCTCCAGGAGCTGACAAGATGTGTAGTAGTTGTCAATATTCACAATTCCGTTTGAGTGGTGAATTGGTCGTGTTACTTCCAAGACGCATTTCCGCACCTCGCCTGCCCGCTTAGTAGCTTGTTCGAGAGAGCGTGATTCCGCACTAGTCACTACACCGTTAAGTCGCTCACTCATATAAATCGCACAATGCAAGCGAAAGTTAGCCATGAGCCATGACTCCGAGCAACAGCACCTGTATATCTTGAAGTGGTACTTTCCAGTTGGTTTAGTGGTGTTGAAGACAATGAGGTGTCGAGCAAATCGCGACCTGCAAGCAATACTTGACTCGTCCACAGCAACGTTCCTCCCAAGAGTAACAAACTTTGGCGCCCGGAGCTTCAACATGTTCATTAGGGGTCGTATGCGCGCGGCTGGATCTCTCTCGAGGTCTGCAATAGACACTTCGTGGCGGAAGCAAAGATTTTGGCGGATGAACTCGAAGCGCTTCAATGCCATTACGGGATCTAATCGGACGCTATCAGAGTCAAATACCGTGTCCTCGACTTGATCCCCCCGAGTAGTTGGCATACTCTCCCTTGTCGATGAGTGCCATGTAGAAAAGAATCCCGAGAAACTTCATCATCTCGTCCAGGGACACACGAGGGCGTTTCTGAGCAGCAGCATACGCATTCGTGTTCTCAACAACCTTTCGCCAAAACGCTAGAGGAAGGTATGCGAGAATACTCGATGAAGCAGAGTGGACGAAAATTGACTTGAACTCGGATCTTACTTGTGGTACTGATGACCCGTCCTCTTGCGTGTACAGATCATTCGGACCTGCAATAACACCTAGCGGTTGGAATTCCATACTTGTCACCTTCTCCACTTCTTCAACATCTTCAGGAACGCTTTCTTGACAATCATACCTGGCATCGACCTCATCCACTTGCTCAAAGTCATCCCATAAATCGCCGTCGACCGTTTCCTCGTGGTATGGCCTGCATAGGACATCCCAAGTTTCATCTCTCAACTCGTTTCCATTCACGCGATTGAAGCTTGTAATCGCTTCGAGAACCTTGGCGCGAAGAATCTTGTGAATGTGCCGCTCCATTTGAAATTGGGTAGTGGTCCATCGAACCTCACAGAGAACTTCGTCGCGGCTGGCGGATTGTTTTTGCATTTACTCTTGTGTATACGAGTAACTATGCCTGTCAGATAGGCAGAGCCCACCGCTCGGTAATCTGCACGAGGCATCCACGCTTCGTGATCCGGCGTAAAGCAGACATATGCTCCAATGAGGTTGGTTGAGTCAGATGCTTCATGTTGCTGCCCTTCGCGATCTCCACCGTGGTCAACTTCTGATGCTGGGCTGTTTACTTGGTCTCCTGAACCTATCTCATGATGACCATGGCGGCGCCGATAGCTCTTCTCAGTCTCGGGTTTCAAATTTTCTTCAGGCTCCCAAGTGTTTTCATCCGAGGCGTATCCGAGCCACTTCACAAAGAACAAGCCATCGCTTTCCTCGAGAATAGCTTCGACTTCGTATTCATGGTCTCTATCCTCTTCACCAGCATTACGAGCTTCTTCTTTGTGCTCATGGGAAGCCAACCGATCTGACACTCGTCGCGACGCTCGCGTTTGTCCAGCATCCGCCGCAGTACTTTGGGACCGACGACGTCGGGCACTTCCGCGCGATGCAGAAACGTCGCTGGCGGCAAATGCAGTGTCAAGTGTACGCTTCGTTCGGGTACGTGTCATGGAGCAAAGACAAGTGCGGGTTCATGAATGGCAGCCATTGCTGGTGACAGGCAACGGGTAAACGGTTTAGTCTACTATCCGTAATGGCACATACAAATCCCAAGTAATTTGCTCCAGCAAACCTGCCAAAAACCACACGCAACAACTTGCACCAAATCAGCATTTTTCCGAATGTGTGCATGTATTATAGAAACACCGCCTAGCATAACTAACTTCCGAATGAACCTTTACGTTATCCACCGACCACAACTTCGCGTCGGCACAATCACGTACAAATAGGATCGCCACCTCACCGCGTGCGCACACACAGACAGCACACACTTCGCAGACTACACTAAACGCCTGCCAAAGTCATAACAAGTAGATAGGGCACAACACACACGATAGTTAGCACTCTTTGGCGTCGAACACGCCACGCATAACGTTACGCACCTCGACTGCAAAGTTACTGACTTGGGCTGGAGCTTGTGTTTCTGAGGCTTGTGGTTGTGTTGCTTCTGCAGCACGCACGTGGCGTGTGGCGGCATTGGTTTTCCAGAGGGGGATTCTTCAAATGGGGGTCGCTCGTAAAAATGACGACGACATGGGTAATTACGTGGCGTTTATCGCGAAATTTTGCCAAACTCTTCTGAGCTACCAAGGTGGCGAGTTAGAGTTTTGACCAATCAGATATCATGCGGAAGGTATTGTAAAACCAAGCAAATATGCATGTTTTACGTTTACTGTCGGGCACCAAAACCATGCAAATCGCACAGGTGTGGTGCGGGAGCCCTGGTTAAACCAAGCAAGTATGCATGTTTAACTATTTTACTATCAAAATGGTCCATACAAAATCCAAGTATAAATTAGCAGCAATAGGGTTAAACGGACGGTCGTGGGGTCTAAATCCATTCAACCGCCTCGCCCACACAGGACCAGACCATCGCCCCCCAAGCCACCATGACACGCACGATCGGTGCCAAGGACATCCCGCCCAAGATTCGTGTCGCCGTGGCGGTCTTCCTTGCTACGCTAAGCAAGGAGGCCGCCTACGGTATGGTACCGTGACCAGAGCTAAGCAGCTCTTTCGGTTGAGCCGTGCCGCCATCCACTGCATCTGGCGCCTCCGCGATGACCCCGCGGCGCTCGTCCTGACTCGCAAGACGTATCCGCCGCGTCCTACGCGTCTCAGCCCTGATGAAGTTGCTGAGCGGGTTGCTGCTGTGCCGCTGAGCCAGCGGCAGACATTGCGAGCCCTTGCGGACGCATCCGGCATCGGTAAGTCTAAGCTACAGCGTCATCTGAAGAACAAGGTCCTCAGTCGGGTTGAGATGCCAGCAACCGAAGCTACCAACACAAGTTTCCCAAATGGATCGATCCTCGACAGCCGAAGCCGCCACTCTACTTCGCAACAGCAAAAGCCAATTCAAAGGCCAAGCCATGCACAGCTACGGTTCACCAGTCCATCACGCCACAGCAGGAAAAACGTCCAATAAGCGCATTGTTCAGCCGAAGCCAACCATACCGCGAATCAAACACTCCTCCATTGAACGCCACAGCAGACAAAACCGGTCGCCGACTGGCCACACTGGCAGCCTCCACAATTAGCAACGCCACGCTTTTCGAGCAAAGAGAAGTACAGTAAAGTACATTTCAAAGGACTCGCTCGTCTGTCGCGTCGACACTCTCCGACTCGCATAAACTGCAGCGGGAAACGTGGGCTCTCGCACATGTACGGCGGCCTATTGGTAAGATCATCATTACATTTTTCTGAAATAAATTTTTAAACTAATTTATTGATTTGGTAGGGGGTACCTTGTGCTGTTTCGATGCGATGTATGATGTTGTGCATGTAGATGAGAAATGGTTCAGCATGTACAAGGCTTCCTCACGTTATCACTTGTCAGCCGACGAATCAATACCTTACCGATCATGCCCTAACAAACGATACATCGGTAAGGTAATGTTTCTCGCAGCCGTTGCAGGGTTGGATACAATTTTTCGACAAAAAAAACACCTACGTTGACGGAACGATCGGGATATGGCCGATTGTAGAATGAAGCAAGGCCAAGAAAACCTAAAAACAACCGAGCGGCAGGGACTCCCATCACGAAAAATAGCAACATGACACGGCGAGTATACGTGAAAATGCTCAAGGAAAAGGTTTTCCCAGCAATTCGCGAAAAATGGCCCGGTACGTAACTTGTCAATTGTCTATCCTTAGTTAACTCTACTAACATTTGACATTTGACGTGTAAAGGACGAAAAAAACGAGTTATTCGGGTTCAACAAGGTAACGCTGGGCCTCATGTAGACGAAAATCATGGTGAAGTCGTTGCCGCCGGTCACGAAGAAGGGTGGAAAATTGAAATGGTATGTCAACCAGCCTGTTCACCCGACTGTAACATACTGGATTTGGGAATTTTCAATTGTATTCAATCCATACAGTATCGGCATCTGACAAACCAAATTGACGGCCTCAAAGATGCAGTACAGAACGCTTTTAACAGTGTTAGATATCAAACTATAGAGAAATGCTTCCTCACTTTGCAAAAAGTGATGGAGTCCATTATTTGCCGGCGAGGGAGGCAACAATTTCAAGCTTCCTCGCGTGCGCAAGCTCCTCGGTCTGCTCCAACATCGCTTACTACAACAAGCGATGGTGTAGTAAATGGCTACAAGGCTCTCACGTCGCAGATTCTTAATCAATAAACGTCTGTTTTTGGTAATTCCGATGGTTTGATCTGCAATTCCGTATCTAAATCGGTAGTGCAATCTTATCGGCTAATATTCTACCCTGATACCCCGCACATCATCATAACAACGAATAAAACCTCACCTTATTAGACGCTTGAAAGACAGTGCTATTAGTGATAGATTTGCGTTGAGCCACATGATCCATAGGCCAACGGGAGGTCGCTGTAAAACTCCGGGTTAATATCGATAATTAGGAGTAAAATTACGAGAAAAAAACCTAGTTACCTCAGAGTTGGAGGTGGTAGGATCGATGTTATTTGCTCGCACAGTGGCGTTAACAATGTTATAAAAATACGTGGAAAACAGCCAGCTTACGAGGATTCATATGAGGGTCTATCTGTTACATAACTCGGATTTTACATTACAATAGGTTAAAAATATGAAATGATCATAAAATGGTGGGACAGAGAAGTACACAAAAGAACAGCTTATGTTAGTGACATGTTGGATACGTCGCATCATCGCAATCATTATGTTAGATCTGCCAACATACCGTACCTCTTCGTCTTCGGCGTCTTCGTCTTCAGCATCTTCGTCTTGAAGAATCTCACGGCGGCGCATCCGAGATTCGGCCGTCTCAGCACGCTTTCGCTTTCTCGAGCTTGGTTGCGGGACCGGTCGCGAGCTGGATGCCCCAGCAACGGACGTTTGGTCTGGAGTCCTCGCCCCACCATCCGTCACAGTTTCTTCGACTGATGGCAATGGAGCCGCAGCTTCTGCTACGGCAGTTTCTCGGGCGTGCGTCGCCCAGATGCGAGGCGTCTGCGCGAGCGCCTTCTTGCTGCCTGGCACCACTCTCGCCGGCACTTTAGCTTCCGCTGGAGCCGCAGCATCCCCCGCCAACGTGGCCCACTCCTCCGCCGGTGTCTTCGCCGGTGCCTTCGCGTTCGCTGCTGCCTCCTTCTCGTCGGCTCGACGCATCCGCCGCTCCCGGCGCTGAGCATCCAGGCAGAGCTGCGCCTCTGCCTCAGTGAGCTTGTGGCACGGCGTTTTGCCGAAACCCGCGCCCATCGCTGTCTTTGGCGGTTTTTTCTGGAATGAGAGAAAACATTTGCTGTCGGCCACGAATTTTGATGGGTGGCACTGCCCTGTCTATAGTATCTGGTCTCGAATCTTCAGATGGTCAAAACCTAAGCCTGTGCATTTGGATGTTTTCAACACTATTTTATAACTTGATTTCAGTATACCGAGAGATTGACAGGCCACCCATACAAATTTCAAGTATAAAAATTTCTAGTGTTGGACCTCCAACATAACATAGATGCTGAGAAAAATCGAGTTAGTGTATACGCCTCTTATGTTGAGCGTTCCAACATGCAGGAACTAAGGGGTTAAACTCCCAGTGGAAGTAGTTTCCGCTACCCAAGAGGACTTCGGCTCTTTTGGTCGTCATCGGCGTACTTGGTCAGAGCGTGTCGGTAGAGATAGTCTTGCGGCTGTTAACCTGTTGAGAAGAGCCTGAGTTGTTTGTGTCAAATGCCGAAGTGAGTATATTAAAGTGAGTTAAAGTTGTCCTTATTGTCTTCCTAATCTCCTCTTGCTTCTCATGTTGTCCTTCAAACCACCAAACGGGTCATCATGGGATGAACCAATCAAATCCGTTCTAGGTCGGACCGCCCGTACCGTAACCGTAAACCCCGGTCCATGCGCGCGAACCGTGCCGGAGCGGTGTCACTTCAACAGAATCAAACGTGAGACGCGCTACAAAGCTAGTGTATCTCCAACACTGGATGAGCTAAAGCGTTTTGGTGATGTCGGCGTCCGTAAATCTGTATGTACCCCTAAAGTGGTACTCTACCCCAAAATGGTACAAATCGTGCAATCAAGAATTGTACCGTACATGTACAATTTTTGATTGTATTCTGTTACGTCAGCCAAGACTTGTTTGTATGAACAACATATCGAGTTTCTGTTTCACATGCGTCAGCGCATACGGATGGGATGGTGAGATTCCACAAAATCAGATCTGTCGGTTGTGGCAGCCTACGGTAACCTCGGAAAGCATAAACAAAAACTGTTAAGTACCGGTACATGTATTATCGCGAAAAGTTATGGTACTGTAGTAGGCTACATTTCACGGTTCGGATAGGTCGTAAATTTAGCTCGTGCTCAGCCTTTATATATTTTCAGCAGAGTACCTGTACAGGCATGGATATCAAACCTAGACTGCGCTACCACGCACTCCTGAACCACTATTATTTAGAGCTTCATGCGTTTTGAGAGAAAAGTCTGATCGCCGAGATACTCTGAAATAAATTTCAGAGAACACTCACACACAAAATAGAAGCCATTACCACAGAATTGACGCAGCGGAAGGCAACGACGCAGAATTATTTTGGCACCTCAAGGTAATATAATATATGATATCTTCAGGTATATCCAGAATACATGTCCTAAATGCATTCTGCCAATCGGTTGCGGACAGCGAGCCTCGTTCGAACAGAAAAGCGTGGTTTGATGATACAAAATCTCTGGTAACTGAAACTTTCTACACACTCGATGTGGATTTTGTTGGCGCTTCTTTCTGTTCTTGACAACGTACCCTTCAGCTCGCGACCAGGAAGCTCAGTTGCCAATTTGAATCATTGCACGGAAGTTCGAAGTAACCACAAGCCACAAGATATGGGGCACAGAAACAGCAAACACGATGGCCTGCTCGACCTAAATATAAAGGCAAAGAGACAAGGAGTTCTTGTCCCACTCCATCGAGTTACCCAGGCCGACACGAAGATGTCTGCCAAGACCAGGGGTTCATATCAACGGCACTTTTGATGGTATCGTTGATCCTGATATTTTTACCGAGACCAATATCATATCAACAAAATGATACTAGTATTTGATATAGAATGGCATGTGTCATTCATTGAATTCCACTGCACTGGTCGTTAGTTTTAAGTCTATTTTTCTGCACGATATTATATTAGACTTTCTCGAACATATTTACCACTTCTGGGACCGATCGCCACTAAAAAAGCAACGTTAACACTGTCTACAAAACACCCTTCACAATAGATACTATTACGGAGGTAATTGTGCACGGCGCAAAACTTCCAGTTGAAAGAGCCTAAATACTAGCACCCATTCAAACGTATAAACCGTGAAAGCTCCATATCTCGGACTCAGTGATCCCAAGATAAATGCTCCAACGGTTATTAATGTGGAGCAGAGCTTAGAAGAATTCTTTGAAAGGAAAAATAGTGGGTTACCGTAATTACTGTAACTCTTTAATCAACTATTTAATTACCATGTTTCACTGAAGCTCGTTCTTTCGATGTTTTGAGGTCCTTCACTAAAAAAAGATAATTATATGCTTAGTATGTACTTTTGCTAAAGTAATTGCGGGATCACTTGAGATCACTTGAGATCATCCAGAAATATCAAAGATTTTGATCCTGAGACTCCACCGGTATCACTTGATACTGATACAAGCATTTTGCCGTACATTATCAAGATATCTGATATTATCACCGGTTGATATGAACCATCGATTATAAAGCAACCAGCACGAAATGAAAAAAAAAGGCAACACACAGCAACAAGAGACGGTGAATGGAGAGGGACCCAAGAAGAGCAGGAAGAAGAAGAACAAACGACACTCTATGGGCGTAGGTAGTGAATGGTGTGATTAGAAGTCGTAGGACGTAGGATTCTAAGTGACTACAGTACACCAACTGGAAAAAAACAGCTCTGACGGGCCAAGAAAGGGAAGGAAAGAAAGCTTCGCCAAGTACATTCCGGGATATGTCCTGTATCAAGTTACAAAGGTAACGCTGGAGTAGATCATAATATTCAATATCATGGGATGTAGACTCGACGAGTGGCCACGCGTCACTCGGCAGTGGCTGGTTGGGTTTGGATCTCAGTTTGAGATTCGCAGCGTTTAGCACAAGCCCCTCCAGCCCCGCAATTACGGTGTCCCTATTCTATTCCCATATCCCTAATTTATTATATCTCCCCAATGTGTCGATCGATGATGCACTATGCGGAATATACGACGCAGCCGAATACGTAGACCCTTACACTATCGCGAGTGCGGAACCGCAAAATTCTGCAATCAAGTCTGATCAAACACCCATCCAACCGACAATGACTGGCATATCTGCCCACCAAAGCAAGCGAAGTGCACATGCACGCGGGCTAGGCCCGTTCCATTGCATCATTGGTATGAGCAGAGCCCAGGGGTCCGCAAATGGTTATGACTATGGATGGAAGGGTCAAAATTTCGCTTCCATCCATTATGGGGCCATAGTCCTTAATGGAAGAACCCATAGGCCTTGAAGATGTATCAGTGAGCATCACCCAGAGAGCATTCTGACGGAGCTTATCTGTAGCAAACTTTTGCCTTATTCCTACCAAAGGGGTTCTATAATGTTAAAGAGTCAGTCCTTGCATTGAATAGGTGGCGGAAAGAGATTATGTGAAGCAGATGAGGAATGCAGTAGGTCACACGTGCTATTTGTATTGGGAGACTATGGGGTTTGCTCCATTTTTCCCGCTACCATCCATTATGGCCATTGCAATGGCCATACCATTGGTTTTTACGTACCCCTGACAGAGCCACTTCAACTGCACAAACAATTACTTCTTCTACGAGAACGAGTTTTACAATGACCAACACAGGAATCAAGACGGGGAACCTATGCATATAACCGTGGGTTTCTCGCGCAGACGGAGCAAAAACAGCAGTTTACAGCGAAACTCGGTGGTGTTTCAGCAGGCTCTTACAGTCAGAAGCACGTTTAGGAACGCGCTGGCGACAAGCACATAACAGCTTGCTAACCATTTTAGACAAATAAAGATGGCAGAGGAAAGGAGAGATCTGCAAACAGAGTGAAGGCGGCGGCGACCTGCAGACTGAAGTCGCACAGAGCGACGTTGTGGAACCGGATGCCATGGTAGAAGTAACGACAACGGAGAAAGTTCCGGTGCGACGACGCTAGAAGAAGCTATAGTGGTGGATGCGGACGAGATGCGGGGGTGGTGACTAATGCTACAGCTTGTATTGTAGCCGAGGAATCGTAGGTGTACTTACACGAATAGCTACAGTGGAATTTGCTGAGTATCTACGGTAGTAGTAGATTGTACTAGGAAGTATTACAACAACACTTGCGCGCAACAGCAAAAAAACTCTTGCTTCACAAAGGTATCATCACAGTGCAGAAAAAATTAGTGGCATTCCAGATCAACTCTTACAAGCTAGCGTCAGAGACGTTGCAAAGTAGCGAATATTCTTGTAGTCATCGTAGAAGTAAGCACGGATCAGACGTATCAGTCACGGTAACTTTGTTTGGACTGGTGTAAGATTCCTGATGAGTCCCTCAACTCCTCATTTACACAGGACTTGTGCTGGTCATTCGAAGATGCTTTGTCCATTGCATTTGTATCAGCATTCTCCACAGCTTCTGTCCCTAGATTTTCAACTCGACAACTACAAAGCCACAAACATCTTTAGATCACCACGAGCTACTACGTCTTTCAGTAAAATTCGTCGGTAGTGGCTTGTTGGAAGTTAGTTAGAAGTTAGTGAGATACCAACGAGGATTTTGCGAGCACTCACAGCAACAACCCAGTTAAACCAAGCGTTATCGAGCGATATTTTTCCTCGAGTTCTAAAAAAACTAGCTTCTCACTTCGTATCAATAAAAACGATATTTTTCACGTGTAACCCAGAGGGAAAGCTTTTTGGTTAAAAAACCCCAAATACTTCGCATACTCTGAAGAATAAATTCTCTTGTATCTTCTGCGAAATGCTGGTCGATACATTGCGGAGAATGCGCGTTCAGAAAGAGCAGTATCT
Source organism: Phytophthora sp. ST_20190627 (assembly GCA_014706145.1). Classification (NCBI taxonomy): domain Eukaryota; phylum Oomycota; class Peronosporomycetes; order Peronosporales; family Peronosporaceae; genus Phytophthora; species Phytophthora sp. ST_20190627. The sequence continues at coordinate 146,212 of JACBOU010000259.1, forward strand.
CAAACCTACCCAATCTACAGGTATCCCACACTCCATTTAGATTCACTGGAACATGCTCCGGAAAGTGATCGTACAGCCAGGAAACCATGCGCAGGGGCCTCTTGCGGAAGAATGATTTAACAGTACCAGCGGAACATTCCCCCAATTTGATCGCGGGCAACCACTTCACCACATCTAAATGGCCCTGCCTTGCTGCCCAATCCATCGTATCGTGTACACACCCTTCGGATCGATTGGCGTGGAGCCATTGCGCCACTGACAAATGTCCGTGAGTTGCTGCACATACTTCGTACAGCTCTCGGTACGATTGACGTGCAACCATTTCACAACATCAAGATGACCAGAACGAGCTGCAGCATCAATCGCATTCGTCTCGTTGTCCGACCGATTCGCGTGCAACCACTTGGCCAACTTCAAATTTCCACTACCGGCAGCTAAATAAACCGCCTTTCGAGATTGATACCACCAGGCATCACATGCAGTTGACTCTTTGTGCAGTATATTTCGGGGATTGAAATTGTGGAGGAACTGCACAATTTCTAGACGACCATAGCCTGCAGCAACGTCAATTAGGCAATACATTGGTCGCTTCTTGGTCAATAAGAACTGCTGAATCAGAACCTCCACGCACTTTAATCGGCCATTTCGAATCGCACGATCCAGTGGTAGATCCAAGTTTCTGTTATCTTCTGCTCACAGAGATACTGCACAATCTTCCAGTGACCTTCTTCAGCTGCACCACAGGTAAGGACACCAGCAATTTCCTTTTTCTTGATCAACTCGCGTGTTCTTTTGCCTATTGGATACTGAACAAGCCATTGGACAGATTCCAGATCACCAAATTTGCAGGCTTTGCGTAACGCTTTGAACCAACTACTAATCCAAAAGTTGGACGATCTCTCCCACTTTGAGCAGTCTTCTGGAAGTGGTGAGTAAAGCAGCGCAATCTGCTGCATGAGATCCAAGTGCCCGCTACCAGCTAGATTCGCTATCGCACCCATGGCCGACTTAGCGTCTCGGCGTAAATATCCACAGTCCAGCATCATTTCAATCACTTCAACTTGTGGGCAGTTTTCCGCATAGTCGAGCACGCATCTGCCAGGAGGTAGCAAGAACCTGACAAGGTCGTCATCGCCGAACACGAGCGCATGTTCGACCACTTGGTCGTAGACCGTCATACCATTCTCGTCATCATCTTCATCCGTGTTCTCACAAAGCGAGCGCACCATATCGAAGTGACCGTATTCAGCAGCAACTAACGTTAACATGATTCCAGACCACTTAAAAAGTGGGAAAATCTAACAATTTCCCATTTCCCACTTCCTGACGATTACTAGAACTGATACAATCACTACAGTGGTTACAGTAATTAGTCTGAGTTCAAAATTAGTCTGTATTCACAATTAGCCTTAGTTATTAATTCATGTGAGCGAGAATATGCGAAATTCATAATTAGTCTGTGCACAAATATTCAAAATTAGTCTATGCAAGCTCTGGGCTCGTCATTTGTGATCGCGAAGATCAAGAATGTTTGGTCTCGCATGTGGAATGAGAAGTAGATCGAACTGATTGAAGACAAGGAATGGCAGATTAAGGTACGCAGATACGGCAACTACTCCGGTAAATTGAAGAACCCTAGTAAGCAGTTTTTCCTGGAGTTGGCGGCTGCTGCAGTTCGAGAAATCAACGCAAAGAGAGACAATAACGGCATTAACTATGCCCGCAAAGCGATGATGCGCTGCGGCTTGTCTTTGGGGGTCGATGGAGCATGGTCCACGGAGCAACTTTTCCCGCGGTTGCAGGAAATTGTAAAAAAAATATCCGTTAGAATTCGCGGGTACATGCGAGGTACAGAACGAATCCGAGGCCAGTTCAGCAGGCGAGGAACTGGTAGCTGATGATGATAGTGATCGCCTGTAGACCAGTTCCAATGCCTGTGCGTTGTAGATAATGGTAATCCATCCCTACATACCTGTGTGAACTCAGTGTGAGACTATTTAGTGGATTCATAATTAGTCTATGTTCAAAATTAGTCTTAGTGAGACTAATTAGTGTGAAGCAGAAAAAAATGCTACATAAATTAGTTTCACTAAGACTAATTACTGTAACCACTGTACTTACGGTGAGCGAGTTTACTACTACTACTCCCACATTTAGCGTTGTACCCATTCTCCATATAACAGTGTTAATGTATGCATTCCCACTTTTCCCACTTCCTAACGAGATATATGGTCACTTTTTAGCTAAAAGTGGTCGGATGATTCGATCTCCCCAATACACATCGTTGGCTCCATCACGCTCAGGTGATTTTCCAGGTAGGCTGTCAGCCAGAACCTGGCCTCTATCGCCAATAATTTTCCTCTTCTTGTGACTTTGGCTGTCGAAATATTGATTCTCAGAACAGTTAGCCCACAGAAGCTGCACAGCAGAAAAATGACCCTTTTTCACAGCAACATTAACCACGCTAACAGGTGCTACACAATCCGAGAAATGGGCAAATAGCCACTTCAGAACCACCAAATCACCACGACCAGCAGCTACTTCAAGCGACTTTGAGAACTGATAGCGATAGTAGTCTTGATCCGAGCGCAGATAGTTCGTGAGCGTCCAATACGGCAGTCTGTCAGCGATAGAGGTACAACTGGACACCCAGATCCAGTCTAACAATTGAACACAGCCCGAGGAACAGGCTTCGTTGAGGGTCATATTTGGTGGGGGTCCAAGAAAGCTGGCGATGATCCATGATGCATTTTCGACGTCCCTCAACTCCAAGCAAGAGCGAAGCACCACCTCAATACACAACAACATGGTTGGAATGTAACAAAGATACGGAGAGGAAGAGATACGCTCACTAACAATTTTTTCGTCTTTTTGGATTGTCAACGTATGACCAATTTCTATCAATCAACCAGTCATGATGTTTCAAGAAGCCCCAGATTCTAGCTAATCCAGAAAACAAAACTATTGTTTGCACAGACGACAGGTTTAACCAGAAATTGGAAAAAATAATACCCGTATACTACTAGTAATAAATATTGCATTTTTCCTTGCAAATAATTTATTATTGAAGGTTCCCGGAAAAATATAATACAAATACAAAAACTACGGTAGTAAATATCTACACCACAAGCCAGTCAAGATAACGTGCTTACAGCTCTCTTCCACGATGGATGACCGCAAATTGCTCTCCTTCTCCACTTTAGTCCCACAAAGATTCGTCGCTTTCAATTCCTTCCTTACTCGACGGACTAGCTGACCAAGACACATTCACTTCCTCACTCGACGAACTAGCTGGCCAAGACACTATGAAACCATAAGATATATTGTAAAAATAACTGAATTTATTGAAAAAATTTATTACGGAAGAGTGTAGCATTGCAGTGTATATTACGGGGCCGGGTTGGGCCAAATACAATATCATATCCAACCTCTGGGTTTGACGACTTCCTGATACTTACGCGAAGATATGTTCCCTGTGGCAGCTTCGAGAGCCCGAGTACCCAAAAATGCAAGCTGTAAACATCACCGCAGCTCTTTCTGAACACCTTGCCTCGTTGGATAGAAAGGATGAATGATCTCGATCTTGGAATTATCCTCACTAAATGAGATTGTAATGTGGTATCAGGCCCCCAAACTCTCCTGAACGAGGTCTCGGAGCTCGAAACTAGTCCACGCCGGCGACACCACAATGGTTTGCACTACGTTTTGATTCTAGTTGAAGAAGATTAAATGGGGCGGCTGCGCAAACTCCTTCGCCTGCAACAGCAAAACTCTGACTCAATACACAACTACTGATTATCTTGGTTGGACTCGTACCTCGAAGTTAAGCAGTTCGGACTGCTGGATCGCCTCCACAAACTCCTTGAGGTGCGGAAACGACGCAAGTTGGCACGGAATGTGGAACGGAGCACGCAGTTCACCTCTTACCGTGGGCTGCTTGCTCTAGATGAGGAAAATTGGCTGTCAAAATTGTTTTATTGCCACCAAGTTGAAGTGCGTACATACAGTGGGTTGGGGTAGCATTCGTTTGAGCAGGTTTTGCTCCTGCGTTGAGAGCGGCGCTGGCTCCAATTGCGCTCGGATTGGAGCCGAACAGGTTGCAGTGGATGGATTAAAACTCTTGTGCAGCGATGCAATTGGCGCAGGTAGGAGGATTAAAGCAGTGAGCAGTAGCAACATGGGATCACCTGTCCTGTGTCGCATCGTCATTTGGATCGCTGCGAGTGGACCACACGAATTTATCGCGTGGTAAAAATGCCTGGTTTTTACACGCCACGCCACATGGCTGGATTTTCGTATACAGACATAAAATATCGAAGATAAATAGGTTTATACAAGATAAAGTTACGCTGGACAAAAATAACTTGAAGAACATCAACATATCCTTTCTCACAGTGTACCAAATAAACGAATGATTCGTACTTAGCATGAATGCTGCTTATGTACGCTTATGTGCTGAAGCCATCGCCCCGCCGTAAACAACCTCAACGCAGCACAAGCTCTCCCCAACCTTTCATATCCATCAATGTCCAGCGTCACACCTCTTGTTCGTGTCCTTGTGATCTCGCAATTAAATAACGCCTGTACCGTAGCTCAAAAAAAAAATCTCGTCCCACAACCCTAGTAGTCAGACGTAATCGTACCGTACATCTCCTCTCATTTCCGATTCCGCACGCGCTCTCTTCATATCGTATTCGCAATAAAGGGGCACGCGAGTCCAAGGAAGAGAGAAGACCCGCCTTACAGACAACCACAGCAGAAGAGAAGGACGACGTCCAGCAGCGCCGCCTCCCACCGACGCAGTAGCGTGTCTCCGCCCGTGCCTCTGCTTCAATCTCCACGTGCCGTCATGTACGACCAGCGACAACATCGCGGACATCCTCCATACAGTCGTCCCACGTCTTCTTCCCAGTCTTTAGGCGTTTCATCCTCCACCGTCTCCGATCCAGACGTCAATATGCTTCAAGAGGGGGAAAGACCGCCCCCTGCTGCATTGCATACGTGTCTACAGTCCACTACACGTTGGTTCCAACTCGTCATGTTCTTCGCCTTCGTCGTGGCGTTAGTTATGGCTATGGGCAGTTCTTACGACAACTTAAGTCCTGGTCTCATCTGGGGTGGCGTCTTGTCCGTCTTGTCCGTCTTCTTCGTCATCCTCTCGTACGCCAGTGTCCCCAGTTACAGACAGCATCCCAATCCTCTTGTCTTCTGGCGTACAATCGCTGATGCAGTCTTCGTGCTGCAACTTATGGCACAACAATTTGTACGCTGTCTTTTCTTTGACTGTGTACCTCTGTGTAGTAGCACCAACTTGCAGTGTGGCTGCAGCACAGACAGTGGAGCAAGTTCGACGTGTGAAGTATTTGCTGGACTATTCGAGTTTACGCTTTTGGCGTCTGAATGCTGGTTCTTCTGTATGACAGCGAACTTACTGATGAGTCTGACGAACCCATTTACGGACTTTAAGAGGAACACGAGGATGTTCCACTTGGGTTCGTGGTTTATCCCGTTGATTCTGGGACTTTTACTGATGAATACGGACGATTGGGCTGGATATTCCGATCTGGGAGTTTGTTGGACGAACGCGCTCAAGAATTTGCAAGCGGATAATATGGAGAATTGTCCTGTGGGATATGAAGTGACGGATAATTTTACCAGTAACTACAAGGCCGTGAACGCCAACATTATCAGTTGGTTGTTCTTCTACGTGTGGATGGGACTTTTCATCATTTTTGGCATTGCGGTCTGGGTCTGGGCCTGGAAGAGATTAAGCGAAGGCATGCCAGAGACCTACGCGGTGCGAGTGCAGAGTATCAACCGCGCCAGGTTCAACGTGTTCGCCGTGACATTCTACTGGATTATTGTGGTCATTGTGTACATCAAGTTCTTGTCACGTGACCGCGCGAAACCCGACAAGTCCAGTGAATTGTTGAACTTCTTGATTGCTGGCAAGGGATATCTCGATTTGGTCATCTGGTTCGCGTTGAATGACTTCCACGTCGCGCACTTTACGCGTTGTTTGGGAGAAAATGCAGGTGAGATTGATGTGGATCTGAACCCGCAGGTGAACGCTGCGCTTCGTCGTGAAGTGCTGTTCTACACGACGTCAGGTATTCTTCAGGCCGTGCAGGCTGCGGAGCGTCTTCCGGCGTCGCAACGGATCCAGCACCTGGCTCTGTTGCCACAGACGAAGGCGACAAATGTCACGACAGCGGCGGCATTCACAGCAGTTCCTGTTAGTGAGAGTGGAAATGCTGCGCACCCGTCGGTGGCTTATGCGGCGTACCGCCAACAGCAGTCGAACGATGTGGAACGTGAAGGTACAAGTGGTGCAGGTGCTTTTGATGAAAACATGCGTGTGGCCAAGAATTCGCCGCGCACGAAGACGTTCCATGACTACGAACCCCACGCCTTTAAAAAGATTCGTGAGCGATTCGGCGTTAACAACGAGGCGTACTTGCAGGCACTTTCGGCCACAGCCAAGGAGCGTCTGAGTGAAGGTGCTAGTGGAGCTTTCATGTTTTACTCGGCCGATGGTTCTCTTATCGTGAAGAGTACAAGCAAGGAAGAATGCTCGTTCTTGCGCAGCATCGCACAGGATTACGCCGACTATCTTTGCAACAACCCTCGTTCGTTGCTACTGCGCTTCTATGGCTGCCATTGCCTCGAGCTGTACGGCAAGCAGTTCTCGTTCGTCGTCATGGCCAATCTTTTCGATACTGATCAGGTGATCCACTCTCGTTACGACATCAAGGGCTCGTGGGTAAACCGTCATGGTGACCTGCCCAAGCGTGGCAAGAAGGTGACGTGCCGCCATTGCAATCGCAAGTACACCTACCAGAACTCGGCCCCTGAGAATGCTAACTGCACGGTTCGGCTTGGCGGTCACGAACCCAACGTGGTGCTGAAGGACTCGGACCTTACGCAGAAGCTCAACCTCGACCGCGATGTGGCACTTGAGCTGTACCAGCAACTTTGCGCCGATTCACAGTTACTGTGCTCGTTTGGTATCATGGACTATTCACTGCTTATGGGTATCAACGAAGTGGAGTATGTCGTGGATGAGGGCAGCAGCACGGACGATGACACTGAAGCGACTAATACACCAATCCAGTCCAGCGCACAAGGTACGAAGCCTGGAAACAACCAGCAGAGATCCTCCGTATACAATCCTTTCACGGAGAATTCGATGATGGACCCGCGCTGCGGCGGTGCTCAGAATTTGGCAAGGTCGAAGGGCCCGCCTCCGGTGCAGGCTCCGTCTTCAAAGGCTCGACATCACGCAAGCGTGTCTTCCAACGTTGGATCTTACAACGCCCGATCGGCGATGGGTGAACCGGTGATGAAGCGAAAAGCATCAAAGCCGCGTGAATTTTCAAAAAGCCGCAATCGCAATGGACGCACCGAAAGCAATACGTCATCGTCCGGAAGGCGTCTACCACGCTCTGGCATGCGCATGGCGAACACAGTTGTTGGACCCGCTTACTACCACCTTGGCGTGATTGACATTTTGCAGACATGGACATTCCAGAAGCGCATGGAGCGTTTCTTCAAGATTGCCTTCAAGGGTGTCGACGGCGATGGATTGTCCGCTATCCCACCGAAGCTGTACCAGGCACGCTTCCAGCTTAAGATGGCTGATATCCTGGGTGTAGAAGACCTTGTGAGCGGCGACAACGCCGACCTGGATCTATTTACACAGCAGAACTCGCACATGGACGTGGACACACAGCAAGTGGACCAGCAATTCAACATCCAGTCCATCCGATCACTGGCATCCTCGGAGCTCGTAGCAATTAACCCCATGGACTCACATTACGCGAACAGCCGCTCGTCTTCAAACTTGCGACAGCGTAGCACGGAGAACTCCCAGTCTGTTGGCCAAGACACGGAAGAGTACACAGGTATCGATTACCACTTGTAGACAAGATCGATGCGACGCAGTTAGATGAAATGATGACCGTGTTGTGTAGCTGCTCCGAGAGGCAGCGAGAGGTCTTTGCGAAGTCCAAGTACGGGATAAATGGAGACGGCAATCATAATGTTTGCTGAAGATCCGCGAGTGATGATTAATCGATCTCCGCAGTAATATCGAGTACTGCAAGCTTGGGACGATCTCGATTACCTACATGTACACGATGCAGCAACTTTGACGATCTCATCCTGGCTTATACGAAGTGCATGTTAACAATACAAGAACAAGAGAAACGAGTGCGTGAATGAACTCGATCGATGTTGACCTGTTTCGCTACTATTGTAGATGTCATACACGACGAAGTGCTATGGACAGGTGATCAATTCGTATACACGACCAACTCTAGTCGTTCCCGCACCTCAACAAGTTCGCAGACGATATCCGGCCCGATACCGGCAAGGCGGCAAGAGCGTTGAGGGTATTAATACATGTATCCTGCTGACCGTCGTTTATTAACGACAGGTGCTACAGCCCATGTTTTCTATCGCGGTTAGGTTAGACTACCATAATAAAACCAAATGATCCAGCAAACATGGGCAAACATGTAAAACATGTTGGCATGTTTTGAGGACGGGTGTCATGGGCTTCAAATCCTATGCAATTCTAAAAAAACGTAGCTGGGAAACGTGGATTCTATCGCTCAGCTAAACCACTTAAAGCCCTGGGAACGCCGACAGAAGCCCAAGCTGAGCGCTATTAGACCATGCTTGGTCCTGGGGTAAACCCTGCGTGCTGCAAAGACAGCCCTTAAACCACAGGCATCGATTCGGCTTGCCGAGCAAAATGGGTTCAGAATGGGTTTTCACCCCTTCACCCCAGAAACATGGGCTGTAGATTTTCCGTTAATTAACGAGAGAATTGGGCTGGTAGTGCTTTTTTTAAAAAAATGTTTTTGAGGCGATCAAATCCCATCATTTTTTATAGCCAATAATGACGTGTTCTTTCCGGTCCGATTGAAAGAGACCATTGTTCTCCCAGTTTCCGATTTCATTTCCCAGAATCTTTAGTGACGGTAGGTTAAGCCTGTGCTATGTATTAGTCTTTGGTGTGAGCTAAAAAGCGTTTGTTGCGTAGGGACACAGAGGCGTAGGCACTGTGCATACCAGGACATGAAGGCTTCACAAGGATTCAAGATGAAGCCCTGTGCCCAATGCGACAGCATGCTCGGTCTCGAGCGGGGCCTAATCTGCTGAGTTAGCTGTGACTGTATCAATCTACGCTTCGAACTATCTACGCATTAGATAATCTACGCAGCAACACGTCGTGACGGCGATCTCGGTGCCTGCGGCAGCCGCCCACCCCTGCGCGAGGCCAAAACTTTGCTGCCGCGGTGCTCAGGTAGCTGGATCGGGAGTGCTACATCAGCGTATCTACGCATCAACCTATCTAACTACCTACGCATCAAACAATCTTCTCGGTGCCACCCGGCCTATACTTTGCTGCCGTAACTACATCAACCTATCTACTAGTACAAAGCAACACAGCAGCAAGGACTTGTTGATGAAGGAAGGCTTGCTTCATCAAGCTAAAGTTTTGCGTGGCGTATCAACTATTTACGTACCCTTATCTCGAGGTATAGAGAAATCCTGCCTCACGCTGCTCGTTCATGAAGCCGGTATACAGTTCCGCCTGCGAGTCGCATGCGGAAGGAGCTATCTCGTTCGCTAGTTTATTCTGTATACTGTACATACGTACATGCATTACGCTAACAACGCGCGAACGGCATCGCTGTACGCTGTACGCTGTACGCGATGCCATAGTAAGCGCAGCCCTTGGCAAATGCATGCATTTGATTAACGTATGCAACCAGTTTCATGCATAGTATCAGCATAGTCAGTAAAAGTGTAATGCAACCAATCAAGTAGTAGCCACAAAATAACGTAAGATACCATGTAAACTTCCAACCTCCTTAAGTTTATAAAAATCCAAGATAAAACTGCAGCAATTTGAATACCTGTGATGTCTATGCGAAATACTGAAAATATAAGAAGGTTTCATTTGGAATTTGTATTGACGTCGTACCCACTTTTCTGTGGACCACCATATTGGGTTGTACGTGCTACTCACGTAGCACCACCAGGAAAACTTTTTTTTCAGTAACTTTATTTTTCTGGATTGATTGATTGTTTTTACCCCAGATGGACTTGTTCTCGCGTGAACCTCTCCATTTCCTATTCCACACCAGTCCAAGCGATGTCCACGTTCCTGGATTTGTGCTGCGCCAATTTACCCAGTTGTGGGGAATTTCGAACACAGCACTGGGGCAATCTCCAGATTTTTTGAGCCCCCACCGAATCTTTTGCTCAGTGAAGCTTGTACTCTTGGAACGACTACAGTGTTAGATTGGATATGGACAGCCAGCTGCACTCGCGTCGAAGAAAGAACTGAAGGATGGTCTCTCACGAATTATTTGCGATCTGATCCGTACTATTATCGCTGGCAGTTCACCAAGTCACTGTATGTAGCTGCAAAGCGAGGTGACCTGATGATAGTGAAGTGGTTGCTCGCCCACTTCTCGCTCGGGTTGTGAGGCTCCCGCAAATGCAGTCGAGGTGGCTGAACGAGGTGGTCATTTACGCGTACTGCGGTTTCTTTGGGAGCATCGCTCTGGGAGTCGAAGAGAGAGCGGGCGTGAAAACAACTGTACTGTGGAATTTGATGATCGTTATGACGGGGAGTATTGGGGGCAGACACTAATACACAATGCTATCGAGAATGGACAGCTCGATCAGTGTCTGAATGAAGGAATGGTGCTTCATTATCACGATCGAATTATCGCAGTTAAGCACGCTTTGCGACTCGGCACTATCGAGTTTGCAGAGCGATTACTACCTCCAGGTAGTTCCATCGTACATTATGCTGCAGATTGTCCGAGACCTGAAATGATCACAAAGACGCTTGACGAAGGCTATTTGCATTGGAGTGAAGAGCGTGCAACAACTGCTTTGAAGAATTGCGCTGGAAGTGGAAACTTGGAACTTATGCAGCAGATATGTCAGCTTCACTCGCCACTTCGAAAAGAACAGACCGATTGGAAAAATACATGGCGTAAATCATTGAAAGCAGCATGCTCCAATGGCAACCTGTCTGTATTAATGTGGTTGATGGAACATCCACTTGGACAAGATGAACTGAAGAAAGATCCAGCACCTTGGCGTCCGCTTCGTGTCATACTACTGGATAATGCAGCTGAAAATGGGCATGTCCGAGTGATGCAGTGCTTGCATGACCAAGGACTGGCTACCGATACTATTCACATGGATTTTATTCGGAAGTATCACGTGGATTCTGTGAAATGGCTAACCGCCCACGATTTAATTGGCGATCCACTTTCATTTAGTTATGCCATCGCAACAGCCGCACGTTATGGTCGTTTGGACATACTGCAGCTGTTCCAGGTCTTGGATAATCATGGGGGTTATGAAGCCGTTGGACTCAAACGGAGGCGAATCGGTTTGGCATTCTCGTTGTGGGGTGGAGAACGAGATACGTTCTATTGGGCGGCTCATGGCGGTTACGTACACGTGCTGGAATGGCTGCTAATAAACTATCCAGCTAAATGCGGGAAAGAAGTCATGGACACCGCAGCTAGTTATGGACATCTGGAAGCTGTGAAGTGGCTGCACGCAAACCTGACCAAGGGATGCTCGTCGGATGCCATGTGTCGAGCCGCTCAAAATGGACATTATGAAGTGTAAATGGTTGTATGTGAACCGCCCCGAGTCTCGCGACGCGGAAGCCATCATGAAAGCCATAAGATACGATCACTTGCGAATCGCGTATTGGCTGTCGAAAAAGAACCCCGACTACACTATTCCCAAAGACAATTACGAGCTGGCTGGCAGGGGGCTTGTGTCGGGTGTCTGGCACTTAAGCAACCCGTTTGAAACGCTGTTCTTTCTTCGTGCGATTTACCCGTACGTTTTCACTTCAAATTATCTCCAGATGCTGCGAGAGTATGACTCCAATCCCTACCACGGGCTATCACTTACCGACAAAATTATTCAAGACTGGCTCAGGGACAATTATCCCAGTAAGCAATTGTCCGAGGACTGCTACATGTAGAAGTGCTTTGGTTTGCGGTCAAGGGAATACACCGCCAGTTGAATTTACAATATACATATGCAGAATTCGACTAGAAAACTATAAAATTCTGGTGTGGCTGATCTTACCCCATTCAACATACATTTTTACTAATCAAACTTTATCACGAGAATTCGTCACCACTGCGAAATCAACAGGAAGGATCCAAGTGTAGCCAGCCTCCCGCTGATCATACAGATCACCCTGCCCTAATGACCCTCTCATCCCTGATATCCTGGTATTTTTGATGCGGACAGAGTCCACCGACTTGGTTCACAGTCAATTGTATACAACACGTTGATATCCTTGTCAAATTTCATATTTGATAATCGATTTTCAGACCCAATACAAAACGCAAGATTAAAATCTGAGTATCAAGATTTCTTCTTGCAAGAACTCGAAGAAAAAGTCGGATTGAATGACCACAAATGGGCCAAAAACTTGTTTATTGATATCATTTTTAAAGAAACTATATAATTCTGCTAACTATCATACGAAAATCTGCGAAGAGATTTTTCGTATATTTTCTCATGTCTTGGACATTTTTCCTTTCTACTAGCTCCAAATGGGTAAATACCTCTCATGTACCGTCCTACTGCATACTTACATACGAGTACATAAGAGGCTTGTGGTGCCTTTTACGCGTGGCACAGTGTCTAGAAATGTGAAATGATATTCCTGTTATATCTGATAGAGACCGAGGCAACGGCAACTGTCAGTTAGGACAGGATGATCTGTAGTCGGATTTCTGGGAGTCTGTATACTTTCGGTTTTATCCAAATTTTGGATTGGATCTGAAATAGCTTAGTCGATTCCGAGATTTCGTTTTGGTCACTCACCAAATTTCTATCGTGGATAGCGAAGATGATGAGGTGGTTGCTCACCTACATTTTTGGATTGCGAGGTTCCTGTCGAAGTGCTGGAAACAGATGCCAGAAAGAATCATCTGGGTATCTTCAAGTTTTAGCTGACTCAGTGAACCAGAGTTACTATGTCTCGAGCAATGCGGTCCATTGGAGTGGTAGAACTCTCGAGCTAGCTATCTGTCCCGGTCACGTGGAAGTCGCTCACTGGTTGGTGAAGTATGCAGCACATGAGCGATAAACAGCGCAGGGCTGTTATCCAATCAGCTCTGGCACATGGCCACATTAAGTTAGTCGACCTGTTGCTCTGCAGGTAGATGCATTTTGGACTGTGCTCGTTAGTCTGCTCACCTGGAATTGATCTAGTGGAAATCATCACTTGAAACGACATCAAACTGGAGCAGTGGATGCGGTTGGCACTGGACGGTTGCATTTGATGAACCAAATAGCTGAACACCAACTACTACCAGATTGCTTAAATTGGCGCGGGGCGTGACGTGATGCGATGAAAAAGGCACGCATAAATTCTCTGGCGGGGCCAAGATGGGGCGTCGAGTGATTACTGCGTGCTGGTCTAGGATGCTAGTTTGAGTTACTGCAGTATTTTGAAATCTGGGCTCAACTGCCGTTCCAGGATTTTCATCTGTGCCAAGCCCATTCCAACGATTACGCGGTGAATTTTACCGTGCCCAAAGTCGAATTGTTGGAACCTCAATAGATGACAATACCCTTACGAACTACCTTCGGCCCGCAACCCATGAAAGCGAATTTTGTGCACGAATTCGGTGTTGAATGACAGTGAGAATCTGCAAGAGAGAGAAAAAACACAACCTAATTATTCGACGACTCCCTATCCTTAAGGTTAGGTGCATTCTTTTGGAGCATCTACTCCTGCTAGTTCCTTTGGGACGTGTGCATACTAAGACATTTTGCTTTTAGCCAGCCCAATACATGGTCGTTTGCGTCCTCTTCTCGTATCTTTCGTGAATTGCTCGATGCTGCATTGCGGGAAATGCGCGTCCAGAAAGGGTAGCATCTCAAACTTGCCAACTCGACAGGTATTCCACACTCCGTTTAGATTCACTGGAGCATGTTCCGGAAAGTAAGTGTGCAGCCAGGAAACCATTTTCGCAGGGGCCAGGTCTGAAAAACTTCTTTAACTATATGAGCGGAACATTCACCCAATTTTGGGCTACTGCCATGGGCTCTCTGGACCCCATAGCCGGGGCTGCTGCACGGCGCGGCCCCGGGAGCATGTTAGCCGTCTAAACCGCAAATCAAAATCAAAATCAAAAACATTCACCCAATTTGTTCGCGTGTAACCACTTGGCCACATCTAGATAGCCCTGTCTTACTACCATATCCATCGTGTTACGTGCCCATCCTTCAGGTGGATTGGAGCCCAACGTGGAGTGGAGCCATTTTGCCACTGATAAATGACCGTTAACTGCTGCATAACTCATCGCACATATACCGTACTTCGTACACCCCTCACTAAGATCAAAATCCAGTCGTTCCGCAGCATGAAGACTACCAGAAAGAACTGAAACATAACGTGAATTTGTTCCGTCGTCCGATCGGTTCGCGTGCAAAAGTTGGAAGGAATAATCCAATTTTTGGATTTGTAGTTGGGCCAGAGCGTTACGCAACGCATGCAGGTTTGGTGAACTGGAGTCTGTCCAATGGTTCCTCCAGCATCCGATCGGTACTCGAGTTTGTGGGTTGATCAAGAGATATCCTTTTGCTTTAATCTCCTCAGCGATGCAGTTGAAGAAGGTCACTGGAAGATTGTGCAGTATCTCGGCGAACAGAAGATAATGGAAGACTTAGATGAACCTCTAATGTATGCGATTCGTAGTGGTCACCTAAAATGCGTGGAGGTTCTGATTCGGCAGTTTTTATCTACCAAGAAGCGATCAAGGTTTAGCCCAATTGACGTTGCTGCAGGCCATGGCCGTCTAGAAGTTGTGCAGTTTCTTCACAAATTCAATCCCCAAGATACACGGACAGACTGCTACCACAAACAGCCATGCGTGTCTGGCTGTGATGCCTGGTGGTCTGAATCTCTAAATTCGATTAATGCTGCTGCCCGTAGTGGGAATTTGGAGTTGGTCAAGTGGTTAGGCATTCCATTTGGAAACACTGATACCGCAACAATTTTGGCGAATCAGTTGGAAAACAAGATAATCACCAGGCTCAGGCTGTGGAAGGGTAGAGCTCGCACATTGCTCGGAAGGCGATTAATTGCTCAAGCTATTATCTTTTCGGTGCTATGGTACTTTACGGCGACAGTGTCCATTCCAACTCGATTTCTGAATCGATGGCAAGGCATGTTAAATCGCTAAAGGTGGATTTAATTTGGTAAAGCTCAACCTTGTCACCCGACCACGTGAGGCTGACGGTATTGGGGTTCCAGTTATTTTAGCCTGTACCAAGCGACAACAATTCCAACTACTCCTCAAAGTACAGGAGAGTTTGTATGGTATTGTCCATTGATGGCCGTGTTACATAAACGGTATGGACCATATTCGAGGCAATGGTCATGCGATTTCTTGTTTCAGGATCCTCCAAGACTGCCAGGATGTAGAACAATTCAATGTTGCCAGTTTGGTGGAAACAGATATTGCGTGAGTGGAATCGATTGCAATGGCCCAGTCGACCTTCTCTTTCTACAAACAGGATTCAAAATCTTCAATATGCTCTATACAGTCCGATTTGGTTGAACAAATGCAAAGATTTCCAAGTATTGACAATGAATACGTCAATGCCCAGTTCGGTCTACATGGATACATTTCATAGACTTTTAGCTTTTTCATACGTTAGGTATAAACAGAATGAAGCTCACTTCAGATTTTACCAACAGGTTAACAGCCGCATCGCTAGCACGAGCATGGTGTTCTCTAGCGTCGCTGACCCAGCATCGCCTCCCCACACTGAATACCGTGTCGAGGGCCACTTGGAGTCCAGAAATCAAACACCAGACGCATCACTCCTGCTCACACCACAGCAGTGGGCAGACCAACAAGGACTACAGCGTCCGTACACGGCGCAGCAGTGGTCAGGATACCGAGGAGCAGAGATGGAAGCCATCTAGTACCATGCTCCTCCGCCGTACGAGCGTGTAGTGAAGTCATTCAAGATCGAGAACTTCAGTGGCTCCACCGAACCAGCAGAAATTGATTCAGGAGCGGCCCAATGGCTCCAACGTTTCAAGGCACTACTGGGAATGCAAGAGGACTTGTATAATGTTCGTCTACCTGAACGCAAGAACAACGCATTACTTTTTCAACATCTTCGCGGAGTAGCAAGCGACTGGTATATTGCGAACCTTGAAGATATGCGGTCATGTTCATTGGACAGTTTAGGTCGACGTCTACTTCGCGAGTTCGGCAATAAAATGTCCAAGCAACAAATTAGAATTATGGTTGCAAATGAAAGGAAACGACCTAACGAGACTTATCAAGAATTTTCACTTCGCTTAAGAACGATGGCAACAGAAACGACTGTGGACGGCTTGGAAACAACAGAATCCAACAATCTCGCCCTGAGCTCACTCATCTCCAATGCATGGCCAAGGCAAACGGACTTACTCAAAATGGTTATTCGGGAAGACTCATCCGACCCGATGCACGAGATTGAGCGCACTATCAGGAGGCTCTGCGGGTTGGCCAAGCACCAAGGTATTTTAATTTGCTTGAAAGAATCTCCCTCCAACAAAAGCTCTATTGCGGGGAAGCGAGGAATTGGAGAGTTGCATCTAGCATGAGCAACAACTTGATAAATTCAAATTTCGGAAAGTTTCACCAAGTGTGAGCAATACTTGATAAATTCAAGGCACGGATTTGCGACCAAGGTTTCTCGAATTCCTACAGGAACCTTTTGAAACCTACGCTCCCGTGGCCCGCTTGTACTAAATCTTCGTCTTCCTAGCATAAGTTTCCCAACAGGAATTGCTAGTGCACCAGGACGTTGTTCTTTTGGTGAATGTTAAGACGAATCTGAAAGAAACGGCATACGTTAGTCGGCCTAACAGATTTGAGGAGAGCAGTCTCACACTAGCGTGGAGACTTAAAACGCGCTATACGCCTTAAAGCAGACTGCGCAAAATTTGGAATACCGAAAATTAATAGATTTCTTTTATCATATTTTTTACGTGCGGCCGGCGCTGGCGGGAAAGTGTTGGAATGCCAGATGGATACATTTCATAGACTTCTATTTTTTTCATCTAAGGGTCGTACGTTAGGGATAAACAGAATGAAGCTCAGTTCAGATCTTACCAATACCAGCTCCGTTGGGAAATGGACCTGTCAAATTTCGACATTTGTGCCGATGCTTGGCTGAGGCAAATAAGTGTTGTCTTGCTGATTTTCTCGACAACGACCGACACTGGCCTCGTTCAGGTGCCTTTTCGAAATGGTATGTTCTGCTGTGGAGCCCGAACTTGGATCGCGCATCCAGCTCAGTGATGTTTTCGTACTATACTACCAAATGTGTGAAATTTATCGACGTGTCCTCCCACGTCCCGACGCGGGTGGACTCAGAACAGTAGTTTACAACGCAACACCTCCCTCTGTAGGAGTTGCTGTAGCAGCGAATTCTCCGGAAGGTGCCAGATCACGTTTCTTTCCTGGGTTGAGAGCTGAGGACTGGGCGAAGCTAATTCAGCCAGTTGAAGAATTGCGGAGCCACCCGATGCTACAACTGGGGTGTCCGCCAGGCCATGCGCCAGACGCTTTCCCAGTTCGACGGTGTCTTGTACCTGTTGTACATGATGTAATGCTGAGATTATTCTTTGGAGACCTGATCGTTGGATCAAAGCTTTTTTTCATGCGAACCAAAAATCCGAGGGCACAAGAGTGTGTTCGAGCAGAGTGCGATTTGATTGAAACAACGGAGCATTGCTCTTTTGCGTGCGCCATGCTATCGGAAATGTGGCAGACACTGTGGAGTCCATGGCGAGGGGCTTGTCGGTGCAACTTGGGAGTGGAAGCTTCTGTTGTTTCCGTCGCCCAGAGACGTCACCAGAGAGTGGAGACACGATCAGAAGATCCTATTACTTCTGTGGAGAATTCAAACTGCAATTGTGTTTCACGCCCCATGGCGGCTGCGTAATGACATTTACTTTGGAGAAACACAAGCTATCGCGCCAACCATAGCCAACCTGCAGGCATCATTTCGAAGCCACTGTCATTTCATGGCCAGACACTCATCAGAATGGAATATTGATGGCGAAGCTCTAAATAGAGTATTAACTCGTTTGGGTTTCGAGTCAAGTGTAGTACAAGATCCTAGTTTGTCTACACACCAAAGAATATGGATACCGCGTAGTTAGACTTGCTTCGTAAAGGTCTGCAAGACGAGTAGTTCACATAAGTTAATCAACTTCTTAGCAGGGCATGGAAAATACAATTCTCAGTAGTATTCTGGCCAAAATCCCATCAGTAATAATCACTATAATAAAAACAATCTCATGTGCGATGCAGTGTAGAATGGAAAGTAAGATTGAATCGAAAGCATTATCTCGCAGACTGCTCTAGTTTTCCTAGTTTCTAGAATCTAAAACCCTGGTCAACTTGATCACTCTTTCGGGAAGATTCTATGACCATCATTCACTGCAACATGCAAGTTGATCTTGTGTACAGTACACACTCGGCGATATTGTGCGGTGCAACAACACGCTGGTCACCGCTTCAGCTCAACAATAATATCCAACTTCCAATAATAAGTTATTCTACAAAAAATACAATTACTATTTGTATTTGTCTATTTTTATCTTGATATGTGTATGACCTCGAACTCAGGATTGTATTCTCCTCGAAAATAAAGCAGTAATAATAATTACAATCTGGCTAGTGCCAATAATAAATTATTTAATAAATATAGTATCAATAATATCCCCATATTATAAATATGATATAGATTATTTTTTCATGCCCTGCCACGTACGTCTTCCGTTGAAAAGTAGATGCGAAATTTTTGGACGCCGTGAAATCCCTTGTTGTCAAGTGTGACGCCTTCCACGTAGGTTTACCTCTAAAACAAGCTGTAGCCTCAAGTGAATGGGGTAGTGTCAAAACGACGTGGCTGCGATAGTGGCTGTGTTTGCTTCCGTCATGTGTGAAAGTTTCGATACAGTAGCTGTATGCTGCTCTACTAACATGTAAGTACATGATAGTAAAAGAAACGATAAAAAAGAAAGCGGGGTATATGGTACTGTTGTAGGAACTACGTCGACGACGTCACGGTCTCGGAGGGATTTACAAAACAGTTTGCACTGTGGCAAAGAAGAACCTGGGTCTCTTCGAAGCATAACAACCAGGAATGACTGATTGATGATCGGTAGAAACCGATCATGCGCTTGAGAAACCTCGAAGTAGATAGAAATCGATCATACGTATTTCAAATGGGGCCATTCGTTCACACTCCATTTTTTGTCGTGAGGTACGAAGATGCTGTCGTGTATTGAGGTGGTGCTTCGTTCGTGCTCGGAGCCGAAGGTCGTCGAAGACGCATCGGGGATTCTCACCAGCTTTCTTGGCCCCCCACCAAATATGTCACTTGAAGAAGCCTGCTTCTCGGGCTGTGTGCGATTGTTAGATTGGATCTGGGTGTCCAGTTGTACATTTATCGCTGACAGGGTGCCGTATTACGAACTATCTGCGTTCGGATCAGGACCACTATCGCTATCAGTTCTCAAAGTCGCTTGAAGTAGCTGCTGCTTGTGGTGATTTGTTGGTTCTGAAGTGGCTATTTGCCCATTTCTCGGGTTGTATAGCGCCTGCTAGCGTGGTTGGTGCCGCAGCGGTACAGGGTCATTTTTCTGTAATGCGGCTTCCGTGGTCTCACTGCTCTGAAAATAAATATTTTGCCACGCAAAGTAACAAGAAGAGAATAAGTATCGACGCTAGAGGCCAGGTTCGGGCTGACAGGCAACATGGAAAGTCACCGACAGATGCTGCGGCTGCGAAGCAAGCGCAGGAGGTGTACCAAACTGTAAGTTTAGAGCCTATGCGTGCGCAAATAGCGTAAAACAAAATGAAAATACTAGCGATTAAAAAAATACGCCTGATTTTATTCGTCGAAAGGCATTGTAAAATCCAGACGGCATTACATGTAGTTACTAAGTTACTGAATGTTATACATGCGACTCACAGCTTTTCGGACACACTTTCATAAAAACCTAGCAAACCACAGCATAGTGATCGAAACCAAGCTTCTGATGCATCGCGGATGAATAGTTGAAGCTAATGTGCATGAGGACTACGTTACTTGGAGAAACTACGTAATGTCGTCTCTAGCATCAAATATATTGATCTAGCAGCTATCGTTTAAAGAGTTTTAACGATAACCGATATTTAAAGGGTCAACTAGGTGAAAACTTGTGAAAAATGTAACGTCAACCGAGTGTGCTTCGCATTCCTAGTTTTCTGCTACTACTTGGCGGATTGGCTCCGCCTGTAGATCATCTTCGAGCAGCGCCAGCCGAATTCGTGGGGTTTTGGTGATTTCAAGTCGCGTGGCCTCACTGATTGCGCGTGGATAGTTTTGTTGTAGAAATAGCAACATCCCAAAAATGTTCGGCGTTTGCTTCGTCAGATAGACACTGTTTGGATAGAGGTCAGGATAATGAGTGTGCAACCAAAATACGACGCGCACGTGTCCGTTGCTCACAGCTTTCTCAATCGCCTTCTTCGTACACCCTTCTGATCGATGCTCGTGCAAGTACTGGAGTATCTTCAGATGACCATGCTCTGCCGCCAGGTCCATCGCGCTTGCTGTACATCCTTCCGACCGGTTCGAGTGCAGCCACTTTACGACGTTCAAATGTCCACCCGACGCTGCGTCGTCCATTGCACGAGTTGAGCACTTCTCCGATCGAACGGCATGGAGCCATTTCACAACTTCTAGATGACCATGAGCTGCTGCTTTATCCATGGCGGTAGATGAACCAATCAGGGTGCGATTCGTGTGGAACCACTCGAGTACGGCGAGATGACCACGACGAGCAGCATGATTCATTACGTCCCCTACGCGACCCCACAAGTGGGTCGCCGTAGTTTGGTCGAATTCTTGAAATATCTGAAGTAGTTGGACATGCCCGTAAGCCATAGCTTCACGAGCAACAAGGCGAAGATTCGCTTGTCTGCCATAACAAAAGTGCGTTAGGAGCCATTTGACAACCTCTGTGTGTCCGTTGCGAGTAGCACGTAGAATTGCATCGCCGTACTTGTCCCAGCTCCATGCTCGCAAAGGTAGCGCACCACTTGAATATGCCCAGCTTCAGCTGCTGCACAGAGCAATTCATCAATGTAAATTGAAGCGTTGAGATACCGACATCTCTTTTGACCCAATGGATGTTCAATCAACCATTGAACCACCTCCAGCTGGCCACTAGCACTCGCCTTCTCCAGTGCATCTCCCCAGTAAACCAGCCAGAACTCAATAGCTTCTCGGAATGGCGAATGTAGCTGCAAAATCTGCTGCATCAGCTCTAAATGGCCAAATCCCGAATAGCAGACCCAGCGACTTGTTCATCCCACTTGAAGTATCCCAAATCCAGCATCAACTCGATCAGTTCAGGGCCCGGTGATAACTGGTCATAGCCCAATACGAATGTTCTTCCGTCTGTAGGTAGCAATAGATCCACGAGCTCAATATCGCCGGCGATTAGTGCTTGTTCAATCATAATGGAGCGCGTTTCGTCGCTCACTTCGTTCACCTTCTGTTCATACAACCATTTAGCCACTTGTGTTTGGCCGTTTTCGGCAGCTATAAGCACGGCGTCATTTGCCCAATACACCACGTTATCTCCTTGGGATAATGCACCAGCAACATCGTCACTGGGGTTCCCATCTCCGGCTTTGAAAGGTAGCAGGTACTGCAGCACACTCAAATGTCCGTTCTTCACCGCCGCTTCAACCACGCCGACCAATGCTTCACAGCCTTTGAAGTGCTCGAACAACCACTTCACCACCGCCAAATCACCTCGCGCTGCAGCCACTTCCAACGACTTAGTGAACTGCCACCGGTAGTAGTGGACATCTGATCGTAAATATTTGGAGAGAGACCACTCAGGTTTTGTGTCTTGAGCGGAGGCACAACTGGAGTCCCATATCCAGTCGAGTAGTTGGATGGAGCCGAAATTGCAGGCTTCACTAAGTGAGAGAGCGCGTGCTGGTCCAAGAAAACTGACGATGTTATCTTCCACATCAGCTGCGAGTGGATATCACCGCATGAGGATTTCTACCGACTTGAGCATGGTTGGGCGATGATGGGGCGAGTGGACTTGAAGCAAAAAGAGGAATGAAGACTTATTTTAATATTAAAATACCGGTAGTCGAAAAGCAGCATTCCAAACCGTACAAGAACGGGCCAAATTGAAAAAATGATGGATGGCTACAGATAACGTGGACCACCACTTTAGCTTGTTTGGGATACTTGCCTTCCTACTACAGATGGTCCTCTCGGTAACGATATCCCCAGTTGCGATAACCTCTCATTAGTTTGGTTCGACCGGTTCGCTTCTCATACAAGAACAAGTCAAGTCAAACTCTATCCTCCAAGTAACGAATAGTGATACCACAACAGCAAATATCGATATTCGAAGGTTGTGAATTATAGGTTTTGGCCATTCTGTGCAGGAACCCTACAGACTGTCAGCAGTAACATTTGATGCTTGCGCCCTCGTTTCCTACCCAGCTCTTCTCTTAAAACACTCTGCATCGCTCTAAACCCCGTCTGAGTCCATAGAGCTAGTTGTACTTGGCCAATTGAGGGATTATCTGCTTGCGTCGGCATATCAGGCGACGCTGGGCGTTCGTGAACCTGTTGCGGGATATAGTATTGGAGGTAGACGACTTCGTGCGCTTAGTGTAGAGAATTACTGAATGAGCTCCTTGGATCACACTAGGAGGACTGTGGCGAGCGGTTAGCGTTCCTGCTGTACCATACCTACGACCACCAGTCTACCCCGTTCTACGAGTCACATGTACCGTCGAATGGGTACAGATTCCTTTAGTGATACCTCTAGATTGCGATAAAAGGAGGCTTCCCGGCGCTATCGTTACCGAGAGGATCATCTGTATACTGTAGTGTACATAGTTGTTAACAAACACAGCATGACAATATTGTTGTGCGTTCATCCTTCCTGATATGCTGCGCGCCATCCAACATACTGGTACATGTTCTTGTCACCCTTCTACAATACCAAACTATGTTTGAGTAAAATCTTTCAAATATTAGAGCTGCAGTTTTACTAAAGTTGTCTTCCACCTATCGAATGTACTCTTCAGCGTCGTGGGAGCGAGGAAGTGATACATGTAGCAGTTTGATTGCTGCAGTTGGGATGTCAAAATGATGATCCCCGTGCAACTTAGATTTGAATGTAGCCATCTTTAAGTGGTCGTTTTCGATGAGTGAAGGTGTCGAGTTACACGTTCAAGTAATGCGATACCTTTCTGATCACATTACACGAATGAAATGCGATACAATGTGGTACTCGCAATGGGCACACTGAGGTTGTTGACTGGTTGCTCAAGAATGTCTACAATGGCGAGTACGGTTTTGTGGCCACGGTGCGTGAGAATACCGAAATGCTTCAGATACGTTACAAATTGGAATCACTGGTCTCAAATGAAGAGCAAAGGGTCAGTGCAACTCTGGCTATCTGGACGTTCTAAAATGGCTATATGCGAATGGATTGTTGAAACCCTAGCGGAATGTGATGAATAAGGCCGCAGCCCAAGGTCACCAAGAAGTTGTGAAATGGCTGCACAGTACAGGATTCGGAGAGTGCACGACAAAAGCAACGGACCATGCGGCAGCAGCTGGACATTTGAACGTCGTCCAGTGGTTGCACTCCAATCGACCCGAAGGATGCACGACAGACGCGAAGGATTTGGCTACTAAAGCGGTCATTGGGGAGTGATCACATGGATGCACGATAATCGAACGGAGGGGCGTACGCCGAAGGCAATCCATAATGCTGTGAGCAACGGCCACTTACGCGTCGCCTACTGGTTAAGCACGCATTTCCCGGAACATTCACTAAAAGATGTCTGCATCGCGTCAAATGATTTTGACATGCTGCTGTTCTCGCACAAGACCCCCACGTTATAAATTCAAGCAACACCAAGAGGATCCATTGCGCGGCACAACATTCACTTTCGCATGCAGACCCGCTTCGTCATGTTGCAAGCTGGTTGAGAGAGAAGTATCCATTGCGAAGCTAGGATGTATTGGAGGCTTTGGGTACAAAATATATACCGCAATGAAATCGTGTTTAATGTTATTTCATTTTGAAAAATAAATTGACCAAGAGCAAGCCGCATTCAATCTATGGATTTTTGGAATGAACTTAGTTAGTGGAGTGGACACACATCTGCCCTGCAACAAGACTTGGCATTTCAAGGGTGATATCTCAAGTATCGTCGAACCTTTTTCCAGCCACCAGTCGTTTGGTGCGTGTCCAAGTATCTTTGGAGCGACTTCCGATCTTCGCGTTTGGAGTGGAAGGGATCTTCAATTGATTATTGGTAGTTTAGATGTGAGTTTGGTTTTCGACTATTGAAAGCGCACACTTGAGCTGTCTTTATTGCTATTATCTATGTCTGCTCGCGTTTATCGAGAGTTCGTGCAAAGGAAACAGCGGTCGTATAGTTTGGCGCATCATATAGTTTCCCAACTACATGTAGAAGAGAACGCTGTAGAATTTTATTGGGGAGCACCAGAAGATCTGCGTTGCATTCAGACTTTTCCGCATGAAAGCAACTCCAAGAATTTGTATCGGTGCATTTGGCTCCAGAGATTAATTTTATTTCTTCAAGCCAACAGCAAACTACTATTATTTCTATTACATGTATTGTGTAATTTCTCTATTCATCACTAGGTTGATAGCTGCGAACAAACTTGGCAGGCAAGCGTTTCTCCTTGAACGCACCGACGATGTGAACTACATCGTAGAACACGTCCTTCCCACCAGCTTTATTCTGAACCACCTCAACAGCGCGTACCCGTGCAACACCACCGGGTTTGTTAGTGCCACGCCAGTCGCGTGGCAGAACCTCCACGACATCATTCTTCAGAAAAACGTGCCGCAGATCACGACCTTGCTGCCAAGATTCCACTGCTTTCCCTTCGTGGTCACTGTCATCACTCAGCTCGATCTCTAACCGTCTCGCACATCGAGGCTCCTCGTCTTCGATGAGTATCGCACTGCGAGGACTACTGCCTCGAGTCCCACGAGCATTTTTGCAGCTGCCAACACTGACACTGGCGTTGATACTGGTGTTACTGCCCTTCCGTTTCCGCTTCTTGTTCGTCTTTGACGACGAAATGTCCGCGTGGGACGTGGAAGTGGCCTCAGCAGGCGTCGTATCCTGGCGGCCGCGACTTTTTTTCTGTTGAGATGATCGCTGTTTGCTGGTTTTCCGATTACGCCGAGCCGGGGAAGATGCTGGAGTTGCGCTTGGTGTTTCAGTGTTGTTTGCTGTAGCAGACCGTGCACTTTTGTCTTTGCTCAGATGACCCGGAAGTTCCACGAACTGACCCATCCCAGAAGTTTTCAGATGCCGAGGACACCACGCCTGATAATATGGATCTCTAGTGAGGAGGCCGTTCACAAACGCACAGGCTACGTGGTATGCACGTACACACTTTCTGTGCGCGCACTGGATTTTACTTAATCCCTTGCGGCCACCGCAAATAGTACACTTTAGTCGTCGACGTTCAGGATCCACGAGGTCGATACCATGTACAACACCATCTTTAAAGAACGTTTCAGGTGTAAACATCGCGCACTGCGGATGCACAACGCTACCAGTGTCCGTACCAGTAAAATCACCACCACTCAGTTCACAGAGGGCGCACACTTCGTTGCCCTCTTGCTTGAGCTTGTTCACAAACATACCTCCAAAGGATATGTCCTCGTTTTCACTCTCTTCCTCCATATCGCTTTCCACCTTAGCTCCTGAACCAGATACGTGGTCACCCTCACCCGCGTCACTGTCCTCGTCGCTGTCGTTGACACGCTTCGCAGTCTGCAGCTCCTGGTACATACGTTCGTAGTTACGCGATTGTATGTCGTCGAGCTCTTGCTGGAGGTATTCTTTGCGGGCGTACTCCTCCTCTACTTTATTGACAAGAGATGCAAACGCCAGTTCATTGGACTGCATCACAGAGCGGAACTGGTTTTGAAGAGCTTTCAGTTCAGTCTTGATCTCGTCAGATTCGTTTTCGCTATCGGTATCGTCCTCGTCTACTTCATCATCGACGCAATCGGCTATGCTTAAGAGCTCAGACGAAAAGCATTCGTTTACAAGTGCATCTGGCACCTGAACGGGGAAATGGCGATGCAGAAGCAGCTCTTTCGAACACGTAGCATGATCAGGCTGGTCAAGTTTCCGTTCACAATATACAGCAGAATTTTCCGTTAAGAATTGCAACTGGAATCGCCGTCGCTTGGGTGGGCTTTCAATTTCGGCGTAGGCGAGTGTTGTAAGCTTGTCTTCGTCCGCAGTACGATTCAAAGCAAAAGATACTCTGACACATGAGGCATCAGCATGAGCCTCCTCGATGGCTTTATTATCCACCTCCGGCTCCAATTTCTGCCTTCTGCCTGTTGACGTCGAGCTGGCCTCTTCATTTTTGTCAGCTTTCTCAGCGTCGAGGTCCACAACGCTAATATACTTGCGCTCCACATTCTTGTCATTTCCGCTTAAAACGTAAGCGACATTGTACGTGAACCGCTTTTTACCATTCTGCAGAGTCTCTTCATTCACTTTCTTGATTCGACCCACACCTCCAAGTTTGTTCATACCAGGCCATGTTCTCTTCGCCACTGTGACTGTAGTACCCACATCAAGGGGGGTTTGCTCATCAACCTCTGCCCCTGCATCCTTATGTTCGCCCATCAAGATGTCTGACGAGAGGAACTTCTGTTTTTCCTCGCGTGTTTTCCGAAATTCTACGAGGTATGCTGGTACTCGCTCGCGGCGAGGCATCACCAGCAGCTCACGGACCTTTTCATAATCAGGGTGCGAAGTACTCAAATGCACACCGCACATGTCCTCCACTTTTTCTTGTAGCTGCGAAAACGTGCGTTTGTTGATCTTACGAAGGAAAAACGCCGAATCAAGCGACTTCCAAAACAAATTCATCGCTAGCTTGCCGTCCGATCGAAGAAATACCCACGGCCAATCCATACCCAGAGAAACAATCGCAACATCAACTTCACGAGGATTTTGACTCGAGACAGCAGCAGTAGTGCTGTACCTATCTGGCGAAACAAGCCTGGACGATGGACTTACAGCCGGTGCAAACGGATTCACAGTTGGCACAGGTGTACTTGCCGAGTTCACAGCGGCCATACCACCAGTAGAAGCTACTTGAAAAGCTCCTGCGGTAAATACCTTGCTCTTCCGCTTCGTTCGAAACCAACACCGAACGGGTAGCGAGACTGCCGGAACCACGTCTTCTTTAAAACTCTTGAGACCTGTGCTGCGCAAAACCTGGTCATTGAATGCGAATATCTCGTCGCCATTCTGAATGACTCCACGCTCTAACGCTGCAACGATTGCAGGATTGCGGGTGCTTGTCGCGAGGAGAAAAATACCCGGGCCTTCGTTCGAAGATGCAATCCCGAGACCTAAGGGACGACTGGAGATCAAAACCATGACGTATTCGAAATCTTGCTCGTCGGTGTGGTCTGACTTGTATTCAGACGGGTAAAATGCTGGTGCGAACACATTGGCTTGGAGTACAGCTTTGCTGTTGGTGGTGTCAGCGTCCTTGGCATTATTTGATGCTACAGGTTGCTGATAAACTGAAGGAGGAACAACCGGCTTGGAGTTAGAAGAAGCTGGATCCGCTGGAGCAGGAGCTGTTTTCGGGGAGAGCGAAGATTGTGTGGGAATATCTTCCGCTGACGCAAAAGAAAGCTTGATTTGGCGACTCCGTTTCGACCTGTTGGATTGTTTACTGCCCCTGTTCCTCGGTGGAGGGGCGCCAAGTAACCGTGGTGGAGAAATTTTTGTAGGAGTAGGTTGGGCCGGAAGTTCATCCATTCCCACATGATCGTCGCCCGAAAGTGAGTCTTGGCTGCCTTCATGATCACTGTCGCTGTCCAACTCGTTATCATCATCATTTTCATCACTTGCACTGTCACCTTCGTCGGACCAAGAGTTTTTTCGTGACCTCTTCGTCTTGGGTTTATCTGCTGATAATGATACGGAGTTTTTCTCGTCCACGACACCATCAGATTCGGTATCTCCATCAAAATTCAGGAATTTGGCTTGGTGTTTGAGGCACCCGCTACCAAATTGACCCTGCAATTATTAGCGTGAGAACACAGCAACCGAACTACTTTTAAGTTAAAAAGTTACCTCATCTTCCATGTAACGTAGTTTAATCCCGTTCTGAAGCGCGCACAGTGCGTGGTACGCCACCGTGCACTTACCCACCGCACACTGCGCACATGCTCCTTTCTCACTGCAAAATCATCAACAACAAATATTAGAACTCATCAATATCAACCGCCGTCACTCAATACAAAAGCATTTCACTCACTTGCTCTTCTTGCAGAAACAGCATCGCAGTCGTCTTCTGGCTTTCAACTTGTCCAGTCCACAAACAACCTGTAAATCATCCAGTGGCCCCTGAAACCTGGACGTATGTTTATCCTGCAAATACAACTCCGGCAAGAACATGGAACAGGCTACATGTACCCATCCTCCATCGATCGTTGGCGCCATTGCTCCAGCTTTCGTACAGCACGCCCCGCACTCCAATTCATGTGTCGGGATCAAGTTCTTCTCAATATCCTGCGAATCCAAGTATTGCCTGCATGGGTGGCAGTACCAGTCTCCTTCAGGTACAGCTGCCAATCTGTAACATGTCTGATGTACTGCCACACCACAGACTTCACAGATGATGATGGGGTCGTTTTCCAGTGAATCTGGGGCGCAGCACACGCCACAGAGCAAGTCTTCCTCCTCTGTCTTCTTCTGTTTAGTTATAGTAACCTTAACAGGCGGTAGGGGTGACATAGTGGCAATAACTGGGTCCTGGGAGAGTGACAAACATTCTTCCATCTCTTGGTCGTCGTCTGTAAGCAGCTGATCCTCCTCTTCTGTAACGACGGCCTCATCGCCACTGCCAACGTCCAGTAACAACTCCATCTCCTGCTCGAAGCGACGTAGTGGCTGTAGCAGGAAGCGCTCGCTGCGACTCTTAAGTTGCTCTTCAATCTCCCGGATGTTCTCACTCAGTAGCGCGATCTGGTCCCTCTCACCGCACGTGGCCAGCATCAGGTCCATGAGCTCACGTAGACGCTTGGAGACGGCGTCATGCACCTGGAAGCCGAACAGACTGTGCTTCAGCAGCTCCTCAGCCGCCTGACGTCGACGCTGCTCCATGTTGACGAGTGCGGAGTCGAATGTGGAATGGATAAGGCAATTGCGCGCCAAAACAGGAGTGATGGTCAAAACGTCAATGACCCCTGATTTTGCAACACTGATAATGAAAATAAGTAAGCACCCTGATTAGCAACTGATTGGGGAGTGCACAGCGCGGGAATGTTGCCGAGGACGTGGGTGGGAGAACTGCAGAACTATATGCCAGTACTTGAGATGGCAAGATGTCATGTAGTGACAAGCAAAGTGGCATGAAATGGATAGTAGCGAGCACAAGACGTCATCATATAAGTCTTCCAGATGTGTTGATCTGCCATCTCGCGCCCTGACAAGCTGCGGGTGAAGATCCAGGATAGTGAACGTACCCAAACACGCGATGGCTGGAATGAGCGGGCAGTGTAGGTACATGTACGTACGTATCCATAATATTTGGTTGAGCCAATTACTCCCCCGACTCCGGTAACACAAAATGTGTTTCCGGGGACGCTTTGAGTTGCAGTGTCCATAATTTCTTCTTCGCGTGACTTTGGATGCTTCTAAGAAACAGTACCGTACTGCACATGTCCGCCTCATACCTTTCATTCACATGCAGAAAATGCTCACATGTCAGCCCTCCAACAACTTCGTGTCGGAATATACTTAGGAATAGGAATACCGGTAATAGCGAAAGCCCTACAACAATTATGTTTAATACAATCGGTAAGCGTGTACAATGACGCGTTCTGCTAAGCTTATCAACGGGTGTGCAACTAACAACCAGACGGGAGTCTCCGAGGCAGGCGTCCCTAAATGGCATACGACCTACCGGGAGCACTAACATCTAGAGACGCATAAACCAAAGAAAACAGTCACTTTTCAACACCCGAACTCTTCACCAATCCTTCAATGGTTTGTGCCTTCAACTCACATTTGCGTGCCAATTTCAGCGGGGGCACGACTATCTAGGTAATACGTGCTGGTCAACGTTTCTCATGCTTGTCCCTGTTTCCGGTATTGAGCCGACGACAAGGTGCAGCGATATCGGAGAAGTGACAGTTATGATCACACTGAAGAGTCTCAGTCGAGTGAGTTCAGAATTTCATTGTAAACCGAACATCCTCCAGGGGGATGGTAGAGGCCTGCTTGCAGCTCTGTAGGGTCTTGGCCAACAACTCGCTGCGTTGGCTGTCCATGCGTCGCTATTCTGTCGTGACCCTAGGTGGAAGGTGTCTTGTAAACCATTTCCAGCCTTCTTGATCAATTGAGGTTCCACTAACTTATATTGGCTCGGATGTCGAAGGATGTTGCATGCACCATGTGCCGGTTTTGCGGTTGATCACGATGCGAACAGTCTCAATTCACAGCGTTCAACGACAACATTGTTTCCTCGAAAAGGCATGATGCACTAAAATCCTCCTGCAAAACAGACGAAATGGATTCCTTATCTTCTGTTTTGCAAAATCCAGATCCAGCGGTACCGTAAAACTATGGATATACGCTACCGGTAAACCAGGATCGCACGAAAATGCGAAATTAGGAGAATATACGTACCAATGTTATTAGCTTGCGAATGCGAAGCCTGGAATGCCACCATAATATACTTTTACACCACGCACTGCACATGAACGGCCATGTTTTCGTAGATCATGACTACGTTAAGGGTCTCTTGATATACCCCATGACTCAGACCAGTAGGGTACCGGTAAGTAACAAAGATGAACAAATCTCATGAACTTGGTGTTTCTGGATTGACTCGAAAAGATTGCATCATTGTGCGGTTGTCGTCCACATGCAGGAGGATATTGAAGATAGGATAGTGAGCTCAGAACACTGTGCCGCGTGCTGTTCGAACGCAATCCATGAGCGATGTTGCCGTCGCCGCCCAATGGACCGAAGTGCCCATTCAGCAATTTGCCGAGCCAAGCACACACTCAATTGCTGGTTGCAACACTCACTACCACTTAAATAAGATGAAGCTTTCCTACCTGATCGCGTTCGCCGTCGTGATAGTCGCCTCGACTGCCGCCTCTACCAATGCCGCAGCCTTGACGACCGGCAATTTCGATGAACAACTGCAAGTTGGCCGCCAGCTCGGCGGTCTTCGTGGCTCCAGCCAGCAGGGCGACCAGTCCCCCAAAACGGACAAGACCAGCCAACACGATGGTAAGCAGAAGAGCAACGAGGGTGGTGACAAGAAAGAGAAAAAGGAGAAGAAAAAGAAGGACAAGAAGGAAAAGAAGGACGAAAAGGACAAGAAAAGCAAAAAGCATGAAGACGATAAGTCGAAGAAGGACGACAAGAAGCACAAGTCGAAGGATGAGAAGAAGCACAAGTCGAAGGATGACAAGAAGCACAAGTCGGAGGATGACAAGAAGCACAAGTCGAAGGATGACAAGAAGCACAAGTCGAAGGATGAGAAGAAGAGCAAGTCCGGTGACGACAAGAAGCACAAGTCGAAGGACCAGGGTCAGTCCGGCCGTAAGTAGAGTGTCTGCTGACCATCACTCCAAACTTACTCACATGATGTAGCACATCAATCAAGTCAATGACGTCTCTATTCCAACCAATTGAGGGGGTTGACTTTTGGATGTAGCGTTACACGATGTTCACAGCCACTTGGCAGCGTTTGCGTTTGCACCCCTTTGTTGTTTCCAATAAATGGTGGGGTTGGACTAGTATTCTCGATTGTGTTAAATGCTTCCAGTGACATTGGCTTTCTACTATGTCGTACTGTAGTATTTGATTTTTTCATTGCGTTAAAATTAACATGCTACTACGTAGTACTACAGTAATTGGCATATTCCGGAAACCATTCCGGACTGCTCCATACAAAAATGACAATAGAGGGTAGAAAATGACGTGAACGTGCCATCTGCTTATTTATTCTGGACAGAGGCGGCGGAAGTCAGAGAGGTTCATTTTGGGGGTCGTGGGCAGTGTTGACACAGGCCATCAGTGGGGGGCAGACGCGTGCGTGGCCCCACCGGCCTGAAGATCACCGTGGGCATTGCGGGGTGAAGCTGATCACGGAAGGGGAGTCTACGGTGCTCGTGGAGCCGCGGCACCAGGACTGGCTGCTGCCACTGAGCTTCACGGACGAGAAGCAGTCCCAGGAGGACGTGCTGTTCCGATGCCTGCCAGCGTCTCCGTGCACGACGGTGGACGCGGAGGCGCGGCGATAACGTGATGCTTGTGCATAAGGAGACGTCTGCGAGAACGTCGGTGACCCTGACGTCTCGCGGTGGCATGACGTCGCGTCGCTGGAGTGGCGACTTGTGGCTGGTGCAAGCCGTGCGTGTGCGGCTGCAGCGTGTTATTCATCGCCGCGAAAAGCAATACAATGCACGTGCTCATGGACGAGGGAGGCCTTATCAGCGCGAACGGGCGAGGTGGTCAAGAGCGAGCAGGCGCTGCAGAACGCTGCGATGAGGGGCGACCTGGCAGAGTCCGTAAAATGGGCTGACGCGCACCGCCGGATGGAGATGTTTATCAACGCGGACAACCCCGAAGACGCCTGCGGGGCTCATGCGCATGGCGTTCAGGGCATCGGTCTAGCCCGCGCGCACGGAGCACACGTTCTTCGGCTCCGCCCAGCGTATTGCCGTCGTGCGCCAAATGTTCGGTGCCGCGGAGCTGGGCTCTCTGGGGCTGTGGTGGTTGCTACTAGTTTGTCGTGAACGATATCGTTACTACGAATACACAGTTGGAGTTATAATCTATGTTGTCCTGCTTGATTTGAAAACTCAACCATGTTATCAGATCTCAACTTGTGTTTGGCTGAGTGTCAAGCTCCACGCCGCAATAGAGTTAAGCCTGCAGCGCATCGGAGCCACTCCAGAGTGTTATGTACGATACACGTTCCGGCATAAACTGCAATTATGCAGTAAGCAAGCATTTGTCTTGGCTCCAGTATGGTTGCTTATTTTCGAAGGAAGAGAAATTCCGGGCAATTCCGGAAATAAGGCCGTTCTCAACCGAAGCGTAAATCGCTCGCATGCGTCCCCCATGTACACTTTGCGTTTTGATTGAATTTCATAACCAGTACGACTGCTTGAGGTGCTCAACGCATGCGTCGTCAAGTGTTTGTTATTTTAACCCCTTGGGCCCGAGAGGTTTTCGTTCCCCCCATTTACCTAAGCCCTAGATGAGCAAACGTGTATGTGCGGGTAAGGGGTTTCATACTAAACACTAGACGTTTTGGTAACGTGCATGGTGCGAAGCTGCGTACTAACCCTAAGCATCGATGGTGGGTCTCCACATTATCGTGTATGCTCCAACTTTTCAGTACTCCAAGCATTCTAGTATACATGTTTTCGGTTATAAACGTGTATGTCGCGCCATAGAACCAGTACGACGGTGTGATAGAGCCATGGTATCACCGTGCACAGCCGTGAACCGGGTGTACATAATATCAGCACGAAGTACAGATGCAACTGATCTGAAGCACGCAATAATTTGCTATACAAAAACTAAATATGAATGGACGGACGCCACCGGCTGCCTCAGGTGAAGGACGGGCCCGCTTTGGCGGCCTCGAGCCATCCAATCTTGACTCACCACTTGATTGCTCGCCTTCCTCACTTCCCTCTTCATTATCCGATGCCACAGACACTGCAGGCGCGCGCGCGGATCGACCGCTTCTTCCCACCGCTCTGTTGCGCCGGTGCCAGCGTGCCATTGCTCCAGGCCTTGTGCCAAATGTCAAAGCAGGACATTGGTTCTCCCTTCACCACGTGGCGCTTTTTCTCGCAGAGGAAGACGCGCCATACCATGGGCTTTTTCGAGGCCGTTGGCAGCTTGCACTTGCTGCAGTACGTGGAGGAATCGCCACCGCGTGCATTGTCGGTACATTTGAGAAGCGAGCACACCTTGCACACCCTCGTTCGTCGTTTCCTGCCATTATTGTTGTTGCCAGGTCTCCACTCATCGTTCTGGAGCGGCTTGTGGTCAGCCCGGCTTCTTGCAGCGTTTGGCTCCTTCGATGGCGTTGCCTGGAAACTATCATCGCTCCGTAAAGTCTCCCAGTCTTCCTCTCGAAGCTGACAGAGCTCCAGGTGGAGATGTTTCAAGAACTTTACGTGGCTCATCTTGGGGAGGTTGGTAGCAGCACGAGCGGCTGTAAAGACGATGTAGGCGTTGATAATGGCCAAATCGACAAGGCCGAGAAAAATTCCTCGGTACTTGATACAAAGCTGAAGCGAGTACCTGTGACATGTACCATACAAGATTAGCCGCTCTTGTAAGTTGTACATACACGATAGCAATACTTACCGTTGAAGACGCAACTCGTCATGCACGTCTACTCCACCCATGTATGTCTGGTGATCCTTCACGATGCGCGGGCACGCCACCTCCTGTTGATCTCCCGTCAACGTATCTCGACGCACAATGTGCGCCGTCAACATGCTCGCGATTTCGCCAGAGCGGTAATTAGAATGGAGGGCCTAGGTGTGGCTCGTGGCAAAAGTCCACTTTTTTTGAGCTATTGTCCGATTAACCTGTTTTGGTTTTTCCTTCCAAAAGAACTGTCACCGTTAATCACAACTGAGAGTAACCGTTATGTATCCCAAACTGTGCTGGATCATGCTCGAAAAATCAAGGAAAGCCAATCGCTAGCGCGGAATTAGATAGAAAGACGTCGAGTCATTAAAGTAGATTCGCCAGGGCGTGCGCCAAACAGATCATCCCAACCACACGAATACGGCATCGTATTTGGGCTCCTGATTGCATGCATGCTGTACCCGCAGATATGACGATGCGCGGCACGTTGGAGTACGCTTATCATTGGGCGATGTCAAGCGCGGGCGTTTGGAGCCTGGATGCCACGAAACCGGTACGTGGAGCTAAACTGTGAAATCACTAATGCATACTGATGAGTCCTTGTGTAAACAGCTTCGACGAGATTTTGCGTTATCTCTAATTTACCGAAAACACCAAAGATAAGGCGGAGAGTGGCCGAGCTTGGAGAATCAGGCAATTTTTGACACATTAAGCGCTCATTTTTGGGAAGATACAATCCAGGGGCCATTTTGCCACTGACGAGGGGTTTATTCAAGATTCAATGGTCCCCGGATGTATATGCGGGACAAGCCACACAAGTGGGGAACGAAATTGTTTCGAGCTTGCTGTCCAAAAACGTCATATTGTTTTGGTACGCTGTCGAATATTGTTTGTCCTTAGTTTCACTTACAGATAACGACTAAAAAAGCCGGCACTGCTGAACACCATCCTCCATGGTATTGTTCAACTAATGCACGCGACAGAACAACTCGGCAAGAAAGGTTTATTGGATAAAGTAACTCAGCACGGAGTAAACTCAAAATTTTATTGGATAAAATAATATAAATGGAGCAGACAATGCCGATAAAACGTCCATTGTGGACAGTAAAAAATACTAAAATTATAAATTGCGCAGTTCCATTGGCTAAAATCTAATTTGGGAGCAGGTCGGACTGACGAGGTTTTCGTCGCCGGCTTTTTAGTCGTTGTCTGTAGCATCGGTACTACTTCACAATTATCGTGATTAAAGGCTGAAAGTTTACCGTGGAAAGAAATTTCATTTGAACGGCCCGCAGATAAATGATAGTAAGTTAGGCCCTACGCCTCGGTCGCATTGGGCCTCGAGCTACTAACCAACAAGATATATCCTACAAGCCTGCACAACCGGCCCGACATGGTGTCATGTTGTTGGTGGGACTCGAACCTGTTCACTCACTTGCAACCGGTGCAAGCACGGATGAATTGATGCTAGTTACGGTTAGGGCATACATTGGGTACCAGAGTCGTCCATTTATATATTTGACCTATATTGCAGGAAGTTAAAGATGCGTGGTAGGTCATCCTTCCGTTATACCATATCCACAGCTGGTCAAAGACTATCACGAGAGCATGGGAGGTATCAATGGCCATGACCGGCTTCGGCTCCAACGATACTTGGTACAGGTGGCGTTCACGTTCACGAAGTACTACAAGACGGGATTGGCGAGAAAGGCTGAGTGAGAGTGATGGAGAAGACAGGTGTGAATGAGGATTCGCGAGGAATGCTGAGTGAGAGTGATGGGAAAGACCGGTATGTCACTACCACTCAGCATTCCTCGCCAATCCCCATTCACAGCTACTCGCAGTAAGGACAAAGCAAACGTTGTGTCGTGGATTGTCGTTGAACACCATATATTGGACTTGATGAGAGTCTACTTCGACGTTAAACACTTACTGTACTCTCTTACCCCCGACAGAAGGCTCCACCAACATGATATGCAAATCATATTGGTGGGGACAACCTTAGAGCTATTTGAACTTGAACATTGTATTGACGCATAGTTTTCGCGCGTGCAGGAAAGCCAACAGTGTCACATAAACAATCAACATATACAAGCTAGCGAATAAAAAAATGTTAGTGGGGCCAACATAGAAGCCCCTAAACAAATCGGGGACAAATGGATTAAACACAGGGTATATTAAACGCATGTTGTTTTAGCTCGTACACTGCTAAGGTCACTCATCGTTTGCAAGTAAATTCAAAACGGAAAATGCACCGTTTCAAAATGACACAGGAAATTCATTTTTTTCCACAAGTTTGTATGTCTGTGATCAAGAAACCATACTTGTTTGGGCCAATTAAGTACCAATTTTGAAAAATTAGAATGATTTGCAGCCGATCACTTATATTTGCACCTATTTGAAACTAATTGAACTCCTCTGCCCCAAACCTTTTTAACAATGTTATAAACCTCCTCTTTTCAACTACCTCCAGCCAGCCGCACCTTGTGCTGTGTCCTTCTTGCGGCCTTTTCCAGTTCGTGCTTCACCTCTTTGCGCCCTAGCTCTTTCCTCAGGTAGCAGCTTCACCTCCTTGGCTACGGCTTGGCCCACTTGAGAGCAGTGCTCTGATTAGTCCTACAAGTTCCCGTTTTAATTACCTTATAGCCCCGACCTACCGTATTTTAATCCGCTTGTACGTCGGCAGATCCCTCGCCGACACTTTCTCGCCCAATTGGTCTCCAGCCTGCCATCTTACCACTTTAACCTGCGAGCTAAGGCGTGCCGAGTTGTTCGGTGTGCAGTTTCTATTTGTATTGGCCCTAATTATACTGCATTCTATCCGAAGGGAGCGATGAAATTTCTAGCTGTAACCCAGCTCATTTTTCGATATTCATCAAGACGATGAAGGCCAAGGAGAAGAGTAAGCCGCTGCCGTGGGGCCGCTTCGTACTGGTACAGGAGGACCGCAGCCCGGACCCGCAGACGAAGCTAGAGTTCTACCGCTCCAAGCACTGCATCGGCCGCGTGCGGTCCAAGTCGGAAATCATCGTGGACAAGAGCGGTATCAGCGGACTGGTATGGCTGCTGGCTTTGGTGGAGTGGTAGACATTTCTTATTTAATGTTGTGATTTCTAAATGGCAGCACTTCATTGTCACCTACCACGACAAGGACAACAACGGCAACCCCATCGTCTTTGTGGAAGACAAGAGATACTGTGGCAGATTAAAAGGAAGGATGTTTTGCGCTTCTAACGCTGTTGGTCCGGCGGTGCATCTGCGTGCGAATACTTGTGGCGTAACCGCTACGGCATCTTCGTGCACCGGAAGCTACTCGGAAAGAAAATCAAGCCCCCACTCAAGTTCGGAGACGTTGTGCATTTCGCCAGCCCCGACGGCAAAGGTGAGATGTAATGCTACATTCTCTTATTTATTTGCGCTAATGTGTTGGGTGTCATGTATTGCATCTTCAACTAGGATATCGCACATATACTTTCGAGACCTTGGACGTCTCGGGCGACGGTTTTGGTGTGACAATTAACGTTGCTTTACGTACTTGCAGGCCTAATGAGTTAACGAGCGAAAATGAAGCTCTCCACAAGCAGCTGAATGATGACGAAATGTCTGTGTCAACGCGCACGCAAAATTCCACGCTGGAGACCACACAGTGCACGCAGAGCCCCTCCGACTCGCAGAACCCAGTGTCACCGCCACGCGCTCGGCCGGCTAAGAGGTTGCGTCGTGCCGCTGGCGTGAATAGCCAGGCATCTACTACGCAAGCTACTCAGCCGGTTAGCCCAACCACGTCAAAGGCTGCCGGGAAGAAACACTACCACCCTGAGGTGCCTGCGGAAGGCAGTGTCCTCGGGTTGAAACTAAAGAAGCAGTATGACGAGGAACGTGCCAAGGTGAAAAAGCGGTTCGAAGAGGAACATGAGAAGCTCAAGAAGCACTATGAGGACGAATATGTCGTAAAGGGAAAGGCTTTTATGAATTCTATCTAGGATCAAGGAGCGGGGCTGAAGGTGGGGGGAAAGATGCGCGAGGAGGAGGAGGCAGAGTTGAAACAGACCGAGTAGAAGCTTGCCGGTGCGCGGAAGGCACACAAGGACGAAATGGTAACTTTCACAAAAGGCCATGAAGAAGAGGTGGAGACTTTGAAAAAAAAGGGTTGAAGAAGAGGTGGGGGCTTTGAAGGGAGAGGTGAAGAAGTTAAAAGTGCAAGGTAAATCTGCCCGTGACCGACACGCTTCAGGGCCGCCCCGTACGGCATGCGGCTCTCCTATATAGATACAAACACGAACAGCGATCACAACAAATTGGGAAATTAGAATGATTGTCCTTTTTGTCACCGCCAGGTACACCGTTCACCCTAATTAGTCGTGTGACCTAAATAGTCGTGCACAGTAAATGATCATTCCACAGCTTTTGATAAAATCATTCATTTCTACCTGAAACTGAACAAAAAGGGCGGATTCGGGTAGATCTCGACGAGCGGATTTGCGCTATGTATTTTGTTTTTAGTATGGCTTAGCTACTTCCACAAAAATTGATTTCCAAACACGCGAAGTCGAGCTGTCAGACGTACACGGTAATTAGTCATGGCAGACTAATTAGGGTGAACGGTGTACTGAACGTAATTCGACCCAAAGTTCACTTAGAATATGACAATATACAAATTGCCTTACTCGATTTGGTATAATTGCGACTGCTGATCCATAATCGTCGCCAGGCACCATATCTTGAAATCGATAAAACCATAGCGACGAAGGTCCCCGAAGAGCAACTAGGTAACCAGCGCCTAATCTAGACTAAAACGCTTTCAATCAAAGTTTTATTTCTATGGCCATTGACGTTTACTTCATCGGGACTATTTTATTTCTGTCCATTGAAGGTTACGCTATCGCGAAAATTCACCGCCCTAGTCGCATTGCTCAGCACTCGGGTAGCGTCGCCGTATGTTACTGTATAGAACTAAACCGAGGTGAACGAACGCAGCCGGACAGCAATCTCGTGGACTTCACCACAACGTGCCTACATTGTGTTGGGATTTATGACGCTCGTGTTAGTTCATCGTTGTTGCGTCCGCTACTTTTGGTGAGTTTCAGGTGTATCACCTTTTTGTGCTCTAGTTCCACTGGATCTCTGCCCGCATAAATACCTTTTATACATGTCGCTCTCCAGGCTCCAATTTGAATAATCAAGAGGGAACAAAATGTATATCTTTAGCGCTAGTGGTGGGGGCGCCTCATTTTCAAAACTGAGCCCGACGACAAAGACACCGAGCCCAAGAACACGACGATATCATGGCGAGGAAGATCCGAATCAGCTTTGCAACCTTTACAAATGCCACACCCACGAGCACCAATAGTCAAGTCGGCACAATGGATGGGTGTTCGTTGCAGGTGTTACGCTCGGTGGCAGACGGCTATTGAACTTTACACTGCTGGTGTTACGCTCCGTGGTGGTCTGAATTAGACGGCTACTGCTGGTGTTACCACGAGCTGTAGTGAAAACGTTCAGCATTGTCTGGTGCACAAGCGAGGTGGCTCCATCATACACTACCGGGTATATTAGACCAGGTACAGTAACTGTGGAGAAGTGCCGCAGCAGAAACGGCTGTGCAGCTGTAGATCGCGTGTGTAAGACACTCGATTACTGTCAATCGCAATGTCGTCACGATGAGGTGTGGTGATGATCAGTGGAGAATGGTGGTAGATATGCTGCGCCATCACCCGATCAACCAAGCGGGTGAATCCATGAGTTAACTCAACTTCGACCTGCAGGTCAGGTCGACCGTGATCTACTAGTCCAGATCAACCTTGTCTGCGATCCGGCGCATCCGCTATCCCGCGATCTGCGACCCGACACGAGGCAGCGAGCCAGTGCAGGGCACATGGCAATGGGCTCAGAGGCGCAGTGAACGACAGCCACAGGATAAACTTGGGATAGGCCATTGGGTATAAGCTTAACAAACTTCCTTTGTGACAAGAGAGTTCGGCATCGCCATACCGTCTACTGCAAGAGTACTAGCCCACCAGACGCTAAGCGATATAAACTTAGCCAACGGCTAAGGAAGTGAAGGAGAAACATCATAGTTCCGGTGCGTCAACCCTCGTCATCGAGATCCCGCCAAAGGAAGCGCATTGGAAAGGAAAGTTTTACACACCAACAATGAGGTAACAGACCTAGAGCTCAGCTGGCCGTGGAACCCCGATATCGAGAAGGTCCAAACCCCGACCGGCGTAGCGTGTAGAAGTATCCGCGTTGCTGCCAGAATCCCCGCTGTCCAGTGGAGACACGACCAAGTCTCGCACCGAGCGCACCTTCCGAGACACCCGCCCGAAGAGCGACCCTGCCCCCCTTCCGTTAGTCGGTACGTTCGGGCGCCATGTGCAAGAGGGTCCCTGCGATCAGCAATTCTTGCATAATCACTTCTCTACACAACTACATGAGTAGTTCTCAAGTACTCGTTCATTGATCCTGACCACTATTTGATTGGTCAGTCCTCAGCAAAAATCAAACTGCGCCTGTTGTTGAACTTAAGGACATTTCCGTGAGTTCAAGATACTTAACGCCCCAGAACACTGACAGTGAAGACGTCCGTATAATGTTCAACAAAGCTGCGCAGAAACTATCGGGAGAGATTAAACACGGCGCGGGCTAGTGGCACCAACCTTCGCATCATTATGTATATTCATTTTTATCATCAGAAATCGTGAGTCTCAAGGCACTGAACCTAATTCACGACTGTATGGATACGTCTCAGGTTCCAACCTGCATATTTCCAGAATGGCCAATTAGCAGAGCGAAACGCACATTTTAGCAAGCTGAACGGGTACCATCTCGAGTGTACCCGGGTGTAGCCATTGATCTCTTGTCTCATGGGCCTGGCGTTCTCGAGTGTAAGCCTTTCCCATTGATGTTTTGCAAAGGGGATGGGGGGAGCTCGAGCTCGAGAACAACGGGGGAACCCCATCATCCAACACAGCGACCGTCAGATCGACTTCTTCTTGAGGTTGGTATTTGCACTTTGAATACGTTCCTTCGTGGCTGAAGCACATTTGCAGGGATCATTCGGTTTGTCCACACAAAGCACTTGGTCGACCGTCTTAACCCCCTCCCCATGGGACGAGAGCAAACCTCATACACACAGACTATTTTTCACAATTTTTCACATGCTTGATATCAAGCATGTCAGAGACAGCCTTTGCTACAAATTTGTATGACCAAAAATAAACTTCCGTATCTCTGTACAGAGTTTATGGTTTCGAACGACTTATGTGACCACATGCTGCTTGTATCAGCTTCGTTCTCGAAATCCATAGACACCATGCTTGATCTCCCCCATCCCCTTTAGAAAAAATCCATGTGAAAGGCTTTACACTTGAGAACGCCAGGCCCATGAGACGAGAGATCAATGGTTACACCCGGGTACACTCGAGATGGTACCCATTCAGCTTGTCTGTTTCCGCTAAAATGTGTTCGTTTTTTTGCTCTGCTAATTGGCCAATCTGGCAATATGCAGGTGACGTCAGACGTTCCCATGATTGTTCTTGGTGGAGTCGCGTGCAAACGAACTTCGGATACAGAGGTGTGTATTGAACTTGCAAGCCAGAAGTGTGCAATGCAAGAACTGCTAGACGATTGTTCACGTAGCTACACCGTCTCTGTTCGTACTTCGGCGTAGCGTCATCATCCACCTCCTCGCCAATAGCCTCATGGTCACCGGCAGTGTCATCAGCATCTTCGCTAGCAGCGCCAGCAGCACCGGCAGCAGCGTTGTCTTCACGAGGAGCGTCGTCGTCTTCATCGTCGACATCCGTGCGCTTTTTGGGAGGGGGTCATGTGGTTGCCACGACCATAACGCGCTTGCTGGCGTTCGCTCCCGTTGCGTCAGAGCTGGTGCGAAAGTGTGTAACACGTCTGGTTGTTGTTGGGATAATGGCCTGGGCGCACGTTATCACACAAGTAGTACGTGGAATGTGCGTGGGATGATGGTGGATACCCCTTAATCTCCAGGCACCTCAAGTATTTTTATTTTTCGTGTATTCAAGAAACGCATTTTCGTGACAAGCATCACGCTAAACGCTTTAGTTATCTGGTCCACCAGTGCTATGGTGGACACGTGTTTTATTCAGACAAAAATGGAGAATGTCAGCAGACGACGTACTCAAGAAGTGGAGGTTAGGCGATTATCCATGGATCGTGTCCCGCAGCGAAAGAGGCATCTGTAATTACTTCGATGACCACATGTATACCGAATCGTTATTTGGTGGGGAAAATGCCGTGGGGAAATTCGGTAAGTTACATCCACAATATTTATGCTCCAAACGACCCGGTTGCAAGGCGGGACTTTTTCGAACAGCTTCCAACAACATTCGAGGAAGATGCTGTTCACATTGTGTGTGGAGATTTGAATTTGGCGCTAGACCCAGAACTAGATTCTGTTTCAAGACACCCAAGACCAGATGATAGTAGGCGATCGTTGTCGATGTGGCTTTCAGAGCTAAATGCTTTTGACGCTTGGAGACTCCATCACCCAGATGACCGCGTCTTCTCCGACCTCGGCGCACCGAATTGATTATATCTTTTTATCGGACTCACTACTCTCTAAGTGTTATCATGACGCAAGCTACGATACTTGGGATTTGGGCGATCATCGAGCTCACCACGTGGAGTTGACCTCGTGGCATCACCCAACTGGACCTGGATTTTGGAAATTACCCGAATGGCTTCTTCACATTCCTGGGTTATGTTATGATATTGTAGCAGAAGCCAAAGCTCTTTTTCCTGTTCTAAGAAACTCAACCAATCCAGGCATAGTTTGGAAATCCTGGAAACAAAAGATGAAGGGTTATCTGAAGAGGTGTCAGCGAAAATTGCGTTCGGCTTCCTATGCTGATCTCGAAGCAGCCCGTGAACAATTAGAAGCTTGTGCAGCTGTAGCAGCAAGCGACGAAGCAAGCGACCAAGATAACATTAACTATTATTTTGCCAAGAAACGTTTTGAAGAGTGCCAAGAGGAATGGGCTGCTTTCCGTAAGGGAACTGGATTTGAACAGACTGTCACTGAAGGGGAAAAAAAATCGAAGGTTTTCTTTCGTGCGCCACGATATGAACTTCGCAAGACTCCACTAAGCACAATCCGACTGGAGGGCGGTACAGTCTCCTCTGATCCTGCGGATATTACGAACGGCTTTCAAAAGCACTGGGCTGAAATACTTGGTGACAGGCAACTTTCGGAGCAGAATAGAGAACCAGATATTCGTGCTCAAGAACGCTTGCTGCGATCAATAAACCGTAAGCTCGCGCCAGAGGCAACTTAAAGTCTTGAACAAGATTTTCAAGAGAAGGATTTGTGGACTCAATTCGTTCTATGCGATCCCACTCAGCTCCGGGTCCAGACGGATTTACAGCGGCATTTTATCAATTGGATGCGGAAACATTTGGAGAAATTTTGCGGATTGGATTTCGTTACCAGTTAGAGAGCGGAACTTTACTCCCGCACCAACGTTACTCGTCCGTCGCGCTACTATTCAAGAAAGGTGATCGGGCCGATCCAGGAAACTATCGTCCTATCTCACTTATGCCAGTTGAAGTGAAGATACTGTCGAGGGTGTCAACTAACCGGCTTCGTCCATTTATGAGCAAATTGGTGCATCCTGGTCAAAAAGGTTTTATTCCCGGGCGTTCAATTCAGCACCAAGTGATGCTCGTTCGAGACCTTCACACCTGGTGACATCGCAAGACCAAGAAGGATTAGCTACATTTTTGGATTTTG
This sequence comes from Phytophthora sp. ST_20190627, assembly GCA_014706145.1. Classification (NCBI taxonomy): domain Eukaryota; phylum Oomycota; class Peronosporomycetes; order Peronosporales; family Peronosporaceae; genus Phytophthora; species Phytophthora sp. ST_20190627. The sequence goes on from JACBOU010000259.1 coordinate 190,564, forward strand.
CGAAAGCATATGATCGTGTTAACCGATCGTATCTCTTCAAGGTCCTGGAGCACCAAGGTTTTGGCCCGAAATTTCTAGCCTGGATCCGTTTGCTGTATATGGACTCAAAAAGCTCGCTGATGATAAATGGATGGGCTCAAGACCCTTTGAAGCCAACTCGAGGAGTAAAACAAGGAGATCCACTATCTCCCTTTCTATTCGAGCTGTCTTTGGAGCCACTTGGTAATCTATTCCGTGCACACCAGAATGATGGAGTGCGTGTTGATGACACTTTACGAATTGCGGCAGCTTTCTTTGCTGATGACACAGTACCGTTTTCAAGAAGTCTTAGCTACCTTCGAGAGCAACTCAGCCTGGTAAACTGTTATTGTAAGGTATCCGGTGCACTGCTGAACCATTCAAAAAGTGTGATTATGAGTCTCAACAAGAATCGACAGGCGAACAGTCTTCTCGTATTGGCGAGTGGAGGAGCGTAATCAGTACCAGCTAGATTTTCTATCGCACCCATGGCCCAGTGCTCGGAAAAAATAATTATAGTATTATATTGATGGAATAACGGATTATTGGATTTCCAAGCTTCCCGTATAATATCAAATTGTACCAATAATAAGTATATTGGATTTATTACCAGTTTCTTAAGCTAAACGTCTTACTAACATCTAGAAAATAGTAGTAGTAAATACCCTACAATATCACCAATAATATACCAATTATACGGAATAATTATTGCAATTACTTATTACGGGAACCTCCAGATATGGAATAACGATTATTGTTTTCTCAGAATCCAGTACAATTTTATATTTTGTTTTCCTAGCACTGCCATGGCCGACTTAACATCACGGCGCAAATACCCACAGTCCAGCATCAACTCAATCACTTCAACCCGTGGGCAGTTTCCCGTGTAGTCCAGCACGCATCTGCCATGAGGGAGCAAGAATTTGACGAGGTCATCATCGCCGAAGTTGAGAGCATGTTGTATCACTTTGTCGTAGCACTTCATGTCGTCGTCATCATCAGGATCCACTTCAAACGTGTTCCTCACAAAGCCAGCGCACCATGGAGAAGTGTCCATTTTCAGCAGCACGTAATACGATTTGAACTCCCCACAACACACTGTTGTCAGCTCTCGGTGACTTTCCATGTTGCCTGTCAGCCCGAACCTGGCCTCTAGCGTCGATACTTATTCTCTTCTTGTTACTTTGCGTGGCAAAATATTTATTTTCAGAGCAGTGAGACCACGGAAGCCGCATTACAGAAAAATGACCCTGTACCGCTGCGGCACCAACCACGCTAGCAGGCGCTATACAACCCGAGAAATGGGCAAATAGCCACTTCAGAACCAACAAATCACCACAAGCAGCAGCTACTTCAAGCGACTTTGAGAACTGATAGCGATAGTGGTCCTGATCCGAACGCAGATAGTTCGTAATACGGCACCCTGTCAGCGATAAATGTACAACTGGACACCCAGATCCAATCTAACAATCGCACACAGCCCGAGAAGCAGGCTTCTTCAAGTGACATATTTGGTGGGGGGCCAAGAAAGCTGGTGAGAATCCCCGATGCGTCTTCGACGACCTTCGGCTCCGAGCACGAACGAAGCACCACCTCAATACACGACAGCATCTTCGTACCTCACGACAAAAAATGGAGTGTGAACGAATGGCCCCATTTGAAATACGTATGATCGATTTCTATCTACTTCGAGGTTTTCAAGCGCATGATCGGTTTCTACCGATCATCAATCAGTCATTCCTGGTTGTTATGCTTCGAAGAGACCCAGGTTCTTCTTTGCCACAGTGCAAACTGTTTTGTAAATCCCTCCGAGACCGTGACGTCGTCGACGTAGTTCCTACAACAGTACCATATACCCCGCTTTCTTTTTTATCGTTTCTTTTACTATCATGTACTTACATGTTAGTAGAGCAGCATACAGCTACTGTATCGAAACTTTCACACATGACGGAAGCAAACACAGCCACTATCGCAGCCACGTCGTTTTGACACTACCCCATTCACTTGAGGCTACAGCTTGTTTTAGAGGTAAACCTACGTGGAAGGCGTCACACTTGACAACAAGGGATTTCACGGCGTCCAAAAAATTTCGCATCTACTTTTTCAACGGAAGACGTACGTGGCAGGGCATGAAAAAATAATCTATATCATATTTATAATATGGGGATATTATTGATACTATATTTATTAAATAATTTATTATTGGCACTAGCCAGATTGTAATTATTATTACTGCTTTATTTTCGAGGAGAATACAATCCTGAGTTCGAGGTCATACACATATCAAGATAAAAATAGACAAATACAAATAGTAATTGTATTTTTTGTAGAATAACTTATTATTGGAAGTTGGATATTATTGTTGAGCTGAAGCGGTGACCAGCGTGTTGTTGCACCGCACAATATCGCCGAGTGTGTACTGTACACAAGATCAACTTGCATGTTGCAGTGAATGATGGTCATAGAATCTTCCCGAAAGAGTGATCAAGTTGACCAGGGTTTTAGATTCTAGAAACTAGGAAAACTAGAGCAGTCTGCGAGATAATGCTTTCGATTCAATCTTACTTTCCATTCTACACTGCATCGCACATGAGATTGTTTTTATTATAGTGATTATTACTGATGGGATTTTGGCCAGAATACTACTGAGAATTGTATTTTCCATGCCCTGCTAAGAAGTTGATTAACTTATGTGAACTACTCGTCTTGCAGACCTTTACGAAGCAAGTCTAACTACGCGGTATCCATATTCTTTGGTGTGTAGACAAACTAGGATCTTGTACTACACTTGACTCGAAACCCAAACGAGTTAATACTCTATTTAGAGCTTTGCCATCAATATTCCATTCTGATGAGTGTCTTTAGAGACCATGTTGGGTTGTTCATTTCTCAAAACCCCATGGATGTTTTGACTCCATCACTTTAACCCTATCGCGTTCGCGCAACATTCAGGGTGAATGGGTTTTGGTGTTGAACGTGGCAGCCTCAAGAGACATTCAGCAGGGTTTTTCAATTGTGCACCGGTTATAGGTTATCGAAGGTAGAGCCAATGCGCTTTGTACGAAAAAAAGAATCGTTAATTAACAGATATATCCATCTCATTTAATTTGGGGATGAATAGCGCCGGTTTTGGCTAAAAAAAAAACACGAGCCGCTCTGTACTAGAAAAAACTATACTTTTAACTCGGTATTGAGAATAAAAGTATAGAGTTTTTCTAGGCGGAATCGCACCTCTGTAGAAAGTCTGGATCTAAAATCCAGAGAACAAGTCGGGTTCCACGCGATCCATCACGGTCCGTGATTCATGGATGTTGGTAGATAATCATCCCGTTGGGAGGAAATCACGACAATGACCTGAAATTTCAGGACGACACAGACGTTTTCGAGAACTTCGTACTACTACCTGTAGTATTATTACTGCTACTGTAGTAATAGATTTTCTTCGTAACTAGTGTGGTCCTTCCCAGTGTATCAAAGTCGCAGTAGAGTGGTGGACATAATGCGCTCTATTATTCCCTTATTTTGTAACGAACCTAGAGTGCAATCGAAAACGATTCCACAGGCTGCTCGTTCTAAACTTGAAACTCGTGCAGACGCCAGCTCGCTTGGTCTGCAACGACGTCATTTTAGCTGTGACGCTTATTTTGCTGCGTTCTGCGCCTTTCGTAGGGTCATCAACTCGTTCAGCCTTGTCACATTGACTTCGAACTTTTCCTTAGGTATGCCATTGACGTATCCCGAGACAGTCAAAGCTTTCTTGTAACTAAAGCCCAAACTTTCAGCGAGGCTTTTGAGCTCCGCGCGATCACCTTTAGTGAGAACCCTCTCTTCGGAGTCATCGACGGCCGCGTAGTGGTGGCGGTGGCTCCTCAGTAGCCGGTGGTTTTGGCCACCCAAGTCAGCCTCTGTGGTCGTCGAGAGAGCTTCGCCGGTAATCAGGATGGGAGCCGCGATCACCACGAAAACTTGAGAGAGACGCATGATTACGCCTGATTTGACTGGTAACTTGAGAGCTAGAGAGCAGATATCAAAGTGAGAGTCGAATCGAACTATGTGTGGCCAGCCACAGCGAGTACAGTACACCTAACGAGAGCATCCGGAACTCATCTAATACATTTGTCGCGATGGTCTTTCGCGCGTTGCTACGACAAAGCACCCGTAGATACTGTACATGGATTAATACTAGTACATGTACCGAGGCCAGCTAAGTCAGGTGCCCTTCTCTGATGACTCAGCTTCAAACCAGGTGATTCACATCTAGTAACGTTATCATACAAGCTTCTAACAAAAGCCATGCGCTTGATGATACATGTATGAAAGGGTTAAAACACATGTAATACATCATAAATTGATACAAATGTAGACGCGTTAACGCGGACACGATCACCTAATGACGGCAATTTGACGCGTAACATGGACTCTTTTAAACTAGTATTTTGACAGAGACTATTGTTACAAACCAGAGAGCCGGTTTGGGGGACGGGTGTCATGAACAGCAAACCTTCAAAATCGGAGGCGTCGGCAGGAAACTGTCCCCTAGCTACGCCCCTAAAAACCCTTTCCTGTGCGTGTTTACCCTATAGGGCCGAGCGGGATCTGACCATGCTTGGTCCTGGGTTTAAGCCCGCGTGCTCCGCACACGGATCTTAAACCACAGTCATTGTTTCGGCTTGCCGAGCGAGTTGGCATTCACCCCCTCCGGGCATTTCAGCAGAAAAGGGCGGGAAGGGGGCAATCAATAGCTCCCATACAAAATGCTAGTATTCCAGTTTGTATCTTTAGTCACTCTCCTAGTATTTTGTTAAATACTAGTTTAAAATAATACTAGAAATTAACACGGTCTGCCTGGGGCGGAGCTCCATACAATATGAGCCCCCCACCCATTACATTTTGCTCTGGCTCCGCCCCTGGGGAAACCCCTACCAGAAATTGGCGTTTTTCGTAACACCCACCAAAAGTGATTCTTACATCAGTTTATAAGCATGTGTCGATAGCATCCCACGGTGTCGAGTTATTATAAATGGTGGTGTTGCAGGCCTCTACGCCGCGTTTGCCGGCGCTGGTGGCGCGTCATGATTGCCGCCCACGTTGTCGCCGTCGCCCGTGTTCGTGTTCGCCGTGTCCACCAAGACCACGTCGTTGTCTCCGTCGCCGCCACCGACCATAGTCGTCTGTCCCGTTGCCACGCGTACGTTCGCCGACGTCGCCACCAAGTTGCCCCTCGCTCCGGACATCAGCATCGTGGCAGGCACCTGCTTCGCTGCCGTGCGAACAGCTTCCGCTTCGGCTACAGCAGCGCGGCGTTCCGCTCGTTCGTCTCTCGCGACGCCCGGGCTGCTCGTTGCACCCGTTTGCGTCATTTCGCTCGTAAGTTTCAAGCTCTTCGTTAGCTTAGCTGTAACACACAAATAACCGCACAATCAATTCGTTTCGTCAGTACCCATTCCGTTCGGTACTTTCGTACCGTCCATTCCGTACACCATCGACTTTCAACGCCACGAGGCCTTCGTTACCGTGGACTCATTCCCTTCGTTAGAACGGTGAAGCCTAGGTCATCGCCCACTGCGGCTTTGCTCGCTCCGTCTGGTTTTACCCAAACTTCGCCCAGAAAGCCACTGTAATGACCACCATGTCGGTGACTTCTGGCACTACGCCGCTAAAGGTCCAACCGAGAAAGAGCTGGTGGCATCGCAGGAAGGTCATAACCCGCGTCCGTCCCCGCTCGCTCGACCACAGACGCCGACCCGTTGGTCGCAGAACGTAAGTAGGAGAACTAACCTCAATCGATGCTGTTGGTTAGGGCCGACCCGTTGGTCGCAGAACCCTACGCGTAGTGAAGTAGTCGTTTAGACGGCACCCGTACCGGTCCAAATTCCAACTGAGCGACGTGAGGCCAACCGCGCACACTGAGCTCCCACCTAGCCGGTCCCTGTCGCCTATACTAAATCATAATCTACTGCTCGAAGTTCGTAAGGTCTCCGTTGTCGTTCCCTGCCAGCCGCTCGTTCCGTATCCAATGTCGACTCGCTTTCGTCGCCGATACTCCGTCCCCGTCTTTCGCCGTGTCTGCTCTCCTGCTTCGATCTTTCATGGTCGTCGTCAACACCGATTCTTCCCAACTTCTACGAGTCCGGTGCCCGTAGTGCTTCCCTCCACAGTCTCTCGCCCTCGCCACCGTCTGCCGAACTGTGCGCCACACCACGCCCGCACTTCAACTACCAGCTATTCGTCACTGGGGCAAGGTTCATCGCTGACATGCCGTGCTCTTCCTCAGTTAAGAGCACGTGCTGTCCACAAACATACCTGGATCTGTTTGTTTGAAAGGATACTTGGCGAGATATTCGGTCGTGTTGTTTTACACTAAGTGTAAGAAGTGTTGTCCAGGTTTGCTCAAGTTGCCTAACTAGCGTGGTAGTCCCGCGATGCGATGTTGTTTGCGAACTGATCTACTTTTTTTTCTCTTTCCGCCTTTATCGCCAAGAGTTAGAAGCCCACCTGAGGTTATTCACGTACGCGCCGCTCGACGGTATCTGGTTATGAGAAAGAGAGCGAAAAGTGCATGCGGAAGTTGGCTCTGTAAGCTGGCATGACGGGTGCGCTCATAATGCACTACAAACTCCTCGTGCTAGTTTTTTTTTTATTCTCTAGCTATCCATTTCTGTAGGTGTCAAGCCAATAAAAAGTGTTGTTTTGCACAGCTAAATCAGTTTTAAGTGCTGTGGGGTTCAACACGCCGCCTGACTCACCAGTAATTCACTACAATATTTTTTTACAACTTGGATAAAAATATTAAAATAGTTTTATCCAAGCTGTACAAATTGAAACTGAATCGCAAAGAACCCAAATCTGAATCAATTCGCCCCACTGATTGCAAACCTCGGGAATATTCATCGAGAGACCACAAGCGGTTTCATTTTAGCGGAGTAGCTCTTTGCACGTAGTAGGTCGGCCGGCGATCGATGCCTGTTCGTCCAAGCTCTAGTCCCGAGAGAGGTGAAGCACCATGCTCAGCCGATGATAGCGAACAAGACCAGTTTCGTCCCACGCCATTCTCTCCATTGTCTTCATTCTTCATCATCCATGAATCAAACAGTAGTGTGATCTCACCAAGTGGAAATACCAGCAGTCCTCCAAAATTACGACGAAAAGGTGACAAAAGTAAAATTCCTGGCCGTAAGTCGTCATCGGGGCTACGAAAGAAGGAACTGAGATCGAAGACGCCATCGAGTGCGCCATCCAGCAGCAATACACCAGCAACTCTGAGAACTTTAGTCGATGAACATCGTAACGATGAAAATGAAGACGACCCAACCCACGTACAAAGTGAAGTGCAAGTTGGTAATGATCAACCTCCAACGACGAAGAAGCGTGCAATGGAGCTGTCGATACTGAATCGATGCGGATCCGCTCCAGATCTGCCCATGTGGAGCCCTCTAAGTGCAAGTGTGTATAGCTCCTCGAAAAAGCGAACACTGCAGGGCAATACGAGCGGTGCTAGTCCTCATCTTGCAACGTTACAGCGCAGTCGACTAACCCCTTTGCCTGTTAAGAAGCCAGATCCCTTGCTGGACAACGTCGAGGAAATTGATACGCGTCAAAGAATGCTCACCGATGAACTAGATTCGGTACCCCTGCAGTCGAAGGGCCCTCTACTCCAGGAAAAAATGTGTCAGGATGCGCATACCATTTCGTTCTTGAAGCAACGATTGGTGACACTCGAACGGGAAGTCTCAGCTAGTACCAAGTATCGCTACACAACTGAGAAGCAGATTGCCCAGCTTAGTCTTGAGAACCAACGACTTCAAACTGAGAAACTGCAGCAGCAAGCAAGCATTTATGAACTTGACAAAGCGGTGCTTAAGCAGCGTCACGAATACGACAAACTCTCTGCACGCTATGCTGCAGTGTACGCCAGTCTCCAGAAACTCGTGGACCAACAGGGAGGCGCTTCTGATAACTCAGCTCAGCAGAGTGCGCTCCAGGCACTAGCACGAGAGAATCAAAATTTCTTGCGAAAACTTCGGGTATGGACTTCATGCTTGATCCGAAACCTTTTTTGTAGCTTCTGACGTCCATATTGTGATTGCAGGTCTTGGAAGCGCGTCATGCAGAGGACAAGACGCTCACGTCAAACCAAGACAAGAAGATCAAACGTCTGAAAGCCGAGCTCGAAGCATTGCGCCATATGCACGAAGCCAAAAATCGAGAAGATGACTTTGATGACTCAGTCAGTGATACGGATCAAGTTTCTCGCTTGATCAAACCAAAGAAGCGCGCAGAGAGCGACAGTAATCACGGCGGGCGACCCAGCAGCGCATCGTCAACTGTATCCATCACATCGTCAACTCCAAGGAGGGCCGGATCATCAGCAAGGGTGAATCTACAAGCGTCAGTACTCGGTACAGCTAGCCATCTCGTGACGGCTGAAGCCTATCAGTACATCGATCCCAGCATCCTAAAGGTACTCGAGAAGGTGGACTCGCAGTTCAGCATCACCAACGCCATCAACTTGTCAGTTGTGCTCAAGAAGTGGCTCAACAGTTGCGTCCACATCGTGTGCTCCACTCACCTCCCGACAGTTCTGCAAACGTAAGTTCCTGTTGTTCAACCGTGGCCCTTGCGTTCTGTTCCGCTAACTTGTGGTGCGTCTTTCGTGACGTAGACTGTTGAAACGCACGTGTGACCTGTTGCATTGTGAGCATGCGGCTCTCTTCGTTGTTGACCACGCTGCCCGCAAGCTCGTTGCCTCATGTTCTGAACGGGGTCCTGAACGTTGGGAATTGCCACTAGACAAGGGAATCGCAGGATACGCTGCACGTCGCAACATGCTTTGCAACGTGCATTGTGCCAATGACGATCCACGGTTCTACAGCTCAACAGACTCCATCACAGGTACGCCAACTCGCGAGGTTTTGGCACTTCCGATTGTACACGAGCTCCAGCTTCAACTCGAGGATCACGTAGCCAACGGAGGAGACAGCAATCGCGGAAAGACGAACAATTTAGGCGTCTTCGCAGTTCTTCGAGTCTGGAATACTACTCACCAGAAGCCATTCTCTGCCAACGATCAAATCCTTGGCTGTCTGCTGGCGATTCAAGCAGGGGTCATACTTCGCCAGACAGCCGTGACCAAGACGCTGCAAAAGATAAACCACAAAATGCACCAGATCTTGCAAATGCCGAGCGAGATTGTCGCCAAGGCTTCAACTTCGCAGCATGCAGTCAAGTCGCAGAATTCAGAGAGTACTCCTAATCGGACGCCACCGTCACCAACGCCATCGGAATTGCCAGATACCCCATCACTCTCATCGCTGGTGCAGCTTGTAGCTGTGGCGCAGAACGAATTAGGGGAGTGTCTGGGCATCAAGCAGCTTCGCATCTTCATCCTGGATACTGCTGCTAACAAGTTGTGGCACGTGGGTGATGAGTTGTCGCATGACTCGAGTGACAGCAGCTCTCCAGCCGTGGTTCGCCGGTATGTGAGCGCTCAAGCTTCTCTATGCGCACTACTCCTGCGCAGTGACGCTACAGCAATTGTACTTTCAGAGCCGTCAGCAGAAGCAGCCTTTAACGATACGGTAGATATCCCTGGCGGCGCTCGTGGATTGTACCTCGTACCGATTCTTTCGCCATGGGGAAATGGGGCGCTGCCATTTGGAGTGATGCAGGTCTCTCGAGTAGCTAAGGCGCGCTTGTCAGCTTCACCATTTGCACTCACAGCGTCAGAAGGTGGAGGACATCGTATCATAGCTGGATCAGTAGCTGATATCGTTGTGAACAACGAACGCGAAGCAGCACAGCAGACCGAAGACCGACTGATGCTTGAGCTGCTTGGCATCTTCTGTCGTGTCTTTGCCGGTTTACTGCACCACGTTGCTGCCCAGCAGCTCTACGATTCTTGTCCACCGGATATACTGCAGGCACAACTTGCAACTCTAAACGAGCGCCTTTCTGGTCTTGCAGAGAGCAGAAGAGAAGACGAAGATGAAGATGGCTGTGATACACTGACACCCACAACTCCTTTCCCTGAAGTTGACCGCACCACGAGCTCCCGGCGAACTGGCCGGCACGCGTCCGTTGCTACAGTTCTTGCCATGACTCCGCCTCAACTTGATGGCCGACGCGTGGCCTCTGCGGACCCAAAGCACAAGACAGGACCGGAATCCCGTCGTGCGGCCTCTTCGCCGGCCAAGAGTTCCTATTCACCCACAGTCGATACGTCCCGTCAACACGCACTTGGTGCTATGGAGAATCTTGAGATCAGCGATGGAGTCTTCCCTGCTCCTGCTGCAAGCGATGATAGCACTACTGACGCTGCCTTACCAAACACAGTCGTCGACGCTAAGGCAGACGATATCAGCGCGAATGATGACGAGAACAGAGATGCAGAAACAATCATACCGGAATCGGAGCCCAACGATCCTGAACTTTTTGCACCAGTGCAACAAGAAGCAGTAGAAACTGCAACAGAACCTTGGCCGGCAGGTTTCGACACTACAGAACTTTACAACCCTGTGGATGCTTCTGCTCCACTCCCAGAAGACTGGACCACCGCTACTGTCGACGGCAACGGCTATGAAGAGCAATTTACGGCCGAAGGCCAGGGATACACTTGGGGGGACGGTGGCGTCTACGATCCTACCTTGTGGCCCGCCGAAGAAAACGCTGACACCTACGCGGAAGGTGAGGCGTGGGGCTACGGTGTCGTGGATGATGGAACGTTGGCAAATGAAGACGAAGACGGCGCCAGCAGGAGCAGGGGTAGCCACATATCTACCAACTCCGCTTACGCCATTGATCTGCACTTATCGTCTAGAATGTCGAGTGCTGACACTGATCAGCCAAGTGGCGCGCTTTGACAACAGTAGGGACTCGAAGAAGAAGCGAATTTAGCCTGTTCTTGAATATAGAGAGGATCAATCAATACTCACAAAATGGACAGAGATCACCCTCTAGAAATCCTTGCTACCTTCAAATCCCGCCAATACGCACCTATCCGATGGATCTTCGCGGAGAATTTTGCTTACCTGTGTTGAGGTGCTTCTTGCAGTAGATGACTTGTTGGCTGGGCAGTTGTCTCGCTTCTTACTGGCGCTCGCAATCTTTAAGTGATGTGTTGCGAGTAGCGCAAAGCTTGCCAAAGTGGCGAACAGTACGCCGGAATGCGCGTTCGTTAGCAGCGCTGAACAGCTCACTCTGGAATTCCTGTGCTTCGTCTGGTGTAAGGAAGTTGACCGCTGCTGTTGCAAATGTGCCTGCTGTGGCCTGCTCAAACCATTCCGCAATCCACTGCTGGAGCTGCGGGCCGTTGACCTTGGCAAGCTGCACCAATACTCCTGCCGCCGATCCGTAGTCCGCGTCCACCCGTGAAGGCGACATGGCACCAAGAACAACACCCCGTAGCAGATAACTTACCAGCATTTTGTTGCTATCCTCGAGCACAGCGCTATTAGATGCACACAATGAAACAAGCTTCACGCGTGAATCGTCGGTCTGCGACTGCACGTAGACTTGCTCCAAAAAGCACAGTACTGCCTTATTGGCGTCATTGTGCGAGATAGCGAGTGCTGACACAGCACACGAGAACACACTCGTCATAAGGGGTCGACTCTGTCCACCAGCAATGCCCGAAGAAGCGGGTACAGATGAGGCGAGTACTTGCGGCACACAACGAACAGCGCGCTCCATGAGGAAAAAGAACTCTTCCACTACGTCTGGTCGCCCTTCCATGTCGTTCACACTCGCAAAAATGGGCGTCGTTGTCTCAATTAGCGTAAAGAGCATTCGCGCAAACAACGGATCCATCTCCGCTGAGCTGCTGCCGTGGGAGAAGAACTTGAGCACCATGCTAGCGGTGTACAGGTAGGAGGACTTGGGCTCTGCCTGGTAAAATGCCAGCAAATTGTCGACAAGCTGAGGCAGCAGAGGCGTAATATGTTCACCACACGTCCGAAGAATGCGCTTGTAGCAACGGCACACGCGTTCCACAAGTTCGTCGTGGCCGCGATAGAGAGCCAACATTTGATTGAAGAGCGGCCACAACTGCTCCGTGAGCATCACCAGCGGGTGCTTCTCCCCCTGAAGCTTTGTGATATCGAGGTACTCGTACAGACACATGAACCGCAGAAGCTCGTTAAGCGCGACCTGCACATGGCTTTTGGCTGAAGTCGAGGCAAACAGGGTAGTGAGCCGCTCGCCAATACCCTTCATAACCTGATCCAAGACCGAGAGGATCCGCGGTATATCATTCGAACTCGATACACCAGTGCAGATGCCCTCAAGAATTAGCACCTGGTCCTCAACAGCCATGAGTTCATTCTGCTCAATGTGCAGGTAGAAGGCTACGATGTCTCCTCCAAGCATTGACCAGCAGTCCATGGCCAGCGCACGCACCGCTGAAGCTGCGGCTCGCGCCACCTCCCACTCGCCGTAACGAGGATCTCCAGCGCTCTTCGCCACGCAAGTGTTGAGGAAACCCACTTGGGCTGAAAGGGATGTCGGGTGTGCACGCAGCCACTCTGCGTAACGCGACACGATCAGACACGACGTGTAGCAAATAGCAGGGTGATCCGCGAACTGCGGAAGATGTTGGAAAATCAGTGAAATCGGCGCATCCAGAGCTTCAGCGTTCGTTTTGGTTTTCTCCACCTCGCGCGCAATCGATCGGAAGCAATACAAATGAGCCTCCACCGCCTCCCAGCTGCGCGTTTCAACCGGCGCCTGGAAAATCTGGTTCAGTCCATTCACACAGTGCTGAAGAACAGCTTCAACTCCAAGTAGTTGGCAGCAGTCACGCAGAATATCTCCCAGTTCCTGTCGAAAACCTTTAAAGTCCTGTCGCTTGTCCGATGGTAGAGTCGGAAACTCCTCCCTAAACTGAAGTTTTTGCATACACAAACCTGCCAGTCTCTCCAGTCGAGGTTTATACTGCGCCAGAATCGCCGGCGTGACACGACGCTGCAGCTCCTCCAACAACCTGAACCAGAACGGGATCGTCACATCCGCCACTTCCGCCTCCTGGTAACTCATGCAGTCTAGCAGTAAATCCACCAACGCCACATGGTCGTTTCCAGCTCCATGTTGTTGCAGTAGTAGCTCCAAATATGCCTCTCCCATCTCCGTGAAAATCCGACAAAGTCCCAAACACGAATCCACATCCTCCGCTTCTGCCGCAGCACCAAAAACTCCTCGTAACGACAATAACCTCGGTGCCAGCCATTGCACCACCAAATTGTTATGAGAGTAGGACTTTACAACTTCCACAGCTAAATCCACAGAAACGTCAAACAATTCGTCACGAGCTAAAAAGCCCAATAACGAGTGCAGTAGTGGGTTACGCACCACCACCTCTGCGTTTACTCTCACGTAACGTAACCAGCTCGTCAGTGCACGTAACACCGTCTCCTGTGTGTCCCCATTGTCCGACCAAGTGCCCATTTTACTAGCCTCGTGCATCAATTGGGGCAGCAATTTGTCCAAAATTGCAGGTGCCCAGGCGTCCACTTCGTCCTGCATTCTCTGTCTAATGCTGCGTTCGGTTAAAGTGTCCACTTCCTCGACTAGTAGCAGTAGAAATTCAGCTAGTACGTTGGGGGTTACACTATTTTGGGTCAAGTGTAACAGAGCGTACCCCACTACACTTTGGCCGTTGCACTGGGCGTAACTCTCCCGGACCACCGCGAGAAGTTGACTCGTGTTATTACCTGCATCTTGAGTGTCTTGGAGCTTGAGATCCTGCGGCTGGAGACGTGGGAGGGCAGCTACTAGAGCGAGCAGTAACTGCGTAACCACTATTTTCGGTAAATTTGTGCCGCAGGATAACCAGGTTACGAGGCGCTTGGTCCAGTTACTCGCGTCCAAAGTTGAAGCGGAGTGTTGACGACGCAGCTTATTGGCCAATGTCTGCGCCGAAAAGAAGACAGCGGGGACATGATCCGAATTTAGCGTTACGGAATTATGTCGCGCGACAGAAGTCCGTAACAATTGGTCCAGAAGCGACGCACACACGTCGAAGGCTGCGGGCGTGAGCTGGAAGCCCCGTAGGAAGGCGTCGGCCGCCTGCGTCTCCTGTGGATCCGTTATGTGCGGTGCATACAGAGAGCTTAGGGCTGCCAGCACCACGGCCTCCAGTTGGGCGCCTTCCGTCGGAGCTGGTGAAGCCATCTCCGATCCTTGTGGTTTTTTTGGTTGGAGTGGTTTACCGTTATCTTGTGTTTTGTATGGTGTATTTCATGTCACTAATATGGATGTCACTTAGATGTAGCCATGTTTTAGGAATACAGTCTGTATCCATTTCCCTTACATGTCGGTCAGTACAGGTATCCATTTTCACTTTGACTTATCCATTCCGATGCTAACGTATGTGAACTTAGTGTTACAGTTTTCTGGGTTCGTTGTGTGATTTATCGCTTGATGAAGCTTTCAAATTTGGGTCCATCGAGTTGTTGGATAAATCGTGGGTCTGTGAGTATATGGTGAAAGACGGTAGTCGACGCTAATAATTGATGTCCGTCGAATCATTTCGGATTTCAGCAACACGGCGATGGCGGACAGGAAGAAGAAACCTCACCAAAACGTGTTTACGCGGCTTGTGGGCGCTCTGAAAACGGAGTATAATTTGTGCCACCTCAAGGACTATCCTGGAGTGGAGTTGGGGCAGTTGAATCAGCACGTGAAGGAGATCGGTCCATTGGTGAACCCTGTTTTTGGTGAGCAACCGGCGTTCTTCATCGACGAAGACCGCTTCATTCCCTATCGAATGATAGTGTATGGCAAAGCAAGAACTTTTGGGCGAATGGGCCAAGTGGTCTGATGAAGGAGGTAGTGTTACAACTTCGAAAGGAACATTCATTTCCGACACTGATGTTCGAATGCCGGACATCGCGTACATGCCTCGCGATACCGACAGTGGCTTGTCAACTGCGTCAATGTGGATGTATCATGGTGACCCCTTCATTCCCAGTGTCGTGGTTGATATTGATAACCTTTCTGGTGAAGGTTCTCAATTCAGCGCTCTTGATCGCAAGATGCGCAACGAATACTTCCAGCATGGTGTCCGGTTGGGTTGGTTGATTGATCCCCGCCCAGACAGCTGCAAGATGTACGAGTATTATCTCAACGAGAACGGACAAGTGCAATGCCCAGATAATATTGAGTGGAGAGAGCTCGATGGTCGTGATGTTCTTCCCGGACTCATCATTCACGCTCTTGAGCTGCAAATGGTTCTGAGCCCGGATACGAGACCTTTGTCAGTTGCATATGATCTCGTGTGTCCATATCAGAATCCACAACGGTTCATATCTCCTGGTGAATTTACTGCCCATGCCGAGTGGCACCGACTACAGCTAGCCACGGCGGAATTTGTGGCGAACTAGTGTGTCAATTACAAGCCGAGTCCAACTCTCAACTGCAGACCGCCATCGACAAACCACAACGTCCTCCCCCTCGTCTAGCGCAATTCAGGTACGGAACGTCTTGTATCACGCAACTGCGTTGCTTTGACCGTGCTTTCACGATGTATATATGGTTTGTACATGTACGTAGCAGCCAACCGTCATTCATGCCATTCAAGCTTGCATTCAAAATTTTAAGGATTAAGCACGCAAAAAGACATATTCATTCCCCAGTTTACTAAGTTAGTAAACCAGGATAAAGAATGTCGTGATGCATGAAGCTACGACGTCATAGTTGACGAAGAATAGCGCGTAAAAAATAAATAAAAAAGGAGATCCACTCGCATCACTCGGGATTGTTCATGGAAAATGGAAACGTAAGTCCAAGGAAATTATACAAATGGGATGTAGGTTTCAGAACACACGCAATTAAACCGCTTTGGCCTTATGCCATTATTCACCTGGTAGGCTGTTTTTAGGTGAAAAATCTATAAATCCCAATTTTTCGTTGTGGGTGGGTGGATGCCAACATTTGAACTTTTCGATGCTAACGTGCTTGAGTTTGGTGACGAGACTCTGTGCAATCTGGAGCAGAATATGCGTTACATCTCCAGTTTTCTCGGCCCGTCGTGTGACTTGTCGCTTAGTGAGGCCTGTAAATTGGGGTCCATTGAGCTCTTGGACTGGATCTGGGTCTCTAGTCTCATTAAAGTCTCAGATCGAACGTCTCGATGGTCACTGCACCATTATCTTCGTTCCGATCCTCACTATTATCGATGGCAATTCACTAAATCGTTGTTAGTTGCAGTTGAACGTGGAGATTTGATTATCGCTAAGTGGTTGTTTGAGCATTTCAAGAGATGTGAAGCCCCGTCTAGTGTAGTGGATACAGCAGCGGAGAACGGACATCTCAAGGTGCTGCAGTTTTTACTGCCATTCACAGCAAAATGTACGAAATATTCGATATGGAGTTCTGGAGAAGTCAATGTGGTCTACTGGGGAGATCAAGTGATGGTGAAAGCTGCTGAAAATGGACATATTGAGGCGGTGAAATGGCTGTATGAGAACCAGGTTCATGGTGTCGAATCAACGAGTCCGACTTATTGAGCTCGCCCTTCATAGCGGCGACTTCGACCTTGTCTACTCCCCACAGACGTGTTCTGGTTTATGACCAGTTGTGTCCTAGCCCAGAATTGATCGAATGGATGCTGGAAATGGGATATTTACTTCGGAATGAGTTTGTGACTGCGTCTGCAATCCGCGATCTGGCCAAAACTGGGCACTTAGAGCTGATGCAGCAGATCTTGCTACTGCACTCGCCTCCTACTGACGACGATGAACCATGGATGGAGGATTGGTGTGAAGCATTGAAAATTGCATGCAAACTTGCCAATGACCAAATGGCTCGTGGAGACTTCAAAAGGCTACAAGGCTCGTGGATGGCATATCTACCAAAAGAGGTTGATCAACGTTCTGTTGCGTGACGTGGCAGAAGGAGGTAATCTGGAGTTGAGCTGAGGACTTGTATGGATATACACGCAATGACCATTTGAGCACAGTAAAATGCTATTGCACGTACACAGAGCAAATAGAAGCTGAACGTGCTGTGAATGAAGCTGCAATATATGGACAAGTGGCAGTGTTACAACTATTTCACGAGATGGATGCGACGAATTCGACTGGATCTGCGCGACAAAAGCGAATATCAACACCTACAACCGATACGTGGTGGCTAGATTCTAAAATAATTTGGTACGTAGCTTATTGCTAGCGGTCCCAAATGGCTCCATCGTGATCGACCAGTTCGACTGTTGCCTGATATCATTGATAAAGCAGCGGATGGTGGGCATTTGGAAATAATGCAATGGCTGTACGCTAATAGATACGACAGTCGGACAGCTACGGCAATTGTCTGCCAGCTCGAAATGGCGATCTGGAGATGTTGCAATGGCTTCATTTAAATAATCCATGGAGCTGTACTGCGGGTGTGATGCATGTGGCCGCTAGAAATGGCTTCTTGGAAATGATCAAGTGGCTGTATGCAAACCGCTCAGAAGGGTGTACGAGCGAAGTGGTTGAAGATGCCGTGACCTGTGGTCACTTACGAATTGCTCGTTGGCTACATGCGCATTTTCCTGACACTGTTCCAGATTTCCGACAGACAAAATTTCTGACCACTACGCTGACAGTATCACACAGGAGGTTGCTACAAGGATCAAGGAGTCTTTGCTAAGCACCATCACACAGGCAGACCCCTTCACGTTGTGGCTTGGCTGAAAGAGAAGTACCCGCAGAATGGACAGTAGGAAAAATTGATTTCGAGATCATGGCGACTTGCGTGCGGCGGTTGAGATAGGGTCAAACGCCTAGGGTAATTAGTTGGAATCGACCCAGTGTAGTGGGCCTCTACTTTCCAAGAAAATGCCTCCACAGTCGTCGGACACCATGATGCACGCCATTGATGTAGCTGAAGACGGCCACGCCAAAGAACACGGGCCACTCCATGTGAAGACCCCGAACACGACTCTCCCTAAGACCGATGAAGGATTTCCTCGAGATAAGCCGACTAATCGTCCGTTGTCCCCCGTGACGAAGATTTTGTTCCTGGATGGAATTCGTGGTGCTGCCGTCGTGTGTGTGGTGACCCAACGCTCGGGATATATGCACGACCTCTTCATGGGAGTTGTTGGCGTCGACGCATTTTTCGTGCTGTTTTCTTTCTTGTTGACCATGATTTTTATGAAGAAGAGCATCAAGCTGATTGCAAAGGTGGCGTCCTACCCTGATCGACAACTTTTCGAAGCGCTTTTTCCGAGTTTATCCACTGTTCGCATTATTGTCGATCGCGCTGTGGTTGATGTCGTTCGAGTACAAGAACCAATACTACCTGGTGAAGAAGCCCGAGAGGCATCATCATTCATTCCGCTTCGGGCTCTAAACTTGTGCGTATACTTCACTATTGCGGCTGAGTGAATGATTTAAAAGAAAGAAATAGTTTAGAAACTCGAAAGAACACCTCTGGTCGTTGGGCTGACGTGTGTGAGGTTAGTTCTACATGACAGACAAAACGATCGGATCTACAAAATTATTATCGTTTGTAGTTCTCACGAAGTCGCGGCTGAATAAGGCGATTCGGCGAAGGTGAAGTGGTTGTTCGATCATTTTCTCGAATGCGCAAATTTTATTGAGAATTGAAATTGGCGCCCGATATACATGCAGTCTATGTTGCTGGTCAGCGTTGGTAGGCAACACGGTGTCTGCCATGGAACTGCAGCACCTTGATAGGGAGTATCAGCCACGCAGTGGTAGCGACGACTATAATCGGGACTATCGCACTATAGCAGGAGCGATGAAGATGAAGAGTGGAGACAAAAACATCGCCAATGGCATCGCTCGCAGATTTGTACCCAACAGATTTTCTGATTTTGGATAGGTATGATTTGATTTCAACAAAAATACCTGATACTTCAACCTCCTGAACATCTGAAGATTTATTCCTCCTCAATGGGATACCCTGGGTAATTATCCTCCAACCATTACTCTATCAGGTAGTCGCCTGGTCTGGCGGCGTCGCCCGAGTAGTTGTACTTCGCCTCTTGACCAAACTCAGTGGTGAAAATGTCGGGACAATTCACTCGCAGAAAAAACAGCACGTCGAACTGGTTTTTCGAGTGAAACCAAAATCGATTATTCGGTGGGGCGAGATTCGGAAACTTAGAGCGAAGCCAAAATGCCACTCGCAGGTGTCCATTGCTTATGGCATGACTGAAAGCACGATACGTGCACCCTTCCGAGCGGTTTGCATGTAGCCACTTCACTACCCCCAAGCGACCAGTTTTGGCGGCATCATCCATCGCTCGCACGGTGCAACCAACTTTGGTGTTTGCGTGCAGCCATTTCACTACCTCCAAGTGGCCATTTCTGGCAGCATTATCCATCGCTCGTTCGGTGCATTCAGTGTTGGTGTTTGCGTGCAGCCACTTCGCCACTTCCAAGTGGCCCTTACCAGCAGCGTTGTCCATACCGTTGGGTGTCCAATCTCGGTATCTATTGGCGTGGAGCCATTTCACCACTTCAAGATGTCCACTACCTGCAGCTGAGTTGAATGCTGCAATCGATCGCGCCCACCAAATGCTCGTCGTTTCGATTTTTCTCCGCTTTGAAGCGGTCTCCTCAGCACCAAAAGAAGTATTAACCTCTTCAAACCGGGAGCCTGCATAATGCATTTTAAGCAAAATGCTTATCCTGCATTATGCAGGTTAAGACCTATAATGACTTGGCTTTTGTATACCAGAAATTTCTGCAAATCCTTGTCAATACAAACGTCAAGATAAAAATAACCCTAGGTGCGTCGACGCTTTGTGCACTTTGGGTCGGAGCAGGTACACATGACGAGCGACGAGAGAAGGGAAGTTTTTCCAAAATAGGATATAAAAAATTACAGGTTTGTGTGGATTACATAGATACCTCATTACTTTATAAAGGTGATTTTTCCCGCCCTCTCAGACACCACTCATTCGAGAATCTGCGCGCCGGGGAGAGAAGCCGAAGGAATCGCCAGTTATGGTCGCCGTGCGCGGCAAGTACGTCAGTACTGACCGTATTCGTTTCGGCTTCGTGTAAGGGAGCTGAAGAAACTGGGATGGACTGCTGTGCGACCGCGAGCGCGTGACTTGGATCCGACGTGGAAGTATGTGAGGCCAGGCGCGGACGCCAACGGCTCGAAAGGCGTCGACTACTTCCAGGGCGAAGAAAGCTGCTCGAGTACTACACGCAAGGTACTGCTTGTATTGCTGGCTTACTCTGTACAAGGCTAATCGATGTGTATTTCACTGTATTGGATTTGTAGCTTCAAAGGCCCCTGCAGCGACCACTACGACTCGACTGCCGGTCCCAGTCGCAAGTTCGGTTGCTGCTGCTGCTCCTGCACCAGCCCATCCGCCGCCAGCGCTTGACACTCCGCCCCAGCCGACCCCTGCGACGACACCAGCACCTGCTGTTCAACCAGGATCCCGTGCGGCTGCGAAGAAAGCTCGGAAACCGCGTAAGACTTGTGCCGCGAATCCGAAGCGTACGCCTCGCCGTCAGTGTAAGTTGATCCTGTATATGCACGCTATCACATTCAGTCTAACATGAGCTTATGGTGCATATGCGTTCTTCAGCAAGCGTTGGGTCTGGTTCTGATGAAGACCAGGTTTCACTATCTGACAGTAAGCCACATGCATATGCTGGATATGCAAACATGTATATGCAGTCTAACATAACCTTGTTCCATGCAGACACGTTGCCTGACTTGGATGAAGACAAGGCTCCTATCCCGTCGAGTGCTGTTCCTCAACCGCTTATTCTTCATGGGCCACCTGGCGGAGAAGACACTGCTGATTCTATGGACGATGAGTTTTCTGTTGTTGAATCGGTCGAAGACGATGAAGGACCAGGTACATCTGCATATGCAGTTTATGGTATCGTGTATTATTCACGCTAACGTGTTATCTTGCATATATGCTATAGATGTACTTGCGGACTCAGCAGACAACCTGAACAACGGCGATCCTGGCCAGAATGCAACTGAATACGGTGTACTCGACTCTAGAGACGAAGCTGCACTGGATGACGTGGTACTGACACGGAATCCGACTGTGACGACTGGGTGTCTGATGTGAGCGCCGATGATGGCTCTGACGTCGATCTCGAGCAGGACGCAATGGATCTTGACATGGCAAAGGAGTTCGTTGACCAGTATGGGGGATCTGATGCTGTGTTAGCGGGTCAATTGAAGGGTAAGGCGTTGCGTGAGTTTTCTTGCAGCGGATGGGGACCGATCGAAGAACCGGATGTCTACGCCGAGTTGCAGAAGCCGTACGTACCTGTGGATAATGATCGAAGCTATCCTGGGCTTCGTCAAGGATACGCAGGCCCAACACCTGAAGTCATGCAGCGTGGTGACTCGTCAATGGCGTTATTCTTCTACTTTCTGCCTGTTGCTTTGCAGCAACATATCGCTATCTGCTCGAACAAATACCAGCGCGATATGCTGGAGGCGCGTGTGGATGATGCGTACAATCGCCACAAGCGTCGGCGACGTGGCAATTCAGGGGTGAAGAAGAAGACGCGGCGTGACGTGCAGCAAGAACTACAAGCCGTTGCTCCTATCAAACCGCACGAGCTGTGCCGGTTTATTGGACTCCTAATTGCTCGCTCTATCTGTCCAAATCGAGAGAAGCTAGCTAATCACTGGAAAACAACTGATGAGGGTGCGCTTCCACGAGGAGCATTCAATTCCGTGATGTCTCGTGACAGATTCATGGATATCTGTCGCAATCTACACTTCAACGACAATGACGATCCCCGCGCCCAGACAGATCGAGCATGGAAGATATGGAAGGTGGTTGAAGTGTTGCAGCGAACCTTTCGTGAAGGGTATGTGCCTCCTGCTGAGCTATCTTTTGATGAAGCAATGCTACCAAGTCGCAGCAGCTTCAACAAGACGAGGATGTACATGAAGGCGAAGCCGCACAAGTGGGGCACGAAGTTGTTCATGTAGTGCAGCGCGCTCACTGCGTACTGCATCAGGTATTTGTTTTGGCTCTAAGTTTTGCTTATCGTGAATTATTCACTTTACTGATGCAAATTTGTGTCTCGATCCCTGCATATATGCAGGTTTGAAGTCTATTGTGGGAAGAAGAAGCACGCCAGTGATAAGTCGAGTCTAGACAAGAAAGAAAGACCCGCCGCCGTCGTCCGCAACCTGCGAGCTGTCTTGGGGGCACTGTTTCTGCCGCGGAGCGACTTGTTGTCGTTGATCGGTTCTATACATCTGTGGGGCTGGTTATTCAGTTGCTGGTGATGGGATTTTACTGTGTGGGCACTATCATGACAAACCGTGTCGGCTCCTGAAAGGAGATTGTGAGCAAGAAAAAATCAAGACCAAAAGGCGTAATGAGGGGGACATGCAAGATAGTAGAGTCGACTCAGGTGCCGGGCTGCATGCCATTAGCTGGATGGACTCAAAGCCTGTGCATTTCTTGGCTTCAGGGGGTAGCGTGGAGCTGGATAGAGTCGTCCGCAGGTAAAAGTCAGTCGAGCAGCATGAGGTCGTGGCCCCGTGCGTTATCAAAGATTACCACAAATACATGGGGGAGTTGATGTGCACGACCAGTTGCGCTTACAGCGCTATTCCATCCAGCGCGCAGTGGTATTTCGCAAGTACTACAAGAGTCTGGTGCTGGGGTTGATCGATCTTGCTATCGTGAATAGCTACATAGTGCACAAAGCCAACCACAAGTCCAAGTCTACGCGTGCTTTGGCGCATGTGAAGGTCATGAAGCGACTTCACTTGGAGCTGATCCAGCATATGTATGATGGCAACACGTTTGGACCCGCGGAGGCGGTTCCTGCAGCAACGGTCGCGGCGACGGGTCACGCGACAACGCACGTAGCGCAGTAGTGGACGAGTGGCGGAATCAAGATACACAGACCAAGCGACGTCAGCGTGCCTGCAAGGTGTGCTTCTTGATGATAGACGCCAAGCCGCACACGACGACCTACTACTGCTCTACCTGCGACGAGAAGACTCCTGTCTACCTGTGCATGCGTCCTCGGCACAATATTCGTGTGGTGATGATGACTTGCTTTGACGTGTGGCACACGGAATGGAAGGATGGCAAGCTTCGACTGTCAAGTCAGGACCGACGCATACGTATGCGTCCTGCAACTCCCGAAAGATGGTGGATCGCGCAAACGACAAAGAGCGGAGACGAAATGATAACCGACATATGCAGGGTAAGCTTTCCCTTAAGGTGAATAATTGCAACCGGTTCTTTTGATTCCTTTTGTAGTGTTCACTCGTTTCCGGGGTCAATGATGGAGCTGTGGTGTGTCATCCGTTGAGTTGCTCTACGAGTTCAGAGTCGAGAGTTGTGACTCCATGTGTTCTTCTATATTGGCTTTTGTATGGGCCGACTCACGCGCACATTGATTGCACCCCTGAAACAGCCTGTGCACTGAAAATTAGGGGTGACCACCTTCTTCTGCCGAAAAATGTATATGGAACTGAGTATGCCTTCAAATTTTCTAAATTTGACACGGCGCGCCGCAGTCAAGCCGAGCCACGCCTGTCCGTGAATCACCACGTGTTGGGAAGGTGGCATCCTTATCACGTCTATATCCTGCATAATGCACTCTGTCACGTCAAAAGGATGCCAAAATATGCTATCTAATATGCAGTTTGGCCCGGTTATATCGGCATATGTTTTGTAGACTATCTCTGCAACGAAAAAAGTATACAAACGTCAAGTCAAATTAACATGCATATGCTAGTTAAGACATCTCAAAATCAGCCGGTTTGAAGGGGTTAACAGCAGTGCATCAATCGCGGATCCTGAACGTGTAGAAACTTCAAAATTTCCATGTGGCCATTCCGTGCTGCTTCAACTACCGCATTTTCGACAGATTTGCGGCTGGAATACATGCACGACGAGCTGCGCTCCAACAATAACTTGACACAGTCCAAGTGACCCCCCTTAGCTGCGGCCGCTACAGCGTGTGAGTATAAATCGTCGCAGCCTTGGTCGAAATGTTTCGACCAGATACGCTACCAGCTCAGCGTTGCCATTTCCTGCTGCATCCCGGAGAAGATCGTCAAACATGTCATCATCCTTTAAACTAGCGCACGCTTCAGGACCAAGCGGGTGCCCTATCATCCATTTCACCATCGGAAAGTTGCCACGACTGCATGCAAGTCCAAGCGAAAACTTCCATTCCCTTAGCCACGGAGTGATCTTTCGACTCTTGTTCCGCGGCCGTGCAACTCGTTGCATGAGGTCCAAGTTGCTATTCAGAGCTGCCGTCACAATTGCACACGCACCAAAGTCTTGATACTTTTTCGCGTCGTGCCTTTGAAGTACCCACTCGACTGCTTTAGGCTGCGCCATCTCGTGCATATACTCCAAGATCTTTCGGTCCGCAGGCATCAGATACTCTGCGAACTCCATGGCTCCATCATTCACAGCGACTCCAATGATATTCTCCAACTCCTCCTCAGTGCTTTCGTATGATGTGTATTCCTTAGCCACAGTGCAACCTCATAGTGACGGGAACGAACAGCAGCCTCCATTGATCGACCTCCCCACCTAACTGCGTTGCCAGGACCATCCCAGTCTTCAGGCAGATCTGAAACACTTTCAAACCACGAATCTTCACCACCCTCACCATAACTCATTTGAACGATCTCACGATTGAAATCCCATCCTGCGTCATTGTTGAGCATAAATAAACTCTAGAATTGAGAGATGTCCATTTCCAGCAGCCTTCATGACAGCTTCTGAAGGTACTTGACAACCTGAAAAATGGGTAAATAACCACTCGATCATTTTCAGGTCGCCCCGACCAGCTACAACTTGAATTGCTTTGTGAAATTGCCACTGATAATAGTAGTCTTCGGATCGTAAAAAGTTGCACAAAGTCCATCCTGACGTCCTATCGGATTCACTTGTAGGACTACTGTCCCAGTCGAGTAGTACAGTTGATCCAAGTTTGCAAGCTTCAGTTAGGGAAAGGTTGGATGATGGGCCAAGGAAAGTGGAAACAAGAGGTCCGATATGTGGTAAACTTGCAATATCAGGATATCGACGTAGCACAAACTCAACAACCAAAAGCTGGAAAGGTGGCATTGTTGTACCACTTCGCAGAATGGCTAACCTCCAAGCCAGACTTTTATCCCAAGCAAAATTTCATCATGATCAACATGCCCAACCAGTTCGACATGTCGCTGTTCTTAAGAGAACATTTTCCGGCCGTCTACGACTTTGAAGACCCGGACCACCCGATCGTATGCGTCATGTCACCGGAGACCGACGAGTATACCAGAGCGTGGCAGAAAGAGAAGAGCGGATCAACATATTTGCTGGATGATCTGGCAACGATGATGGCGAGGCGAGTTTTCGAGGCTCACCACCGCTAATATGAAATTGCGCACAAATTATTGCTGGAACGACTTACTGGAACGACAACATTTCTTATGTGGCCGCCCCCCCCCCAAAAAAAAAAAAAAAAAGATAAAAAAAAACTACCCAGACAGTGAGTGACACGAGATAGTTGAAGAAGTGCGGCAGTGCATTTGGGTTTCTCTACCAAGTGAAACCTGCATTGAGCCAGCGTAAAACCTACATGCATCTTTTCATCATCGAGTATTGTCCGTTTAGAGTGAAATCACGAATAATGGTGGTGTAAATGATCAAACAAACCATTTTCGTGTCAACCCTTTACAGCAAACTGAAGCTTTCGGTACGATCATCCACGCAAAGCATGCGACTACCACCACTTGGCTGTGTTACAGTCCGGAATAGGCCCCATTCAACTTGTTGTCAATGATCATCCAACGGTTCGCGAAAAGGCTGTTGCCGACAGATCATAATCGGCTTCTCTTTCCAAACTCCTTTTCCAACATAGCAATTTATGGTGGGTAACAGAATCCAATCACTCCACGGCATTCTGTGACTGAGCAACGTTAGCTCAACAGCTTGAAAAATCTTACTCGCCACCAGACGAATTACATGTAAGCATAATAACGGATTCCCCCAGATAAAGAACCGTCTACTATTCGTTAGAAGGCCTAAAAATCTCCAAACAGGAAATTATAAACGGAGGTGGTCTATTACTAAACTGAATTTGTCGTGCGCATGCTCAAGTCGCTGCTCCCCTTAAGCAGGCTGCTTTCTTTTCTTTCCTAAGCCCCAA
Organism: Phytophthora sp. ST_20190627; assembly: GCA_014706145.1. Lineage (NCBI taxonomy): Eukaryota > Oomycota > Peronosporomycetes > Peronosporales > Peronosporaceae > Phytophthora > Phytophthora sp. ST_20190627. The sequence continues at coordinate 216,711 of JACBOU010000259.1, forward strand.
TGCTCACCGGCTATATTATGACGAGCGACCTGCATCATTGCCTCATCACTCGAATGCCCAACAGCTACATGGTTACGATGGAGTCGGAATTTATTTTTGACAGAAATGCATAGCTTTCAATTTACGTACTACTACATAAGTACTACTACATAAGTAGGCTCGTATCGGCAATACTGATTGCCTTCGCATGATACTTTTATACGTTGATAAAAAATGTGTTGGTACGCTGCCAAGCCCCGGTAGGTAAGCCTTGAAGGATCTTTAGATTCCAATGTTGGCAACATCGGGAAGGGTACTCTATTTAACAGTGCACCTACAGAAAATACTGTGTAGGGTCTTTTATCCGGGGGAATCCGTTAGATATCGGGATTGTGCTTGTAACTTTTACTTCAAAATAAAATCACCTCAAATTGGTTTGGCATCGAGCTCGATATGTACATGTACGCGGCAAAACGCTTGAGATAACAATGCGAATCGCTTCTGCTCGGCACGCGTCATTTGACTTAAACGCATAGGTGCTACATTTTGTTAAAATACTTGAGAATCTCCAGTCGCCCGAGCTTTTCTGCTTCTTCGATCACACTAGAGAGGGAACTCCAGGTAAACATTGAATCGAGCTGCCCACCATAGTTCAGCGCTGCTGGCCAACACTTTGCAGCTATTGAAATTGGGCCTCCAAGAAAATAAAAAGAGTTGCGCCTAAAGCTAAGCCAGGCATCCGAGCAGCTCCATGATGACTCCATTAATACTCTTGCGAAGTTCGACTTTGTCAACGAAGATGAAGGATTGGTAAGAGTAACAACTCCTTCGTACCATTTCCCAACTACTGTAATGTTTGATTATTCGAGTCTCCGATTGTAGACTATCAGTTCAATGTATCTTTCTCCTACACTCTGCTGCTCGGCAGCATGTAATATACTTCGAAGCACTACCGGTAAGCTTAGCTGTGCCCAGTCCGATAAGGAGGGAACACATTTGCCCATCGATAATTTCGAAAGGCAACCAAATACTTGCTAACAATGGTATGCTATTGTTCACCTCCGATTCGACAATTTCCGGATCATCTTGTGCCTCATACTTGTTCCCCACAAATGGACGCCATTGACATTGTCGCTTGACGTTCCACCGGCTTTCATATTTTCGTGATTTTGAAGTTATTTTGCAAACGTCGAAAAGATTGCGCGCAGCAAAAACACACCCACATCTCTCCTAGCATCGGTCTATTCGGCACGCCCCAAACAGCTTTCGCTGAACAGTTAAACACCACGTAATCGGTTCTGTGCTTTCTCCTAGAAGCGCGCTCAATCTACATCACACATTGAAGCCGTCCCTTTGATTGATACGGTGGCGCTGTCGTTTACGATTAACTTTACGCAATCGATATTGATGTTGTGACGGTAGCGTTTACGACTAACTTCACGCAATCGTGGTGATATCTCAAACAAACTCCACAAAATCAAAAATAAGGCAGCCCAGTTTTGCTTAAGTCTTTGAGCTCCTGGATTCCTACGCAACATACATGTACTTACTTGCGATCTAAAATTCCTTCACACGGGGCCGGTTCGTTGCTCACACCGATGAACTTGCTCAGAAAGAGCGGGGCTGGATAGACAGCCTATCGTCGATATGGAAATATACTTGTTATCAGCATGTACAGTACGAACCCAGCCTTCGAACAAACCAAATCTACATGAATCCCAGCTGTACTAACATTATGTTTGTATGTTTGTGCGCTTGGGTCGATTGTGATCAGCTGTCTGTAATCGCATTTACTGGATAATCCAGGCTTCCTACTTCTTGCCACTCACAACAAAATTATCCAGCTCGATGACAAGTCTTTTCGAAAAATCAAGGGCAACTTCGATTCACTACGGCCGCAGACAACTCAGCGTCAGCCTCATTGGTCCTGTGCTTTCCCACGTTTCGGTAAGTCGTCACGCTGGTACTACGAGCATCCCAACCTACCAGAACGAATCTGCGAGATGGTATCAACCTATTGATCCTCCTCTGGTCTCCAGCCCTCCGAGTGAAGACACTACACGCACGCCACTGTCACCGAGTACCAACAGCGTTAGCGTGGCAGCAAGTCCAGCAAATACTGTCCAATTCCTATCAGAACAAGCTAAAACGAAGCCGATTGGACCTGTTTCAAGTCCGAAAGCATTTCCAGCCAAGCGCAAATATGGGAAAACCAGCTACAAGACAAGCCAACATCGGCTCGAACAGTGCCGAGCAAACCCGATCCGGTATCGAAAGAAACAGAAGGATTATCAAGATCAACTCGAAAAGAGTGTCGACAGACTGCGTGGGGAGGTTGATGAGTTAAAACAAAGACGTCAAAAGATCGCATCTCTGGAGATGAACGACCAAAGCCCGTGGAATGTCGTGGCGGATGTCTTCCGTCTGATGGAAACAAGCTTTCTGTCACCATGGTGTATGGAGAATGACGAAGACACGGAGAATGAAGCTAAAATGAAGAAAGTGCTAATGATGCTACAAAATTCATTCACACACGACGTTAGCATGGGAAATCTGTCGGGGGTAGATGCACTGTTGAGACAACTACGATGCTACTCACGGTACTTCAGCAAACCCAAGATTCAGCTCAAGAAAATAGAGTCTGGAGTTGTTTTAGCCACTGCACAACTTCGCCTTACCGTATCCGAGTACTCACTCCGGTATGTGTTCCCTCATCTCCTGAAGACGTCACGCAGTAAATACGACACCCAGCTATCGATTGCTGAACGTCTTTTAGGCAAGCAGCTATCCACAAGTTGCTCGATGAGATTCTTCTTCAATTGCGCAAGTGGTCGTGTTGTTCGGGTAGAGACAAATATCGACTGGATGACACCGTCACTTGGTTTGCTGGAAACGCTGGAAGACGTGGGACAGGTTTTGAACAATTCTCTCATCTCGAGTGAATGTGTCATTAGTTCAACAGGTCGCTAGATAGTTCAAAATGTAGGTGATTTTATCACATAACAAAAATCTGATGTCCTCATTCGTATTCTCGGTCATCTTGGTTTCATCGGATTTCAAAACAAAGTCACCTTTCCGGCACTGGTTGTTGATTCCCCAATCACAGATTCAAATGTGAGCTGAGCGCCATGAAGAACTTCGGATACATCCACTAAGTACCCCAATGCCTTACGTGATGCGCTTACCCAGTCGACGTTAACCCCCAGTCGTGCAACACGGCCACTTGCTTCGTCGATAAATAACGTAATTGAGCAATTGCACTCGAGTATTTTCCCCAGGAGACGCTCGCCAACCGATGATTGTGTATCGTATTTGCTTCGTGAAGACGTTTCCAAATGCGGGAAAACGCAGCGCAAGGTAAACTCGGACACTGTGACGTTCAGTTGAGCGGATGCAGTCACAATACCAGGAGTCAATTCTTCAACTCTCGTCAAGTGGATCTGTGGATCACTGAAGTACTGTGTGTATCGTTGGAGCTGGTGCAGTAACTTGTCTACCCCGTTTAAAGAGCCCATGGCCACGTCCAGCACGAACGACTTCTCTAGAGATGTCAAAATCTGCTTTAACTCAGAAGAAGTCGACTTATCCTCATCATTTACGAGAGACCACGGAGACTCAAAGCAGGTCTCGATGAGGTGAAACACGTCGGCCGCCACTCGCTACGGACTTTTGTTGCTTTTGCCTTGGAAACAGAGTTCTTGGCATCTACGCTTGCAGTTCTCAATTTCTTGGTTCAAATGGTCGATACTTTGCTGCATGTTCAACTTAAATGCTCGCTTCTTTTCTCGATAGCGACGTTGGTTGACTCTGCATTGCTCAAGACGGCGAGTGGTTTTGAGTTGGCTCGATCGTTGGCTCTGGAGAGAAGCTACCAAAAAGTTGTCTTCAGTTATATTCGTCCGTGGTGTTTTAGGATTCTGTCTGGATGTTTGATTCGTTTCAAACGCGTGTTGGCGCTTGTCGTAAGAGCGATCATCTACGGAATGGTGGGAGCTTGTGCGTGCACGAGTTGTAGCAACACCCTCGCCAGCATCACGGTGGCCTGCGACGCGAGGGAGAACAGGACCGACCAGTCCGTCGCTGAGTGGTCTCCGCACGAAGTTTGAAGGAGGATTGAAGAGACTTGTCATCGAGGGTGACACTTTCGTTTTGAGCGGCATTATCATGCAGCATTGTGAATTTGAGTACTGGGGTCCGTAATCGTGAAAGATCGTAAACTCCGTCAATCTTGTGATTTGGCTCGAGTACCATGGTACAGTACTGGACAGACAATCTAGCAAAGGGTATTATTGTCCTGGGGCGTGCCAGTGCATTCTTGTAAAATGACGGCAGGATGAATCATCCTGCCGTCATTATGAAGCGCAAGTTTACGAGTCGAGATTACGCGCGGCAGAGAACCGCTACTTATGATATACAATTGAGTCCTGACGACAGTTCGTAGCCAGCAAAGCGGAAATGGAAGTGCAAAACTAGCTAATCGATTTTCCCCCCTCCTACCAAGTCCGGGAGTTTTTACGAGTCGAGATTACGCGGCACCAATGCCCGATTCTGACGTATTAATAGATGCGTCAATTTTTATGCATACGATAACTGAACAATAGATGCGCTAACCTACACGTGTGCCCTACAGTGCAGTTGGTTGGTTCATGTTGACTTCCCTTCGGTTTGTTATGATGACCACTGAACATCGCAGCCCAACAAGAAAAATGGCAACAACAAAAACGAGCACTTAGGTAAACTTCCTTTCAACACGAGAGCTGTCTACTAGTATTACTATTAATCCCTTACTACATGCATCGATTACAAAAATGCACGTAGTAAGGGATATCTCAAAGTTTCGAAAGGGACCCTACTACAGCATCTCACGGAATTCAATCGTACTTAGCCACATATGATTTTTTTATGGCAATATCCACAACAAAAACCTGGATAAAACTAATATTAGCCAATCCAAATCCATAAACCCAAAACCACTCAACGTAGGCGCCATTTCAGCGATGGAGCTCCAAGTTGTGGAGTTTGTGCTGCGGCACTCGACCGGTCTCAATGCGCTTCCCCACCTGGGTCCAATCATCACCAGTTTCCTAGGTCCAGACCCGAATCTGTCTCTAACCGAAGCCTGCGAGCTCAATTCACTCAAGTTACTCGACTGGCTCTGGACCTCCAGTGCCACAACCGAAGCGAACAAGATGTCCGACTGTACACTCACCAACTATTTACGGTCCGAACTTTATTACAACCGTTATCAGTTTTACGAGGATATTCAAATTGCCGCTGGGAAGGGAGGGTTAAGTGGGTTTTCGACCACTTTACAGGTTGTCAAGTACCTTCCGAAGCCATTACAGCAGCTGCTCACAAAGGACATTTACCTGTGTTGAAGTTTCTACTGGAGAATGACGTGGGTCGTAACTGTAAACACAAATTAAAGAAGGTGGAGTTAGAGAGCAACGAGTGGATGGACAGTGTTCCTGTGATGCCAGCCAATTGGAGTGGTCCAGGCAACGTGGTCCGCTGGGGAGGGGACGCTATCCACTCGGCTGTTGCAGCAAGCCGAATTGAGGTTGTGAGGTGGTTATATGCCAATACCCCGCATCAAACCAAAAACAATGACATGCATGCTGTAGTGCAACGCGCGATGATGAATGGAGATTTTGAGATTGCCGAGCTTTTGATGCCTCAAGGACGGAAACTTGGACATGATGAAGAGAATTGCGGCGCAACATCCGAAACCACCAAGAGGCAAGAACAGTGAGTGGCTACAGTTCTGGGAATATGCCATAAATGCATCGTGTGAATCTGGCGATGTCGAGATGATTAAATGGATCTTCGACCATCCAACAGGAAAACTGCTGCACAAGCAAATGAAAGACGACGATATCGTTGACAGATTCGATGAGTTGCTACCACACGCTGCGACAGGGGGTCACATTGAAGCAATGGAATATCTCTTGGAGCAAGGGTTCACCGATAAATATGCTCGTGCTATGGTGAATGCGGCTCGAAAAGGCCACTTGAAGTGCATCGAATGGCTGCTTGAACACACCTACCAGTACGATCCGTCCGGCTCAGCTGATCGTGTTGTGCTCGAAGCCGCGAAGTTGGGCCATCTGGACATCTTAAAGTTTCTGCATGCTCCGCTTTATGCGACTGAAGAGATGTCAACAAAGCGAAGGAAGATTGAAGACACGGGTGCTTGGTGGAAACGATCCCGCGAGGCTATGGATGAGGCGGCTACTCATGGACAATTGGAGGTGGTAAAGTGGCTGTATGCAAACAGATCTGAAGGCTGTACGACCGCTGCGATGGACGGAGCTGCCAAGAATGGCCACCTGGAAGTGGTCGAGTGGCTTGAAAAAATCACCTCAGAAGGTTGCACGGCCAAAGCAATGGAAAATGCGGCGCACAATGGCCATTTGAAGGTTGTGAAGTGGTTGCATGCCAGCCGTAAGGAGGGATGCACCGTGAAAGTTGTGGAAAACGCCATTATGAGTGAAAATTTGCGCGTTGCGAGCTGGTTTCGAGCGAATTTCCCACAGCTCGTTCCCAAACGGGACGAGTTCTGGGCGTACCCCAAGAACATGTTTGACGCGCTGCTGTTTATTCAAGCGAACTACCCCGAAGTCTTCACACTGGACTTTGGGCGCCGAACCAAGAGTGAAATTGCTGATGAGGAGTACGGCAGGGGTAGCGACGTCTTGATCCAAAACTGGTTGGAGGAAAAGTGTGCGGGTCGTCCGTCGAAAGCGAAACAGGTTCACTTGCGGCGTCTATGATGCACCACCAGGAGGTTTCTTCATGTCTGGTAGCCCTAGTCTGGTGGAAATGTATCCCTGCGAAGCGATCTTCTTCAAAATGAGTTGACGACGAAATTTATTTGGCTTGATTTTATGGATACGTGTACTTAACTGCTTGACGTCCGCAACTGCCAATTAGAGCGCCATCAAGTACGCTTGACACGTCTTCCAGATTCCCCAGCACACCAAACAATGCCCCTATCCAGTCGACAGCAATCTTCAAACGTGCCACACGGCCACTTTTATCATCGAAGATGAAGTTCACCATGCAAGTGCAATTTAAACGTTGACCCAGGAGACGTTTGCTCAGCAGTGGCTGAGTATCATTTCAAACTCGGGATGCCTCCAGAAGATGAGGAAGCACAGAGCACAGAGTATATACGGATACTGTGACCTGGAGTCTTGCGGTAGCAGCGACGACGCCGGTAAGCACTTCTTCGACTTTCTCAACTTGTATCGTCGGGTTATCGAAATACTGGGGAAATTTTTGCAGCTTACCCATCAGCGGTTCCATGCCACACAAACTCCCCAATTTTACGTTGAGGACGAACGAGTTCCGTAGGGCTGCCAATATTTTTTATTTGTCGTGTGTCAGCATGGTAATATTGAATCTGGCGTTTTCCCTTAAACTCAAGAACCCGAAGGTAGACTTCCAGCAGCTTGAACGTGTCGATAACAACAGTGCAGAGGCTCCTCTTTTCCTTCCCTTGGTCGCTAAGATCTCGCAATTTCAGCTTCAATATATCAATTTCCTTGCTCACTTGATTGACAATCAGCTGGATGGCGCGCTGTCTTATACGGTAGCGCTTCTGGTTGATCCGGCATCGCTCCAGGCGATGCACAGATGTCTTGTAATGGCTACAACTGATAGTCTGTACTTGATCTGCATCGTTCGCTTCAACTTGGCGTCGATGTCCTGGATAGATTTTCTTGTCCAACAGCACGAATCTGCTCTGGTACACTACTGTCGACCGAGCTGCCTTGAAACGAAGGACGGGTGAGGCTGATAGTGTTGGGAGATCGATATTCGGCATCTATAGCAGGGCTTGAGTTTGCGATAGTCTGCGTTTCAGTTGCTGCTATGCGGCGATGCCCTGTTCGAATTCGAGGCTTGACGGGACCAACCAGGTTATCTGGCAGAGGTCGTCGGCTGTAGAATTGCTGGTTTCTAAATGGACTTGTCATCGAGTTCGATGAATTTGTTGTGAGTAGATTGAACACTGGGTGATGACTTTGATTGCGAGACCTGTTAGTAGAAGTCGATGTGTACGTAATACTACCACCCTGAGATCTGTCATCTGGGTAATATACATACCGGTAAGTACCCGGCGAGCTGTTCGGTTTTAGGGACGACAAACAAGACATTTTTTCTAGTGTACTAGCAGCTACAGTACTGGTAGGTATATAATAAACTGCAAGATTTTGCAAGGTTTCATTCAAGCCCTCATCTCACAGTGAATTTAATGCGAAAGAGGACAATGTTGAGTTTAGTGAACGACGAGTATTTTATTTCGATGCGGTTAACGCCTTTCGTGGTCAGGGTGAGTTCTGCTGTAGCAGCGAATGCTCTGTTTTCGAACTGGCAGCACAATGGCTCATGTGAAAGCACTGACAGAGTGATTAAGCACAGGCTTCACTTAACTACGGATACGGTCCGTGGAAGGTGATCATACCCCCGCAGCGGGGGTATGATTATTGTTGGAAGTTGCGGGGCTTAATACAATGCGAGAGAAAACGTAAAATGAAGCAAGTTCTATGCGTCACTTCGTGGCTTCAACGAGGTCAAGTTTTCGGTCGATACCCTAAAGACCGCGTTGACTGGTTGGAAATTGCGTAGAGATTGATTATGGGAAGAAGACGAACATTTCTATTTTTTGTGCTTAAAAATAATGTGTTTATTCTCCAAGAACCTCGACCATCAGTCTTGGCTTCCCTCATCAAACCCACTTTCATCCAAGTCATCGAGGTCGACACTGTTCAGCCAATCCACAATATAGCTAACGCTATTCTTTCCGTAGCCACCCTTATTAAGCAGACGCTTTTGTTGTCTGACGAAGCTTGGAGAGAAAATACAAGGATAAAGTGTTTTCAAGAAAAAAAGCATACCAAATCTATCCCCTCTATGTACCCGTACAGTTCCTTCTGTAGGTTTGTGAGAGGGGAAATGGACTCTTAATCAGCACACGATCTCCACATGTCCACTTCTTACCGCGTGCTCGACGGCCTTGACAGTACATCCTCCACTGCCATACTTATACAGCCACTTCATGGTCTTCAATTGACCATTTGCAGCAGCCCCATCCATCGCTCTAAACGTACATCTAGTGGCAGTGTTTCGGTAGAGCCATTCAACAACATCCAAATGTCCATTCGTAGGTGCTTCATCGATGGCATCCAATGAACACCTCTCAGGGTGAAATTCATGAAGCCACTCAATCACAGCAAACCGTCCTTTTCTAACTGCCAGATCCATCAAGTAACAAGCCTCAAACGGCCAGAAATCGGCTGACTCGTGAAAATATTGCAAAATCTCTACGTGTCCTCGGTTTGCTGCCTCTTTAACCAATCGACTGGCTGCAGATCGCACTCGTTCCGGGAGATACTCGGCAAACCACTTCAGAGCAGCCAATTGGCTGTGGAATGCTGCATTTATCATGCCGCATTGACACCGAAGTTGCACACCACGATTGTACAAACACTGCATCAAATCGACACAATTCTTCTTGGCTGCCACACAGATAAGATGCGAGAGTTTGCTTTAAAAAAATCCGGATTTCTCGCCCTCTCGGATGCTCCAGCAACCACTGCACCATAGGTATATCGCCACGATCACACCCTGCTAGCATCGCACCATGCCAGTAATTTATCTTTGCATAATCAAGACGTGGAGGTCCCGAATAGAGCTGTGCTACTCGCTTCAACAACTCAAGATGTCCTTTGCGAGCTACCTCCCGGATAATGGATCCTATAACACCATCGCCTTCAAGCTGCTCGCTCTCGAGTCTCCTTTCAACAACTTCCGGTCGAGCAAAGTATCCCGCGTAATCAAGCACTGACCTTCCTTCAGGTACAATCAACTCGGCGAACTCGATATCTCCTCCACCCAGAGCACTTTGAATGATGCTTTCCCTCTCTTGGCTAGTAAGTTCATGTCCAACCAGGTCGTACAGCCATCGAGTGACGTCTGTATGGCCATTGTAGATTGCTTGCTCAATGTTTCGCCCATGATGATCGCCCCAGTCCACCGAATGATCTCCACTTGATGACACTCCAACAATGCTTTGAGCTCCAGCATCACCATTCTTGCCAATCACCTTCCTTCTCTTTGAACTCGGGGCATCTCCATATCGATGACCTGAATCATGTTGTAGTAGGAATTGCAGAGTATCTAGATGGCCTTTGCTAACTGCGGCAGATATCGCCTCTTTCGGCACCACACATGCTGAAAAGTGCGAAAAAAGATATTCCATCATGGCTAAATCTCCACGTTCCGCAGCAATTTCCGTCGTCTCTGCAAACTGGAATCGATAGTAAAACTCATCCGACCGTAGGAAATTAGTAAGGGTCCATTCCGACGTCCTGTCGTTTACCAAAATGCAACTGTTGTACCAGATCCAGTCCAGAAGTTTGATCGACCCAAACTTGGCAGCTTCTTTCAACGAGAGGCTCGGATTTGGAGTTCGAGATACTTGGTCCTAGATTTTGTAAGGCGTTGGCATGTTGCAGCACCGACGTGACAACTTGCAGTATTGGAGGGATAGGATAACTCATTATTATCCAATCAAATCGATGATCATGAATACACAAAAGCCAGTCATTTTCGAGTTGGTAAAGTCACGATGTCAGCGTTCCAGCTTCACATTGTGGCGTTGGTACTGCGCCATCGTCCAGATATTGCTGCTCTAAAACATATTGGACCAAATATCACGAGCTTTCTAGGTCCTTCATCGAATCTGTCGCTGTGTGAAGCTTGTAAATTTGGGTCAATAGAACTACTTAATTGGTTGTGGGACTCGAGTTGCGTCTCTCCCGCCAAGAGGACGAAAGGATGGACTTTGTGCAACTATCTGAGGGCGGAACCCCATTACCACCACTATCCATTTCGAGAGGCGTTAAAAGTTGCAGCTGATGGAGGCGACGTGGAGATTCTCAAGTGGTTTTTCGACCATTTTTCCGGTTTGGAAGTTCCGTCGGAGGTTGTGACTGTAGCAGCCAAGAAAGGTCACTTTCCAGTGTTGAAGTTTCTATTGGAACATGATGCTGGACGTGAATTCAAACATGAACCGGAACGAGTGGAGCTGGCGGAGGACGATTGGACGGATAGTGTTCCAGTGATGCCAAGTGGCTGGAATGGACCAGGGAATGTGGTGAGATGGGGAGGACACGCTATTCGAGATGCTACCAGTGCTGGTAACTGTACCATTGCTCGGTGGCTGTACGACTACACGATTCACTTGTCGGACGAAAGAGAAATGTAGTGAATTGTTGAACGCGCTGCAAATGCTGGAGCAATCGACTTCGCAGAAGCCTTGAAGCCTCCGGATTGCCAGGTGATGGAGTATATGCATGCATACGCTAGGCCTGATGCCTTGCGTTGGATCCTGGAAGCGGTTCATGCACATCATTATCGGGATAATCAAGATGCCGCTTCCACAGCTTTCCAAGTTGCTGCCAGAAGTGGAGATTTGGAGCTTGCACAAGAATTCGCGCAATCTCGAAACCCTAGACAGAGAAACACCGAGTGGCCACTCCACTGGGAGTGGAGTATTTCTGATGCATGTACGCGTGGAGATCTTCCGATGCTAAAATGGCAGATAAAACAACCGCTAGGACGTACGTAAAGTGTGCAAGAAACTGAAGGAGGGCGATGATTTTACCCTGACTGATCTATTGCGGGATGCAGCAAAAGGTGGGAAAATTGAGGTGCTGCAGTATATTTTCGAGCTAGGGTTCACTGATGAAAATGCTGCCGGGATGGTAAGTGCGGCTCGAGAAGGTCACTTGAACTGCATGAAGTGGCTTCTCGAACGAACCAGAGTGTACGGTTATATGCATTCGGCTTGCGATGTAGTGAAAGAGGCCGCAAGGAATGGTCATCTCGAGATACTGCAATTTATTCACGATCAGGAGGCATCGTTGCCCCCTTGGCTTTTTGCCGAGGAGAATGGCTCCAAACGAAGACTAACTGAAAAGACCATTCATTGGTGGGCCAATGCTCGTGACGCTTTTGACGAAGCTGCCGCTAATGGTCACCTGGAAGTGGTGAAATAGATCCACGCTAACCATTTCGATGGGTGTACCACGAAAGCTATGGATAGAGCTGCTCGTAATTGGCACTTGGAAGTTGTGAAATGGCTCCACTCTAACACGACAGTTGGTTGCACCACGCTCGCGATGGATTCTGCGGCGGCACGTAACCACTTGGAGGTGGTCAAGTGGCTGCATGCGAATCGATCGGAAGGATGCACCATCAAGGCCATCGACTACGCAAGTGGTTATGGAAACTTGCGTGGTGCGTCTTGGATTCGGTCGCACTACCCGCAATACGTCCCTGCGTACAACAGGCTGTGGATGTATCATGAAAACGTGTTCGATACGCTGCTATTTCTGCAAGTGAATTATCCTTCGTTACTCACACCGGAATTCGGACGGGGTACGAGGAGTGACATGTCATAGAAGCGACATGTTGATCGAAGCGTGGCTGGAGGAGAAGTATCCTGGACAACCGACTGAAGAGAGAGAGTATCACATATGGACTAGTCTATAGTCAGGCAAAGAACTGGTTTCTGAGCGGCTTAGTACATGTACTGCTGCTCTTGCACAAGAAAACGTAAAATAAACGCTTATCATGGCCTACACTTCTGTGGTAATTTTTCCGGTTGGCACGCTCAGATTTATTAATTAAATCGATCGCTGCTATACCAGCAAAAGAGAAACGATTGGGCCGCGATTCAGACAACAAGCACTATATCAAAAAGTGCCGCTTTTTTAATTAAAAAAAATGGGGCCCCATCAACAATTTGCCAGCATTTTAAAAAAGAAAACGTGTGGGATAATTACGCCTCTCAAAACGTCAGCAACATGGGCCGCGATGAAGTGTCTGACTGCGAGGGTGTAGCGATAAAGTCTACATAGTATGCAACGCATCTTACTTGGCTTGTGGTTTAGGTTACTATTTGAGTGATATTTGTGTGAAAACTTTTCACTGAAAAGGAGATTCTCGTAGTGTGGTCATTTGGAATTTTTGCCCACATGGACCCATCTGTGGAAGGTGGCAATTGGATGTGCATGCAGACGCGGTGATGTTCCAATTGTAAGGTGGATGGTCGAGCACCCATTAGGGGCTGAAGTATGTGAAAACCTTAGGGCCACCTGCGCACTTGATGATCTTCTTCGCGGAGCCGCAATGAGTGGTAATGTTGACTTGATAGCATATCTCTTTGAACAAGGCTGCATCGACTTTTGCGGCTATGCTTTGTTGAATGCAGCCAAAGGAGGCCACCTGGACTGCACGAGATATTTGCTAGAGCGCTCATCCTCGAGCATGTATGCTGAACGCAAACAGCTCGAGAGCGTGGCCGTTGAAGCTGCAAGGTGTGGTCACCTGGAAATACTGCAGCTTTTGCACGTTCAACCTGAGCCTTCAATGCATCATGGTACTGAGCGTGAGGCGAGTGCTAAACGGAGAAAAACTGGGAGGCCGAGAATTTGGTGGTCACGATCGCGTGAAGCTTTTGATGCAGCGGCTGGAATGGGGCATCTTGATGTGATTAAATGGCTGTTTGACCATCTGTACGAAGGTTGCACGACAGAAGCCATGGACAATGCTGCTTTCAACGGGCATTTAGAAGTTGTGCAGTGGCTTCATTCAAACACAGACGCTGGGTGCACGAGTCGGGGTATCGATGGTGCCGTTCGAAACGGTCATTTAGAGATGGTCAAATGGCTGCATGCCAACATATCTGAGAGGTGCACGCAGCATGCTTTGAACTCCGCCAATTGCGACGGACACGTGGGGGTTGTTTTATGGCTGTGCTCAAACTATCCGCAACTTATCCCAAATGCATACCGACTTTAGATATGCAAGGGTAGATTTGACATGTTGCTGCTTCTGCAAGCACATTATCCTTACGTCTTCACTGCTCGTTTTGGGCGGAACGTACGATTTGATACGAACGGTGAGGATCCCAGGGCTGGCGATTTTCTGGTTGAGAAATGGCTCGATGAAAAATATCTGAATAACGAATAAATACATTGGCAACACTACAGCACTCGAGTGAACGCCACTCCATTGTATTAAAAGTGAATGTGGGGACACAAGGGAGGGAATTTCCCACTTATTAGTTGTAGCGAAGCGGCAGTGGTCAGTATACTGTACTGCTGACTGCGGTTCCTGATTTTCACATGGAAATGACCACAGCCAGGTGACGGGCATAGTTTGAAGGCTGTGGACTCAACCTCCTCGACCGACAAAGTGCTCATTCGTTCGCGTAAAGGCTTTGCTCGTTCTTCCCTAGAAAATTTGATGCCTTCCGTCGCTCTGTCATGTCGGCCATTCGCTGTAGCACAATGAGGATTTTCGCAACCCATCAAACAACCACTTCACAAAGACCCCCCAACGTCTTAGCAAAGAGCCAGCGGTAGCAGTGCAGATCGAGATCGGATTGCACATACTTCGAAGCAGTTGGTAAGAAATCGTGTATTCAAGCATCGATCAAATTGCATTGATCCCGAGGTCGGAAAAATAAAACGGAGACAGAAGTGAACTGTAGACCAGCGTGCAACGAAAAAAAAAGACCTGGTAAGCTTGCGAATTTCAATCATAATTTTTTATCGAGGTATCCTCGTCCCAAGTTCTCCAGCATGTTGGGTAGTTATCGCGTGGATTTGGTGGTACGTCGTGTGCTGCTCCTCTTGAAGGTCATCCGTTTCGCTATGCTACTACCCAAACACGTTAACTTGTGGTTGTGCGGTAGAGCGGTGCGTGCTGTTGTGTATCCTCGACGCCGTGTACCAAGACGATTGGTTTTGTTTCGCGTATTTTTCGCTATCGTCACAACGGTTGTGGTGATCACTTTCGCTATCGTGAGAATTTCCGTGAAGATTTTGCTGTGTGCTGTGCGATGGCCTCCAGCAATCCAAAAAGTGCTGACAATTCGTCTTCCTACCAAGCAAAGGGATACAGCTCGAAAACGATCAACAAGAGCATCGAATTGAAATCGAAGAAGAATCGTGCCATCTAAAGTATACTCAATTGTTCATGTATACAGTGGATGTGTACTAATCTCAGAAATATGATTGGTTTAAATAAATATTAGCCAATCATGTATAGTCTCATTTGGATGACGTTTGGTGCAGCCACCACACAACGTGCACGTGACTTTGCTCAATAGCTCTTTCAAGAGCGTCGTTGGTACAGCCTTCTGACCGGTTGGTGAACAGCGATTTCAGCACTTTCAGCTTTCCTCGAGCTGCAGCAAGATCCATTGCTCGTGTGGTGCATCCTTCCGAGCGATTGTGGTGCAACCACTGCACGATTTCAAGATGGCCATTAGCGGCAGCTCCATTCATTGCCCGTTTCGTGCAGCCCTCAGATCTGTGCGAATGCAGCCATTTCACCACATCCAGGTGTCCATTTGTTGCTGCCAGATCCATCGCATCGGTCGAACAGCCCTCCACACGTGTGGCGTGCAGCCACTGTACGACATCCAAGTGACCATTTCGAGCCGCCAGACTCATCGTACCGCGAGATTGTGTCCACCACGTGCCGGTCTTTCGAGATCGTTTCCGTTCCGTCCGAGTCGGCTCAGGAAATTTGCCCGTATGAGGTGCGGTTGAGGAACTGCAAAATCTCCAATCGTCCAAGATCCGCAGATTCTTCAATGACGTGACCGCCTGACTTGCTCTCACTAAGCGGTAACCGGCGGAGCAACCACTTCACAGCGTTCAAATGATTGTTACGAACAGCTTTAATGAGTGCATATCCGTAGTTATCGGCATCTCCATGATCAAAGAGGAACTGCATCACCTCAACATGTCCAGCTTCGGCTGCGAAACCGAGATAATGGTGGAGAGAATCATCTTGCTTCAGGTGATTCGAAAAGGATCGACCAACAGGATGCTTCTCTAGCCATTTTACTATACGAAGATCTCCACGGGTACACGCTTTTGTCGTAGCGTCATACCAAATGATCTCCCAGTCGTAAGTTCCAGTTGGTGGAGAATGCATTTGTGCAATTTGTTGCATCAGATCTAAGCGTCCAGTGTCCACCAACAACCGAAAGGCCGAAGCAGCCCACTCTTCATCCTCTCGTGATAATCCCGCATCCAGCGCCATCTTGATTACCTCAAGATTCGTGCACCCAGTTCCAGCCAATTCCAAAAGAGTTTTTCCACGTGGCAACAGAAATTTCGCTTGTTCCACATTGTCAAAGAAAAGCGAATTATGAATCGCGACTTCCACTTCACTTTCGTTGTTGTGGTGAGGGGTATTTGTGAATAACCAGCGAATAACCTCACTGTATCCTCCCTCATCGTACTGGTGCACATTGTCCATTACGTGATCCTGTCGAATTAACAAGCAGGCCTCTTGGTCAGACATTCTCAGCGCTTCCTCTGACAGACGATCATCTTCTGATGCCAACGTGAGGTTTGGGGAGCGCTTTTTGGCTGGCAACGGGCCAAACGGAGCACTTACTTCCCTCAAATGAGGAACAATCAGAACACCAGGGGCAAAGTCACTTGATACTTCCGGATGAACCACCTCAAAATCGCAGTCAATAGAAGAGAGCGTATCGAAATGGTTTTCATCAACGATAGACGATTCAACGCGTTCAAGTCCAGACTCAAGATGGCGTGTCATGTCCATCTTCAGGATCACTGTCAGTTATTGAACAGCAGACTACGACCTCCCCGCGTTACGGCATTACCTGGTCCCACCCAGTTCTTCGACATGATTGGTACGCTTCGATACGACTCAATATCGTCGCCCCCCTCAATGTTCATAAGAATATGGCCATGCTCACAGTAGCGTCCTGCATCATTTTCCAATAGAAATTTCAATATTTCTAAGTTCCCGTTGTGTGCAACTTGTTCCACGACTTCAATGGATGTGACGCATCCGGAAAAGTGGGAAAGAGCCACTTCATGAGTGGCAGATTTCCTTTTTTGGCAGCAACTTGAGTGCATTTCCAGAACTGCCACTTGTAGTAAAGAGGCTCAGATCGAAGGTAGTTGGTTAAACTCCAGCCAGGAGATCGGGAGTCTTTTGACGTGCAACTGGAACGCCAGATCCAGTCCAAGAGGTCGAATGAATTGATTTTGCACGCTTCACTGAGTGAGAGGCATCGATTGGGGCCGAGGAATTGGGAGATGACAACCACGAGATCGTCCAACGCGTTCGATTCAATGCGGTGATGCAGTACAAAGGCTACAATCGTTAAGAGGGGAGGCATCCCGCACTTATGTTGACTGGTTGGGTGCCGTTGACTTGAGTCCGATGGTGCAAATTGTGGAATGAGCAGAGAGTAACGGCAACTTCGAAAATTGTAGTGAGTCATTAACACGAAATATGTATGATTTTCTATTAAAAACATATTATTTGCTATGTATCGCGAAGTCAAACTGAAATTCCATGCTGAATTAGATAATCAACATCGCTTTCCAAGCGTATCATATCCGCGACTACTGGTACTTCTACTTTGATATTTGCATTAAAAAATAAAAATATCAATGCAAAGTGAAGATTCCCCCATCAACTTTTCTAGTACTGCACCTTGACTGGAACTTGGGCATCCACAGTCCCATTGCTAAGCTGATGAACAATGCGGCAGGGCAGGGCAATCGAGGTAAGCTTACTACAAGTTATGCTTGATCATGGAGCCATCAAGTTCTAAGCCACTCGTATCGAATCTTAGCTGGTCACGAACATCAAATGGACTGTGAAATAAATTCATGATCACATGCCGGTGTCCGAGGAATTCGCAGATAATAGTGTAATGAGCGAAGCAACAAAGCTTGGGTGCTTGAAATGCTGAAATTATTTTTATCAGCTGTACCAGGATTTCATGTTCCCTCAGGTAACTCGAGTTCGATAAACCGTGTTAAACACTTTGAGCGAGAGTTGCTAATGTTCCCTACATGTAATGTCCTTTTACGTTTAAAAGCGTAGTAGACAAGAGTAAAATATTCAGTCGGGCCGCTCACATGGCTCTAGGCGAACTGATCGGAAGAGTGCTCGGCAGAGTACTGCTGTGGTTTTTTGGACGCATTTTCTTGTGGACTTTACACCAAGATTTGAACACGACCAAATAAGTCCATCTCGAAGCCAATTCTTGGTTGGACCGAGTACCTGAGAAGTTATCTGACCAAGATAATATCTAAGACAGGGACGGCTGCGTTGCAACTTGTATGCTATGCAGGAGATACTATATGGCGCTACCTATTGGTCTCTTTTTCAGATTTTGGGACAGCAACTTCAATGACAAGTTGAATGACAAGTTGAAGTTGCTGGCCTCTTTTCATAAAAGAAGGCCACCAGCCAGCCACCCACAGGTCGGTACGGTACCTATTGGTCTCTTTTTTCAGATTTTGGGCCAGCAACTTCAACTTCCTTTGGGCCTTCCCTCCGGAAAAGGGGCCTCCCACCTCCTTCGAATCCTCCAATCAGCGCTCACCTTTAGTACGTCAGTCGAAGCCAAGTCTCATTCCGCAATTTGCGTCGTCAACCACAAGTGACCAACACTCCGACAACTTCAACCGCGATGTCTTTCACGCCGCAAAGTGTGGGGCTCATTCTGCGTCACCACCCAATTGCTGCCGCTCTGGGCGACGTCGAGCAGCTTATCTCCGTTTTCGTTTTCACGGTGAGGTACATTGATGTCAAGGTATTTTATGACTTCTAAGGACCTATTCTGACCTGTGCGTTTACGTCGTAGATCAGTTACATTGTTCCCAGCAGATTGCCGGTAGATGGTCCTGATGGACCATGTGTAGGTCGGGTCTCGAACCATTGGCCGACGTCTCCGGCCAGGGTCTTCGTGACCAAGTTCCCTGCTGTCTCGTTCTACGCAAGTCTCCTCCTTCTTGTGTCCGTCACTGCCAGTGTGGCTGCTTGAGTAGCCATGCTATTGTGGGCCTTATTGACTCTCCTCCATTCGACCACCGGTAGCACCTGCGAGAGTCGTCTGCCTTGCCAGTAAATCGAGGCCAATTTAGCCGCTCTTGGTGGCCGGTTGGTGCGTTGTTGCTTGATGATCACCTCGGATGTTCCGATGACATGCAGTGGAGACCAATTATTCTTGTAGCATGCTGTCAGACCATAAAGGAGCCCAAGCTGTTCCATACGATGAGAAGTCGTCGGGCCACCCTGGGCGTCGGAGCCATATCGATCCAACAAACGGCACCCTCCGCTAGTGATGACCCGACCCGTACGATCACCGCGCTCGCACCACCCTGAAGTCCCTCGCCGACGTGGCCAGCAAAGTACAGTAGATAGCGCACGTCCTTCGGATGTGGTTGTCCCGCTTGTACTTTCCAATCTGTCATGAGCCCTTGGCTAATAACCGTCTTCGCGAGTTGCAGAGCCGTCGTCGATGCTGGCGTCCTCGAGTGATATTGGACCGTGGAGTACCCACGCGTAAGTCTCATATGCAGGGACGCCTTGTGGCGGGCGGCGTTTGTATCATTGAGGACGTCATAATGCGAAACTCTCCATCGCCAGATCGCTTCTAAGAGTAGTGCTGCCCCCAGACTCCAGCATCTCTCCGCCATCGTCGCTACTGTTTCCCAGACTCCAGCATCTCTCCGCCATCGTCGCTACTGTTTCGGATACGGCTGCCTTCGACACGTCGGCATGCAGGTTCGAGTTGACTTCAACCAGGGCCAAATACCACGGGGTACGTTTGGTAATTCTAGTGCGAAAATGGCCTCCTGTACGTCTTTCGTCGACAAACCCAGTGATCCCCACTTATCCAAGAAGAGTGCTCTCAATTGAGCAGCCGCTGGGCACGTCCAGAAGGCATGCCAGAGGTCCACATGCCCCACTCTCACACAAGAGGTATGAGGACAGCCTGTGCCTCCCGATAGTGGGTGGTGAAGTGACAATGCTTGGGTCTTGATCCGATACAAATGTTGAGTACCCCACGGGTTGAGTCCGACTACCTGTCGAAGCTGCTTCCACTTGAGTTTACCGCTCAGTGGGTGTCCATGCTTTCCCATTTCGCTCTTCTGCCGTCTAAGTCCTTCTCTGCCCGTCGTCGATGAGTCGTCGCACTGAATTGCCTGTAGTGCCCAACCCATAGGCACATCATCCTGCTCAGGAGCGGATGTGGATGGGTATACAGGAGAGTGGTCCCTTCCCCAAGCCTTGTGAGGGCTCCATCCTTGACAGCACGAATGTCTGTCACTGGACGTTCCATGGATTCGATCCTGTTAGGCGAGTTGTGGATCAGCATTGGAGGTGTACCCCTTTCAAGCCGTATCCCCACTTGAGATTGGTCTCCCACTGTGATGAATCGGACCTGTTCTTGAAGTAGTCGGGGGTAGTTGATAATGAACAATTGAGCCAGTAGTTGCAGCTGGTCAACAAATCCCGTCGTTAACCAGGCGCGCCGTCCGAGTGCGGTGAAAATCACGTGTCCCTCTTCGTAGGTGACGTTCTGTTCTCGACACAGCCATGTACGAATGCTCCAGCAGTGTTCGTCACTCCAGGTGCGTTTCACCCCACAGCCGCACAGCCTCGGTACGGATCCACTCTGTGGAGCACCGGCAAGCAGTTAGTGGAAAGGGCTGGAGGCATTGCGCCTCTTCCAGCTCAGGGCTCCCTGGTCTCCTCAATTGCCAGCACGGCTCAACGGAATGGGGGAATTCAAATGACATGGGACGGCAGGACGCTAGAGGTGAGGGCACCGCGTATCCTCGGTGCAGAGACGCAGCTACTTATCCAGGAAGAACGGCGCCAGATCGGGGAGCAATGGCTTGAGTGGCTCCCGTATGTGGACTTGAACGCGCTACGACTCAAGGAAATCATGTGAATATGGAAACGCCAGTGGACGACATCACGAAGGCGTACACCCCGTGTTCGCAGTTTGGAGAAAGATTGCGTGTCCTGCAACGTCCCCGTGCAGAGCCGAGTTCGTAACTACGGTCGCGGCCAGTGCCATTAACTCAGTTCGTAGATTAGGAAGTGCCAGTCCTCCTTCCGAAATTGTCAGCGACGCAACATCTCCATTGAGCCAGGCCCTGGTACCAGTAATCTCAAATACAAAGGTTCCATGCCAGACAGAATTCCTGATGTATCGATCCATCCATTCCACGATGGCTGGTTGAGGCCATGCGTGACGGCCAATGTACAATAATTTTGGAATGACAATGGCCGACGCCACCATCGCGCGTTGCTCCACTGTCAGCGTTTTACGCATTGCCATGTTCAGACATGTCCGTAATTGCTTGACCGCGATATTCCAATTTACAGCAGGTGATACTCGACTGCCAGCCTGTACACCAAGATAGCGTGCAAACTCATCGGGTTCCATGCACCTAAGGGGAGGAGGTAGCTGATCGCGCAGCGTCTCGTAATGATGTTGGGTAGCTACATGCAGAGGGACCAGAGCAGCTCATCTTCGACTGCCTGGGGCCCCCACGCAACCTCTCGCTCAGTCAGGCCTGCCACTTCCAGTCCATTGAGCTGCCCGACTGGATCTGGGACGCCAGTTGCACCTCCGAAGCCTTAAGGAGTGAAAATTGGTCACTCCTCAACTACCTGGGCTCCGACAAGTTCTACAACCGCTGGCAATTCGCCAAAGCGGTGGAAATTGCCGTGAGCCAGGGCAACTTAACCATCTTGAAGTGGTTATTCGACCACTTCAAGGGTGGGGTTGTGTTTTCAGATTTTGTCATTAAGGCTGCTGAAAAGGGCGACTTGGCTATGCTAAAGTTCTTATTGGCCAATGAATCAGATGAAGGCAACACAGTGCAATGGGGAGGTGCTGCTACTGTCCAGAGCGCTTTTAGGAGCAACCAGGTCGGTTTCGCCCATTGGCTCTACAATAATGCACCTCAAGACGACACGACAGAGGAGCAACATGAGTGGACGATCAAGACAGAGATGGATGCCCGGGACTTTGAGTTTTGCCAGTCCTTATTGCCCAACGGCAGATGCATCCTTGACTATGCTGAGTTCAGTAGCACTGTGGAGATGATCGACTCGACTGTGGACACTTCAAAGGGGACAAAGAAGGAGTTGTCGTTGCAATTCGAGACTTAGCGTCGACGGGTCAGTTGGATCTCATGATTAACATCTTGGGCGAGGATACCTCAGTTCCAGTTGCAGAGTTGACAGGGCAATGGGGTGAAGCACTCGAGGAAGCGTGCAAAGCTGGCCAACTTGAAGTGGTGAAATGGCTGGTGGACCACCTGTGTGGATGGCAAGCTATTAGTGATATGAGAACTAACCGATATTTGTACAAGCTGTTATCACTTGCAGCCCAGAAGGACCACACCGAAGTGATGCAGTATTTGTATGAGCGAGATGCCGCTGTCGAGTTTGATCACGCTTTGGTAGATGCAATCCGCTTCAACCGGATGGAGTCAGTCAAGCGGTTGCTTGAGCACTTTCCGGAAACAGAAAATATCCCCGATTACTGTTTGATGGACGAAGCTGCGAGGCGTGGGCGTGTTGACATGCTGCACTTGTTCCAGAATTTGGGTTCGTCGGGCGCACTTGGTGTCTTCCCCGCCGGTACGCTCCTACTTGAAATGGAAGAAGAAGACTTGGATCGCGGGAACAACGGTACTCCACTGATTGTGGAAGCTGCAGATCCTATCGAAAAATACTGGAAAATGTGGATCGTTATCGCGCGATATGGGCGTCGACGGACCCGATGGATGATGCTGCAGCTAATGGAGAGATCCAAGCGGTCAAATGGCTTCATGAAAATCGTCAAGAGGGCTGCACGACTGCTGCTATGGACAATGCCGCAGCTAATGGACACTTGGAAGTCATGAAATGGTTGCATGACCATCGCTCCGAGGGGTGCACTTTGAACGCGATGGACTTTGCTGCGGCTAATGGCCATGTCGAAGTTGTGAAATGGCTGCAAGCCAATACTACTGCAGGAGCTACGACTAAGGCAATTGATCTTGCAGCTGAAGGTGGTCATTTGAGCGTGCTGAGATGGCTCTTTGCGAACCGATCAGAGGGCTGCACCATTAAGGCGATCGAAAAGGCATTGAGCAATGGCTACCTAAGGGTTGCTTGCTGGCTGCAGATGAAGGTTCCCGAGCCTGTACTCACGGAGGTTAACGTTTTATCCGAGAGAAATAAGTTCGACATGTTGCTGTATCTGCACACGCATTACCCCGGCGCCTTTAAACTGTTGTTTGTACTGAACGCTCGCCAACCCGTGCCGGGAAGACGAGCCAAGGCGACCGATATCCACGTCAAGGACGGGTTGGCGCAGCACTACCCGACTCCAGACATTTCCGAGGAGGAGGATGGAGTTGGCCTCGAAGCTCGACTCGCTGGGCTTATGAACGAGATTGCTATCCAGCTTGGAGGAGCTTTCGGGGGTCAGATGGGGCATGTCGGACGCAACGATGTCATAGCGATGAATAACATGGTGGTGATTGCTCACCATGACAACGACGACGAAGGCGACGACGGGGAAGCGGACGAAAACATCCATGTCGAATGTGACGTGTCGTCTATGGCACGAAGACGGCGAAAGACGCGGCTTTAAGGATCGTTTGACATGTACGAATGTGCTAGTTTGTATTACAGTACTTCCACAGTCCAATTTGATTTTTTTCATCACGCCGATAAGGTGCAAGCATTGAAGCTCGTCTGGTGTACCAGTTCTATTTTTAAAATAGGTAGTCAAAATACAACATGCGCCTTACATGTACCAGTGCGGCCCTATTTGTTTTTGTGAAGTTTTGACCGTGTTACAAGTTATGTGTGTGTTTTGTGTAGTGTGGTCTACGACTATCGTTCGATTACCTGATACTACCAGGTAGGCCGGTATAAACCATCTCCACCACCTCGAAGAAATTGTGGTCGTCGGGTACACAGGTTGCTGCCTTCTTAAGTTTTGATATTTATCACCAGGGTACCATAACGAATCTACCATTACCGTTTGGATACCACAACGAAAGGTGCAGCTGTCTAGTATCGGGAGTGAGCGGGTTCAGCGACGAGCCCCCCCAGTGAACGGGCCCATCGCTCTCTCTGTCCAGGAGGTTGGATTTCTTCAGCCTGGGTCTGATTGCATTGGAATATCGCTTCGTTATGGAACCGAAATGATGCCTTCGTTGTGATACCCGCTATTCTGTTGCTAGTGTTAGAGCTCGAATTCAAAAATGGAACCCCCCCCCCTCAAAAAAAAAAAAAATTCGTGCTTCCAGCTTTACGTGACATTCTAATGATGTGAGACCTTTCGTGTCCGAAGCCGAAGCCGAAGCCAGTTATGCTCACGCTAACGGAATTTGTATCGGAATAGGGTTTGGGTCGTCGAGCATTTCGATACTAACTGTAAATCCTCATCAGAGCATAGAGGCCACCGAACGCAGTCCCGCCAAAAACTCAGCCACAGAAGCACACAACGAGCAAATAGCCCCAAAACGTCGTAGGTAGATGTATAGTGGGCAGAATAATGTGATTTGTTTTGGTTAACAATATAAATGCGGCCAATAATTTAAATATCCTGCTTATTTTCCATACTTAAGCAGCGCAGACAAAATTACAACGTCTGTAAACAAAGCAAATATCTCCATTCACATCGTCCCATTTTCGGATTCAAATTCCGGAAGTGGTTCCTAATCCGGATTTCCGAGCAAATTAACCCCTTGCCCGCGGAGGGTGGGAAATTGGTCTTATGCTGTTCAGAACAGCATAAGAATATCTTGATTTCACTATACCTCTAAATCCGCAAACGTGAATCGTCGCTCATTCCCACTAATCGGTCAATTCTGATTGGTCCACGTGTGTGAATGAAGGGATCCTATTGGCTAATCAAACAGATGGCATAAGTACCGCGGATCAGCAAAAACTGATTTTTTTAAAAAAAGGACTGGGAAATATCGATTCTCCTTTGCCGCCGTCCCGCAAAGCCAGTCATCCTTCAATTTCACAGAAAAGAAGACAAGTCGACAAGCCATGGCGTACTTCATGGATTTCAAGTTAATATGGCCCCTACTAAGGAAGGAAGGCTGGACATGGAAAGCAGCGACAGGGATTCAGATACAGTACGCCTATTATTTGTCAGGCTTAGTACTAGCGTGAACTGACGTAAGTGCTTCCTACGTTTGTAACTAGCCACAACTTCGTGAAACCTGGACGCGAATTGAGAGGCGGGAAGCAGGGCGTGTACTATTTCAACGGCGAGGACGCGCTACTAGCCCATGTGCGATCGGACACTGAGATGTGTGCAAGGCTCAACATCTCCAACATTATGGTGCGCCCAGAAGGGCGAGCGAGTACGTACAAAGCGCATTGTACGTCTGTGTTTATTGTGCTATGACTAACTCGTCGAATATTTCTCCGCTAATTTGTGGGCAGCCTAATGAAGAAACCCCTCCAACTGTACCCACCCAAAAGGCTGCTGTTCACGACAAGAACGCAGCAACACCTGCAAAGAGGTCTGTGGAGTCGACCACGAAGTCGCCAAAGAAGAAAAAGAAGACGAAGAAACAACTAGTCGAAGAAAGCAAATGCTCGGCGCCGTGAGATAGCTGCGTTTGACAAGGTTTGGGGTCAACAAAACAGCTCGGGAAAGTATAGTATTGATTGGTATTATGCATGGACAATGCTAACATGTTGTGATGTTCTTTTGAGTAGCTGGCGACGGGAAAGCTGTGGCACCACCAGACTTGGATACCTCGGACGGCCCACTTTCTTCAGCTCTTGCGGACCCGGAAGGTATACAGCCCAGCCATTATGCTGACACGATGACCTAGACATGTAATGCTGACGTGGTATGTGTATTTGTTACAGTTATGCTGACGGCGTCACACCCACGAGATCTAATCATGACTCGGAGCGTGTCGAGAACGAAGCTAATGCTGACGATGTTCGTTCCGATGAGACCAATGCTGACACGAACGGTGATTCAACTACGACGAGGTAGAGAAGAACGATAGTGTTCACGTGGGTTCTCCAGATGATCCAGGCCAGCTTTGCACGACACTGGTGGAGCTTCACCGCTTCGGTTTGATTACGTGGATTCCCTTGATCCGAACGTAGCAAGCACACAAGGCGGCACAGAGCTGGCGTCGGACGATGAAAGCGACGGAGACTCGGCTGAGGCAACCGGTGGTGACGACAGCGACAGCGAGACAAGTGATACAGATTAGTGCAAAACCGACATTCTCCAATGTGAACTTCGACGCGTTACTGGATTGATGGCCAATGCCGAGAAGGACCGCTTGCACATGCGCGTACAAGGTTAGTCTATTCGTTGCGTTATGTTGACACGAACATTGTCTAACTTAGTTATTGTGCTGAAAGCGTCATCAGAAGTGTACACGGACGACCGGTTCGACCAGATGAAGTTGGACGGTTGGGACGTACTGCCTGACAACACCGAAGCTGAGATTGTAGACGATCCCGTCGTCGGCAAGATGTATTCAGGGTACTGTGGACCATCACAAGACATAATGGCTGCATCGGCATCACCGCTCAAGCTCTTCTACTACTTCCTTCCAAAAACGTTTTGGCGCGAAGTAGCGACGCTGACGAATCTGGACTGGAAGCAAGCGCTGACCGCGAGACTGCAAAGAGCTAAGAAAGAGAAGACAATGTCAGGGATCGGTCACAACGTACTATAGCTGCATTATTGAGGAAACGTGAGAAATTTCAAAAGGTTCCCCCCATGAAGTTGTGCAATGGGTTGGATTGATGCTCGCCCATACATTGATGCCGTGTAAGCGAATGGATGAACATTGGTATAAGGAAGATATCGGTGTTCTTCCAGCTGGAACATGATGGCACGTCGCGAAATCACGAGGTTTCTTCACTCCTGGACAACACGACGATACGCTAACGCAGACAACAGACACCCGGCTGAACAACGGAGTTCAGCGTCTACGCCAGCGGTGTACAAGCCACAGGGGAAGAAAAGAGGAGGGACGTCCAGCTACTACTGCGCAACATGCTCACAGGATCGCCGCGGGTTGGTGACGCTGTGTAACAGCGCTCGTGGACACCCAAAGAATCCTAGCTTTACGTGCTCGCAGATTTGGTACATAGTTTGGCAGAATGGTAAGTTCGCTCCCAAGAATAGCCACATTCGAGACAGAGGAATTGCGACAGAGTAAAAAGTGAGGTAGCAACAGTATAGGGCAATACTGGAATACATTTGTGAACGTTTGATAACTTGCTGGGTTTCTTGCTTTCGCGTGAGAGTGCCGCTGCTGGTATCACTCATACTGCGTGGGCGACTCGTGCCACTAAATTCACTTCTGGCAGGATTCGATGTGGCGGCTGCATGCTCTCTGGCCTTCCCACCGCTAAATTTCGCAAAAATCGGGATTTACATAACGGCTCTGATTGGTTTAAATGCGTGTGTCTCAGTGCGCATCATCTTTGTGGGAATTATTACCGGGGAGCTTAGCTACAACTCGCGCGCAAAAGGTGCAAAATTAAACTAAGATAAATTGTGGTATACTATATCTCATACGATTCCTTATGCTGTTCAGAACAGCAAAAGGCGTTTTCGTAACCCGTCCATGTCACCCCTCCACAGGTAAGGGGTTAAAAAGGACATTGACCAAATTATATCGGAACAGGATTTGGGACGGGAAAATTTATGCAGGAGCCGTCTGCATGGCAATCTGCAAGTGAAAAAGACAAGCATAAGTGATCAATATTCTCGACGGTTTGTGCTTGTTTGCCATCACCACGACATCTTGAAATTAGAATGGTCATTACTGTATTCAAGTATTAATTTATACGGCGTTCCCGGCATCTACCAACCTTTGCATGGCGCTTCGGCGCTTTTTAACTTCAATATTGCCTTCTCACTGCCCAAGCACCTCATCGGCTTCATTGTTATTTTAACCCTTTAATTTAAATTAAAATAACCGTCGAGCCTTCTTCAAGTATTTCGTACGGTACTTATACAGGTATGAATGAAATCTTGCTCTGCAAGCAGTTTAGAACCATTTGGGGCAGAAAAAAATGGCTATAATCTGGGAAAGCATCTGAGTTTCAAAAGCATTTTTCAGGCACTTCGCGGGGCATCCTACATTGATACGGATGCAGTTAAGCTAGATACCTTCTTCCTAAGAAGGAGATGTATCGTTTGAATGGTTTAGGGTACGACAAATACTTACCCGAAGAAAACTAATACCAATAAAGTATACAATACTGGATCACAACGAAAGGGATCATTTCCCATTTTGTGAATTACGCTAAAATATTGAGCGTATGCCAGTGAGGTCTCACTCGTTTCGTTATTGCGTCAGGATTGCAATGGGGTTTTGAAAGGGCGTTGTTGCGGCGACGCTACGATAGTGGCTCTAATAAAGCTCCAAACCACTATCCAAGTTCACATCCGTAGGCTTGAAATGCTATCTGATGATATTACATGCCTATTAATTTTGCTAAATAGGCCGGATAGTTGGTTTTTCATTTGTCTCCCTGTTTAGGCCCTCACCTTGCTCCGATGGATGAGTCTTGCCGTCAAAACGGGAATTTGAAGAAAAAAAAGTGCCACGGAAACGGATAATCCAAACACCACGAATGCTACCCGTACGGATCCTCAAGTTCATGGGATCGTGCATGTATAATAGCAATACATGTAATCAATGATGCCTCAAGTCCAGTTTTGGTGCTCGTTAGATTTGTTGTTTCACTTCATTTTATATCGAAGTACAGGTTACATGTAGTAAGTTTTTAGCATTACTGCCGTCACTGATAAATGACTAATTACAATAGCAGCCAAAGCTGCTGTCTTTCGTGCCCGTATATGTATACTTACCCGCCAATTCACACGTCGTTTGGTACATGTAGTACATATTTGCATCGAGCCATTGGCTAACTCTTCTTTTCTTTTATATTTTTTTGTTTGTTTTGATCATCGCCAGCAAAGGCAATTTTCTTGCTAGTTTCATCGCTGTAGCAGGGGCTTTCGTCTGTTATTCTGGCAATCTTGCAAAGCTCTCGAGACAATGTTTTACCAGTGCTCCTTTCTCATCCACGCCGTCGTCATAAAAAGAAATCTTCACTGGAATAGCCACTGTAACATGTGGTTAACATTGGACTGTCCCAGTGCTCGGGTGCCGCAGTTTTCACTTCGTACATAACGATCGATCTCGCCGAAAATGTCGAGATATAGGCTACATGTACTGTACCATACCGTACCTAGCATCCAAAGCTTTGCGGGAAAAACCTGGACATGAAGCTAGTTGTCGATAAAATATTATTTGTACAGTTAACCACACTTGGATGTAGACGATAATAGTCGCCACAGTTGGGTTCTCTGTCGTGCTGCATGGTCCTACATGTAGCAGTTTCAAGTCTTTCGTTGCAGCTGGCATTTTGCTGTCTGAATGGGGCATCATTGAGGGACACTTTTGCTGTTTGAAAAGGACACTGCTTGAGGTATGTAAAGAGGCTTCTGTCTTCACTGTCAGTTCGTCGGTACATCAAGTCGAAGAGAAGTGTACCGTAAAGGAGCGTACCGGGAAGTCCGCCGGTGGTCCTTTGTGGCGGTTATTTTCGCACCGAAGGCTGACACCGTCCTATGTTCCATCTGCGAACTCGGAAGGCGACAAAGCATCGTCGGAACGTCACGAATCATGTTCTTGGTTGACCTCTGGTTCACTCACCCATAGCAAAGTGAAGTTAGTCAGGGGCAGATCCTACATCTGGCTTTCGGTGCTGCCGGGATTTTACAGCTCGTGATCTCAAGATCCATTACGTACGGGCCGTCAAGGATCGAATCTCATGTGATGGTGACCTTACGTGAAGTTTGCTAAGGTGTGTGGCTCGCTTGCGCCTTAATCACTCTTGAATTCGCCTTCCAGTCTACTACTGCCTGCCAGGACAAAAAAAAAGTACAGGACAATGCTGACTGCTGCTGCCTTCGCGTCGGCCGCCGTTCTTCTGGCTGCCTCGATCCCGAGCACCGATGCCCACGGTTACATGCTGATCCCCGAGTCTCAGTTCAAGGGCTCGGCTAACTCAGCCTGGATCGTGCAAATTGACCCCGTGTGGGACAGCAAGGACTGGGATGGCAACAAGCCTGGAAGTGTCGACGCTTTCAAGGCCCTAAAGACTGCCAACAGCTTCAAGGACCTCAAGACACTTATGGATGACACTTCCGTCTACGGTGCTGACTGTGGTTTCACGGACCCGAATGGTACTCCTCAGCCTGTTCCTTCCGACGGTAAGGCAACCTTCTCGCGTGCTATTGTGCACGTCGGTCCATGCGAGATCTGGCTTGACGACACCAAGGTGTTGTACGAGGACGATTGCTTCAGTAAGTACGGTAATGAGAACCAGGACATCAAGTCGGTGTTCCCAGTGGACTACTCGTCGTGTAGCAACGGTGGCTGCAAGGAGATGCGTTTCTACTGGTTGGCATTCCAGGGTGTGGACGGCAAGACTGTGTGGCAGTCATACAGTAAGTTTGCGATGATACTATTTCTTGGTATGGGTTTTGATAACAAGGTTGCTAACTATTGTTGTTTTGTGCTATAACAGAGGATTGTATTCCCCTTAAGGGATCCGGCGGTGGTGGCACCTCGCAGACGTCCCCGGCCTCTTCAACCGGTCAGTCAGAGACCCCGTCCAGCGGTGACTCTCCATCAAGCGGCAATTCGGACAGTCCGTTCAGTGGTAACTCTGACAGTCCATCCAGTGGTAACTCGGACACTCCTTCGAGTGGTGAATCTACTACCCCGGCTCCGGAGTCGGGTGAATCTCCTACCACCCAGGGTTCATCCGCTCAGACTCCTTCCGGTGAGACCCCATCGGCTGATACCCCGGAAGTTACTCCGGCCCCGTCGTCCAAGTGCAACGGCCGTAAGCGTCGCTACTGAGCATCGCCGTGCTTTTGCCAGTGTTGAGTGAAGATATTGGTTGTGTAGTTTCGCTGGTTATTTGTTGACTCCGCGTGTAGACAGCTACGGTATATGATACAAAGTCAATGGAAAGTATGTATGCGTATGCCGCCGGTTTGAGTGCGTTTTCTTGATGCAGCTCAGTTTCAACGCGTCAGCATTATTTTAATTTTGGTTGTTAAAACGACCAAAATGTCGCTCGGACGGCGAGAATGTCAGGGTGCAGAACAGTAAAGTTGTACCGAACAGTGAACAGCAAAGGCGAATTCGTGCGGATTTGCTCACGGGTAGGTGAGGCACGTTTGACGAAACCGTTCTCGAGAGTAGCACCGGGAAACTGTCAGTGCCAGAACATTTGGCCCAAATGTGTTGGGTGAGGCTTGCATATACTCGTAGGCGTACATTTGTGTAGGCATCTCGGGCGCTCCACAAAATAGCGCTAAAGCCGTGGAGGTGTATCTGTTCATGCTTTTTTGACGGTGGACAAGGTGACGCTCTTCTTCAAGAGTTTAAAACTTTCGAGACCCCCGAAAAGACAGGTCGCTAACCAGATGGTTGCGGCATACGACAATTCAACGACAGCACGTCAATGAAATGAACCCGTCTCAGCAGTCGCTGTGCATGGACCGGAAGCGTCCGTCAGCAATTACACGCAGAGGTTTTAATCTCGTACTAGTACACGTTTCGATTACTATAGTGCGGAAACTGATCTGGCTGTTGGGCTGAGCCAGTTGATAGCTGTATCAAGAGTTTTCCATGATACAGTACCGGAATTATTGCAGAGCCCTTTGTTTTGAATTTGCGGGAGGTTTTCTTCCTCGAAGCAGGGCTCTCTTTGGAGATTTGGACGCAATGACATCCGTCCTCGGAGTGTTGCAATCATTTGCTGTAGCTACATGTACCACAAGTTTTGGCAGTTGTTATCTTGTACCCGAGGGATTCAATAATGCCACACGTGCACATTAGTTGGCACCAACCTCGGATGTTGACGGCAGCTCGGCTTTGGGCCGCCACTGAAAATAAAGATCAAACGCATCTCGCCAGCCATCTAAAAATATTTTGCTTTCCAAATATGTGGTTTCTAATTTGCAGCGAGCTTATCACAGAAATTATGTACGACAGTGCTGAGGCTGAGCGGGCTACGCCTTGCGAAGCTACTTCGATAAATCTTGATGAACCGATAAGTCCCGTGCTGACCGTTATTTGTCCAGTACAATGTACTGCAAAACTATGATAACTACAGCACCTAGCAGCAGTTCGTGTGCAAACGGTTGTCTGGGCATCGCTGTGTCTCTTGACAAGGTACTATATGGATAAAATGATCCTGGGGCGGACATTGTCGACACCTGGTGCGTGATCGGCGAGCCTTTTCATTCCATGTGGTGCACTGCATCGACCAACGAGGATAGCTCAAGAGCAGACAACTTATGTGTTCGTGTGATTTGCTGGTGGGTGCGTACCACTCAAATGTAGCCTCACTGAGGCTGCCTCAGTACAATTGCCGCCGTGAATACATGTAGCACCGCCACCATGCTCTGTAGATAAACTTATCAGGCCTACGAATATCTCGCACCTACCACCGCTACTGCACAATATCGACTATTAGCACTCTAACAGGGGCTTGTCATCGTGGACGTGAAGTCAACGCCAGAAGTCGGTACTAGTAGCGCCTCGAAATACAGGTGACACTGACTTCAGCTTTTCTGTCGTCAAGATTCTACAGATAAACCTGATAATACACTGTTCGACATCTTCACTGTCCGAAAAGGAGATTGTCTTCGTGATTTCAATCTGGTGCTACCGGACGCGTTAAAGCGGCACTAACTGGGTTAGAAGACAGATACCAGTATCGGTCGGTCTTCTACAATACAAGGGTATCCCAGTGTGTGGTCGACAGGTGGCAACGTTCATGGCCAATTCTGTGGCTCTGTCGGTTCTGATACCGGTTGGGTGAAGTCAAATGTCGAGTGTTTGGATATCTGTTTCCCATACATCATGACCGGAGCAACAAACGTGCGATGGAAACCTTCAACATATGAGACTCTCTAGAGGCAGACTGGTGATACTTGTCCCCCGTCCGGTGGCATCCCCAGACTTCACCATTCTCAAATTTGCCTTCCGACCTACAAGCTAACCGACCATCTTACAGGCAATTATGTTGACTGCTGCTGCCTTCGCGTCTGCTGCCGCTCTTCTGGCGTCATCGATCCCTCGGACCGATGCTCACGGCTACATGCTGATCCCAGAGTCTCAGTTCTCGGGATCTGCGAACTCGGCCTGGGTTGTCCAGATTGACCCCGTGTGGGCCAGCGACAGTTGGAATGGCAACAATGCCGGAAGCGTCGACACATTCAAATCTCTCAAGTCGGCCAACAACTTCAAGGACCTCAAGACACTTATGGACGACACTTCGGTCTACGGTGCTGACTGCGGCTTCACAAACCCCAACGGCACGCCGCAGCCCATTCCCACGGATGGCAAGGCTACTTTCTCTCGTGCCCTTGTCCACGTCGGCCCGTGCGAGATCTGGCTTGACGACACCAAGGTGCTGTACGAGGACGATTGCTTCAGCAAGTACGGCAATGAGAACCAGGACATCAAGTCGGTATTCCCCGTGGATTACTCGTCGTGTGACAACGGCGGCTGCAAGGAGATGCGATTCTACTGGTTGGCATTCCAGGGTGTGGACAGCAAGACTGTGTGGCAGTCTTACAGTAAGTTTCTGGTGTAGATTTCTCTTGATGATTGTGTTCAAGGCACTTACATTGAATTGTGTCATTTCTACAGAGGATTGCATTCCCCTTAAGGGATCTGGTGGCTCATCGACGCCTTCGACTTCAACGACGTCGCAGACCTCGTCAACGACCGGAGCTGAGTCGCAGACCCCGTCCAGCGGTGACGCTAACACTCCTTCCAGTAGTGACTCTAGCACCACTTCGACTGGAGACTCCAACACTCCTTCCAGTGGCGACTCCAACAGCCCATCAAGCAGTGACTCCAACAGTCCTCCTAGCGGTGAATCACAGAACTCGTGGTCTGGTAACTCTGCTACCCCGGCACCGGAATCGCAGTCTACGTCGTCGCAGACCCCAACGTGGACTGAATCCCCCTCGAGCTGGAACACCTGGAACCAGGCTCAAACGACTCAAGGCTCGAAGTCCGACACCCCGACCACCACTACTGCCCCGTCGTTCAGCTTCCGTCACTAGACACCTTGATGTTCCCTTTTTGATGTGAATGACGGTGACGATTGTGTAGCTTAGTTGCAACGAGACCTCCAGATGTGATGTACAAGTCAATGAAAAAATGAGTATTTGTTTGCCAATGTCCCAAACCCTGACTAGGTTGTCTACGTAATGAGTCCTCTCGAACGGCGAGGCTTCTGGAAAAGCCTCGCGTGCTGCGCCGCTACCCAACTGCAGAGCCCCCCATCTACTGTCTACTGAAGTGGAGACCGTCACCAACTTCTTCTTTGAACCATCCACCAATTCCACTTATTTGTTAAACTAACGTGAAATTGGTAAAATAATATGATGCGTGCAATTATCTCGGATCGACGGAGCTGATTCTCCTTCTAAAGCCAACGCCTGTATAGTCATGTGCAATGTTCTCCAGTCGGACGAAATGTTGTTATCACTGGTGATTCTCCTAGTACAGGTACAAGTACTTACTTTTTTGTGGAAGTTGGCCTTCTATTTGTTTTTATGTGTTTTTTCCCTATAGAAGCCTGGTATTGTAATATGCATGATATCGTGTCTTTCTGTTTTTGTGTCGACTGATGTTGATCTTGAATCGTCAGTTGTGTCAAGTATCCGTGGAGTGGGTCTTTTACCATTCTAGGTGTTGATCGGAGGTTGTATGCTCTTGTTGCTTCTGTTTTGGCCAGTATTTTGACTGCTGCCAGATCTGCTCTTGGTGGTGTTCCCCATTGTACGACGAAAAACTGCTGGAGGCGTTGATCCAGGTTTTGTATGTCATTGTTGAGCTCTTGTATTCCATCGTTTTCGTTCTTGAATTCTGATGCTGCTCTGAGACTTTTCTGCATAGTCTTGTCCACACTGTCTACCCTGAGGTAGGTCTGGGCTGCTCTGTCATGTCTGTCGAACGCCGTTAAGCAGTCGTCCAGGATTCTGGCTGCATTAGCTGACCGTGTCCCTAATGTTGAGAAGATACAACTGGCTGCTTCAATTCCATTCCATTTGTTGTCTGCCCCCGCTTTCAGCAGTATCCACCCCCTTGTACGTATTCATCTCTGGTTATATAGAAGTGATATTGTATCACCCATTTGGAGAGTGTTGGAGTCGATACCATTGGATCCACCGTCATCATGATACTATGGCATATGCCGAGGCATAGCCCTGCGATTTTGGTTTTCTGTGATTTTTTCCAGGTAAGTTACAAGTACTTACTACTTCGATACGAAGTTATTTTTTAAATAACTTCGCTATTCGTCATTAAAATGTTAATGACTGAATACACCAAAAGACTAAAATTGCTGCGTCTACAGACTTTTGATTGGCCCAGGCGTTCCCCGCTTAGGTGCGAATTTGTGTTGATCTTACCGTTTTGTTTTGGAGAAGAGTCGCGATGCCTCGAGATCTGCATGCCGATGCGGAAGTACTGCGCCGCCGTCCAGCAGTAGAAGCTCTTCCTCATCTAGCGGAGACCATCACCACCTTCCTTGGGCCATCACCGAACTTGTCGCTATATGACGCGTGCAAACTCGGATCGACGGAGTTGATGGACTGGATATGGGCAACCAGCGGCAATTTACACCAGAATTCAACGCTGGGGTGGTCTCTTTGCAATTTTCTCCAGGCGGACAAACACTATTACAAGTGGCAATTTTCTAAGTGTGTGGACTACGCTGCGAAACACGGTGATTTGAAGTTGGTGGAGTGGTTGTTCTCCCATTTCACAGAGTGTCAAGTGTCCCCTGCAGCGGTCTCAGCTGCTGTGAGTAATGGACATTTACTAGTGCTAAAGTTCCTCCTGAGTCATGACTTTGGGGTACATGGTACTGAAAATGAAGAACCCGATACTAAGAAGATGCGGGTGGAAGCCGGTAGTATCGACGTTCAAGATCGCATTCGAGTGGACTGGGGTTTCTGCACCGTGGAGGAAGCGCTTAGTGAAGGACATCTAGAAGTTGCCCAATGGCTTTATGATAATGCTCCAAAAAGTGAAGACGGCCATGGTGATGTCGCAATCGAAGGAATTGTAAGTGAAGCTCTCGACATTGGAGCTACTGCGTTTGCCGAGTCGGTAGTACCGGAATGCAGGAATGTTCTGGCCTACGCCATGAACTGCAAGGGCGTGGAGGTGATAGAACGCCTTTTAGACGGCGGGTACTATGAGCGAGAGGATTTCAGTGCAGTGATAGCAAAATTGGCGCGGACGGATCGTTTGGATCTGATTGAACACATTTCAACTCAACAGAATTTTCCTCCAGACCACTGGAGGAACATTGATTTGATCCGAACACTGTCAGCAGCATGTCGCAACGGGAATATGGCTGTACTGCAGTGGTTGGTGGAGCATCCGATGGGAGTTGATCTTATCGAAAAAGAGAGAAAATCTGTTGGAGTTACAGGTCTTTTGTGTCGCGCAGCTATAGGTGAGCACACAAACGTGATGGAATATCTCACCGACCAAGGTATCGATGGCGAGTACAGGAGTGCTTTGTTTGATGCCATTCGTGAAGGTATCTTGAATTCTGTTGAATGGCTAGTTGAACATTTTCCAGTGGCGGAAAAGATTCCTAACTACTCCCGTCATGGACGAAGCTGCGAAACTTGGTCACTTAGAGATCCTGAAATAGCTTCATAGCATGGACACGTTCGTTCCAGGATGGTGCCTAATCCGAACCAGTAGGAACCAACCGGAGACTATATCTACAATCGTGGTCACCGCGACTGGCAATAATTCACAGGTGTTCAACTACCAGACAAATTTTCGCCCAACAGACCCGATGGATCACGCTGCAGCAAATGGACATGTAGAGGTGGTACAATGGTTGCACAACAACCACCCAGAGGGTTGCTCTTCCGCTGCAATTGATAATGCTGCTGCAAATGGTGACATGGAAGTCGTGCAATGGTTACAGGAAATTCGGTCGGAAGAATGCACGAAGAGAGCTATGGATGACGCTGCATCGAACGGAAACCTTGATATGGTGAAATGGCTTCACGTGAATATGAAAGCAGGGTGCACTACGGCTGCAATGGATTGCGCTGCAGGGAATGGCCACTTGGAGATGCTCAAGTGGCTACATACCAACCGATCTGAGAGCGGTACTGCAAAAGCTTTGGAAAATGCGATTGGAGGAGGCCACCTGCAAGTTGCTCGGTGGTTGCAGCTTCGCTATCCTGAATTTTCACCTGCAGAGGTAAATATTTGCCCTGATGTGGTCAATAAGTTCGAGAGCTTCCTCTTTCTGCACACTCACTACGCTCATATCGTACAGAAGATACGAAGCGGGCGGACGCCCCACAATCCACTTATTTTTGCTACGAGATAATCGCGTGGCTGCACAAAAGCTACCCAAGCGCGGAATAACCAACCTCGTATTTCAAACGAGGGAGCTCTTGATTTAACCAAAAAATCAAATGCCTTATTAGGGTTAAAAGAAGGTATTACAAGTGTTGTTCATTTTCGTTTTCAGGTACAGCCTAACCAAGCTTCTTTGGGATCACATGGCAGTCCGAGGCCATGTAAAATCTCCTGTTGCCTTCCATATATCGCGAATACGTCAGTCGAGGTACATGCTATCACGTGGAAGAAGCTGTTCACACAAATGCCAACGGGTTCTGTTGGAATGAGAGTATCACGACATTGGCGATACAACACACCTCCACATGGATCTATCTGGGATTTCAGCGGGGGCACTGCAGTAGGAATGAAAGGAGAATTCTTATCGCACACACCAGGTTGTGCTGCAAAAACCTCTTGACTTTCGAAACCCAGTCGGTCGCGTATCGGGAAGCAATCTCTCTCGGACATTCCACCACAAGTTGGTTGAGATATGTTGCATTCACCAATAAACCCATTGCAACAAAGTTGAGCTTGCCATACGACTAAATGAGTGAGATGATGATTCGATGCAACTTCTGGTAGTTCTCGCAGGGAGTTCAGCGAAACCAGCTCGAGTCTCTGAAGCTTGGTGAGAGGGTGCAGATCCGGCAGTGTAGTTAGGGAGTAAAGCATTGCTAGGGATATGCTTTTGATGTGAAGACCCTGAAAATTCGGTAATTTGGGGAGTAACTGAAGGTATCCCAAGTGCATGAACGTCAACGATCCCATATTTGAGAACGCGTCGGAAGGCATGCTAACAATATTTGTCCCTCCGAATTTTCCTTGCAGGTCTCTATGGAAAGAGAGCGGTTAAAGGAGTCCAAAGATGAACAGCAAGCAAAAACTTACAGAAACTCCAGTTTGTGGAAGACCTTGAACCAGTCAGGAACAATTTCAACACCAGTATAATAGAGTGATCTGCCAGGAAAACAATGAAAGTAAGGTTAAATCGACAAACACAAGAAAACTCATCAGTTTTGCTGGCGTTACTCGTACAAATATTGGAGGTTGGTGCAGCGCTGTAAATCGCGAGGCCAAACTTCCATTTGTCGGTTGGTAAGTTGTAGTACTTGGAGATCTCCAGACGTGGCGAGTGCCTCGACTCTAGCTGTCATATCAAGCGGATGAACCCATTCTTCATACGTTTTGGAGCTCTATCAACGTCGACGAGAGCGAGACAAGGACATGTGTCTTGACTATCCCAACGATACGAAAATGCTATACATTCTGCGTATGCCGCGCAATCTGATTGTGAATCTGAAATGGCTTTAGAAGTGTATACCAACGCAAACGTGCCAGCCCCTGCGAAAAGAAATCCGACCCAGCGTGGCACGGTACAGTGAGCTTTGAGTTGAACCAGTTTACTACTTGTAGTTCGGATTTTCTTCCTTCGTTGATGAATCACTTCCACTAGACGTGATAGTCGATAGCTGAAAGAAATGATCATGGTCAAGCGAATCACCAGATTTGACCACGTTAGAGTTCGAAGTGAGTCAAAGGAGAACCGGAAAAGAGTGGTGACGACGGGATCAGCTTGCATTCGTGCTTGGCGCTGGAAGCTTCCAGGGAAGTACACTTTCAGGTACAGTCGTGCTAGCCCACGGTCAAGATCAAAAGCAGTGTATGAGTACACTAGTAGAATAATCGGACAGACTATTGCAAAAAACATATCGAAGCTACAAGTGAAAAAGTTAGATCAAAATCATCAGCAATTGGGTAAAACGCAACGTACACGGTATCGACAAGAACTTCAGTAAAGGCTGAATGAGCCACTGGGTAAAGAATGAAAAAGGTCTGTGATAAGCAACTCGTCGCGATCAGGATGCTATAACCATAAGGCAATCCGATTGAGAAACCAGCTTCCAATAAATGGTACAACTGGATAGACTCAACGACAAGGTCACCAGTCTTGAATAGGACATTCTAAAACAGAGCAAATACCAGAAAGGTGACTCAATTTAATGCCATCAAAGAAGTGAATCTACGCGTACCCAGAACTTCCGATACTGTCCGTAATATCCAGTCAACTCGACCCAAAATGATGCAGCCACATGCAAGTGTTTACCGATGCGTGGCAGATTAAAGACCCACATTTGTCCGACTTCTTGTTTGGTTGGCCCAGCAGGAGTGACACGAAAACTTGAATTTCTCCATACCGTCATTTTCATTAAAATGTGTACGTAACTCAACGCTAGAGCTTCCAGAAAAGCTGCGTTAAATGAAGTGAGAGTTGGTTCAGGGTCGATAATAACCCAGAAATGACCGTCGTCGAAGTCTCCTGTATCCATCAGGCGGTTTGCTGTCTCATTTGGCGCCACATTCAGTAAAATAATCCAGATAGTCCAACAAACCGAGACGCCTGCGGCTACAAGCAGCAGTATTCCAATACACCCGAAAGCTTCAAGAAAGGTGTCTGGTTTCGCGGAGCTGTCAGTAGGGCTCAATTCTCCGACATCTCTCGATCTACTGGTCTGTTGAGGCAAAATCTGGATAGTTGTTCCAACTGGCTGCCTCGGAGAACTCAATTTCTGCGTAAACATGTCGACTGATGTAGGTTTGCTGCTGTGAACGAAGGATGAGTACTATTAAGCTATTATCCGGCAAAGGTGCAGCCCTCGTAGCCGCCTCACGTGAGATGAGAAGTCAACTTATGTGTCCAAACATGGTATTTTGAGCGATGAAACCAAGTACAAATGTATGTCACTATTCAACTACGAGTACTTGGAATATACTTAAGTATTTCCTATTTAGTACAACCGAGCCACGCTTCTACGACTAAATCACAAGGTGGTCCAACATTCCGTAAAATCTCCTGCCTTCTTGCGTAAATCACGGTTTCTGTCGTAGAGCACGATATCACTTGGAAGTTATTGTTGTAACACATTCCGACATTGGTAGTACCATCACGCTGGATCAGACATTGGCGATACATTTCTCCACCACAAACATCGACTCCAGCTTTGGTTAGTGCTCCCGTGACACGATCAAGGGGCTGGTCTGCGGCGCAGATCGCTGGATGAGTTGGAGCTTGGTCCGTTATATGTGGTTCGAAGCATTGATCTTCGGACATTCCTGAGCATATCGGACTTGAGGCATTGCAGACTCCGAGGAAACCGTTGCAACAGACTGGTGCTCTTTTAACTACCATCTGAATCAACTGTGTGTTAGCTGTCACACCAGGAAGCTCTTGGAGTGAGGTCATTCCGACCAATTCTAATCGATCAAGGTCTTTAAGCGGCGTTAACGAAGGCAACTCGGTCACAGAAGAGAGTACAGCAAGCGACATGCTTTCAAGACACCCAAGACCTTCAAAACTAGGGAGCTCGAGTAATTGTTGATGAACTCCAATTCGAAGATATGTCAGAAGCGTCATATCCTGGAACAGATCTGAAGGGATATTCACAAGGTTCGTATCTCCTTTCCTGCCTTGCAATACGCTACATAATCCGCCACAAAATTGGGCAACACTCGTTAATACAGTTAAAGAGGTTAAAGTATTTTATATCAGGGCAGAAAGGTGACACGTACAGAATTTCCAATTTGTGAAAAGACTTTGCCCACGTTGGAATGACTTCAACTCCAGTGTAGTACAGCGACCTAAGACAGCACAAAAAAAATTAAGAACAATTCATAAATGCATGGCTGTTGAAAGGAAAATACGAACAGATACTGCAACGTTGAGCACCGCTGAAGTTCATCCGGCCAACTCTCCAGTCGACGATTCATCAGCTGGAGTACTTGAAGATCACCGGACATCGCCAGATTTTTCACTGTTTCGGTTGCGTCAATAGGGTGTAGCCATTCGTCATAGGTCTTCGGGGAGCGATCCACGTCGACGAGAGCGATACAAGGACAAGACTTTACAGGATTCCATCGATACGCAAACATGACGCACTGTGGGTACGCTTTACATAGTTTTCGCGAAGTATCAATACTTCGAACACAATATGTCACGACTGCGATCGATAATAGTGTAAAGAGCACACCGATCCACCGAGGAACGGGCTGTTGCCTCTCAAAACAATTCGTCAATTTGCTGGTAGCCTCGTACGTCTTTCGTCTTTGTTGCTGAATCACGATTATCAACCGATAAAGTCGAAAACTGAACAAGGCGTTCATCACAAATTTTACGATGAGATCCGTCCATGAAAGCGCTCGCAGTGAGTCGAAGCAAGAGCGAAAGACTGTTGTCTCAATTGGGTCTGCCTGCAGCCGTACCTGCAGCTGAATGCTGCCAGGAGGAAATATTTCTTGATAGAGATGTGCGCGGCCGCGATCCATCGTAAAACTGTAGTAGGAATAACAAACTAGTAGAATCGGATACCCAACTGCGAAGACCATGTCAAAGCTGTGAAATATTAGCGTTAGTACTGGCCAGTTACTGCGTCAGTCTAGCAAGAACGTACAAAGTGTCAACGAGAACTTCCGTGAAGGCCGAAAATGATCGTGGTTGGAAGACGAAAAAGGCGTGGGATAAACTGTTCATGGCAAGCAAAGCAGCATACATATGACACAAACTTGCAGAAAAACCCGCCTCCATCAAGTGGTTCAGCTGAATAAGCTCAACGATGAAGTCGCCTGTTTTGAAGAAAACATTCTAAGCGTACCAAGTTAGCGACAACCAATTGATGCACCGACGCGTTCTTAAACTTACCCAACGCTTGCGGTATCGTCCACTAAACCCTGTTAGTTCTTTCCAGAGTACACCTGCTGATTTCACTCGCTTGCTCAAGGAAGAAGACTTTGTAGTCTCACTCGGTACTACGCTTGATACATGATGACTCCCCATGTTGTTAACTCGATAGCGCATTTTCTTCCATAACAACATGCAGAGCAAAGCGTAAAGGTAACTCAGTGCCAACGCAGTCATCGCAGCTGTGTTCACGATCATCAGACTTGAGTCCGGGTGGGCTATGAGCCAGAAGCTGCCATTATCGAACTCGCCAGTATCCATGAGATAATTTGCTGCATCATTGGGGGTTATCCCCAGCACTATGAGCCACACGGTCCAGCAAAACGAAATCCCCGCAGCCAATACCAGTGGAAAGCCAATGGGTCCGAACGCTTCAAAGAAGGAGGTTGGTTCGTCGATTCTCGAATAATTCATTTCGCTAAGGGTTCCATTGTGCGTGGGGGCTTGCGAGAAGCTCGAGTTCAAAGGTAGAATTCGAGTGCTAGAGCTCAGGACTGGTCCTTTCGAATGGCATTGTTGCATGAAAGATGTCGTGCTAGCTGGATCTGACATGTGGACACAGAAGAACAGCGGAGGTATGCAGTTATGAGCTAGTTCTATGCAGTGTTTTACCCAACGGCTAAGACACTTGGCAGTGTATTTCTGTCTGGGGTAAACTTTTCTGGA
Organism: Phytophthora sp. ST_20190627; assembly: GCA_014706145.1. Taxonomy (NCBI): domain Eukaryota; phylum Oomycota; class Peronosporomycetes; order Peronosporales; family Peronosporaceae; genus Phytophthora; species Phytophthora sp. ST_20190627. Next base: position 259,479 of record JACBOU010000259.1, read on the forward strand.
AATCCCCGAAAATCAACCAAATGCAATGACACAGCAACTTTTGGATTCCATCGGGATTCAAACATGCAAAACCCCAGATAAATCTTCTGATTTCCTCAAAAGTCCATCCACAGAAGACGTCGACACATGTGAAGGGAAAGTGTACAAACCGTGTTTTCAAAGCAATTCGACTGGAATGTGTTACAGCACGAGGATGCAAGTCATCGCGTGCCAAAACATGAAGTTGCACGAAGTTGTGCGCAGAAAAGAAATACAAAAAGGAATTGGACTGGAGTGCGACCCCGTCATCGAAAAGTGGCTGGGCTGTGGAGATAGATTGACATGTGTGCTGGTGACTCTGCTTGAAGCTGACGTCAGCGCTTCTGGAACAATCGATCGCGGTGATAGGTGAGACCGTGTTGTCGCGCGAAGGTATTCGATATTTTTCAAACCGTATACTTTATCCAAGTGAAATATCCAATGTTGACGGAATGTCGCTTCAACAAGAACCGCACGATGATCCGATTCCGACATCAGTGGCGACGATCAATTCGCATTTCGCCCGCAATTCCACACATCGACATTATGGTGCGTTCTAATACCTACGCAATCCCCCCCTAATCCCTCCATTGACCTCCCGTATGTTACCTGTTTACTGCACACTTTAATGTAGAGCTCCCTCCGCAAGTTGATCCCCTTCGGCAACCGCGTGCTGGTCCAGCGCTTCGAGGCCGTGGCCAAGACGGCCAGTGGCATCTACCTGCCGGACGCCGAGTCCAAGCAGCAGAACGAGGGTGAGGTTGTGGCCGTGGGCCCTGGTGCCCGCGCCCCCGATGGCACGCTCATTCCTGCTCAGAGCGCTGTGGGCGACAAGGTGCTGCTGCCTGAGTACGGTGGCAGCTCTGTCAAGCTGGGCGACAAGGAGTTCTTCCTGTTCCGCGACGAGGACATCCTTGGCAAGGTCGAGTAGATCATCCAGACCGCCACCTCAAGTTAGACGCCCTTTTGGAGGTTATATGAGGGTGTTTTTACCTCAACAGCCAAGACCCGCGTCGGCGTTATTTGAGTTTCTGACTCGAATAAGTCGCATTTTAGACCCTCTTTGAGGTCACGTTGACTCGATGGAGGACGCGACTTCGAGAGGAGAAGAGGTATGCGGGACAATAAAGTATGTTAGCCCCGTTTAAACTCGACGTTATGGGTACGGAGACGTGTAATTGTTTGTTGTGGCTGTTCAATCTGTTGCCAGGGACAGAGGGTTGATGCTCGGGTGCACGCTTCCAGTAGTCACTGGGGAGCTGGAGACGTCGATGGACTTGAATTTGGACGCTGAGCTCTTGACTTGCCGCCCGCCGACGAAGATCGACAGGATGTTGCGGTCGTCGCCGAGGAATAGGAACTTTTGGAACGTGTGTAGCACGTCGGCAGCTTCAACGGGGTCGTGAGCTTCATCGATGGGACTGTTGGCGGCATACGGGTCAATGACGAGCGCGTCGAAGTCCTTACCGACCATGAAATTGCCGACTTTATCCCCGAGACCAAGTGCTTCTGCACTCCCAACTGTTGCAAGGTGGAAAGATTCAGCGAATGAGAGCGGTTCTTCTTGCGGCTCACCACTGTATTCGTCACCCGAGCTGCCGTTACCGATGGAGACGAGCTTGGATGCAATGACAGCTTGACGAATGGCATCTAACATCGACGGTGAGTAGCCACCCGATACGTCAGTGCCCAGTCCAACCTTGATGCCTTCTTGCAGCAACCGACGAACGTTCAACACGCCACTAGAAAGCGAAAAATTGGAGTTTGGACAGTGAATCACTGCTGTCTGCTTCTCTCGAAGCACTTCACGTTCACTTTTGCTGCACCAGATGCAGTGCGCCATGTACGACCGCTCATGCAGCAGTCCATGGTCGTCATACACCCCCGTGTACGTCTTACTATCTGGATGTAGACTCTTAACCCAATTGATCTCATCTCGATTCTCTCCCAAATGCGACTGCACTGGCAACTTGGGCATATGTTCCCTCGAGATCTCTGCCAATGCACGCATTAGCTTGGACGTGCAGCTCGGCACGAATCTCGGTGTGATCGCAGGAGTCAGTAGCTCATTCTTCTTGTTCTGCACATACTGGACGAACTCTCTCGTGTCATCAATGGACGTCTGCGTCTCCTCTTGTAGTCCGGACGACCCGTTGCGGTCCATGTTGACCTTGCCCACGTAGCCTCGTTGACCTACTTGTTCCAATATATCTGTAAGCACCTTGCAAGCTTCCAGATGAACTGTAGCAAAGTACGAACACGTAGTTGTGCCGTTGTTCAAGTGACGTCGCACTGCCTTCTCATAGACAGCTCGAGCGTAATCCACACTCTGGAACTTGGACTCGTATGGGAACGTGTACGTCTCCAGCCACTGCAGCAGTGGCAGATGCATCCCCACACCAATGAATGAGTACTGTGGCGCATGTGCGTGGCCGTCAATGAAGCCAGGAAGCAGCAGCTGCTCGCCCAAGTCCACAAGCTCATCGAAGTGTTGCGTCAGAGTCTCTGACTGGCTCAAGTCCAGTACGAAGATGATCTTGCCATGCTCGTCTACACCGACGAGACCAGGTTGAAGCACTTGCAACTCGCCCAGAGCGACGGAGTGCACCACGTTGGCCTTGTATGCGACAATGCGAGGCATGAGACACTCTCTGCACTTGTTTAGTTGATCTTCGACTTGCTTCGACGCGGCAGAATGCGGAATGGAGACGAAGAATCTCAGCCGCGATGTTGCAGTTTACCTGAGCTGTTCGCATTCAGCGATGGGGCGATCTGATTGGCTGGAAAAATCGTCTGACGTATCTCGACCATGTTGACGCAAATACATGTAGAACAGCTTTAGCCATTACGATAACATGATCAAAAGCTATCCTACCTAACTCAGCGGCTTTAAAATCCAAAGCGACGAGGACGGGGTGGGCGTTTTGCTGTCTTTTTCAAACTAGCAGGTGGGTCTGATCGCCCTGGCCCCGCCACTGTCATGCGCTGTTTCTTGTGTTGACGACTTGTGGCGAGTCGCTTTTCTAATTCATCTTTGGCCACTTCTTCCTTGGCTTGAAGTGAGGCCTCCATTTCATGCTCCATCTCCACAGCTTCCTCCTTTTCCTTCATACGCTTGAGTAACCGGGACTGGAACGACTCTTTCACACTGAAGAACATCGGTCCAAGCTCAGCGAGCCATTCACCTTCCACAGCCGTAGCGCACTGCATATACTCTTTGCTTGTATAGATGAGCTCGTGGTAGACCACGAAATCTGGAGTGTATCCAAGACCAAACAACGCAGCACTGGGATGCAGGTTGCACGGCATCCCCGTCAGCATGTTCACGTATTCGCCAATGCCCTTGATTTGCGCCGAGTTGTAGAAATAAGCTGAGCAAATTGCCTTTCGAACGACATCCCAGCGTCCTTCGCATGAGCGAAGTCGCACGTGCTGCTGCTTCATGATGTCTGCTAGCTGTTCACGAACCTCACGAGCCTTGCGTAAGCCCTTCGCGTGGATGAAGTGGTCAGAGCACCATTGAGCTGAGTGACGATTAGCTTCCCATTGCTGATACACATTCAGCAGCGTAAGATGATCACTTTCAGGCACGAAAAATTTCTCGCGGGCAGCATCACTCTCTTCCTCGCGATCCTTTGGACGGAAGAACACACTTGGAACGGACAGCATACTCACAACGATAAGCACCTCGGATGTGCAGCCCAACTGCTCGCTAAATAACAGCATCTTAGCGAGAGGCGGATCTAACGGGAACACCACCATTTTCTTCCCGATTTCTGTGAGTTCACCCGTGTTGTCCAGCGCACCCAGCACCCAAAGTTGATACATAGAGTTGATAATGTTATCTTGCGGCGGTGGATCCATGAAGTCGAACTCCAGCAAGTTGGAGACCCCAAGAGACTTGAGCAGCAGCACCACGTAACCCAAATTCGTTCGCTGGATCTCAGGAGTTTGAGCTTCGAGCAGCTCGTTGACAAACTGCCGCTGCGTGTATAAGCGGTAGGCTACACCAGGACCTGTACGACCGGCACGACCCGCACGCTGATTCGCGTTTTGCTGACTGATGGGGCTAACCTGCAACGCGTCCATGCCAATCTTAGGGTTGTACACCTTGACTTTGCAAAACCCTGTGTCGATAACATACTTGATGCCATCCACAGTAAGCGACGTCTCAGCAATATTCGTCGACACAATGCACTTCCGGATGTCAGAGGCGTCAAAGATCTTAGCTTGTAGATCTGCCGGCAGCTGAGAATACATAGGTAAAACCATAAGTGGTGGTGCGCCGTCCAATTTACCCACCCGGTCCGCCAACACGTAACACGTCGCTTCAATGTCTTCTTGACCCGTCATGAACACCAAAACATCACCTGGAGGGTGAGACAAATGAATCTGCATGACTTGCTTCACTGCAGCGTCGACGTAATCTTCGCTGGGTGACTTGGCGTAGCGCGTGTCCACGTGGAACGTTCGGCCGGGAATGGTAAACATCGGCACACCACCGAAGAAATTGGCAAACTTGTCTGCATCTAACGTAGCTGACGTCACGACAAGCTTGAAGTCACTGCGACGTTGAACCACCTTACGCAGGATACCGAAGAGCACGTCTGTATTGAGGGCACGTTCGTGGGCCTCATCCATAATCACGCACGAGTAGGAATCAAGATCAGACTCCCGCAGCGATTCGCGCAGCAGCACACCTTCCGTCATGTACTTTATGATCGTCTTGTCTGACGTAAGATCCTCGAATCGAATCGCGTAACCCACTTCCTCGCCGAGTGTCACCTCCATTTCTTCGCTGACACGTTGGGCCACCGACATGGCTGCCACACGACGCGGTTGCGTACAGCCGATCATTCCAAACTTTGAATACCCTTCCTCGTGTAAGTACTGAGTAAGCTGCGTGGTCTTACCGGAACCAGTTTCACCAACGATCACGACGATCTGGTTATCTCGTATAACCTGAAGCAGTTCATCACGGCACTGGAAAGTCGGCAGGAATTCACGCTGCTGACGAAGTGTCCGCGTCTTGGCAAATATACTGACAGCCTTCTGTTTCTTCAGATGCGTCGAGAACTGCGAGTCCTGCTTGTAGTTCTCGGGATCTTCCTCTTCCTGTTTCTCTTCCTCCTCTTCATCCGACCCAGCATCCTTCTTCACCCCAATCGCATCGCCCATCCGCGATCCTCCAATTTCCCAGAACCTTTTCCTCATCTTGTTGCGTTCACGCTGTTCACGCACTTCAAGCAGCAACTCACTCCCTTTCCTCGCACACACCGCCATGTCGGACGTCGGGTCCTTCACCGTCGCCACCATCTCCACCTGCGTCGTAAACGCCACTCGTCCATCCAAGAACGGTGGTTTGGTACTATGCACCATGATCTGCACTCTCGAGTCCAATTCGTCGTCAAAGTCTGTATCCACACGTCCAGACGCCACGACGCCACTGGTCAACAACCTGTTCTTCTCCCAGGCCTCTTGATCTGCCGAAAGAGCCGACGCTCTGGCCGACATGCCTTTCAACTTATTGTCTCCTCTTGCTCTTGTCTTCTCCAGCTGCTCTTCCAGTGCCTTGAACTTCTCCTCACTACCAAGGAATACATGTCCCTCGTGAGCCTCAATGCCTCCTGCATCGTCGTTCAAGTAGAACTCGCGGTCAAAGTCCTCCTCCACTTGATCGTCGTACTGCTTTTTAGGAGCTTCCAGCCTCTCCCTGCGTCTATATGTCCCTCCAACAGGAGATGGTCGGTCTCTTTCCTTTCTCCAAGTACTGGTACTGCTGCTTCTGCTGCGCCTAGCGTCCTTTTGCCTCCTAGAATAGTTGGACCTGCTGTATCTGCTCCCATCACTTGTTCTGGGCGTCTCCGACTGTTCTGAATGGACCTGAGGTTTCTGTACACTTTGAAGACGTTCTGGCTCGTCCCATTCACTGGAATTGAGCCCTACAACGCGCTCAGGGCGTGGCAATGACGAGCGCTGTGAATCCTCTCGAATAGGTCGGTTTGAAGCCGTTTTAGGGTCTCCAGAGCTGCGACTTTGACGCTCCTGACGCTTCTCCGCTGCAAGCATGTCAAGTCCTAATAGAGACACGCGGGGGCGGCTGGTTTCGCGATCGGAGCCGCGAGAACGAGGCGCAAAGAGCCGATCCGGACTGCGACGAGAGTGCTGCGAACGATGCAAGCTGCTGGAGCCTCTACTAGCGCTACGACTGCGGCGACGGCATGGCTGGGACCTACTGCGACTACGGCTGCGTCTGCGATGGGAAGGAGGTGAGCGATGGCGTCCTCGAGAGCGAGAGCGACTACACCGCGACACGTCCCTGGAGCGAGCCATTAGCGGGCAGCTTTTGCTTGTAGCCAACTAGTCACTAAATCGAGGTCGCGTGATCCATTTCTAAACGGATTAGCAATGCGGTACCACCTCTTGCAGAAAGGGCGTGATTTTTTTGGGGTCAAATTCTGCGCCGTGCGCAACTCGCTTTTTGGTCAACTCCTGCGCAATTCACTTTTTGGGTCAACTGATGATTAAAAAATATCACGACCGTCAGGTATTATAATTAGATCTGCAAATTTAGTCAATCATAATAAATAATGGATTCGCATTTTGCTCGATTTAAAAATAAATATCAGCCGTGGGTGAAATTCTCTATAGTGTGGCCTATAGTAGTCCATATTTACCAATGACAAGGTGCGATGTGAAAGAGCTTTACACGTCCCATTTGTCACCTAGTGATGGCAATGGTGCTTCCTCTAGCGCTGCACGAATTTCATTTTCAATTCTACCAAGCGAGCACCACTACTTCCGGCTACCAAGACAAGTATCACGTCCCACCTCGGCGTCATTTATCGACGCGATGACTCCACCGACAACCACTCTGATACGTTTCGCTCAGATTACAGTGGCTACGAAGGCTCCACTCAAGGCTCCACCATGAGCGACGTATCGTCTGGTCACACCGAGATCATACTGAGTCAGTCGTCAGCCTCTGCTTCCCAATGGAGTACCATCAAGTTGAAGCACGTGGTACACGTGACACCGAGATGATATCAAGCCAGTCAACGAGTTCTGATTCGCAATATAGTGATGGTCATGAAGCTGAAGGTGGTGACGGCTTTGATCAAGAGAGTGAAGGTCGTCAAGTTGAAGATGGCGATGGTTGCGCCGAGTCTGAACTCCCAGACGGTATCGAGGCTGTGCCGGGATCAAAATCGGTGACCTATCAGGGGCATACTTACGCTTTCTACCATGGAAGAGGGACCACAAGGAACTATCGCTGCAATGTGTACCGACGGACCGGGTGCTTAGTGAAACTGTATATCCCAAGAATGGGGGTCGTCGTACATGGGAGACACAAGTCTGATTGCGTTCCAGAATTGCGCCAAGTTCCAACAGGACCTACTCCTACTTTCGTGAATTGGAAGCAGCAAATGTTGCTGGCGACCGATGAAATCGGTATTCGCGATGTGACCCTCACTCCGGGAGACGTTTGGCGGCTTACCCGCGAACGGTTCTACAGCGACGACAACATCATTATTCAGGGCGCAACCAAGAAGCAGATTTTGGGTCGACTGTACCGGACCAGAAGAAACCATTTTGGACGGGAGATTTTTGGGCGCATGGAAACGGAACCTTCGTGTGATGTTAAACACAGCCCGGGTCTCACGTTCTTCAAGCTCCATTCACGTATTACGAGGATGAAGTCTTACACAGAGGGCTTGGCTGGGCTCATCCGAAGCTGATGGACCGCATGAAACAGCGCCAATGCTCCATTTTCATCGACGCAACATACCGGTGTGTACCAACTCGGTTCTACCAATCGGTGATTGTGAGGCTGTACGACCTCATTTCAGAGCTCTACCTTCCTGTTTGGTACGCGTTGACCTCTGGGAAGACGTCTTACATTTATGAGCACCTCCTTCACTACATCTGTGTAGCGTCTAAAAAGCGTCTCGACCCAATGCACATCGTCTGTGATTTTGAGTACGCAATGATCAAGGCAGTCAAGTACCCGTTTCCAGATGCTAAAATCGTGGGCTGTCTCTTTCACTTCAAGCAAGCCTTACGCCGGAAAATGCTCAAGCTAAAGATCACCGAAGAAGAAGTAAGTTTGGCCATGCGTGAAGGTGCATCGGTCGTCTCACCGTGATCCGTCGATGCGACATCGCTTTCCGTGGTATCCGCGATGTCCGGCGCATGGTTAAACGTGACTGTGGTGATTCAAGGAACAACTGAAGAAATTCTGAAAATACTTCAAGAAAACCTGGATCAAGAAATTTATTCCCGAATGGTGGAATGTAAATGATCTGAATGAAGAAATCGTCAACAGGACGAATACCCCCCTCGAACGGTACAACCGTACACTCAACGAAGCCTTTTCGGTACCACACCCAGGCGTGACAGAGTTCATCAGCGTCATCGAGGAGCAGAGCCGTGAAAATGCCGACTCATTGACGATATTTCAAACCGCAGGGCTCGTGCTCCGAACCATGCTGAACCTCAACAAGCACCAGGATTTCAGTCCAACTCTGATTGGGTTGTGGACTCTGACTCGGACAGCGAAGACTCAGGTGATTCAGATTTGAACGATAGCACACTATGCTGTATTGTTGTTGAAAAATGATTTAAAAGTAGGTGCTCTTGCCAACCGAGAACGTTTGTGCCCAGGGAATGATCCCATTTACAGTCCGCCAAACGACTTAACGACCGAATCCTCACGGTGAGTTATTACTCGTGAGCATTCAATCAGCCTGATCCATAGGAGACTCACTCTGAAGAGCGTGCCGGACGACCCAAATCCTTGGTTGAGGTAAGTGTCGTTTGCACACGACACTTACCTCAAGCATCGAGCTTCCCTACAGGTGTGGGATTTGAACCGACGCCACCCGATAAGCAACGGCCTATCTAAGCGCACGCCCTACATGCATACTAGAATTCAATGCAAAAAATATTTCACCTTCAAAATTAAGTAATTTATCATAGTAAGAAAAATTAAGTTTGGGAGTGATATCACATGTGGTAAATTACAGTCTTTCCACGGGTCAAACTGTGATCAAGTCGACCCACAGTTGACCCAAAAAGCGAGTTGCGCAGGAGTTGACCTGCGCAGAGTTTGACCCAAAAAAAGGGATATCTGTAGAAAGACGTCCAGGTGGGCGATTTTGACGACGTTATTGTTGCATCTTTGCTTTTGTAGTGGGCCAGCGGCCATGTCCTTGGAAAAAATTGCAGCGGGGCCCTGAGTCGCCCTTCGGGGTGCTTGGCTCTGGGTCCTGGACCTTGGAGTTGCTCTTATCGTCAATGGGGTTACATCACTTGGGCCGTATTGGACCGATTCGGATAGGTTCCGAATCACCCCTTGCTCCCCTTTTTCGCTTACTGGTTGGGATGGGATCCCAACCTGGAACGAACGTGTCCCTGCTGTGAAGATGCTTCAGGATCTCTAAGTGACCAAGTTTCGCAGCTTCGTCCATGACGGGAGTAGTTAGGAATCTTTTCCGCCACTGGAAAATGTTCAACTAGCCATTCAACAGAATTCAAGATACCTTCACGAATGGCATCAAACAAAGCACTCCTGTACTCGCCATCGATACCTTGGTCGGTGAGATATTCCATCACGTTTGTGTGCTCACCTATAGCTGCGCGACACAAAAGACCTGTAACTCCAACAGATTTTCTCTCTTTTTCGATAAGATCAACTCCCATCGGATGCTCCACCAACCACTGCAGTACAGCCATATTCCCGTTGCGACATGCTGCTGACAGTGTTCGGATCAATCAATGTTCCTCCAGTGGTCTGGAGGAAAATTCTGTTGAGTTGAAATGCGTTCAATCAGATCCAAACGATCCGTCCGCGCCAATTTTGCTATCACTGCACTGAAATCCTCTCGCTCATAGTACCCGCCGTCTAAAAGGCGTTCTATCACCTCCACGCCCTTGCAGTTCATGGCGTAGGCCAGAACATTCCTGCATTCCGGTACTACCGACTCGGCAAACGCAGTAGCTCCAATGTCGAGAGCTTCACTTACAATTCCTTCGATTGCGACATCACCATGGCCGTCTTCACTTTTTGGAGCATTATCATAAAGCCATTGGGCAACTTCTAGATGTCCTTCACTAAGCGCTTCCTCCACGGTGCAGAAACCCCAGTCCACTCGAATGCGATCTTGAACGTCGATACTACCGGCTTCCACCCGCATCTTCTTAGTATCGGGTTCTTCATTTTCAGTACCATGTACCCCAAAGTCATGACTCAGGAGGAACTTTAGCACTAGTAAATGTCCATTACTCACAGCAGCTGAGACCGCTGCAGGGGACACTTGACACTCTGTGAAATGGGAGAACAACCACTCCACCAACTTCAAATCACCGTGTTTCGCAGCGTAGTCCACACACTTAGAAAATTGCCACTTGTAATAGTGTTTGTCCGCCTGGAGAAAATTGCAAAGAGACCACCCCAGCGTTGAATTCTGGTGTAAATTGCCGCTGGTTGCCCATATCCAGTCCATCAACTCCGTCGATCCGAGTTTGCACGCGTCATATAGCGACAAGTTCGGTGATGGCCCAAGGAAGGTGGTGATGGTCTCCGCTAGATGAGGAAGAGCTTCTACTGCTGGACGGCGGCGCAGTACTTCCGCATCGGCATGCAGATCTCGAGGCATCGCGGCTCGTTGTGATCTTGTTATGCGCTGTTGGTGAAAGCCAAAATGTCGTGATATCCCTTGGGTCGCAGTAGGGCTTTCAGCAACGTATTTGTGACTTGAAGAGGACCTTAGCTTTAGCTGGTAAATGAAGAAGTAGGATCAGCTGCGTACTGAGAAACGGCGCAACTAGATTTCTTAAAAGTTGTCATACGCCCTTGTCAGTCGGAACCTTTCAATCAACCATGCAGGGTTAGTGTGCGGGTGATTGGTGCCGACTATTTCATAAGTACGGGTATTTTGGTCGTATTCCCATATTGACCATATTCTAGTTATGACAACATGTAGTTGTGAAAATGGCTACATGTATATATCAAATTACCACACTTGCACTCTTGTCAACTTTCATGTTTTTTCTGAATTATGTGAGCACCGAACAACATACTTAGCGTTGTTATACCACAGGAAGAGTCGCATATTGCTTGTAATGAAACGGTTAATGAGAAGATTTTTTAGAAGAAAGAGAATGTTCTTCTTTATTTTTAAAAAAAAATATAATTGCCTCTCTCCATCTACCCACCCCCTCTGATTCTGTAGCATACGGCTACTCTACATACAAATGGTCATCCACGCTTTCTTTTATGAGATCCTTCCTTACTCCCCAGTTATTCCTGCGTGGCTGTTTCTTCAAGGCCCAAAAGATCTCGAACTTCGTGATATGTGGAAGCAACCATTTTACTGCATTCAGATGACCGTCGCGAACTCCTTGCACCAGCGCGTCTTCATATTTGTCAGCAATATCTTCATCGAACAAGTATTGCGAAACCTAGAGGTTCATTGGCACTTTTCACTGCTAATATCGCTTCTTGTCCAGTTGGATACTTCATCAACCACTGAAATATATACAAGTCGTCGCGTTTGATTGCCTCGCACATGGAGAGCATCCAAACGTGCGCTGGAAGAGAGCTGTAGAGTTTCACAATTCTCTTAAGGAGGTCCAGACGTCCAGCTCTTGCAGAGTTATTTACTACAACAGCAGCACTATTTGGACTCAAATACTGTCGCCCGCTATTTAGCACCATCTCAATAACGTTAGGATGCGAGCATTCACCAGCATAGTCCAAGATGCTTCTGTCTGCTGGCAGAAGGAACTTCGACAATTCCACAGCACCAGCATGAAGAGCGGCGTGAATTACGAGATCTGTCTCATTATGGATGAGCTGGTGAGGGCTGTGTTCAAACAACCACCCAGCAACATCAAAGTGATTGTTCGTGATGGCACGAATTATGCTACGGCCACCCCAACAGACACAATTGCCGGGTTCTTTCCAATCCACCGCCATATCAGGTACACTTTGGGACGGACCATTTTCATCATCACCGTCAATTACCTTGCGAATGTATTGATATCCACGCCCAGCGTCGTGCTCCAACAAATACTTCAATAACTCGATGTGGTCATTCCCTGCTGATAGCTCCACTGCATCCACAGATACGACACAACCGTTGAAATGTTGGAAATCATTCTAGTATCACCAAATCACCCTCACGAGCAACAACTTCCATTGCCTTTGAGAATCGCCATCGATAGTAATGACACTTGGACCGAAGGAAGTTGGCAAGAGACCACTCAGAGGTTCTTTCAGTGATACAAGTGCAACTGGACTCCCAAATCCAGTCCAAACGTTTTATGGAACTAAATGCACAGGCCTCACTCAGAGAGAAATTTGAGGATGGTCCAAGAAAACTTGAGATTGAACTGCCAAGTTCTGGTGGTGCAGCGACGTAGGGCTGATGACGAAGCAGAAATGCAACAACTTGCAACTCCATGGCGATCTTCCAGCGACTCTGCAAAACGTAGAATGAGTGATGAATCATCACGGATAATCGTTGAAGTGATTTGACCAATCTTATGCGCAAAAGATTGAAAAAAAGAGCTGTATGGCGCAAGTAGATTAACGAGATAAGCCAACCGTAATGTAGTGCTACAATAAGCGATGCGACGTTTTGACATCACGTAACATCTTGATGAAAGCCTGTTGCGGTTGTTCCACGTCGGTAGCTAAGCCTTAGTTGCCACAGTCTTCGCAGGTATGGCTAAAGCTTTCGCAAAACGAGGTGTTGCGCCTCCAACACGATTCGTAACCAAAATTCGAAACAATTCATGGTCTGGTGTGTATATCTTTGACGGCGGACATGTCGCACTGGCATCATCATCAGTGAGCTCGTAGACATTTCGCGTTTAGTAGTTTGCTTCCAACCATTCTAAAATGTAGCGATGGGCAGTGCAACTTAAGAGGTCGCGCCTCAAGCTATAAATCACAGCTTCACGAAATTCCAGAGCAAGCACTTCCGGGTATGCACTCGTAAAAACAGAAGAACCTCCAACCTCCTGCTAAAACAACCCGAATCCACCTTCCTAGGGGCGTAATCAGGAAACGCTCGTTTAGCCCGTGAGCTTTGCCCAAGCACCCGAAGTCGATTGCCCTCTCAATTGATGCTTCTGTGCAGCCTTCGGATCGATTGTTATGTAACCACTTCACCACCTTCAAATCGCGTGCGAGATCCATTGCATTCGTTGTGCATCTTTCCGACCGGTTTACGTGAAGCCATTTTACCACATCAAGATGGCCTCTGGTCGCAGCACTATCCATCGCCTTTGTAGTACATCCCTCGCTGCGGTTTAAATGCAGCCACTGAACCACTTGAAGATGTCCACCCCTTGCAGCTCCATCCACAGCCTTTGCCGAGCATCCCTCGGTGCGGTTAAAGTGGAGCCACTTAACGACTTCAAGGTGCCCACTCGTTGCAGCGCCATCCATGGCATCAGCACTACAACCCTCGGAACTATGTTCATGTAGCCATCTGACCACGTGGAGATGTCCTTTAGTTGCAGCGGCGTTCATAGCTTCTTTTGAACAACCTTCTGTACGATTCGTATGAAACCACTTCACCATATCTTAGTAGCCACTCGCGGCAGCTTTATCCATTGCATCTTGAGATATAATGGACCATGACATCCCCCGCCGATCATTATCAGATTGTTGTAAATCCCAATCATGAAAACACTGCAGCATTGCTAATCGGTTTAGCCTTGCAACCTCCACTATCAACTTGGGGTCAGGGTGGCGGAAACTGTAACGAAAATGCCGAAGCAGGATTTCAACGCAAGTCGCATTGCCGCGGTATACAGCTCTTCGTAAAGCCCCGTTGGTAGTGCTGAAGCCCCATCGTCCACATATTTTGTTTGCTATCTTAAAGTTCTTGAGTTGTGCTGCATATGCCACCATGTCCTCTTCGAGACGAAAGGAATTTGACGCTATCGAATGCCCCAACAACCACTCAATCGCATCGATATTCTCCGCCCCGCAAGCATTCATTACTGCGCAACGCCAATTATACTTCCACATATCCATTTCTGTGGGGGTATCGTGCTCACTTGCGATACGCTTCATCAGATCCACAGCTCCAATAGCTGCCAGATTTTGAATGGCTTTGGCTGCCAATTCTTGGTCACGACGCAAATATCCACAATCCAGCATCCATTCGATCATATCCTTCTGAGGACAAGATTCTGCAAAATCCAAAAGACACCGTCCACGAGGTAGAAGCATTTCTGCAAACTCGACGTCGCCAACTCTCATAGCAGCTTTGATAGCTTTGCCGATATCCTCATCCTTGAAAACATAATTCAAATTCTCGTACATCCATCGGGCGATATTAAACTGTTTGAGCGCCACGGCGTGTGCCAAACAATCGCCTTTCCACTTTACCACGTTTCCAGGAAAGTCACTTTCTGCCATTTCCACTTTCTTTTCTTGTGACCTTGTGTTCTGTCGAAAGTAGCACGTGGACGACCCGCATCAAATTCAAATGAACACTTGATAAACTCAGGCTTCTTGGTATCCAACAGTGATTCAACCACAGTCGGCGGCACCTCACAGCCAGAAAAATGAGTAAGCAACCATCGAAAAATCTTGATATCTGTGTCGTCTTGGGCTTCAAGTTCGATGCACTCGACGAATCGCCAGTGATAATAATGGATATCGAACCGTAAAAAGTTGCCCAAATTCCACCAGGGCGTCCGATCATCAACTCAAGTGCAGCTGGAGTCCCAAATCCAGTCCAGCAGAACAGTGGAATTGTATATACATGCTTCCTCCAGAGCGAGATTACGTCGTGGTCCTACAAACCGCGAGATAAGTGGGCCAATGTGCTGCAGAGTGGCGACGTATGGATAGCAACGCAACACTAAGGCGACACCTTGCAGCTGGAAGGAGACCATCGACGTCTCAAATAGCTGTTGTCCAAAGCAATTCACGTCATACGATTGGCTAATATTCCTGTAAACTAGTACTTGATGAAACTAGTACTTGATGAAAACAAAGGGTACGTTTTTTTTTGGGGGGGAATGCCACTTTGCAGTACCGGTATCTACGCATTGGGCTCACCGTTCTGGCCACGTACGTTGTAGCTCCTTGGCTGTAGATGTAATCTATCACGCAGACATTTTCATTCCCCGGTGCACTTAAGATGAGGTGGTGATAACCTATACTAAGTATTAGTTGGGTGTTTGAAGAGCCGTTTGAGACATGGCAAGGTTGCTCAGCGTTGAGCGCATCATTCCAAAACATTGTTCAGATCCTATCCTTCGGAGGTGAGTCATATAGAGTTGGATACGTCGCACAAAACCTAGCAGCAGCGAATTAATATCTTGTGAGCATTTCATTTCCAACCCTTATTTTCCTCCCACCCGAAAGGTTCAATCGCCCAGCAAAGCGGACACTGTTCCCATGTATCGATCTTGGCGTACTAAGGAGAAGCCAGTAGACGTATTCAAAATATCGTTGAAACTCGTCACTTGGTCTACACTATACATGGTATCCACAGGATCACAGGGCGTGTAGGGTAATGCCAGGCTCAGTCGCCTGAACCCACCTCGAAACGATTTCATCGTTTGGTCCAGAAATGATAATTAGTCGAGGTCTCTCCATGCTGCCTTGCATGAACATATCAGGGTAGTTCGTGAACAGGAACAGCACTATATCAAACTGGTTCGGTGCGTGAACCGTCATTGTTTCCGGCACGCCAAAGTGGTAATGTTCTTGGATCCACCAGGCAACTCGCACGTGACTATGCTCGATTGCGTTTTCGAACGCATTGGCTGTGCAGCCCTTAGTCGAGTTCTTATAGAGCCACTTAATCACTTCAAGATGACCATTCCTTGCTGCAAGGTCCATTGCCAGCGTCGTGCAGCCAGTTCTCGTGTTGGTGAGAAGCCATTGGATAACTTCGAGATGGCCATTGGACGCAGCTATATCCACCGCGCTTCTACTGCAACCTTCCGATCTATTGGCGTGGAGCCATTTAACCACGTCAAGATGCCCATTCGCAGCGGCATCGTCCATAGCATTGACTGAGCACGTTTTGGGGCGGTTTAGATGCAACCATTGAACAACATCCAAGTGACCGTTTGAGGCAGCTACATCCATCGTACTGTAAGCTTGTGACCACCATGCTCTCGTGTCTGCAGATTTTTTCCGATCGATTGTCGTTGCTGACGAATATTTTCCTGTTGCAACCGACGAATCCAAATCGTGAAGTACTTCCAAGATTTCCAGTCGGCCGTTCCTCGCAGCTTCTTCAATTACACGTTCACCATCCCTCAGCTCGACGTAAGAGTGGTGTTCCAGCAGCCACTTCATCGAGTTCAAATGCCCCTTCCGAACTGCTCTAAGCAATGAATCTGGATACTGACCGTCTGCTCCTTCGTCAAACAGGTACTGCTTCACATCCACATGTCCTTCTTCAGCTGCGATGCAGAGAAAATGATCATGGTCTACATCTGCTCTGTTCCCCACGCATATTTCTCTTCCATAATGATGTTCCACCAACCATTTAACCATACGTAAGTCTCCATGACCACAGGCAGCCTTGATAGCAGCATACCAATAGCTTGTCCAGTTCACATCCCCATCTCTTCGTGGACGTGGTGGCGAGTAAAGTTGAACAACACGCTGCATCAGATCCAATCGTCCATGTGGAACCAGCATCTCGACTGTTTCAGCCGCACCAGTTCATCGAAGCGTAACATTCCCGACTCCACCACCATCTTTAACACGTCCAAGTGCGGGCAACCAACAGCAAAATCTATCACACTTCTTCCTTGTGGCAAGAACAGTTCCGCCAGTTCGAAGCTCCCGGCAGTCAAAGCCCACTGAATCATCAGCATAATTTCCTCATCACTGTAGGTATGAAGCGAATGCAGATAAATCCATCGAGTAGTCTCAATATTGTTCTCTCTCATGGCAAAGGCGATGCATCGTCCGCCCCAATGCACCACATTGCCAGGTCCTTTCCAGCCTTTCAGCAGCTTTGGATGCGTCTCAAAAGACGTCATTTTCTCCAGTGGCACTTCCACTTTTTCACTTTTAAATTTGCGTCCTTCATCATGATTTAAGAGAAACTCGAGCATTTTCACATCCCCATTCTTGGCCGCAGCCTTAGGGACCATCACAGGTCTGAAAAATGGGTAAAAAGCCACTTGAGGACGTCCAAATTTTGGGCAGTTGCAGCTGCAATTGCCGCCTTCTGGAACTGCCATTGGTAATATTTTGGGTCGGAGCGGAGATAGTTAGTGAGAGTCCATCGAGACGTCCGATTGGCTTTAGACTCGCTACTTACGCGCCAAATCCAGTCCAATAAGGGAAGAGAGTTAAAGCTACAGGCTTCAGAGATGGAGAGGCTAGGGTCAGCTCCTAGAAAGTCGGAGATAACTTGTCCAAGGTCTTGCAGGGCGTCGGCGCTGGCTTGGCGGCGTAGGATGCGCGTCACGGAGAGCGCCTGCCATCGTTGCAATGACAAGCTACGTATGTTGGCTCTAGTGGAGCCTCCGGATTGGCTGGAAGGTTTTTATTCAATTAGATAACGTTTAATTTTACCCAATTAGATGGCGGACTACTTCAAGTTGCCGTGTAATAATGACTCATTTGAAGTATCAGCTGGAATGTCAGCTAAGAAATGCAAGTATCCGAGCAGGTGGATCGATTATTCCGTCTGCGTCGCGGTTTCTTTGGGGTAGTGCTCTTGCATCCACGCGGTGATCTCTTCGCTGCTAAGATCTAGGTGGCGGCGCATCCTGGCGCTTAGCATGTTCTGTACGAACGATCGCGTAAAGAGTTGAGCGTAGTTGGTGTGCAGAAAGAGGAAGATCTCGAACGTGTTGACCACACCGGGAGTGATGTTTACCTCTGCAGGTGAATATTCGGGATAGCGAAGCTGCAGCCAGTGAGCAACTTGTAGGTGACCTCTTCCAATCGCACTTTCCAAAGCTTTTGCAGTGCAACCCTCAGATCGGTTGACGTGCAGCCATTTGAGCATCCCCAAGTGTCCATTCCAAGCAGCGCGATCCATTGCAGCCGTAGTGCACCCCACATTCACGTTCGTGTGACGCCATTTCACCATATCGAGGTTTCCCTCAGATGCAGCGCCATCCATAGCTCTCTCCGTGCATTCTTCCGACCGATTTGCTAGTAACCATTGGGCGAGTTCCAAGTGACCATTAGCAGCAGCATGATCAATTGCAGCTGAAGAGCAACCCTCTGGGCGGTTACTGTGGAACCATTCAATGCCCATCGCAAAGCTATTGAAGGGCAGGTCTCACGCATTGTACCACCTCTAAATGTCCATTTGCTGCAGCATGATCCATCGGCCAACTTGTCTGGTGCTGGGACACTCCTTTGCGGACCTCTGAAGTACTGCCTGTCCCAGAAACCAGGGAGCATTTAGGGAGCGGCTCAAACCCCAAAATAGATCTATGCGAGCCCCCCCCCCCTCGCACAGATTTGTAATTGGCTCGCAGACTGATGGATGGCCCTTTTCTGTTCGGTTTGAGCCGAAGTTTGAGATTTACGCCATCGTTTGGGAACCCAAACGCCTGCGAGAATCGGTCCATCATACTGTACAGTTGTGCACCTCGTTTTCGGCACCGCTATAAACACATAACCCAGGATAATATATAGTAATTTGAAACCTTTATAGGTCAAAACTGCTCCTGACAAATCATCAATTGGAGGTATTTATATGGTCCACCCTGCCGAAAACGACGTGCACAACTGTAGCTTGATTGGCACGAGAGCTTCCAACAAATTGAAGGAACGTAAAACGCGCGAAGAAATTAGGTCTATTCCAGCGCAAACTTTACCTGTACAATCAAAAAATTTTGATTGGAAATCAAACCCGTTTTGATTCAAACCTTGAGGCCAGTGGCCTGGCCACTGCTGCCTTGTACATTCCAAATCAAAACTGTTGTTTTAGCTGAATAGCAGCAGAAACAAGCAATTTGGCACATGGTTCACGCACCCTACAGTAATATAGCAACATTGTTTCAAGTTTAAAAAAACTTGAAACAATGAAATGTCATTACCGTATCCCCCGACGCTGTGCTGTAGTGGACGGTGCTGGTGTAGACGCCGAGTCAGAGACTGAGTAAGATGGCTTTAATGTCCAACGACGGCCACGGCACACGGCCATGTCACGAAGTACGTGGCGGAAGACTAGTTTGTCCTTTGGCGCGACAACGTTGCCAAAGTTCTCCAGTAGCCGTTCGGTAGTGACGCCGGTTACCTCATTAGCAACAAGGAATGTGTGCAAACGCTTCGCCATGTCACTTGCAGTAAGTGCTGCAGGAACTGGAGACAAAGAAGGACCTGACGCCACCGCGCGAGGTCGAGACGTCGCTTGAGTCACCTGAGCTGCAACACCATCACGTCTCTGCTTGATCCTTGCAAGCATATCACGTGATGACACTCCGCCACCACTTCCACGACCTCTGCCTCGACCCCGCAGAGCCCCACGGCCCCGAGCCGCAGGCTGGTGACGGCGCTGAGACGGATCTCCAGCAGCACCAGATCGACCTGTCCACGTCGGTGTGTAAATGGTCTCACGCTGCTGCCGCACCAATGCCCCAGATGCTCGAAGCGCACTCAATGCTCCTTGGGCAATTTTGGCTGCCTCTATTTCCACAAGATCTGCCTCTTGGTTCTGCACGCCATCAGACTCGACGGCTGAGTGATCAAATACGCCACGCACATCACCACCATCAAATAGCTGCTTCAGCACGGCATCATTATCTCCAGCATCGGCGTTAAGTTGACCAGCTTCGGACTGTGGAGTCCCACCTTCATCTGCTTCCTCTTCCTCGCCATCTTCCAGTTCTGCGGGCCTCTTTACGTTCCCTGCCACAAACATCTCGTTTGTCTCTGCAACGCTGTTCTCCTCTTCTTTCTCGTCAGCTAGAACGAACAGATCCCGCAACGAGTGCTTGTTAAAGCAACGTTTGCGCTTGGCGTCGTGCAAAACCTTGCTCGTAAGATATTGTTTAAAAATCTGCCGGTGGTAGATCTTCTCTTCAATCGTCCCAGCAGCCACCAGCCGATACACAGTCACGGGTTTCTGCTGGCCAATGCGCCACGCGCGTTCTCGAGCTTGTACATCCGTAGACGGATTCCAGTCAGGATCGAATACCACAACACGATCGGCACCAACCAGGTTTACACCAATCCCACCAGCGCGAGTTGTCAATATGAATGCAAAGAGGTCGCTATCTGGGGCATTGAAGGCATCAAGACGCTGCTGTCGCTCTGCAACTCCTGTCGTGCCATCTAGGCGAGTGCATGCATGTCCGAGCCTTGACATGAAGCTCTCTAAGATATCCAGCATACCGCGAGTCTGAGCGAAGATAAGAACACGGTGGCCCTGCTCCTTCCATAATGCTAGCACCTTCTGCAGCACGATCATCTTTCCGCTAGCCGATGCAGCACCAAATGGCTCATCACTTTCATCTTCTTCTTTGTCCTCGTCAACTTCATCCAATAAACCGGAAATGCTAGCAAACCCTTCCTCTTCATCGTCGTCATACGACTGTCGTTTCTTGTCAGCCAGCCCTCCGTCACCAAACGTAGTCAGCAAGTCTGGGTGGTTGCAAATATGCCGTAGCACGGAGATGGCTCGAAATGGCCGGATGTCTCGGCGCAATACCGACGCAACTTCAGGAGAGGCTAAGAACCGTTTGTACAAGGCACGCTGTCTTGTTGTGAGTCGGCAAAAGATAATCTGCTCTTGCTTGCCAGGAAGCAATGCACCCGTTGTACTGTTAGCATTCTTAGTCAGGACTTCTTGCTTGGTACGACGGAGTAGAAACGGTTGAATAAGGTCCTTCAGTGCCAACGCACACTTGTATGCCATCAACACCTGCATCTTTGTTGCAGTGGCGTATCCTCCAGCTCGAATGGGCAGTACAAACTCATCGTCAAAGGTTGGCAGTGTACCCAAGCGCCCTGGATAAACAAAGTCAAACAACGACCAAAGCTCTCGCAAACGGTTCTGGATCGGAGTGCCAGAGAGAATAATTCGATGTACGGTGCGTAGTTGTTTACTCGCCAACGTAGTTTCAGCATCCGGGTTACGTATACGATGCCCTTCATCCAGCACCACGTAGTCCCATTCTCGAGTAAGGAACACGCTCTGGTACTGTCGGACATTTTCGTACGTGCTGATAACGACACCACCGCCTGTCGGCGCGTCCTCTCTCATTCCACGATTCCCCGTTTCCCCCTCTTCGTCCGATATTTCATCCTCAAAGCGAAACACCTCCTCAATCAACTGCTCATAGCACTCACTCGAAAACGAGGTGCTTACACCCGTCCCCGAAGCATGTAACAGCACGACACGCATCCACGGCACCCACTTGTGCAATTCTCGTACCCATTGCAACAGCACTGACGCTGGACACAGCAACAACACTGTCCTCAGTCTCCTTGCACGATGCAGCGAGCCCAAAAACGACGCCAACTGCACCGTTTTCCCCAGCCCCATGTCATCACCGAGAATCCCTCCAACTCCTCTTTCATGAAGTTTGTGCAGCCACTCGAGACACTCTCGTTGATGTGGCAACAACTGAGTCAGCACGTAACTCGGCACCAACAGCCCCGACGCCGTCTCCGTGACATCCCACGGCGAGTAAAATTTGGGCCCAGCCTCAACCTTCTCCTCCTCGTCGTTCTCTTCCTTCTTTTCTTCTTCTTCTTCTTCTTCATCATAATCAACTGGTTTTGGATTGTTGTAAAAAGTTTTTCTGCTTTCATCCACCGATTCTTTCAACTCGCGACGGAGCTCATGGAGCCGCCGTCTGTACAGATCCAAGCTGCCGTCATCCGCCCATGTAGCTGCTGCAGCCTTCCTGTCCTGCTTTGACCTCTTCCTGACTATTGTAGCAGCTTTCTGGCCAGTGTTTGGTTCATCTGATTCCGCATCCGGTTCAAGTGCTGTCTGGGCTGTTCTTGAGCTTTTACGATCATCTCCGCGCACTAAACGCCGTCGTTTAGACGGAGTGTTCTTCTGTTTCTTGTGTGTCTTCTTACTGTGACCGTAACGCGGTGAATAGTCGGAATCGTCGTCACTACTGGAGGTTGGGGCGATGTCACTAGCATCGGTGACGTCTGCTGCGTCTTCTGAAGGAGGAGATGGAGGTGGAGTGGCATGATTGGATAGAGCAGATGCAGATGCAGGTGGAGAAGGCGGCTGCGTGGATGGGGGCACACTAGAGGCGTTGGTATCGATAAGCGAAGGCGACCCCGACATCGTTCGACGGTGTAACTGACGAGAATGGCAGAAATTTGAGGACGTTTTATACAGTTGAAGAGCAGGTATGGGCTGTTGATTTAAATATGGTCAATTACTACTTAAATGTAATTTGGTTTTGATGTACAATTGGACGCGCTTCGGTGGTCGTATTCGTCGACAGATGGATACACTTTACCGTTCCTCCTCGTCGCGGGTCCCGGGTGCAGCAGGGAATATTTCCTTTAGCCAGTCGACGATATGTTTGTGGTTCGACTTGGAGCTGGCGCCCAGTAGGATTTCCTTGGCGTATTCGATCAGACTGGAGCTGAAGCTATTGCTGAAGTGGAAGCACTGGAAGAGCAGCAGGTTAAACAAGTCAGACGGACGTCGCCAAAGGCCCACAGTCGCGGGCGTGAGTGACGGCAAGTGGATGTGCGGCCAGACAGCTATGCGCAATTGGCCATTGCTCAATGCGTACTCTATCGCCTTCTGTGTGCAGCCCTCGAAGCGGTTCGAGTAAAGCCATTGGATCACGTCGAGGTGTCCGTTCTCAGCAGCTCCATCCAATGCCTTGCTCGTGCATCCCTCCAATCGATGCACGTGGAGCCATTTTACTACCCCGAGGTGGCCATTTGCAGCAGCGCAATCCATCGCAGCAGTCGTACAGCCTTCCGATCGGTTCTCGTGCAGCCACTTTACCACCTCAAGATGTCCATTAGCTGCTGCATCGTCCATGGCCTCCGTCGGCTGCCACTCGGAGCAATATCTGCACAATGTCGGATGCACCTGCAGGTAATCGTCCGAGGCTGACACAAACATTTGCGTCATGAACTTTTCTCCACTCGAATTCCGAGCTCGTCTCTGTGTTGGTGAAGTCACACTAGGAACGTGTCCAGGAACCGCCGGAACATCCAGGTCTTGAAAGTACTGCAGCATTTCCAAACGTCCATACCTTGCGGCTTCATCCATCACGCAATAGTCTGGAACACTCTCCGATTCCGGAAAATACTCGATCAACCATTTCACCATGTCGAAGTGGTCTTTACGAATTGCATGAATAACAGCATCTCGAACTTTGTCGATTGCTCCACGTTCGAAGAGATATTCCATCACGTCGATGTTGCCTTTGTACGCCGCGCTGAAGACGAGCTCAGAGAAGAGTCTGACGTCGTCATTCAGTGTCCAGCGTCCGGCCGGATGCTCCATCAACCATTGCAGAATTTCACGATTGCCATACACACAGGCGTGGACCATAGCGCAACGCCAATCCGTAGACCAGACTAAATCATCTGGGGGTGGTTCGTGCTGCTCTGCTATTCTCTGCATCAAGTCCAAGCGTCCCGAGCGAACCAAGTACTTGATAGCAACTCCAGCGCTGAATGCATCGTGTCGAAAGTATCCACAGTCCAGCTTCCACTCGATAACATCAGGATGCGAGCAAAATTCAGTGTAGTCAAGTATGCACTTGCCTTTTGGCAGTAGAAACTCCGCGAGTTTCAAATCACTTACGCGTAAAGCCGTCTTGATAGCGTTCGTGATCTGAGCTTCACTACATCTGTGGGTAGAATTTCGCCACAACCAATAGACAAGTTCTGAGTGACCATTTTCCACTGCATCGACGAGGCTGCGTCCACCCCAGTGCACCGTATGACTTGCAACTCCAGCAATCTTCTGCTGCGCCACGTCATAATCCAACAGGAACTCCAGCACCTCCAAATGTCCATATGTTGCCGCAGCTTCTACCACTTCCACAGCCACCTCGCAGTATCTGAAGTGCTCAAAGAGCCACTTGATCGTCTTCAGATATCCTCGAGTTGCCAACGACTCGGAGAACTGCCACTGGTAGTAGTGGCGATTGGACTGCAAGTAGCTGGTGAGCGACCAATTGGAACGTTTTGAACTCTCGCAGAAGCGACTCACGCGCCAGATCCAGTCCAGCAGCTTGAGGGACCCGATGTGGCACGCTTCGTGCAGCGACAGGATGCGATCTGGGCTAGGAAATCGGCGATGACTGGCCCAAGATCTTGCAGTGCAGCAGCGTCTTGCTGGTGGTTCAGCACTAGGTCGACGACTAGCAGCGGAGAGTACATTGCAGACATTGTTCTCTTGTTCTTGCGTAAGAATGAGGAATGACCATTGGGCTGATTATCCACTACGACTTCAACCGTACTTACTCGAACGGGTCAGGGTACGACAATCTACCTTTAGTTATTAGTACTTTGAGTTTTCGTACGTAAATAAATGCAACTTCCCGTGCCACATGATACTGTATAATTCAATATCCTGTCAAAATAAGCGCCATGCTCCTTCCATGGGAATCGGACAACTTCAACAAAGACATTGCGTTAGCTCGAATGACGAGCGCGTGCGAACAATGAAAAGAGGATGGGCGGACGTAGTTAAAAGCACGATTACTCTCACGAGCTGGGTGAGCTCGGGTCTAATACGTGAGGCTGGTGTGACCTCTACACCTCACCAACGCGTCAGTTCGTCTAGATGAACTTCGTCAACGAAGAAGACGAATTGCGGGATGTCGCTGGAATAGCTGCATACCATTAGTCTCAAAACGATTGGCGAACATGTTTCACATGGGCGTCTTCTCAAACAATAGGTATATTTATCCCCCGTGTATCCGTCTTTGCCTTGGATCCTAGATTATGGTCGGCGATGTGTAGCAAGGCATAACTCCAGTGTCAAGCAAAACAGGGAATTGATGCCGACGTAACAGTTGTATTCAAAGTTACGTATTCAACAACCAGCTAGATCATCCTCAGCATGAAGAGTTTGCTGGCCATGAGACATGCAGTCGAGCCTTAGTCAGTGCGGTGGTAATAAGAGAAGTTGTAGCATACCCTTGATACCAGAAGACAATGATTCATACAAACTAAACTGGGATATGCATGTATTCCAGGAGTATGTAAGTTCTAGTAGACCGGGCGTGGAAATTTGTCGAACAAAAGTACTGACAAACAGCACGAAGAGTCCATGTAGTTAGCGTATGGCAAGTAATATGCTCTTCCAGAGTGTTTACAGCAGACCATCTAAATACCGGCAAATGCCATTCTGTGTTATATTAGCTTAAAACCGGCACCCTCAGAATCTTAAACTTGGCACAGTGCCGAATTCAGTATAACTTGATCAAGAACATCTACCGTTTGTTTAACAAATCGAACTGTTTGGCTTGAAAAATGCCTTCAAGAGCCAGCGAAGTCAATCCAGTACGCCGATCGTCGAGTTCCCATTTCAGGGTGAAGAAATCAGACTCAGCAGTTTGAAGAAGAGGAGTCTTAATATCTTAGGTATAGATGGCCATCTACAGCACAACCAAAGAGAGAGAGACGGTAGTCTATTTAACTAGTTCATTATTAGCTTCCTGGTATTATCTTAATCTTTTTGCGAGCACCATCGCTTTTGTTAGAGCCATGATGCTGGGGATGGAGTGAGTTCGGCCTCTGTAGGCGCTTCCCCCTCCGTTGCGGCAAATTTTACAGAAACGCAATTCTGACTTTTAAAAAACTCTTTATTCTTATAATGAAAACTAAGAAAAACTATTTCTCCACATTTCTTAATCACAGATACTCTTGGAATTTTATGAACCTGTTATCTCAGAACAACGGTTTTCTTAGTCAAAAGCGCGTAGTTCCCTCTTTAATTACGTTCGAATGGTAAATTCTGTTTTCCTCATTCTATACAAGACTTGTTTGACTTAACCTGCAATAACGAATAGCCTGGTCTCAGTGAAAAAAAATGTAATGAATGTTGACTGAAGCGGCTAGCAGCAACATCAAAACCCAATCGCCCAGTGAATGTTACTTGAAGAGACGTGGTTAAATTAGGACACTGCATCCGAAATAATAAATCATGCGGGTTTTAGACTGATGTCGTTTCTACTTATCTTCGCGGCGGAGTAAATGCACTATTTAGCGTAGGTAGACGTAGACTGAAATGCATGAAACGACATCAACAACAATGGCTATTAAAAACAGCAGAAAGTTCAAAATCCAGAGCCCTCCGTGCTAGCACGGCGTTAGTACACTAAATTAGGCATGAGGTTCGCTTATTTCGCAGAACCTCCACGGCACACTTAAATCTACCCCTTGACACGTAGTACAAAATGCAATGACCCTTGCATACGAAGCACCGGTGGAAACGAACCCACCAAAGTTATATTAATTGACAATGATAAGGCCAATCGTAAGGAGGAGGAAATGTGATGACCTGCAAAAAAACACAGCAATCTTGAAGGCAATGGTAGCAGCTATAATGATACTAGTAAAGCTTCCTAGCAAAGGACCGAACGGCAAGAGTGAGCGGCTCTTGTAAAATTGATGTGTAAATTAGTATTTGAAGTAATGGTCGCTCCCACTTTCCGGTTTCGCCAGGATGTGGGAAAAGTGGACATTTTTGAGACTTCCTCACTTTTGAAGTGGTCTGCATATCGCTAAATATTCTGCTGACTGTCTTGTCCCCCCTGCGTCGTCAATATTTGGCATTCTGATGCACCGTCATGGAACCCTCGCAGCCACGCAACTGTAGGAGCTGACGAAACGTGATCTGGGGTGCAAAATGTCAATTCCGGAGAAGCTCGAGCGCATGTGCCCCCAATTCCAACGGATGAAAACACTCTTCGGGCAGAGGGCAAACATTACATTTATTCGCTGTCGAGCTAGGTGTGCACAGCGTGGAGGCTTCCTCCAGCTCTGACGAGGAACTCGATTTTGAGTACACCTCCGACGAATATGATACCGATGCATCTAACCTGTATAGCTGAGGGTACTGACTAGTCAACGTACTTCGCGCAGCGCAACTGGTGTCGCCATCGCCAACCCCATCACCTTCGCCACCTATATCGCAGCCACAAGTCCCACCCTCTGTGCCAGTTTCGGTCACACGAAATTATATTATCCCTTTTGTTGCCCATACATTTTCTATTGTAATATGTGTATACTTTAACCAAGTCACATGCCCAAATCGATGCATAATGCCACGTTTTGGGACACTTGAGAGAGCGTCGTCGTGTGGATCGACACCCTGCCTTCACAGAATCGGTAAACGAGTGTATTGATTAGCTACAAACTGTATTGGTCGATGCTCCCATTGACTACCAGAATGCGGCTCGTAAATTTCACGAACTTCGACGGATTAAGCACAGTAAGAGCTCTTGAAATTACGGTGGACAATGAACTCGGAAGTCATACTAATATGACCCATGGGTAACAGACGTGGAAAAGAAAGTTTGATAAAGAAGAGAAAATGCACTGGGTTTTTTTGTGCTTGGTCGCCCTATCATCCCCAGTGGAAGTAGCCAAATATATCCTTGAGGAAAATATCCCACCCGATGGCAATGATAACTTGGAACACGAGCATCCAAATGATGATCCACTCGAGCTTCGCGCCTTGGTGGTGCGTCAATTGCTGGTTTAACACACCCACCCTGAAATAAAACAACATTGGAATGTTAGGCCGTTAAGAACAACAACTACAAAAGAGGTTGCAGAGCTTACAGGTCGCGGAGGATGCTAAGACGCTTGTTCAGGATGGCTACACGGTTGGCCACATCCTGGTACTTGAGCATTTTCTCGTACAGGTACTTGAAGTCGTCGTTGTCCTGCGACTTGACGAAGTACTCCGGCTCGTCCAGGACGTTTGAATGGATGTTCACATCAGCTAGCTCGATGAAAAGCTGACCGATGAGCTTCGACATGTCGTTTTGAGAATACCGGATCGATCCAACCGCTGCAAGACTGGACGGGATGTGCTTTGTCGAGCGAATGCGGTCTTCCACTCGAGTCTCAAACGCCCGTAGAGTTGCTGACTGGGACATCGCGAAGGACAAAGCGATCTTTTCGGCCACGCTTATCGTGCAGAGTACAATTGCATCTTTTGCGATATTGGATCGGTCACCATAACTGAACTCCATGTCTTGCGCATCGACTTGGTCCATCATACCTGATGAGAACGGAGTCAGCATCATAAGACGCCTGGCCTCTTCCTCTCGCGTGAGCCCCCAGAAGACACAGCATCCCGTCCTACGTGATCATCAATAAGAAAATATCAACATTTGCTCAAGCACAACGAAAGATATGGCAAACTCACTCAAAGAAGAACGCGTGCTTCTCCTGAAGAGCGACCGATCGCTGTACAGCAAACGGGTCTTCAACGTAGGTAGCGGAGCTCGTAGCAGGTTGTTCTGGAGCGAAGCTCGAATGCAGCACTTCCAGATAGATCTTGTTCTTCCATTGGGCAAGTCCAGGACCAACACGCGGCATCATTGTCCCTCCTTCTTTCTGTGCCTCTGCAGCATCAGCACGACGGTCGTCCTTGGCACTTTGGTCCATCCACTTGTGCAAATTGAACAGTGCGATCTGCTCACACGTGTAGTAAACTGCCACACGTCGTTTATCCGTGTGCGTAGGTGGGAGTGGGGTTTTGAAAAGATGAGCCCTAGCTACTTCTTCGTCGTAGTCCGGAGCATGTGCACGCCACCGCCTCCCACTTGGTCGA
This sequence comes from Phytophthora sp. ST_20190627, assembly GCA_014706145.1. Classification (NCBI taxonomy): domain Eukaryota; phylum Oomycota; class Peronosporomycetes; order Peronosporales; family Peronosporaceae; genus Phytophthora; species Phytophthora sp. ST_20190627. The sequence continues at coordinate 288,260 of JACBOU010000259.1, forward strand.
CGAGCCAACATCCCCGACGGAACGCCACTGACCCGATGCATCTACAATAGTCACTCTCCGTCACTAAATCGATTATGACCGACTACCAACAACCTGCAGTACTCACCGCTCTCTCTTTAGCTTGTAACCCGGTTCTCCGAGCTTTGGCAATTGGAAATCCGACAGCACGCACAGGCACAGACGGAGAAGAAACCACGTCGTTTTCGGGAGATCTCTGCACTTCTGGAACTGTTGCAAGTGGCGCAGTTAACACTACAATTGGACTTGGTGGCGATAGATTCTCGTTGTCTGCATCTTCGTCGCTGTCTTCATCCTTGTCGCCATTGTTCGGATCCTCAAGAGAAACTGGAATCGTTGTGGCGATAGGACCGAGTTTGGGTCGGGTGCGACGTCGACGACGAGCTGGTGTGGAGATACCCGCGGAAATCTCGATTGAAGGTGGCGAATCCTGCATCTCCATCTGCCCTCTTCTCCTCGACGAAGAGTCGCCAACGGTCGATTTTGACTTCCAACTTCGGAATAACCATATAATCACACGAAATTTCATAAACAAAATATACGCGCTTGCTGCGTTAGGTCTAAGACTTCCATCAATTATCATAAAAAAAGTCTTAACACTTGTTCGTCGCCACGCCCTGGACCTACAAACGTAATGAGCGTGTGAGATGAATCAGCAAGTTTGAGAGCCGATCGGAAAGGCAAATACCTTGAGTCTCGAGTGGAGCTGGCACCGGCGTGCCGGAAGACGACGCCGACACCTATTGCAATGTCGGAATATCTGGTTATGACAAGTACGACACATATGTGTCAGTCGTGAACGTGATCATGGCGAACTACGTTCAAAACGTCTTGATCGAGCGGAATAATTACCGGCGGAGTTTGAGACGCGGGCAGAGTACCACCCATGTCCCCAGTGTCAGCGTCTGGGCCATGGTGGTGTATACCGGCATCTAATCGGGAGCACAACACGCAGAGAGAGCAAGTTAGACCGGTTAATCAAGCCCCAGAAGGTGATCAATCACATACGTACCAGGAATGACACTGGGGGTGCCGGACAACTACGCGGGTGTGCCTGAGGCAAGACCTAACGACGAAGGAGCATCTGTAGTAGGCAGAACAATGGAGACAGCGATAGGGACGCACGGCGCGAAGATGGGTGGGAGCTACGATGCGATGATGGACGTGTACGAACCTTGTGCGACGGCGGAAGGTGTCGACGATGACGCAGGGATACTGGAGACGCTCCCTGACGCCACGGACGACGTAGTCTGACGGAGTGTTGATGTAGATGCGCCCACGGGCGACGTTGAGGCGCTGGGCTGGACGTCAGGCGGCGCGGACGCCACTGACCGCGCGCTGGGCACACTCGGAGTGCCGGAAGTGGACGGCATGACGAGGTGTGGTGTTTGTGGACGGCGAATGCGATTACGCAATGACCGCTGTACGGCCGCTGCGGAACCAGGGGACGGCTGTGGAGAAGCGGGAGTCAAGAAATGAGCGATCCGGAAAGACGGCCTGATCAGTTTTGGAAGGGGGCGGTCTTTAGAGAACGTTTGTACCCAGTGCGATCATCTTTGGGAGGGTGCAATCATTAGCTTGGCTAGGCCGCACTCGCAACAACCCCAAGAAACCCGGAAAGGAACAACAAGGACACACCACCTCAAGTCAACTCGGTCTATTGGAACCCCTGATCGAGAACGACTTACCTGATCGACGACCCAGGGAAGCGTATCCGCGTGGTCGTCACCAAGAACCCCCAAGTACCGCCCAAGTACAAGAGAATCAAGACATCCCAGACACCTTCAGAGTCCACCTGGAAGAACGTGACTCGCCCAGCCAACGGGAACACAAGGTGAGAAGGAACACAACCGTCACGGACAAGCGGAGTACCCCCTCCGAAAGTTGGCAGTCTGGGCCACTCTTGGTGAGTTTGGATCACATCACAAGTTTTTGTGATCCCCACTCCACCACAGTTCCACGTGAAACGGACAAGTGTACCATCGGCTACCGCTGGGTGTTCACCAAGAAGCGTGATGAGAACGTCGCGTCATTTGCTACAAGGCACGGTTGGTTGCTAAGGGGTTCAAGCAGAAGTTCGGAATAGACTTCTTTACAACTTACTCCCCTGTGGCAAACATGAACTCTATTCGAGAGGTACTGGCAGTATGCATGGCGTACGACTACATCACGGAGCAGTTGGACGCGGAAACAGCGTTCCTGAACAGTGGACTCCTGGATCTGGTCTACATTAAGGCTTCTCTCGGCGTAGCGAACGCCAAGGGTATGGTGTGCAAGCTGTTGAAGTCCATCTACGGACTAAAGCAGGTAGCAAGTGCTTGGAACAAAACCATTCGTCGGGTGTTCCTGCAGAACGGTTTTAAGAGCTGTGGTGCAGATCAGTGCGTGTACGTGAAGTGTACCCGGAACGATTACGTGTACGTGTGCCTATATGTGGACGACATGATCATCGCAGGGAAGACGCGAGAGGAAGTCCACGAGGTGAAGGAGGCGCTCAAGAACGCCTTCAAGATGAAGGAGTTGGGAACTGCAAAGTTCATCGTGGGCATGGAGATTGATCTCGACAAGGCCGCCGGTACGCTAATGATCAAGCAGACCCGGTACATCGATGACGTAGCGGAACGGTTTGGACAGCAGAACGCTAAGCATGTGGACAACCCGTGCGCGTCGAATCTGAAACTGTCCAAGGCACATTCGCCGGGAACGCTTGAAGAGCGCACCGAGATGCAGTCGAAGCCGTACCGTTCCCTTATCGGGTGTTTGCTCTACATCACGTCGTGCACTAGGCCGGACATCGCGTACGTGGTGACGCAGCTGTCGCGTTTCCTCGGAACCCAGGGCTACAACATTGGCGAGCTGCTATTCGTGTACTGCGTTACCTGAAGACGCCTCGTGAGTACGGTATTGCGTACCAAGTTGGCAAGAACGGCTTCACGGTTGAAGCGTTCATAGATGCCGAATGGGGAAGCAACATCGATGACAGGTGTTCCATCTCTGGAGTCATGGGGAACGCTCCGGTCGTGTTCAAGTCTAAGTTCCAGAGAACGGTTGCGCTCAGCTCTGCTGAAGCTGAGTACGTGGCGTTGAGCCTATGCGTGCAGGAGGTACTCTGGCTGCGTGCGTTGCTGAAGGACATGGGCAGAGAGCAAGAGGACGGTACGCAGATTTGGGAAGTCATTCAAAGAGCGATCGCACTGGCAAAGAACGGTGGTTATAATTCAAGGACGAAGCACGTCGACATCAAGCACCACTTCACCCGGAGAACTTGGAACGCGGAACGGTCAAAGTGGACTACGTCGACACGAAGTACCAGCTCGCGGACGTGCTGACCAAGGCTCTTGGGACCAAGACACTCAAGTACCTGCGCAGCGCGAGCGGCATCAAGGAGAAGATCACCGTGCAGTAACGGCGAGTGGGAGTGTTGAGCTGACATCGCTTATGCGCGGTTCAAGGAGCGGTTCGGGACCGCAGGTACGGTTCACTCTGAACCGTACCAGAACGCCTCGGATTGGCTACATCGACTTGGCTGGCTCGGAGACGCAGGCGGTGGTGTTTGCTCAAGCACCCTCAAGTGGACAGCTACAAGGGCATTAGGAGGACAGTACGAGTAGGATAAATTTGCTTAACTTTAATCTACTCACTTCGGCATTTGCCAACAATAACGCAAGCACTACCTCAATAAAACCAGTACCACGCGAGCATGCAATTTTAAGCGCCTTCATCAATTATCACTACAAGTACAGTACGTTGTGGACTTAATAAAACATGATCATATACCCGACGTCAAAGAATATCCAAAAACTGCCCAGCCGCTTTCACAAAATCTTTCAGTCCTGGTATCCAAAGAGCAGATCTTTTTCCTACTTTCCTTACACTACCCGCCACTCGAGTCGTGCGACCACACAAGTATAGCTCGCAGCTTCGGCTTGATCATAGCAAACGGTTTTATTGGGCTTATTTCGCTGCTAGTGATGTTCCTCGGGGTTTAATGGATACTGCGGATATCCCTGCTGTTTGTGTTTTTACTTAGCGAATGGTACATTAAAACTGGTTTTGTAGAGTTGATATGTCATCCAAAACTCACTTGAGAACGCAGCGATACTTATATTCATGTGGGGCGGAGAAGTACATGTAGCTTCTATTTTAATTATTATTTTAAGTAGCTTAAAAAATAATAAAAAATAGTTTCTACACACGTGTGTCGATGTACTAGGTTACTCGACATTGGGTTTGCGATGCTACAAAATTTGTAGTACAGATCATCCTCGTCAACCTGATAGGGTCTGTGGACAAGGGTATAGGAGGATCATCAGGTTTTAGAATTGGGGCTTGATGAAACTTCGTCAGATTTGGATAATGTTGTGAATGAAAAGGCTAGGGATAGCCCAAGAAACCTTTTCAAATGTTTTTCTGCATCATTTTAGACCCATATAGAGCTGTTTGACCCATTTTAATGGACTTCACCAAAATATGTGAAATCGGGAATGTTCTCATCCTTCTGGTAAATATCAACCCCATTCAAACTTACTAGTCAAAATCTCAAAATCTTGCATCAGATTTCAGAGTTGGCAGGTATCAGCTTTTCCCATATATTTATAAAGGAACCGATCCGGTAGAATAGGATTTGCATCATGTATACCAGGATATCAGGTTTCTGGGGGATCCGGTTGGCGAGGATGATCTGTACAAATAGATACAAGCGGTATTTTTTTCGGAACTGTTGGAGTCCAGGTTTTATTTTACCCTAAACTTCCAGGATTTCCAGGATCGAGAAACCATGTGTGGCCAGGATTCGGGCCAGGATTGAATAAAAAAATAATTTACCAACTAAAAAGGCATGTACGGGAGTGCACGCACACATTCGACGCGCTCTGCCACTGCTCAGAAACGGTTTGAACTGGTAGCACTGCGCTTCCACGGACCGCGAAGAGCGCTTGAGATTGAGGAACGCCCCGACGTACGCGTACGGTACGATTCAGCAGACCGCGCGGTGTGGGCATTCTCTTCTTCGACTGATTAGTAAGTCGCGACAAGGAGGGTAAGCTTATCCAACACCATCTATGCTTGAGGAGGCGTGGTGTAGGATTTTGATGCAGTGGCTGGAGCACCTCTTCCCAAATTGGTCACAACGTCGAAAGTAGCTCGCCAGGCTATACTGTACCGTTTAACGAAGAGTATTTTGCAGGCAGGAGCCAAATAATTCGAAGCCTAAGCGAATCTACGGGGCCCCCTCACATCGTTATGGGCCACGAGAGCTACCGGTAGCAGCACCTGTAGGAGATGTCGCGGCTTGTTGCCTCAGTTTCATCGTACTCTTTTTAAACCACCCGGACCCTCAATAAAAAATTCAAACTCACCACTTCCGTGTTGCAATGCATCGCTTTCTCTACATGAAATTATCATATATATATCACTTTACTTCACACACCACGTGACGTCACACACATCGACAACATATTGAGAGAAAGATGGTGTGTGGCGCTCTTTGCGACGGTCAGTCGATGACCGGTACGAATTCGGAGCGTCTGGGCGTTGCGATCCGGCTCATTCTCTTCCGCGCGCTGCATTTGCAACTAATGCATCAACCTCACTACGCAACAATTTTCTGTAGTTGCTGCGTAGCGAAGTTCTTATGCGTAAATGAACGAGATTCTGGGTTGGCAAGCCTCACTTGTATCCTACTAATCTTTCATCGTCCTCGAACGAATCTTTCCCATATGCTTCAACAAGTCGCAGATGATTTTTAATCCTGGACAGATCCTGGACAAATGCTGGTGCAGAATTGGATTAAAAATCCTGGCCTCCAACACCCGCCTTTTTTTTTTTTTCGATTCTTGAATTTGCTCTTTTCCTTGCCGATTTTAATTTAACGTTGCAGCAGGTTACAAAATAGGTTTGACATTCTGTCTACAGACGATGATGTGTCCAGAAAGCCCACGCAATGCGTGCGTGCAGCCGTCTGACAAGACAGAATTTCGAAGATGATCGTCGTCTGGAAAATCACAACAAAGTTTAGCAGCAGATTTCACAATATGTGGCTTCAAACGATCAACAACGTTACCAAGGGCGTGACAAGGCCTGCTGTTCCGTAAAAAATGAGCTATCTTGCGGATGAATGCCATGTAACTGTTCACCACACAAAACCTGTGCGTAAATCCAACGAACACCGCAGCAATAGCTTGCACTACCACGTACCAGTTGGACACAACCAGTCCGCACGCCGCGGTGTCAGGTGCCGCATTAGTTGGAAAGGTGGCTGAACTAGAAGTTTGCATACTAGAAATCGGACCAGTGAACAAAAGCTGACGAAATGGCTTGACGTACCACAATGAGCGACTGCAGCAGCAAAAACCAATACTTAGACGAAAGCCCGAATGAATCACAGCACCGAAAATCAACGGAACCAAGAGCACAATTGTGATAATGATCTATCGCAACCATACGCCCATGTCTCTAGTGTCAAAACTATCAAGCGGTAGGATGGTAGTGCTGGGCTACGTACTTGTCTGCGGATGCGTAGGCTGAAAGCGCGAAAGAACGGGGATATGACGACAACAAGCAGTGCTAGGTGGGGTAAAATAAGCATCAGGGCCCGCCCGGTTTGATTGCTGCGTGTCATCTCAGCGATAAACTCCCAGCCACAAGCCACCACAGATATCTACAGTATACCCAAAAGAGTGTGAACAACTAATCGATTGAATTTGTCAGAAGAGAAATAGGAATACCATCGCTGCCCGGAAGGCCGGCAACAGAAGCTGCTGATTGTACTGGATCCTCACGCTGCCTGGGCCATCTCGGGCCAAGCTCGATTGCTCCAGCATATGTGATGCCTTCTTGTTGTCGCCAAGCGCAATAAGGTCCACAACCCTGTTTTCTTATTTTGATTTTTTCGTTGAAATACTCGCTTTACCACCAGTTGCAATTCAGAGAGGGACTGCAAGTTGCTGCTGCTCGTGGGGACGTGGCGATGGTCAATCGTCCACTTTTCTAAATGTTTCGTGCCTGTTGATGTGGTAGAAGCCGCTGCTAAAAATGGACATTGGCCAATTTTGAAGTTTTTATTGGAGAACGACGCTGGACGATACTACAGTCACGAGCACACGGCAATAGCAGTTTCGGGTGGAATTGTCCGGAAATTCCAGATCAAGAGAGAGGAGATGGCATCGTGGTGCATTGGGGTGGACGCAGCGTTATGAAGTTCCATCTGAAGCAGTAACAGCAGCTGCAGGGAATGGACATTTGCCGGTGCTGTGTGCTCAGAACGCAGATAATTGCATAGAGACCATCCAAGGCTCCTGTCTTGACTCGAGAGCTGACGACAGCCATGCAACGCCTGTTTTTTATATAAAATTTTATATAGAAATTAGCAAGAGTTGGTAAGGTTCTGCGCGTATTATCGAATTAAACCACATGCTCCACCGCTTGTGTAGACTCCCGTCAATTCCTTTGAATTTGGAATCCCAGATCCAGTCGAGCAGTTGAATGGAACCAAAGGTGCAGGCTTCACGAAGTGACAGATATGGCGACGGGCCGAGGAACGTTGAAATGAGAACTCCAACGTGCGGAAGTGCAGCGATCGATGACCCGCAAAGTAAAGTGGCAAATGGTCTATTGAAACATAACGTTAGGCGGACAGCCAGGAGCCACTTGCAGCAGCATGGAGAACCCGCTCCGCGCTCGTACTTAAGTAGATGAGAGGGTCATAAGGGCGACTTGCGTCGGAGCTAGAATGTGAAGAGTGAGGTGGTGTAAAGTGCGTCGAACTCCTGTCTTGTGATTAGCAGAGGCAACTTCAATGATGCAACAACATTATCAGGCTGACGAAAAAACACACTGTTTATTGATGGTAAAGGGAAAATTCAGCGACGCTGTTGACTGCGGTGGGCGACGGATTCCACCAGAGTAGCAGCGGTGAACTTCTCCCGCAGCCAGGATTGAATGTGCGTTTCGCTCAGTTGAAACACGACGCCGATGGCTGGCTCACTTGACGTTCCGCGGCTGAAGAACACGTGAGCGTAGTACTGACGCAGAAACAGCAACACGTCGAATTGGTTAGGGGCGCGAATGACGATGTTGCCATCGGCAGGGACCAATTCGGGGTAGTTGTGATGGATCCACGAGAGAACCTGAACGTGACTTTGCTGCAAGGCATTCTCAATCGCCTTCACGGTACAGCCTTCTGAGCGGTTGGTACGCAGCCACTTGAGCACCTTCAGATGTCCACGTCCAGCAGCGAGGTCCATCGCGTGAGTTGTGCACCCGGTAGACGTGTTCGTGTGAAGCCATCGCAACACTTCCAGATGCCCATTAGCTGCAGCTCCGTTCATCGCTTTGCGCGTGCATCCTTCCCGGCGGTTTGTGTATAGCCACTGCACCACGTCTAGATGTCCATTCGTCGCTGCGTCATCCATAGCTTTCGTCGAACAAGCATCAGAGTAGTTGGCATGGAGCCACTTAACTACGTCGAGATGACCATGCTTGGCAGCAATATCCATCATTTTGCGGGACCTCTCTCCAGATATGTCAGTCAGCAAATGTAGTCGATGGAAATACTTCAGAATTTCCAAGTGTCCATGCTTCGCAGCATCTTGAATCACACAACTCAAAATACTTCGGGGCGAAAAGGAATATTGATGGAGCAGCCATGCGGCTGCAGGCAAGTGTCCATTGCGGACTGCTTCAATCAAAGCGTGATTAAACTGGTAGGCGCAGGTAACAGCCCCCTGTTGGTTCAGCAACATCATCACGGGAAGGTGCCCGTTTGCAGCAGCCAAATACAAGAAGTCGTTCTTTCCACCGACATGTTCATCGCGCATCGCAGCACACACCTCCTGACCAACAGGATGTTCCAGCAACCAGCGGGCAATAGGGAGATTGCCGCTCTTGCAAGCTTCTACCGTACCAAAATACCATACCCGTGCCCAGATTGAACTCATCGGACTGGGCGAATGCAACTGTTCAATCTGCTTCATCAAGTCCAGCCGGTCCACTGTAATCATCGCTTGTAGCGACGCAGCGGCCGCTTCCTCATCTTGACGAAGTTGTCCCGAATTCAGCAGCATCATTGCCACATCTGCGTGGATATCGTCACGAGCATAATCCACCAATCGTGTCCCTTGAGGCAGCAAAAACTCTGCAAGCTCCACGGCACCATAGCGTAGAGCGTATTCAATAGCAAACCTAACCTCATCATTGTCAAGTTCATGTGGTGTGTTCTCGTACAGCCACCGAGCCACCTGTGGATGGTTATTCTCAATAGCCAGGAGAATACTTCTCCCTCCCCAATGGACCGTGTTCCCTTCTTTCCTCAACTTGGCTGGTATCTGTGGAATGCTCTCGTATGGAACAATTCCGCTTCGAACTGTTATGGCTCGACGTTTGTGCCGACGATACCGAGCAACGTCTTTCTCCAAGAGGAACTCTAGTATCTCTAGCTGTCCCTGGTTGGCACTTTCTTCCACTACATCCACAGGAACTGCACAGCCTGTAAAGTGTGAGAAGATCCACTGCATGAGTCTCAAATCTCCGATGTTTGCAGCTATTTGAGTTATTTTCCAGAACTGCCACTGATAATAGTGAGGCTCAGAGCGAAGGTAATTGGTCAGAGTCCAGTCTTTGGCTCTTGAGACGGAGGAAGTGCAACTGACACTCCATATCCAGTCCAGGAATCGGATGGACTTGAAGCTGCACGCGTCACTTAGCGAGAGATTCGGTGGAGGACCGAGGAAACTGGAGATGACGAGTCCGATGTGGTGTAACGAAGTGCTGTCCAGTGGCTGGTGATGAAGCACCAGCATGACGCTGGTCAGTTGCCAAACCATTGGAGATCTGTGCTCTAGCCGGCAAATTGAAGAATGAAGTTCGCCTTTGGTTGCCGCAGATGTTTGCCTTCGTCTGATTGGCGGAGATATGTTGCCGGCAACTTCAACTTAACACATGGCTACAGTAGTGGCCACGACATTGGTCTTCTTTCCTCGGTAGGTGCTCCGGGATAGTTTTCCTCCAGCCAATTGGCAATCAAAAAGTCACCGTTTCTTTCGTTGAAGTTCTGGAGATCACTTTGTGCCACGTCCGAATTCTTGAGTGAAGAGGATAGGGTAGTTGACTTGCAACAACAGCAACATGTCGAAGGTGTTGCAATGGTATCGCCACAGTCTGTTGTACTCGGGGACGAACTGTGGATAATGCAACGAGAGCCAATGCGCGACGCGCAGATGGCCGTTGCCGATAGCATATCTAACCGCGTCAACTGTACATCCCTCCGATTTGTTCGCGTGCAGCCACTTGCAAACATCCAAGTGGCCCTTGTAAGCTGCTACATCCATCGCCTGAGGCATAGAATCGGCTGTCTTATTGGCATGAAGCCATTTGACCACTTCCAGGTGACCATTCTTCGCAGCGTCCATCATGGCATCCACCGTGCAACCATCGTAATGGTTCGCATGTATCCACTTCAACACTTCTAAATGACCATTAGCTGGAGCCTTGTCCATTGCTGACCTTGAGCGACTCCACCACTTAGCTTTTTGCTCCACCTTCCTCCGTTTCGATCGTGTCTCGTTCCGTACCGCTGGTGTATTCAGGTCATGAAAGAATTGGAGGATGTCCAAGTGGCCATTTTCAGCAGCTGCCACTACAGCGGAATCCATCGAATTGTTCCGGAAGGATGTAGTGGAGGCGCGATCCAGCAGCCATTTGACACAATCTAACTTCCCTCCACGGGCCGCATTCACCAACGTAGCTCCTCTTTCAGCACGGGTGGACCCATCCTCATCGGTCCACCCGTGCTGAAAGAGGTACTCCAAAACCGCAATCTGACCGCCTAATGCTGCCCTCTGCAGGACATCTGTACGAATGGAAAATACAAAATCATCCTTCATGCACCGAAGAATCTCCCGTCCTGACCGATGAGCAGCCATCCACTTGACCATTGGCAAATCTCCACGCTCGCATGCGTCCGACAGTCCCCAACTCCACTTCTCGATCCACTCTTTGCTCATTTGTTTTCTGCTGTGAAGCTTAGCAACTTGTTTCATCATGTTCAAGTTCCCCTCACGAGACAAGGTCAAAATTGCACCAGCAGACGCGTACTCGTTCTCCCGCACGAAATCGTTGTCCAGCAACCACTGAATCGCGTCAGTTTTCGCAAAGTTATCCATGTAATCAACCAGATCCTCCCCATCTCGTAAAAGTGGCTCAGCAAAGTCGATCGAACCTCTGTTGGCAGCAATGCCAATGATCTCAGCTACCTCCTCCTGGTCGTTTTCATGAGGTGTATGCTCATCCAACCAACGAACAATCTCAAAATGTTTGCCCCGCACAGCTCCAAGTGTGGCACGACCTCCCCACCTCACAGTATTACCAGGACCACTCCATCCTTCCGACATGACCGGAACACTGTCGATCCAATCGTCACCCTCCAGCTCCACCGTCTTCTCCTCAAGTTCACAATCACGTCCAGCGTCATGTTCCAGTAGAAATTCCAGCACCGGCAAATGTCCCTTTCCAGCAGCAGCTATGACGACTTCCGAGGGAACTTCATAACCTGAAAAATGGTCGAAGAACCACTTGACCATCGCCACGTCCCCACGAGCAGCAGCAGCTTGCAACCCCTCTCTAAATTGCCACTGGTGGTAGAACGGCACAGAGCGCAGATAATTGCATAGAGACCATCCATGGTTCCTGTCTTGACTCGAAGTCCAGCTGGAATCCCAGATCCAGTCGAGCAGTTGAATGGAACCAAAGGTGCAGGCTTCACGAAGTGACAGACATGATGACGGCCGAGGAACGTAGAAATGAGAGTTCCGATGTGGGGAAGCGCTGCGACGGATGAGTGAGGGCGTAGGACTAACGTCACTACCTGGAGATGGAACGGTGGAGCCATTATTGCGCCAGGGTCTCTGGGTATTTGGCACAGCCACTCGTGTCGATGTTGTCACCGTACACCAGTTTTACATGAAATTCGTAAAGAATAAAGTCAGACGTAAAAATATCATCTAGAAGCTCTAGACTAGATATCAGATCTGATGTTCTAGATGAGAACACCAGATAGATGAGAACACCAGATTCGATACTTTTAGTACTGCAAGTACTACAGTAATGCTCCAACTGTAAATTGCAGTAAGATGATCGGTCTCTTTCTCGACTCTAATCTAATACAGGTACATGTACTAGTAGTAATCTAATACACACAGTTTGCTTCATCTTCTATAGGAGCAGGTGACTGTCAGTGTCGATCAGGAATCGGAAGTTGGCAAAACACTACATGTATCTGGTTTGCCGCCAATAGCCCACTTACTGTGGTTGCTACTTGGAATTTTGAATTGTCAAGATCACCAGAACGCTTTCCATCAACGAATCAACTTCTGGCTTCACTTTCTTTTCCTTACAATTGCTGTCACACCACTATGTTCCAATGATAGAAACTCCAACGCCGGTAGGTGTCTGCGGAAATCTCAACATGTCACCAAACTATTTCATTATTATTATCTTCACCGCGATCGGCAGCATTGCAAGTCCTCTAGGAATTACTAGTAATGGTTAAACAACTCCGACCGTAGATATTTTTACATGTAATTTTCGCCATGGCACGGTGGTCTATCAGCAGGGTCTGGATCATGCCATTAAGGCAAGTTCAGCTTAGCTACCCGATCCATTTTAACGTCGCTTCAAATCCATGTACTAGTACATACATGTCCTAAGAATAGACTTCAGGAGGTACGCTCCAGGTAGGAGTTCACCAAGGACAGAAACGGAAGAAAGAATCGCGTCAAATCCAACATCTCAACACTCAATCCCTAAAGGGTACTGTAGTTCAAACTTCAATTTCACAAGAGCGTACAGCCAGCAATAACCAGTTAATCAACACCATCTTCTTCTGTACGGGGGCAGACCAAGCGAACAAGTTACCAACCAATTGCAGCAGGGATATTCATGACACGAACACTCCGTCCTTGACATTTTGGCAAATCTTGGCAAGATGACAGGCCAGCGTCACGATTATCTCACCAACAATTCTAAAAATATGTTTTAGCAGTTTAGAAAACACAAATGGGCCTTTGTAAAACGAGGTTGCTACATGTACTTCCCAAGGAGGGGAAATAATTGCGGCCGGGGGTTGGCCGCAATACTTGTACAGGTACGGAAACATTCTTCCAGTTAGAGTCTGGCCCAGACGGAAATGCACCAATGTCCATCCCCAGATTCAAGCCGTATACTTATCAACCGATCGTTGAACAGATCTCATCCGGAATCCTTGCCCAGTACCATGCACAACGATAAAGCCGATGTTTTTCATACTGTAATAAAGTATGTATGGGTGTACAGTACCGCTAAGCGACTACAAAATACTCGGCGTGGATACCTCGCTCATTCCACAACTCGTCTCCAACCACTCAGGTCTCTTGACGGCGAGCATGCGGTTGGGCTTCTTCTCAGCTCTACTTCTGGTCACCTGCATCGGCTGCTACAGCAACCTTGTTCATGCCGAGAAGACGGACTTGGAAGCTGATTCAGTTCACACGACAATCGTCAGTGAGAGCTCAAAGCGAAACATTCTCCGACGCACGTTGCGAGCTGAGGCTGAAGATACAACAATCGACGCGGGAGATGAAGAGAGGGGACTTGAAGTCATCAATAGACTCAAAGCCTTCATCCAGAAGAGCGCCCAGAACGTCAAGATGTTCCAGAAGAGCCCTGCTGCGATCAAAGAAGTCGAGAATTTGAAGAACACTCCTGTGGTCGCTCAAAGTCTCAACAAAGTAAAGCAGAATCCAGGGATGATGCAGCAGATCAACAGGTTAAACCAGCACCCTGAGGTCCTCACGGCTTTACAGAACCGCCCCCTTGCGCAGAGCATCAGCAAGGTGGAACAGTTTATCACAAAAGGCCAAACGCGCGGGACAACTTCAGAAGGTCCGGGTTTCCTCGTAAGCTTTATCTTGATCATGGGCGGTTTTATGGCTACTCTCCTCCTAGTGAACTACTTTACTCAAGGCTAGCAAAAGTTTATCGCACGAATGTCAGCGCATCTAGAAAAAAAAATGATATTAAAAATCTCCTCGGTTCACCGTCAAGCCTTTCACTAAGATACATACATGTATACAAGCAGGGAACCCTACAATATAATTTATACCCAATTCTAGAAAACACAACAATAAATAGCGTCGGGTGTTCTTAGTTCAAGGAAAATAAAGTAGTAATGGGAACTTGCTGACAGGGTAAATACATTATCAGTGAAACCATCTAACGTTATCCAGTCTAGATACACTCATCGAAAACGACTTGCTTAGGCATGAACTTGCTCTTCGAGCACTGCGAGGCTACAAGAGATTTGGGCATGGCGTGCTTAGACATGTTGACTTGGTGGAGGCTGATGCAAACGACAGGATGAACCGAAGAAACTACTATTTTAACGCGAAGACCAACACGAGTCTGGGCGTAGGAAGTAAATAATATACAATATTATTGTGTGCGCAACATTGAAAATACGTAAATTGTAGCAACGCTATCCAGCGAATAAAATATTTACGGAAGAAATACAATGTATTTTCAGTAAATATATTTATCTGGGTTCCCTGTATACAAGTACTGTAGTATTTAGTTTCTATTGACATGCTCAGCCAAATACCTGAACGCCCGGCGACGATAGACTCCAGGGTACCAACACTACCCTCAAATCTATCATTTCGTCCTGGTTGAGGACTACTTAGTACTTAAGTAAGTAGTCCTCAACGAGGACACTCTGAGTGCGTGATACCACCGATGTTAACGATGACAAGGGCGACGAGAGGGTGTTTAAGGGCGTATCGAAAAAGGCGGCAACTCTAGTCAAGAGCCTGAAAGTTGACAATGAATGGATGAGGGAGGTGAAGTAGCAAAAGTTGGTGAGGGCGAAGGAGCTTTGACAGCAGGGCGCGTCTTACAAAGGGTTTCTCGACGAAAACATCCCTCCGAAGCAACTATACCAAGCGATGAGTCTGCAAGAAGACATGAGGCGCGCGCTTCGCTTTTATGGTAACAAGGCCAGACTGCTGAATAGCTCGAAGTACTTCATATGGCGTAAGTATGAGCGGATGTGGAACAATGCAGAAGAACAACGGTTAGAACGGTTGGCGCGTATGGTAGCAACGTTCCGTGTGATGTGTCGCGAGTCGCTCCGTCTGGACCGGTTTGGGGACCGGCCGCCGCTGTCTGGAGGTTGACCAATGCTAAGACTAGGAGTATAGACGAACAAGCCAAAAACACAATACAATATGCAAGCGTTCTTGACTTGTTGAGGCCATCGACTTGTATCCACGACGGGCAAAGGTTTACACATGGAGGCGAATATTATTAATTTTTACGAATATCGTGAAGGTGAACCAAGCCATGAGGACGCGTATGGACTGATTGTGTCGGAGTTTGTGGATGAAGATGAGCGACACACATATCGACCAAACACGCGCATTCGTAAGGATGCAAACGTGGTGATGGAGGTGCGGGCGTATTCTGGCCGTCCAAATAGAGATGAGGCTGAGAATAACCAGCGTTTCCAGGAAGAACAGGTTGTGGTACTCACGCTTTGGTCTCACTGCTCCCAAATAGTCTAGGCGGTTAGGATACGTGGCTTTCACCCACGCGACCCGGGTTCGAGTCCCGGTTTGGGAATTTTGCTTTTCCGCTCCTGCCACTGTCACGCACCGGCTTTGCGCTTGTTATACTTGATCCACTCCAAAGCATCGCTGTACTTGATGCTGGTCTTCATGTCGCACTTGACACCCAAACGGACTTCATCCTGAATGACCCCGGCGTCCAGCAGCACGCGTATACTTTCTTCGTCGTAACGAAGCTTATCTTTCTCTGAACGGCAGCTGACAGTTGAGTCACTCTTCCAGTTGGAATGGCGACGTTGGATCTGAGCTGGAACCTTGTGATTCGAGTTCCGCTTGGAGCCACAGTTCGCCTTGGGGCGGTTGTTTGTCGGACATGAGTGTGCGTTTCCAGACGAACGGCCGTTCCTAACCGGATCGCGATCCGAAATGTTGGCCTGTGATTGGTCAATTCCGACTCGATTATTTCCGATGCGATGAGGCGGGTGATCGCCTGGAGCCGCCCAAAGGTGTATAGCCTTAACGTGCCTTCTGGATTCGAAGGACGATCCTGGACGTAACTTCCTTGTACGCAGCCTCCACAGTACCGATAACCAAACACTGATAACAATATAAAGTTATATACAAATATGTAATCTAGGTTTTCTTTTAGACTGTTTGGAAAGATCGGTCTTAACACCAGTCAACGTAGACCAAACTTCCAGGACACTGGTCAATCCCGGTTGGTTTCTTCACGCGCACCACTCTCAATATACTGAGCGAAATTAACACAAATCAATTCAGTCCGTTTACAGAACAGTACTTCCGTCAGATTCCTACGTTGGGAATATTACTGCAACGCAAAAGGTAATCAGTTAATATGATATACAGGGCTCTCCTTCCGGACAGACACCCACAACTAGGATATATAATGGGTGGATCACTCCGGACGGATGGCCACCGTCTGGTCCCCTAACCCAACGCGGCCTTGATACTTACGAGAGCCCCTCGAACGGTCGGTCTTGCCGAACGAGCCTTTTCCTCACTTCTTGAACGGGCCTCCAGGCAAAGTCTTCTGGCAGGCTTGTCCGGCCGACTTGCGGGGTACTTGGTAAAATGAACTCTGATTGAATGTTATCTGTCTGGCTATTCTAGCCGGTAAAATATGCATACACACTTTTGTCTTGGTTTCGTTATAGTCACGTTGACGTCGACATGTCGGGTAGGTTGATTGTCTTGGATTGTATTTCGAAGATGGTGGAACTTGGTCTGTTCTTCAACGGTTCTTCAATGCTCTCTGGCACCAAAATCAGATGTTGGTAGGTCGGCTTGGTCGGTCGGAAACATCTTGACTTCTGTATGGGTAATCGTACCATCTAGAGTAATCCATTCGGACTTCCTCCGTCTGGACTTCTCG
The DNA here is from genome assembly GCA_014706145.1 of Phytophthora sp. ST_20190627. Lineage (NCBI taxonomy): Eukaryota > Oomycota > Peronosporomycetes > Peronosporales > Peronosporaceae > Phytophthora > Phytophthora sp. ST_20190627. Next base: position 305,264 of record JACBOU010000259.1, read on the forward strand.
GTCTGGACTCAACCCAACTGGACCTTCCCATCTCGACTATTATGTGCTTGTGTGTCTTCTTCTTGGACTTGTAGACTTCCTGTACTTGTACGAGCGCTGTACCATGTCAGAGCAGGTAGATTCAACCAACTTATAACCTGTTGGGAGCTCTTTTACGCCTTGTGAGCAATCCTGCCGTCAGGAACTTGGTGTCCATCCAGACATTCACGTCTGGGACCTGTACGTCTGGACACCTAAGCCTATCCATAGCTTCTCGGGCTCAGCACTTTCCATTCCACCATATCCACGCGTCACACACATTGAGCCAGCTGATCGACCAATCATAAGACCTGTATGGGAAGGGGCCGGAAATTTTCCATCACAGAGCTCATTCGTCGAATTGATTGATCATGAACAGACCACACGCCCATAACAGGTCTGGACTGGAAGCCAGTCTGGATGTGAATCCCGTTGGATCACTGCCCTCTCTGGCGACCATTCTTTGCGCCCTTTCCCAACCGGGTCGTTTTCCGTCAAACCACAATCAAATCCGAAATCAAGAAATCTCCACTCATATCGCAATCTGCCACGAAACACACAGGCCATGGCATCCACGGGACCGACAGCCAACTCGCCGCCTATCCCCGTGCAACTCCCGCCTGCGGAGCTTCCAGTTGGAGGCGACGGGGCGGGCGCGGGCAACGGCAGCGGCCACAGGTCCGGCAGTGTCGAGACGGCCAACAAAGACGTCCCTCCTGAGCCGATGAAATCGAGCACGACGAAGAGGTCACCAAAAAGGTCCTCGACAGTCCACGCACCGCTTCGACTCTAAACAAGAAGAGCGATTCCAGCGTCACGCCAACCCCAAATGTGAGTGATCCGAATGGGAGCAGTTCAGGCGGTAAGGAATCGCCCTCCCAGCCTGAACAACCAGCGCCTACACCAGCTGAGCCTATGTCAGCTGCAAGCCTTCTGTCTGTCACGGAGTCGTTGGGATACATCGAGTTTGGGGTGTTGCCGAAGTCGTCTCCGCCTTCATGGCAACACACCTGATCTTCTTCCTGGGCCGCAGCTCTGTCGTCATCGGACTGGATCGGTGGCTCTACCCAAGGCGTTTCTTCGATTTGATCAGCGGCTCCAAGTGTTTCCTCCGCCTGCTCAGCTTGCTCCACTGGTGCTTCTGACTTCGCCGGCATCAGCTCTTCCTTGATTGGTATCTCCGACTCGGCCCCAGGTATTGCTTCAGATGGTTCCTGCTTTGGCACCATCACCTGCGCAACCGCGGGCTTTGGCAGGTCACCTTGCGGACCAAGATCCGTGTAGGTGGATCGTACTGAGGTCGATTAACCAACTCTGCCACTTCGTCGTCAGAGTCTTCTTCGCTGTCCTGATCAGTCGTAGCTTGATATGCCAAATTCCGCCACTCAGTGTACCGACGTGACCCGATCGAGACGTATCCAGGGCTGCGAGGCACGCGATCGCCCGTCAGCCATATTCCCAGCCTCGTGTCTCTCTGAAGTATTATCGGTCGGTCGGACACGTTTGTGATTCGCAGGTAACGTGATCTGCCCAGTCCTTTGACGAACGTTGGCACCCACCGCTCACCGCGCGTGACCACAACCTCTGCCGGTTGGAAGCGTGCGAGCGGACAGCGATCTCCACCGACCCGGCGACAGGCACGTCGAGGTGTTGTCCTAGCTCGAACCAGCTCGAGTTCGCGCTGTACAGCTGACGACGTCCCGCCTAATGGATCTGTACTTCGTCCGGAAGATAGCGATCCATGCGACAGGTCCAGGCGAATACCCGCCGGAACCATGAAGTCCATTCCGAGAATGGCTTCCTGACCTGACAGTGCTCCGACCCAGAAGTAGTACACCAGCGATCCCGCCAGCGTGATCTTGATCTTGGTACGTCCTTCTGTCATGAACGCACTCTCTCCTATTCCAACACACTCTTGCCTCTGACTTTCGTCTATGATACATCCAACCTTACGAGCAAAGGTGGAGTCCACGATTGAGACTTCGGCGCCGGAATCGAAAAGCAGCATCGCCTTCTCGTTGTTGATCTCGGCCACGGCTTTGGCTTGCTTGAACCACTTTCCGGGCGAGTGGTATTTCCAGTAACCACGCGACTCGCCGGGCAGCGAGTCCAGTTCCATCACCACACCAGATCGGGCATACTCGTCCACTCGCAGACTTGCAACCGTAGAGGTATGTCTTCCATGCAATCCAAATGTATTGTCGATCGGCTTACTAACCTTCAGGCCTGTACGCTTCTCGAGGTATGCAAAGATGCAGAGCTCAGAACGCTCGGCTCGTACCAGTTTCCAACCTGCGAGCGTTCTAGTTCAACATCTTCTTCGCGTTAGCAGGCAACATCCCAGCATGCTTGTTGGGGACGTACCACCGGCGGATCAAGTTGTAGAACTCTTCCATGGGGCACTTGCCAGCGTCGTGGATCTCGCCACACGCACGGCAAACGGACAGGCAGTGATCTGACGGATGTCCCTTCCTACCGCACTTCTGGCACGTCGGTCTCTTCCAGCAACCTAAGTCGTCGTGCTTCGAGGAACCGCAGTGTGAGCACCGCTGCTGCGGCACATCCCGATCGGCGTACGCTCCTGACGTGGGGGTCGCGATTTGCGCTGCTCATCGCGATCAGTATCAGCGGCGACATACACCCGGCGGCATTCATCTTCTGATCCCGATCCGTTGGCTTCCGACTCAGACTCGCTGCTGTCTTCACTCACACGGATGGTCCGCACAGCTCGTGCAGTCTTCGAGTGAGTCGGTTGGGAGGCTTGTGGCACTTTCTGGTGATACTTGCTCGATCCCATCGCGGCCTTGATCTGTCGAGCCTTGGCGCGCAGGCGCGCACGCAGAGTCTCTTCCAAGTCTTCAGCATCCGTCAGACGTAACAAGGCCAACTGATCAGCCAGTTCCCGATCGTCAAGAGTCTCAATGACGTGTTCGACGTGTTCGCGGCGGGCGGATCGGGATCCGTCCTTAATCGGCAACTTGGCTCTCATTCCGGTAACGTTGAGGCGATGGAGGTATTCCAACGGCGACTCGTCCGATCGCTTCTTGGCGTGGTAGTACAGTCTCGCAACAGACACTCCACGTCCGCAGTACTGCGTCTGGAACTCACGAAGGAGCTCTCGCCAGTTGCTGCGTGTCGTTCAAATTAGCCGCTGGAACCAATTACGCGCCGGTCCTTTGAGCAGATCACCGAAGACCAAGCACTTCTCATCGTCAGGAGCTTGGTCACGCACGTATGCGGAATTCACTTTGCTCAACCAACTTCTCGCGCGGTCTTCGTCGTTTTCCTTGCCGGAGAATTCCTTCTGTTCTAAGATCGCCGACACACGGATCCGCGCACTGGACGCAACACCTCCTGTCGGTGCTTGCGTGGTCGCTACGGCGGCACGTCGCGGTGTGTCGATGCTGAGGTTGTCGGGATCGTACTCCGCTGCGTTCGATCCGACCGATTCCTTCTCCACGTCTCGGGTTCCAGTTGGTTCCAGTTGATTCGCCGTCGGCGGCGGCTGATCTGCTCGTGGCGGTGGCATTCCAACATCTCTCGGCGGCGTCGATCGGGCTGGCGGTTGCTGGTTCACCACAGGCGGCACTCCGGCTTCGCGTTGCTCCTGAGAAACGTTCCATCGCGGCGTTGAAGAAAGTCTGCATTCGATCAGGCAGCAACGAGTCAAAAGCAGGCGTTCTCACGTGATCGGGCGACGGCGACTTCGCGACCGGCGCTCCAGCGATCTGTTGCTGCGACTGCGTGGGCTCCGCGGCTGCCGCACGTTCCTGGAGCATGGCTTCTCCTGGCGGTCCGAGCGTCATCCGAGACAACTCGATCGAGCTGTCGTCTGATCCAGCTTCGGACGTGGCCGACGCGTACTGCGACGATCCAGTATGGTACTCCGGACTACGCAGCGCGGTCGAGCCCGCGGCCTCTCTTGGCGCGGCGACTTCCTTCGGCGTGGCGACTCCAGCGATGGGCGCCTGCTTTTTGTGAAGAGGCGTCGCGGCATCCTTGACCATCTCCAGATCCAGATCGAAGAGTTCGTGCGCCTCGAACGCTCCAGGGACGATTCCAGCTTCCTTCATCAGGCGCAGCAGTTTCTTGACATCCTCCAACTTGTTGGAAGAGTCCGTCGGTTTACTCGACGGTCCTGTCAAGGTGTTGATCAGCATCGGTCGCATGATCTTCACCGCGGGGTCCTCGTTCAGGAAGGCCATCAGCACTTTCCCGTAGAAGATCAGCTCCAACTCAGTGTCGGTCCACATCCGACCGCGCTGACCGCCTTCGGCATCCGCATCCGGCGCCTTCAGCTTGGTTCGCGCAGGCTTCGAGGTCTTCGGCAGCACACGCGAGGATGGAGGAGTGGTGGTGGGTGAAGGTCCTTCGGCTCTCGCCTTAGGATCTTCACCCAGCGGATCGTAGCTTGCGTCACGATCCGCGGGGGCTCCCGAAGGAGCCCGGGGAGGAGGTCGAGGCTTCTCTTCCAGGTTCATTGATGAACCTTCCTCCTTTACGTCATCGGAGCTCCTCCCAGCACTCTGGTGATAGATGTATCCTTCGCCCTTCAGCGGCGACGACGGCGATCCACCTTCCGTCGACGCACCGGTCCCCGGTTCAATCTTGACCTTGGCATCCTTGACATCTTCTTGGGACTCACGGTGATATCCAGAGTCACCAGAAGATCCGGTCACGCGCACCATTGGGGTGGCGTGGGGATCACAAAAACTTGTGATGTGATCCAAACTCACCAACAGTGGCCCAGACTGCCACCTTTCGGAGGGGGTACTCCGCTTGTCCGTGACGGTTGTGTTCCTTCTCACCTTGTGTACCCGTTGGCTGGGCGGGTCACGCTGTTCCAGGTGGACTCTGAAAGGGTGGATGTCTTGATTCTCTTATACTTGGGCGGTACTTGGGGGTTCTTGGTGACGACCACGCGGATACGCTTCCCTTGGTCGTCGATCAGGTAAATCGTTCTCGATCAGGGGTTCCAAACCGAGTTGACTTGAGGTGGTGTGTCCTTGTTGTTCCTTTCCGTGCTTGCCGCTTCCTTTAGCGGGATCCTCTTGAGGGTTGTTGCGAGTGCGGCCTGGCCAAGCTATCTAGGGGCTCTCTAGGTTGTCTCCTTGGTTGATCTACTTAGTACTTAGTCGACAGGTGGGCCAATATAAGTTCCCAGCCTGGTATGTACTTAGCGTAGTCGTAGAGGGAGAAATCCAAAGGTCTTGAGTGTAAAGAAGTAAATTTCCGACTGTCCTACCCTCTCACTAATTCTCCTAAGTCAGCTGTATTGGCTCCTAATCCCAGAGTGGTTGTAGATGTACCAAATAAGTGGCACCCCTAATCTGGTTGGGTTGTGTACCGACACGATGGTCACCTTTGCAAATCCTGATCGAGATTGGGTACACTTGTGCCTAAAAGATCGCACCCTGGTCGAAATGGGTACCCATGTACCGAAATGATTGCACCCTCCCAAAGATGATCGCACTGGGTACAAAAGTACTCAAAAGATCGCCCCCTTCCAAAACCGATCAGGCCGTCTTTCCGGATCGCTCATTTCTTGACTCCCGCTTCTCCACAGCCGTCCCCTGGTTCCGCAGTGGCCGTACAGCGGTCACTGCGTAATCACCTTCGCCTTCGCCGTCCACAAGCACCACACCTCGTCATGCCGTCCACTTCCGGCACTCCGAGTGTGCCCAGCGCGCGGTCAGCGGCGTTCTTCGAAACTATTTTCACCGTCTTCCAGCAGGGACACCGGCTCACGAGACCGTCGTGACCTTTCCGGTTCCGGGTGAAATACCAATTGATCCTCATGGTACGCTTGAGACTGAGGACGGTACGCTGTCAGCTCCAGTCCAGCTGATCCCGTCGGGTCTGGTGGTGACAGCAGCAACACTTCGACGTCTGGTTGAGGTTCCACCTCGTTCATCTCTACGTCTGGAACGGTTTCCTCAGCAGCCTCCATCGGCTCATCCGCGACAGGTTGATGTTCCCCAGCAGGCGAGAACGTTCCTTCATCGCCTTCTTTGGTCACATGTGTGACCGTACCGTGATGCTGCGATGAGGGCGTATCATATATTCCTCCCCCTTCGCGCTCGTCCAGCTTCGCCGACCGTAAAACCTCGACCTTGGATGCATCCACGTCATAGACACGGTAGCCTTTAGTGTTCTCGGCGTACCGAGGAACATACACCTGAAGCTCTTGGCCTCGAACTTCGTCCTTTTTGTATTGTCGATATGAGCGTACCCTTGTGAGCTGATTACACGCAAGTGTTCCATCCGTGGCTTCACCTTGAAACCCAGCTCGTACGGCGTCACATCCGAGTGTGCCGTGTTGGCGGTACGGTTGATCAAGTACACTGCCGTGCTCACGGCTTCCGCCCACCACTCAGTCGACACGCCCTTGTAGTACAGCATGCTCCGAGCCTTATCCATGACGGTATGGTTCATGCGTTCCGCCGCTCCGTTCTGTTGAGGGCTGACGGAACGGTGCGCTAATGCATGATACCGTTCCGAGCGCATAGGTCGACCACCTTCTTGTTCACGTACTCCGTTCCATTGTCCGACCGGAGAATCTTCAACCGTTCTCCCCATTGATTCTCGTAGAACGCCTTGAACTATGCCAGTTTCCCGGCCACCTCGCTCTTATTTTTCAGGAAGCACGCCACCACGTAGCGCGAAAAATCGTCCACAAACGTCAAAACGTATCGAGCGCCTCCCTTGGAAACCTTTTCATGGGTCCCATCACATCCGTGTGGACTAGCTCCAACACACGCGGCTGTCTTGCTCACCGACCGTGACGGGAACGGTGTCACAGTCAGCTTCCCCTTCATACACTGGAACATAAAGGCTTGATACCATGGTCGACGGTTGGCATACCGTCCGTGGCACACTGAGTCTTGGTCATAGCGTCCCCGCTGGGGTGTCTCATGCGAGCGTGCCAGAGCTCCCACTGACTGTCAGCCCCGGCGCACACCACGAACCGTGCCTCTTCCTGCTCACAGTCCAGCAGGTACGCCTTGCCAACCCTTTTGCCTGACGCGATTGCGTAGGTCTTACCCCTGATAACACACGAGGAACACAGGAACTCCACGGTTAGCCGCGCTCCACAAGCTTCCCCACCGACAGCAACAGTCTGTCGAGTCCCGGGATGTACCGCACCTCCATCATATTGATGCGTTTGCCGTTCATGCCGGTCAGCTTGACCGTTCCTCGCCCGGCGACACGGAGTTTCTTCCCGGCGGCAATCGTTACTTCGGTGCCCGAGACCGTTCCTTCGAAGTCGAACAGGTCTCCACGGTGCTGGGTCATGTGTAATGTCGCACCGCTATCCGGCGAGGCGTTCCGTACCCACTGTGAGGCATTCCTCGCCCACGGTGAACACTGCGTCATCGTCAGTGCCACCGTTCTTGCCCGGACAGTCCCGCTCCATGAGCCCAACCTGGTCACACTTGAAGCACTTGCCCTTGAAACCAACACCACCGTTCTGGTGCGGACGGTTACCCTTGCGACCGTTTCCCCGGCCTCCCTTGAACCGACCAGTGTTCCCGGTGCCTCGGAACGCTTTCTCCGTGGTCTCCTTCCTCAGCAACCGTTGGTGTTCCTTCAGAAGCTTATCCTTGAACTCGATCAGCGTGATGTCCTTCGTGTTCTGCACGATGGACGCAATCAGTTCGCACTCTGATGGAAGACTGATCAGCAGCACGACAAGCTGCCGTGCTTCATCCACCGGTTCCCCGAGCGTCTGGAGACTGACCACGAGCTCGTCAAACGCATCCAGGTGCTTGGACATCGGCGTTCCCTCCTCCATCTTGAACTCGTGCAGACGCCGAGTCATCGTCACACGGTTGTGGAGCGTGGTAGGGTTGTAGTACTCGCGCAGAGTGCTCCATGCCTCCATGGCACGCACTGCGGAACGGATCTTCGCCTGGTGTTGAAGCTCGACACCTTGAGCGATGATGGCTAGGGCCTTGGCGTCGTTCACCAGCCACGCTTCCGTGATCTCGTTCTCCGGCTTGACGACTTGAACATGAGCTGGCGGCCCCTTCCTGGCGAGCGTCACTCTCATGTTGTACTCCCAGTGGGAATAGTTTCCACTCCCCAGGAGGACTTCGGCGCGCTTGGTCGTCATGTCTTGGGAGTTCTTGTGTGTAGCGTTCCGGGAACAGCAGAGCGTGTTGCAGCTGTTAACCTATTGATGTAGTGCTTGCGTTGTTGTTGGCAAATGCCAAAGTGAGTAGATTAAAGTTAAGCAAATTTATCCTACTCGTACTGTCCTCCTAATGCCCTTGTAGTTGTCCACTTGAGGGTGCTTGAGCAAACACCACCACCTGCGTCTCCGAGCCAGCCAAGTCGATGTAGCCAATCAGAGGCGTTCTGGTACGGTTCAGAGTGAACCGTACCTGCGGTACCGAACCGTTCCTTGAACCGTGCATAAGCGGTGTCAGCCCAACAGGTTTCGCACAAGATAATATACTATAATGAAATGTATACATGATGTATAAGTAGTATATGTATACATATCACATAAAGTGGAAATGCCATTTCTGACCGTTCTGTGGACGATATGGAACGGGTTTTTTTTATCAAAAAATATTTTTTTAAACCAATTTGTTGGTTATACATGCAACACTAGTGTCCAAACTTCGCCCACCATACATGTAGATGGGTTGGTCTTTTATTCCATTTCCAATAACCGGTTAAAAACATTAGTAAACGGTCTTTTATCAAGCTAACATTTTTTTATCGTTGGAGATTTTGTTTCGACGATGTGTGGCCAGAATGAAAAGAGCTGAAAAGGATATTCAGTTCGTGCATTGAGTTACGTCAATGGTCCTGCACCTTCGCTTCGTAGTTTGGCTAAACGTACTTCCGTGTGTGCCCTGCAATGGCGCGCAACCGCATTGTTAGCTCTCCGTTTGCATCGCAGTCGCACCAAGTGTGAGACGACACTAATCCGTATCAGACTACTAAATCTGGGTGGAGATAACAGTTTTGTAGTCTGTTGGGGTGGGTTGAGTATTGATTCTGCATACGATAACTGCCAATATGAAGTTGTTCGATGGCTGTCGGAGCGTGGGCTTTATACGCGCGCAGATGAGAAGAAGGTATCACGGCGTTCCTGATTAATAGAACAGCTGATAGTAATTTCCGATTTACGGAAGAACGAATTGAGAAGCCAGTGAAGTTCTGCGCGGACCCAGATTGTGCCGCTCTTGTGTTCCTTGCGGTGGCGAAATTGAGAAACTTGGAACTCATGCCACAAGTTCTTCAACTACATTCTCTCCTGCCAGAGGAGTGCGTGGAAGTTTGCGTTGATTGATACCTGTAAGCGAGGAGACGCCTGTTTGGTTTGGAGCACTGGCTTGCACGCGAAGTGTTTTCGGACCTAAAACATGATATTCACGGCGCTAATGTGAGGGAATTAATATCTTTAGCAGTTGACGGAGGCGACAAGGAGTGGTTGGGCTACTTCTGTGAGCGGAAGCTCTTGTGAGAATCCAGAGGTGATGGGATCATGATTCGGGTTATCGGAATATGCAATCTAGACTCGGTCGAATGGCTAATTTGTCGAGGTTGGTGCGCTTACAGATATCGAGCCCATGTCATCATTGATGAGACCGCGAGAAGTGGCCGTTTCGAAATATTGAAGTATTTCCGCAGGGAAGAGACCGAACCAGGCCAAATACAGACCAGGCCAGAACAGGCCAAAAGAAGTAATCGCGCCATCTGCGTTGAGACGAAATTGCGCATCGATTACATTTAGTACTTGACGTTGTGGTGATCTACGATTACCGATTTAAAATTCCTACATGCAATCAGACCTCATACACGTACCGGAACGTATGAATAAGGAACTCTAACATGAAAATGTTTCGCATTCCATGCTAAGAGGTGGATCCAGCTCATGAGCTGACGATCCCTCAATAAAAACAAAATCTTGATGTCCTTGTTACCATCTGATATTCCGGCGGGGTGAATCACGCGAGATGATCCAAGAAATTCCAGAGAGGACCTTGAGGCCGTGAGGCCCGCAGTTTTTTTTTTTCTAACCTTTTGTAAAATTGATCCACTTATCCACTCACTCCACAGCAATTTTACTTATTCAAGTTGTGTCAACGTGCGTCAGCCACGATCGCGGTAAATATGCACGACGACGCCGCGGCGCACCTGCATTCAATGCACGATCGCGGTAAATATTCACGACGACGACGCGGCGCACCTGCATTCGTTTTTTTTTACGGCTAATAAATTGTACAATATAATATTTGGCGACTAGTAAAAAATGTTGTGTAAGGGTGACCGAAGGTTGTTAGGCGACTAGTAAAATAAATTTAAAAAAATTTGCGTAAAGGTTGACCGACGAAGGTTGTTAGGCGAATAGTAAATAAAAAAAATACTGTGTAAAGGTTGACCGACGGTTGTTAGAGGTTCAGGCGACATTGCGCCCGGCCGAATTAATGTCAGTGAGGCTGACCACCCAGCTTTGCTGGCCTCCCAGGATAACCATATTTGCTTTGGGCCAGGTCCAACATAACCACATCTTATGTTGTATTTTATGTCCGGCAAGCAACAAGCGCACAGAAGCGAACAGCGGCGTCCCCAGTGAGAGATAGCTCGACACCACAGCCACCCAGAGACGAAGGGGCAGCTCAGATTGACGGTGATCACCGCCTCGAAGAGAATCCGGACACAGTTGACTACGAACAAGGCGTGAAGCGCGCCACCGCTCCTGTAAGGTGTGCGCCGTATTCAATGTGAAACCGAGGAAGTTCACCAAGTACTTCTGTCTGGTGTGCTCCAAGGGCAATCTACGGTGAGTGGTTCCTGCAATCAGGACATGACGATCGTTAGACTAACTTGCTGTGTCATGGTACAGCAAATATCTATGCAACATCGCGCGTGAAGGTCAAGAAAAACCCTGCTTTCAGATCTGGCATACCGACTGGAGAAACGGCAACGACATCCCCCGCCAACTCCTGCAGGAGCACAAGGTGCGCGACCGTCCAACACCTAGGCGGCCTGGTAAGAAGCGGCGTCCCAGCGGTCAAGGTCGTCGTGAAGCGGTGCAAGGCTGTGAAGATGCTGGCGACGAAGACGTCGACGGGAGCGAAGCTGCTGACAGCGCTGGGGAAGCAGACGATGAGTAATAAGCACATCTTTACTTTGGTAGTTTGCAATCAATGGAAACGTTACTCTTGAATCCCTTTCATTGGCCAAATACACGACCCCAACCGTTGCTGGACGTGTGCAACTGTCCAAAAATGTGCAACCAGTTAACCGGAACAACCTATCTGTTGCTCCTTCCAACGTAAGTCGTAAGCTGGGCACACTTTCTCCAACACAAGAGGATCTTACGTTGGATGCGGCTGCACACTACTCCCCCGGAATGGTCCTATACCCTCCCCTATCCCTCCCGTCAGAAAGCGTACTTAACGAAGACCTATACAAATCCTATATATTCTTATGTTGGACCTCCACGACTCGGGAGCTTGGCATCAACTACGGCCGTGGAACCGGAACGGGAAACCTCACGGTCGAGGCATTCACGGACGCGGACTGGGGAAGCAACATCGATGATAGACGTTCCGTACCGGATATCATGGTCATGATCGGGAACGCACCTGTGGTGCTCAAGTCCAAGTTCCAGAGGACGGTTCCACTCAGTTCTGCGGAGGCAGAGTACATGGCGCTGAGCCTGTGTGTGCAAGAAGTGCTGTGGACGCGTGCGATGCTAAAGGACATGGACATGGAGCAAGCGGATGCGACGCAGATATGGGAAGACAACCAAGGGGCAATCGCACTGGCGCAGAACGCCGGGTACCATGCTAGAACGAAGCTTGTGGACATCCGCCACCACTTCAGTCGGGAGAACGTGGAACGCGGAACGGTCAAGATCGACCACGTCGACACGAAGCACCAGCTCGCGGATATCCTGACAAAGGCGCTCGGGACGAAGACGCTCAAGTACTTGCACGGTGCCAGCGGCATCAAGGCCATGGGAGTGTTGAAGTGACACCTCTCCGGCACGGTTCGCGCGCATGGACCGCGGTTTACGGTTACGATCCGGGCGGTCCGACCTAGAACGGATTTTATTGGTTCATCCCGTGATGACCCGTTTGGTGGTTTGAAGGACAACAGAAGAAGCAAGAGGAGATTAGGAAGACAAGAAGGACAACTTTAACTCACTTTAATCTACTCACTTCGGCATTTGCCACAAACGACTCAAGCTCTTCTCAACAGATTATATCATGCAAACGCCATGAAAAATGCACGGTACAATGTACTGTTGTACATGACCAGTACTCAGTTGCTGATTTCATAGTTTATCTATCACATCGCGGAGCACAACTTGAATGATACATAATAAATGCTCTTAGATGATAGAATGATAGATAGATTTGTGCATCCAAGAGCAGCATCCTGTTCTCTTAGCGGCAGCTAAGAGCCAGCAGGTTTTCGTGTGGAACCTCTTGGATAAAACGCGTTTATGTGAACCACATTTTGGATATGTGGGCCACGTTTTGAATAAAACAAATCAAAGTGGGTCACACCATTCATATTTTAGCATGATCGAGTACCAGCATTCCGAAAAATGTACGAAAGTGGAAAAATATTCCCTGTATTTCATGAACTTATTAATTTCGAATCACAAAATATCTCCCATTAACGTTTTTTATTGAATTGTTCATTTATTTGTGTGTAGAGTCATACCTTGTTATGTGTAGAATTATACAATAATGAAATTCAAATGTTTTCCGCAATTTGTTACTGCTTTTCTTTAGGTTTAAAATTACTTATGTCGGGCGTCTGCCGTTGCCAATACGTTGCAGATTATCCGTCCTAAGAAAACTATGTATCAATTAAATATTCGGAACCCCTGCCAGCAGGGTATGTGTCGGTATGATTGCAGCGAGAGCTTCGAGGTAGGGTTTGAGCCTGATCGGCTCTAGAGTTTCATGACAATGACCTCGATCTAATGCATTGGAAGCCAGAGAAGCAAGGAAATAAAATAAATTGAAATCTGTCTCCCTGCCTATTTGCAGAAATGCAAATTTTCGTTTGGGGGCATGCGCACCCAGGGGTTTACATATTTATATCCTAAATTATTGACTCGAGCAAGGTGTTCGTCAGTCCGTCAAGAATAAGTGTGATGAAAAATGTAGTCATCTTATTTTGACCTATTAATGCTGCCGAGCGTAGCGAAGGCGGCTGGGATTGGATAAATTGCTGCCGAGCGAAGCGACAACCTCTTCGTGCCTTCCGAGACCCCCAGGGCCCGCCCTTCAGTAAGCATATGTATATTCGGTGTATATGTAGGTGAATCAGCTGAGTGTGTAGACTACAGTGGCGGTGGACGAGATCACGAAGGAGAGCGTGTACCCAATGGACGACACCACCTTGAAGTTGCAGGTTGAAGTGGACCACACAAGAGATCTTCAAGCCAGCCTGCTAACAGCAGTCATTTTCGCAAAACAACTTCGAAAAGAGACTTCTCAGGGACTCTTCGACGAGCTAAGAGACGAACAAGGACAACAGCGCAGCGCACACGAACAAGAAGGACGACGACAGTAGCAACTGTGACGAAGCTGACAAGAGGGTTAATTGACGCAATATAAAAGGAGTGCACACGCGAGTGGCGCACCGTCGCGAGGACGCAAGTTGAGTCCTCGTCGGCCAGTTGGGTATTGAGTTAATTCACGAGCTACGAGCTATACGACTAAGCAGCCTTAGAAGAAACGACATTGCTTAATCCTCCTACCGGAGCCGAAGGCGGAGGTAGCTCATTTACGAACCTAGCATAAGGAGTAGTGAAGCGAGCCCTGCGGGCGAAATGGAGGCGCCTACTGCAGGAGCGAAGCGTAGGCTGCCTACGTGTTAGTGGAGCAAGCTCTTGAGCGAGCGAACGGGTACCAACTTAACACGTACCCACCGCCGCGTAGCGACGGCGCTCGGCTAGTTGTTTATTGATTGTAGAGAGTTTAGATCACATATTCCCTTAGCGAAAGGCGCACTAACGTTCACAATACAATAGGTGTACCCTATTGATTGTATGTGTGACTTGTGACGCAATCAAGGCAGTGCGTTTAACCAGAGAAGATGATGAACAGACAACGACGGTGAAATCGTAGACGAGAACGAGGCAATCAGCAATAGTGCACCGTGCGGTTGTACTCCTCGGTGAAGATCATCAGGTGTAGACCGCCGCAACGTGCCACTAAAGTTGCTTCGTACGCATCAGTGAGAAAAAAAATCGCCAAGTCGATGGAATGCTGGTTATGAAGCTAAAGGCTTATAACCAGCACTTTGGAAGTGCATGCCGCAGTTGGAGGATATTTGAAACGTGCAGCATTGCTAATACTAGTGCCAAAAATCCAACTTAAAAATCCTCCAACATACATGTATTGCGCAGAGATAAGCTGAAAAAAGACGGAAAATGACGTAAATAGCAGATAAAATCTACGGGAAGATATGCGGTCCAGGGGCATCTATTACCAGTTGTCGTGTGTTTCCCTCCCGTTTCTTGTTGCGGGTTATCTAAATGCAGGCATCGTTGGTGTGGCTACCCCCGCTAAGAGATTTGCGTGCGCAGCGCGCCCCAATATGTGTCGATGGTTCCCTGACGTGTGTAGATAAGAGTTCTACACATATCCGACAAGCGAACGTTACTGATGAATAAGGGTTAGGGGGTTGCAAGCTTCCTATTCACTATAGTTAATCACCTCACGCAATAGTTCAGGATTCGGCAATTTTGGAAATAGAGGATTTGCGTTTAAAACTGAAACATTTCGGTATATCAATATTGAAAGATCTGTCTGAATCACTACTTGTAGACATGTACAAAGCACATAATGCGTGCACGAACGACTGTTGGTGAAACAACGAGCGTAATTACTGGATCATGTCGTATCCATACCAAAGCACTTTGGTAACTCCAAGATCTGTTACATATCTCTCTGAGAATGAACCAACGAAGCAATTTTGTATGACAGAAAGTGGCTAGTATAATACATTAAATTGCATATTAATGTTTCTTTGTAGAAAAGAGCAAGTCTGTATTGTGTTGGTGTAGTGCAGACTGAGTATTCCAACACAATGCAGACAGTTTTCCGATGTATACACTGCAAATGTTATCCGGATATTTACACATTGTGTCCGGATAAGGAGAGGTAATTAAAATCCACTCATAACACAGATCGTCACTTGGTTTCACTATAGGTTACTAAACGTACCCCAATGGGTTACGGGTTACCGAAATATCAGTTTCGCTGCTCACACATCTCAATTCACCGACACTTGCGCTTTGTGCTGCTCCATGAAGAACCTGCTACAGCTCTCAGGTACGTTCGTACTCCAACTACACGAACAACATTGCATCGTCTTCTAACTATTTTTCCTATTCTTTTTGCAGTTGTGTTATTGGCTGTGGCGCTGGTACCACTGACATGGTACACGACTCTCATGCCCCGTTGGCTGTCCCAGTCTGGAGAGCGCAATGAGACCGTCTATTACTCGCAGGGTATGGGACTCTGGCTCAATTACACAGAGCACGTGGGTGATCCGAGATTCGATCCTGGAAATTCCCTATGGGTACCACCTCAAGAGAGTGGAGCAGATATCTACAGTATCCAATGGTACAGTACTCAAAATCTGGTACATGTAACTGCCTCGGGTGTATTAACATGTTGTGTACTATGCATTGACTTCAGTGTTACCCAGCAATCATTTTGTGATGATGCAGTGGGGGAACTCCACAAACAATATTGTCAAGTGATGGAGGTGTATTGCGGAACGGCTATGACTTTCCTACAGTTGATGTTGTCGGTGATGGCAGGATTTGCTGTGGTGGTGGTGGTTTGGTCCATACATCTGATTACAACCAGACACTGCACCATTGCAGACACGTACCTGATGCACTTGTGTGTGTTTAATGGCATCGGTTGTCTGGTGTCGGCTGTGGTCTGGTACCTTTTCGTGTTTCGACTGATCATTGACTCGACGTTTTACAAGGACCAGTTCAATCGCTGCTCAGAGAACGACTCAGGTCGCACATGTTGGCAGATCGGGCTTTGTGTATATTTCATGATTGCTGGAGGTGTGTTGTATCCGGTGCTTGCGGTGCTGGTGATCTCACATGTGACCAACAAGTTCAGACGCTTCCAGCAGTTGCTACGTCGGATGTATGAGACGGCAGTAGTGGCGGATGTTCCAGCGCCGGTGGTGGACATGAAGTCGCAGGTGCTGTCAAGTAGACGAAATGAGACTCTTCAGTCGGCGGAGGTGGCACTTGACGTTGAGGAATATCTCGAGTCGACGAAGTTGGCTCCATTGAAGAAGCACCCGTCGGCTGTATTATCGCGGGATGTTTCTAAAGAAGACAGTGAAATTGAAGAGCAGAAGGAAAGAGAGACCGAGGATAAAATCTGAGCCAAGTGTGATGACTACAGTCGTATAAGCTTCGATGATGCTTGCAGATAAACGCCAGCGCATCGAGGTACACTCAATACTATAGAACATTATTTGATTTTGCCTGGAGTTTCTAGAAACCTTCCCAATTGCCTACGACTTTGTGCTCTTTCCAGGATTCAAAGTTAATAAGCTCCTCCTTTGAAACTTTGGGGAAATACCTCGTGTCGATTTCGCTCGTAACATCCGGTATCCACGGTGTCGGCATCGTTCTTTGTATGAAGGCTTCCCAGTCGAAGTCAGCAAGCCACTTCTCCTGCCGCACATCTAGTAAGGAACCTGCAATCATCGACGCACGTTTCTCCGGCTGGCGTTGAAGCAGAGCTAGAACGATTGATTTCCAGTCGGAGTTGCAGTGTGCAGGAAATGAAATGTGGCCCTGCAAAATGTTTCGACACACTGCGAGGTGGTCTTCGTCAGGCGAGGAGAAGGGCGAATCACCCACGACCATCTCGTAGATGAGAATGCCAAGACCCCAGCAGTCTACACCCACCTTGTGCCCAATGCCGAGGATAATTTCCGGGGCCAGATACTCTGGTGTTCCGCAAAGTGTATACGTCTTGCCGGTCAATTTCTTAGCGAAACCGAAGTCTACCAGCTTGGCATAGCCGCTCGAATCCAGCAAGATATTTTCCGGTTTCAAGTCGCGGTAGATGATGTTGTGTTCGTGCAGATACTCAAGTGCCTTGATGCAGCATGCAGCGTAGAATCGAGTATCGGTCTGAGAGAGCAGAATAGGAATTCCTGAGGGTGACACAATCCTTCGGAAGAGCTCACCGCCAACCAGAAGCTCCGTTACAAAGTAAATTTTCTTCTCATCTTGCAAAGTGGCGTAGCATTTGAGAAGGAACTGCGAATCGATCTGCATCAGCAACTTTTTCTCACTGTAAATGTGGTGCGTTTGGCGAAGTTTCTCTAACCGTGACTTCCACATCTCCTTCACTGCCACGAAACGACCAGTTGGTATGTGCTCTGCCATGTGTACGACACCGAAGGAGCCCATGCCAATAGCACAAATGTACTTCAGGCTAGATATAGTAATGCTGTGGGCGAAGAGTTTGTCACTACTGACGATCTCCTTCTGCCTTGCCAAGTCGTACAAATCATCCTTGACATAATCAAAAATAATGTCGAAGTCGAGGCTGGTTAGAGCGAAGCACTCCACTTTGGTACAGGCAACAATTGATGCTGGTTGGCGACGTCTATCCAAGATCGCCAACTCACCAAATATGTCTCCTTGCAGAATACGAGCAACTTCTAGGGGAGGAAGCGGGGGTGGTAGTGGTGGTTCTACATTACCATTGTTCAGTGGAACGATTTTGTGAAGCGGGGACGGCGGATTCGAAGATGACGAAGATGCTGAAGATGATCGGGACTTGGGCTGCTGGAGCATCTTTGCTTCTCCTTCCTTGAGAATGTAAAAGGTATCTCCATCATCACCTTCGTTGACGATCATCTCATTTGGCTCGAAGTGAACGATACGTGCCGAATTCAGAAGTTTTTTCTTCAGTCCGTACGGAACTTTTTTCATCACGGTGATACTTTCTAGAGTGCGAAGCATGCGGTTGTAGTCCAGCACTTGCTGCAGCGGACCTAGCAACGACGTGAACGTAGTTTGATCCAGAGCAATCACGCGAACGTCGGTTTTCGCAACGACGGTGGCCGAACGCGGCTCAGACGACAGCAAAGCGCGCTCTCCGAAGTAGTCGCCCTCTTTCAGCTCTACCTTCCCAATTGCTGCACTTCCACTTCCGATATCGGTGCACACGACAGTACCAGCTTGAATCATGTACATCACACGCCCGGGTTCGCCCTTGTGCACGATAGTATCACCAGGACGGTATTGCAACGAGTACACTGAAGTCGCGACTACTTCGAGCTGTTCTGCGGTCAAACTAATGAGCAATTGCACCTTCTTGAGCGCGTCCAGCGAGCTATGGTACGTTTCCAACGATCTCTGAGCTGCCACGTAGCGGAAATATTTACCAGGTAGCGCAAATAATGAACCAGAAGCTTTGACATCGGAGATCACTGTGGCTGTACGCTTGGCACGGTAAATCAATCCGAGCTCACCAAAAGTGGCCCCAACAGCCAGACGGTTGATCGTGTGCCCGTTGTTTGCCACGACGTCGAAGCGACCAGAGCGCACGACGTAGAACTTGTCCCCAATTTCACCTTCAGTGATCACAGTCTCACCAGCCTTCACCACCTGCACGAACATGCACTTCGCCAGCGACTGGAGCTGCTCTGACTGCATACAGGAAAATATCACGTTTTCTCTCAATGCTGTTACGACAGCTTCTTGTTCTTCTGGCAGTAATTGGGGTCCATCGGTAGTTCCTCCTTGCTGGATCAACAGCGTCACTTCCTCACTATCAACCACGTCAAAGCCAGCCGAGTCGCGAATGTTCGGTCGACGGAAGCGAACCATCTCGGACAGAACACCTTCGTGCACTAGAGCCACACTTGGTGTCTTTGCGAAGTGCACAGATTGGGAGGATGTACTACGTGATGCCTCGCTTGTATCGGCATTCTCGGTGGCTAAATGCCGTTGTACGGAGCTAACACAGCCCATGTGGAGGACGAAAGTTGTCGAAACGAAAACGTTCGTACGATTGGTTTGGATGGAGCTGGAAATTCGGCAATGAAGAATGGTCTAAGCTCACAAACACCACCAGTATCAAGGCTTTCAAACCATTGACGAGCTCCATCCCGTTCCGTTTCATGCACTTGGCCCTATTTCAGGGAAGGTGGTTGGTGATGTAAGCGCGGCGGCATCGCAATTATAGTGTCCCATCGCATTGTCATTTCGAACCAAACTCGACAATAGGATCACCATGCATCGTCTGGGTGTTCGACACGCGGAGGTGGCTGTGATTAGTGACGAGTTGATCAAAAAGGTGGCCTGTGCAGACTTGGATCCTGCTAACAACAACGCGATTAATGAAGCCGACCAAAGTGTGGACTTCATCAAGCTCCAGACGCTGTTGCTGTCGTTCCAGAACATTTTCAAAATGGAAAATCTCGAGACGCTGCGTCACCTCGTGAAGCTGCAGCTCGATAACAACGTGCTGCAGGAGATCGATGGGATAGGCCACCTTGTGCATCTCGAGTGGCTTGATCTGTCGTTCAACAATATCTCGACCATCAAGGGCCTTGAAAATCTCGTGAAACTCACGGACTTGAGTCTCTACAACAACTGTATCTCGAAACTCGAGAACCTCGACGCACTCAAAGAGCTCCAGGTGGATAGGAATCCCCGTAACTTTATTTGAAACTCTTTGCTTATCCGCTGGTTTGTGTGACCAGGTCTTGTCAATAGGGAACAATTTGCTGCCATCTACAGAAGGACTGCTATACTTGAAGTGTCTTGACAAGCTGCGTGTGCTCAACTTGAGTGGCAATCCTGTATGCTCCGACCCGGAGTATCGACCGTGAGGTTCTGCTGCGAAAATTTCACTTTTCACACCGAATTTTTAGAGATCGCTTGTTTTTTTTTGTAGGTTTTTGCTTGCTCATTTGGAGAAGCTTCAGTATTTGGACTACGCCCTTGTCGACGAGAACGAAACAGTTCAAGCACGTGAACAGTACCAGGACGAGTTGGAGGAACTGAAGGAAGTCAAGGCTATCGAAGACGCCGCTCTCGCGCGAGAAGCTGAACAACAAAAGTACTTGAGTATGCTCAAGGATGCGAATGTGATCATGCTGGAGGTATGTCAAAACCTTCTTGTACTGAAACCTCAGCTCATTTATTTGCTTTGCAGACTTTGTTAACGGACATGTTCAAGGAAGACACCGAGATGAGCAAAATTGAGGTGCTGCCAGGGCTGCGCAACATCATCGACGACTACACCGAGAAGGCCAAGGCAGCCGCAGAAGACGTAAAGCTTGTTTTGCTGGAAAAGCACGCTAACTTGACCAAGGAGGTTGACGGGTTCAAGACCACGTATGAGAAGCTTCAAGCCGATGCTCAAGAGGGCAGCATTCGTGCAGTGGAGAAACATCGTCGTGCAGCCAAACAGGTTCTGAAACAAGCTGCAGCAGCTCATAGTACTTCGGCATCAGACGCTGACGGGTCAGGGTCTGCAGTAGGTCTGCAACTTCTTCACGACGCCGACGTTGCCAGTGATAAACTACACAACGAGCTCATGAATCTCGAGTCTGACGTAGTGGAGACAGCACAGGAGTTGATCACCGCCATGGAAAGCTCCATCGAGGCAGTAGGTTCCGAGGCACGTGACATCGCCACCGAGCACTTCCGGACAATCGAAGTTCTCGAAAACAACTTCTTCGAGAACGTCAGCCAACTTGCGGTCACACTGCTCGAAAGAATGGCATCCGACGATGGTGAAGACGACGATTACTTGACCGATGAGTGTCGCGCGATCCTGAACGACCGAGACGCACTAAATAATGCCATCAACGGGTCTCACGATATCCACATTGGCAAGCTGCTTGCTCAGGAAGATGCCATGCGCGAACAAAGTCTTGCGAAGGTGTCTGAGATCGTCAAGGGTGCGAAGGAGCAGGAGTGGTCTCGCAATCGTGCTCGCATCGCTGAAGTGCTGCATCTCAAGGAGAAGCACTTGACCGACATCAACCGTGTGCGTGACGAAATCAATCGTGTGGACGAAGAGTTCTACTAGCAGCACAGCAAACGTATCAAAGTGAGATATTCATGAAACCAAACCCAGTGGTTTGATTTGGTAGCTGTACTGTGTCCAACCGTTCCCTGTCTGCCACCGATTGCCGTAGCAAGAAAAGCAAACTTGAATGAGATGGCTCTGCTAATGGCAAGTCTTGGTTGTCCACTCACATTATCTTGAAGCTGTTCATGTCACGCAGAGTCCTGTCGATAGCACCCGGAAGAGCGACGCTCATCAAAAGCTTTTCCTCGGCGGCGGTAGAATCCAGTCCTATGAGCACTTCAGCACCCGAGTTCCGCGAGACAAGCTTCGATTCAGCAGGAGTCAACACGGCTGCAACGCTACAAAGCTTCAAACCTGCTAGGAGATGAGAACAGGGATAGATGCCCAAAAGAGGCCTAGACGAACTGGCTGCGGGCACCGGTGCAAGATGTTTTGTGAGCGGAGAGTGCAATGGAAACTACCACAATACCTTGGAAACGTCCCAACAAGCCGATGATAGTAGCCTGAACTATTGGGCATCTACCACGGCGAAGTCAGATTCAGTTGCTTCAAAGGGAGAAAGAAGCAAACACCACCACAATAGTCGCTGGAAATCACCATGTTGCAGGAACTTGGGTCTCCAAGCAGCCAATGCACTGAATTGGCCAACTGTCTCAACTTCATCTAAGCCGTCTTGATATCCGTGTGCGCGGACACGACGCAGCCAGGCACCTTGAGGAACGAGTCGAAGTCGTACTTGACGTCCTTGGGGCAGCAGCTCCAGTACTTGCTGGCGTCGTGGAAGACGGGCGCACCGGCGTGGTGTATGCACGCCGACTCCGCGTTGTCCGCCACGACGTACTCCTGCTGGCAACCGTAGTTGACGCAGTTTGCCTTCCCGTCCGTACGCTTGGGAGGCGGGGCCGTATAGCTGTCCTTGGCCGCCGAGACGGCAGTCACCGCGTTCGGGTTCTTCTGGTTGTAGTCCTCAATGGATTTGAGCGACGCAGCCGGTGGAGCAGCAGCGCCAACACAATTAGCTGCCGCGCTCTCCGCAGCAGCCACAGTAGGTGACGCCGCGAACTGCTCGTTGGGTCCCACCGAAGAGTGGCGGCCGATGAAGCACGGCTCGATTTTTTCGAAGTCGTCCCAGTCGTACACCATCTTGGAGGAGCAGCACTGCCAGCCCTTCTTCATATCATGAAATAGTGGCGGCAGACTGTGGTGGCGGCAGGCCTGGTCGTTGTTCTCCTCCTCCAGGAACTTCTTCTGACAGCCGTGGTTCTTGCACTGCAAGTATCTCTTGTCCGACTCAGCGGGAGCAGCGCTCTCTGCAGTAGCAATAGCAATTAATTGGCAATTAATAATATAGCAACATCATTGCTATATCAGTGACATAATACTATTGTGCTTACTCTGGACGCGTACGGGCTCGAGCGTGGAGGCGCCTGCCTTGAGGAACAGGTCGTCGTACTTTTGCACGGCCGTGTGCAACAGCTCGTCACCGAAGAGCACCGCATTGCCCTTCTTCTCCAGATGAACCTGAGCGGCATCCAGCACATTGTCCGGCTTCTTGGTATTGTAGTGCTCCACGAAGAACTGCATGGCATCAATTAGTACACTGTAGCAAATACTATAGTATATTCCAGAACGTTCGACGGCACTATACGCACCTCCTTGAGGTAATCAACAGTGTGGCCCGCCCACTTGGACGGCAGCGTCATCTTAAGCGTCAGCGTCTGCGCATCGCTGCCCTCTTCGTAGTGCATGTACACCTTCTTGGGCACTGCGCCCTCAATCTTGGCTGGCGTCGTCATCTCCTTCGTCTACCTTGCTTTTTGTGTGATAGGCCGTCGAAATTGATAATTGAAGTGGACCACATCAATACATTGTGATTGGACAAAAAAGATTCTAAATTTCAAAAGTGCAACTTGCGCGCTTTTTTTTTTTTTTTGAGAACATTCACTCTTGATTCCGCACTCGTTTGACACCATGAGAGGCGACGTGCGCACCGACATGAGTCTCATGGTGCGTCCCCTTTGCTTCCTACCCGCCTGCTGCGCCATCTAACTCTCTCTTTTGTGTCTATTACAGTCCTTCGCGGGCAAGACGAACGTCGTGCTGGAGTTGGGCAAGCGATTAATCCAGTCGGAAGAGGAGTGGAAAGACAAGTGTGCGGCCTTCACGGAGCTGCGCAGTCTCCTGTCGGACTTTTCCCAGCTGCAAAGCAAGCGTAAGGAGACGCCGGAAGCAGAAGAATGCGCGAGCCTCTTCGCGCCTGAGAACGTGCAGGCACTGACGCAGCCTTTCCGCCTGACGGTGACGGATCTACGCTCGACGGTCGTCAAGGAGGCATGTGCCACACTGTCGCTGCTGGCGCAGACGCTCGGACCTATCAGGTGCAAGATTCTCGTGCGAGACGTGTTCCCTACGCTGCTGGATGCACGAGGAGGCTCGAACAAGGTGAGACTCGAGCAGATGACGATATATGGAGGGGTTTAAGTTGATGTAACGGGCATTTTTCGTGACAGGTCAATACTGCAGCTATTCACAGCTGCATTGAAGCCATTGTGGATGCTACACCGAGTAGATTCGTGCTGGCACCTGTGCTCCATGTGCTGGACACCAGCAAGTACGAGAACTGGAGTTTTGGGAGTTATCTAAAGTCTGGAGCTGACGTTGCTATTGGTGTTGCCGAATTCAGGAGCCGCGACGTGAGAGAAAGCTGTATACATTACACATATTTGGCACTGCAAGGTTGGAGTAGTGCGGTCCTTGAAAGATTTAGGATACCTCTCCAGGCGGCTATCGCGGTAAGTCGTTATTTTAGTTGGCTGATATGGGATGAGATATCTTAGTTTTTGCTGTTGATTGCTAGGCCTCGCTGAGTGACGCATCACCCAAAGGACGAGAGAAAGCCCGTGATTGCTACTGGTAAGTGGTCTAGGCTTCGTATTGATCGGGGGCTTTATCTGCTAACAGAATGTTTTCCTCTCAACAGGAAATATGTTTCCATCTGGCCCGATGAAGTTAACAGGTACAGTCACGCAATGAATGAAGGTAAATATATATTCTGATCAGTTGTATATGGTGGATGCTGTTAGGATGAATGCTTCGCTGCCCGATGGTGTAAAAAAACATTTGAAGCGGTCTTGTAAAGAAGCTGGCTTGGATTCAGTACATCAGGTACAGTGCTATACAGTCGCACCTATTTGACGCAAACAAATTGGTGCTGATAGTTTTTGTGAATATGGATTCACCAGCCCGCCAAGCGAAGGCATTTAGCGACAATTACAAACACACTATCTTCGAAAAATGCAGCAAAGAACTTGTTTAATGGAGATGACGCAGCACACGTCAATAGATCCCTAAAGAAGCCAAGCCAGCGATTACCCTCGAGGCCAACACCGGGAGGAAAATCGCGCGCACCTGGAGACAGAAAGATGACACCTTCAGCAACGTCGGTAGCAACAGTTCAACCAAGCCAAATCCCCTCGACGCCAACATCTGCATTGAAGAAGCCTCGAGAAGGCAAAGAGCCGTCAAAAATCCCAACCCCCCAGCACCTAACACGCACAAGAACGATGTCTGAGACTGAAACCACACATTATACTCCAGCTTTTCTTGATGATGAGATTCAAAAGGAAAATCCTTCCCTCATCAAGAAATTAGAGACCCAAGCATACGAGCTCCAGCAATTACAGGAACAAATTCAGATGATGAATGAGGAGAAACAGGTAACTGAATCACGGTACAAGGAAGCTATGGCAGCGACGATGGCGGCCCACGCCGAGGACACAGCAACACAACAAGAAATTCAGTTTAAGCTTGCCGAGCAAGTTGCAAGCCAAGAAGATGAACTCGAGGAATTACGTAGTCAAGGAAGCCCATCGCCATCACCCGTACAATTAACAACCCAAGGCACGAAAGGCCGAGTGGCAAAGCTAGAGAGTGAGCTGTCTTCGTTGTCGGAGCAGTTGCAGGCGGCGTCTAATGCCAAGGCGGGTGACGAAATGAATGCTCTGCAGAGTGATAAGGCTGTTTTGGAGGAGCGTTTGTTGGCTCAGAGCACGCAGCTGGAGGAGTTCCAGACGGAGCAGACTGCTGCGGTGGCCGCTTTCGAGGAGGAGAAGCGCGTGCTGGCGAGCGCGGTGTCTGCGCTGAAGAGCGGTCAGTCGGAGGCGATGGCGCAGTGCAGCGAGAAGGACGAGCGCGTGGCTAAGCTGGAGAGTGAGCTGTCTTCGTTGTCGGAGCAGTTGCAGGCGGCAACGGCGAAGCTGGCGGCGTCTAATGCCGAGACGGGTGACGAAATGAATGCTCTGCGGAGTGATAAGGCTGCTTTGGAGGAGCGTTTGTTGGCTCAGAGCACGCAGCTGGAGGAGTTCCAGACGGAGCAGACTGCTGCGGTGGCCGCTTTCGAGGAGGAGAAGCGCGTGCTGGCGAGCGCGGTGTCTGCGCTGAAGAGCGGTCAGTCGGAGGCGATGGCGCAGTGCAGCGAGAAGGACGAGCGCGTGGCTAAGCTGGAGAGTGAGCTGTCTTCGTTGTCGGAGCAGTTGCAGGCGGCAACGGCGAAGCTGGCGGCGTCTAATGCCGAGACGGGTGACGAAATGAATGCTCTGCGGAGTGATAAGGCTGCTTTGGAGGAGCGTTTGTTGGCTCAGAGCACGCAGCTGGAGGAGTTCCAGACGGAGCAGACTGCTGCGGTGGCCGCTTTCGAGGAGGAGAAGCGCGTGCTGGCGAGCGCGGTGTCTGCGCTGAAGAGCGGTCAGTCGGAGGCGATGGCGCAGTGCAGCGAGAAGGACGAGCGCGTGGCTAAGCTGGAGAGTGAGCTGTCTTCGTTGTCGGAGCAGTTGCAGGCGGCAACGGCGAAGCTGGCGGCGTCTAATGCCGAGACGGGTGACGAAATGAATGCTCTGCGGAGTGATAAGGCTGCTTTGGAGGAGCGTTTGTTGGCTCAGAGCACGCAGCTGGAGGAGTTCCAGACGGAGCAGACTGCTGCGGTGGCCGCTTTCGAGGAGGAGAAGCGCGTGCTGGCGAGCGCGGTGTCTGCGCTGAAGAGCGGTCAGTCGGAGGCGATGGCGCAGTGCAGCGAGAAGGACGAGCGCGTGGCTAAGCTGGAGAGTGAGCTGTCTTCGTTGTCGGAGCAGTTGCAGGCGGCAACGGCGAAGCTGGCGGCGTCTAATGCCGAGACGGGTGACGAAATGAATGCTCTGCGGAGTGATAAGGCTGCTTTGGAGGAGCGTTTGTTGGCTCAGAGCACGCAGCTGGAGGAGTTCCAGACGGAGCAGACTGCTGCGGTGGCCGCTTTCGAGGAGGAGAAGCGCGTGCTGGCGAGCGCGGTGTCTGCGCTGAAGAGCGGTCAGTCGGAGGCGATGGCGCAGTGCAGCGAGAAGGACGAGCGCGTGGCTAAGCTGGAGAGTGAGCTGTCTTCGTTGTCGGAGCAGTTGCAGGCGGCAACGGCGAAGCTGGCGGCGTCTAATGCCAAGGCGGGTGACGAAATGAATGCTCTGCAGA
Organism: Phytophthora sp. ST_20190627; assembly: GCA_014706145.1. Classification (NCBI taxonomy): domain Eukaryota; phylum Oomycota; class Peronosporomycetes; order Peronosporales; family Peronosporaceae; genus Phytophthora; species Phytophthora sp. ST_20190627. The sequence goes on from JACBOU010000259.1 coordinate 331,876, forward strand.
GTGATAAGGCTGTTTTGGAGGAGCGTTTGTTGGCTCAGAGCACGCAGCTGGAGGAGTTCCAGACGGAGCAGACTGCTGCGGTGGCCGCTTTCGAGGAGGAGAAGCGCGTGCTGGCGAGCGCGGTGTCTGCGCTGAAGAGCGGTCAGTCGGAGGCGATGGCGCAGTGCAGCGAGAAGGACGAGCGCGTGGCTAAGCTGGAGAGTGAGCTGTCTTCGTTGTCGGAGCAGTTGCAGGCGGCAACGGCGAAGCTGGCGGCGTCTAATGCCGAGACGGGTGACGAAATGAATGCTCTGCGGAGTGATAAGGCTGCTTTGGAGGAGCGTTTGTTGGCTCAGAGCACGCAGCTGGAGGAGTTCCAGACGGAGCAGACTGCTGCGGTGGCCGCTTTCGAGGAGGAGAAGCGCGTGCTGGCGAGCGCGGTGTCTGCGCTGAAGAGCGGTCAGTCGGAGGCGATGGCGCAGTGCAGCGAGAAGGACGAGCGCGTGGCTAAGCTGGAGAGTGAGCTGTCTTCGTTGTCGGAGCAGTTGCAGGCGGCAACGGCGAAGCTGGCGGCGTCTAATGCCGAGACGGGTGACGAAATGAATGCTCTGCGGAGTGATAAGGCTGCTTTGGAGGAGCGTTTGTTGGCTCAGAGCACGCAGCTGGAGGAGTTCCAGACGGAGCAGACTGCTGCGGTGGCCGCTTTCGAGGAGGAGAAGCGCGTGCTGGCGAGCGCGGTGTCTGCGCTGAAGAGCGGTCAGTCGGAGGCGATGGCGCAGTGCAGCGAGAAGGACGAGCGCGTGGCTAAGCTGGAGAGTGAGCTGTCTTCGTTGTCGGAGCAGTTGCAGGCGGCAACGGCGAAGCTGGCGGCGTCTAATGCCGAGACGGGTGACGAAATGAATGCTCTGCGGAGTGATAAGGCTGCTTTGGAGGAGCGTTTGTTGGCTCAGAGCACGCAGCTGGAGGAGTTCCAGACGGAGCAGACTGCTGCGGTGGCCGCTTTCGAGGAGGAGAAGCGCGTGCTGGCGAGCGCGGTGTCTGCGCTGAAGAGCGGTCAGTCGGAGGCGATGGCGCAGTGCAGCGAGAAGGACGAGCGCGTGGCTAAGCTGGAGAGTGAGCTGTCTTCGTTGTCGGAGCAGTTGCAGGCGGCAACGGCGAAGCTGGCGGCGTCTAATGCCGAGACGGGTGACGAAATGAATGCTCTGCGGAGTGATAAGGCTGCTTTGGAGGAGCGTTTGTTGGCTCAGAGCACGCAGCTGGAGGAGTTCCAGACGGAGCAGACTGCTGCGGTGGCCGCTTTCGAGGAGGAGAAGCGCGTGCTGGCGAGCGCGGTGTCTGCGCTGAAGAGCGGTCAGTCGGAGGCGATGGCGCAGTGCAGCGAGAAGGACGAGCGCGTGGCTAAGCTGGAGAGTGAGCTGTCTTCGTTGTCGGAGCAGTTGCAGGCGGCAACGGCGAAGCTGGCGGCGTCTAATGCCGAGACGGGTGACGAAATGAATGCTCTGCGGAGTGATAAGGCTGCTTTGGAGGAGCGTTTGTTGGCTCAGAGCACGCAGCTGGAGGAGTTCCAGACGGAGCAGACTGCTGCGGTGGCCGCTTTCGAGGAGGAGAAGCGCGTGCTGGCGAGCGCGGTGTCTGCGCTGAAGAGCGGTCAGTCGGAGGCGATGGCGCAGTGCAGCGAGAAGGACGAGCGCGTGGCTAAGCTGGAGAGTGAGCTGTCTTCGTTGTCGGAGCAGTTGCAGGCGGCAACGGCGAAGCTGGCGGCGTCTAATGCCGAGACGGGTGACGAAATGAATGCTCTGCGGAGTGATAAGGCTGCTTTGGAGGAGCGTTTGTTGGCTCAGAGCACGCAGCTGGAGGAGTTCCAGACGGAGCAGACTGCTGCGGTGGCCGCTTTCGAGGAGGAGAAGCGCGTGCTGGCGAGCGCGGTGTCTGCGCTGAAGAGCGGTCAGTCGGAGGCGATGGCGCAGTGCAGCGAGAAGGACGAGCGCGTGGCTAAGCTGGAGAGTGAGCTGTCTTCGTTGTCGGAGCAGTTGCAGGCGGCAACGGCGAAGCTGGCGGCGTCTAATGCCGAGACGGGTGACGAAATGAATGCTCTGCGGAGTGATAAGGCTGCTTTGGAGGAGCGTTTGTTGGCTCAGAGCACGCAGCTGGAGGAGTTCCAGACGGAGCAGACTGCTGCGGTGGCCGCTTTCGAGGAGGAGAAGCGCGTGCTGGCGAGCGCGGTGTCTGCGCTGAAGAGCGGTCAGTCGGAGGCGATGGCGCAGTGCAGCGAGAAGGACGAGCGCGTGGCTAAGCTGGAGAGTGAGCTGTCTTCGTTGTCGGAGCAGTTGCAGGCGGCAACGGCGAAGCTGGCGGCGTCTAATGCCGAGACGGGTGACGAAATGAATGCTCTGCGGAGTGATAAGGCTGCTTTGGAGGAGCGTTTGTTGGCTCAGAGCACGCAGCTGGAGGAGTTCCAGACGGAGCAGACTGCTGCGGTGGCCGCTTTCGAGGAGGAGAAGCGCGTGCTGGCGAGCGCGGTGTCTGCGCTGAAGAGCGGTCAGTCGGAGGCGATGGCGCAGTGCAGCGAGAAGGACGAGCGCGTGGCTAAGCTGGAGAGTGAGCTGTCTTCGTTGTCGGAGCAGTTGCAGGCGGCAACGGCGAAGCTGGCGGCGTCTAATGCCGAGACGGGTGACGAAATGAATGCTCTGCGGAGTGATAAGGCTGCTTTGGAGGAGCGTTTGTTGGCTCAGAGCACGCAGCTGGAGGAGTTCCAGACGGAGCAGACTGCTGCGGTGGCCGCTTTCGAGGAGGAGAAGCGCGTGCTGGCGAGCGCGGTGTCTGCGCTGAAGAGCGGTCAGTCGGAGGCGATGGCGCAGTGCAGCGAGAAGGACGAGCGCGTGGCTAAGCTGGAGAGTGAGCTGTCTTCGTTGTCGGAGCAGTTGCAGGCGGCAACGGCGAAGCTGGCGGCGTCTAATGCCGAGACGGGTGACGAAATGAATGCTCTGCGGAGTGATAAGGCTGCTTTGGAGGAGCGTTTGTTGGCTCAGAGCACGCAGCTGGAGGAGTTCCAGACGGAGCAGACTGCTGCGGTGGCCGCTTTCGAGGAGGAGAAGCGCGTGCTGGCGAGCGCGGTGTCTGCGCTGAAGAGCGGTCAGTCGGAGGCGATGGCGCAGTGCAGCGAGAAGGACGAGCGCGTGGCTAAGCTGGAGAGTGAGCTGTCTTCGTTGTCGGAGCAGTTGCAGGCGGCAACGGCGAAGCTGGCGGCGTCTAATGCCGAGACGGGTGACGAAATGAATGCTCTGCGGAGTGATAAGGCTGCTTTGGAGGAGCGTTTGTTGGCTCAGAGCACGCAGCTGGAGGAGTTCCAGACGGAGCAGACTGCTGCGGTGGCCGCTTTCGAGGAGGAGAAGCGCGTGCTGGCGAGCGCGGTGTCTGCGCTGAAGAGCGGTCAGTCGGAGGCGATGGCGCAGTGCAGCGAGAAGGACGAGCGCGTGGCTAAGCTGGAGAGTGAGCTGTCTTCGTTGTCGGAGCAGTTGCAGGCGGCAACGGCGAAGCTGGCGGCGTCTAATGCCGAGACGGGTGACGAAATGAATGCTCTGCGGAGTGATAAGGCTGCTTTGGAGGAGCGTTTGTTGGCTCAGAGCACGCAGCTGGAGGAGTTCCAGACGGAGCAGACTGCTGCGGTGGCCGCTTTCGAGGAGGAGAAGCGCGTGCTGGCGAGCGCGGTGTCTGCGCTGAAGAGCGGTCAGTCGGAGGCGATGGCGCAGTGCAGCGAGAAGGACGAGCGCGTGGCTAAGCTGGAGAGTGAGCTGTCTTCGTTGTCGGAGCAGTTGCAGGCGGCAACGGCGAAGCTGGCGGCGTCTAATGCCGAGACGGGTGACGAAATGAATGCTCTGCGGAGTGATAAGGCTGCTTTGGAGGAGCGTTTGTTGGCTCAGAGCACGCAGCTGGAGGAGTTCCAGACGGAGCAGACTGCTGCGGTGGCCGCTTTCGAGGAGGAGAAGCGCGTGCTGGCGAGCGCGGTGTCTGCGCTGAAGAGCGGTCAGTCGGAGGCGATGGCGCAGTGCAGCGAGAAGGACGAGCGCGTGGCTAAGCTGGAGAGTGAGCTGTCTTCGTTGTCGGAGCAGTTGCAGGCGGCAACGGCGAAGCTGGCGGCGTCTAATGCCGAGACGGGTGACGAAATGAATGCTCTGCGGAGTGATAAGGCTGCTTTGGAGGAGCGTTTGTTGGCTCAGAGCACGCAGCTGGAGGAGTTCCAGACGGAGCAGACTGCTGCGGTGGCCGCTTTCGAGGAGGAGAAGCGTGCTGGCGAGCGCGGTGTCTGCGCTGAAGAGCGGTCAGTCGGAGGCGATGGCGCAGTGCAGCGAGAAGGACGAGCGCGTGGCTAAGCTGGAGAGTGAGCTGTCTTCGTTGTCGGAGCAGTTGCAGGCGGCAACGGCGAAGCTGGCGGCGTCTAATGCCGAGACGGGTGACGAAATGAATGCTCTGCGGAGTGATAAGGCTGCTTTGGAGGAGCGTTTGTTGGCTCAGAGCACGCAGCTGGAGGAGTTCCAGACGGAGCAGACTGCTGCGGTGGCCGCTTTCGAGGAGGAGAAGCGCGTGCTGGCGAGCGCGGTGTCTGCGCTGAAGAGCGGTCAGTCGGAGGCGATGGCGCAGTGCAGCGAGAAGGACCAGCGCGTGCATGTCGACGATGGTTGTGCTCAAAAGGGAGCACTTCGTGGCGTAACCGTTGCTGATGGTGGATTTTGTTTTGTTAGGTGTGGTGGTCTGATTTGTTGCTGCCTTGCTGACTGTATCTTTATGCTTGTCATTAGATCCGCATGGTGTGAGCGCGAAACCCAAATCTGTCATCATTCGCCGAGCCTTCTCGCTGGCATTCACTCGTGATCGATCTGAAATCGAATACGAGGAGCGTCGAATCAATGGTACGGCTGCGTTACCGGCTCAATTTAACGCATCCATGAAACTTACATTTGCGTCTTGCTCGCAGAGGCCAACTTGCTCAAAAGGAGACTTCGCCGACAAAATTGCCAACGCTAAGCGCGCGGTGGAGTGTGAACGCGTAGCTGGCGTACACTGGATGCTTCAATGAGTGTCGGCTAACGTATTTATTCCTTGCGATTTGCAATTCCGTATCAAACAAGAAAACACCGATCAATGGTAAAGTTACTGTACTACTAGTAAAATTCGGAACATTTCCTCCTAATGTTCCCCCACACCTGGCTGCCGCCACCCCCCTGAAACGAGATGGTTTCGAAGTGGTTTTCGAGTGCATCGGCAAAATCGGACTTACCAAGTGCCCCCTGTTCGAGTTGAGGGAGTCAAGGAGTGCCAACTGTGGTAAGGCTTGATCATGTTAAGAAAATCAGGGAACGGATGAATCCAGATAACCTGAAGAGGATCAATCGATGGGTCCACGAGGCTAATGGCCTCAGTACCTGGATCCACCCTGACTGTATATGAAGTTGACGCGTAGAGTGCAGCAATAACCGCGACCACTTCGCCAGGTGATAATCCAAGTCAAGCCATCATATCATAGGATATACTGGTGACGAAACGGGTGCACTCGAAAACCGCTCAAAGTACACTCAAAAACCATTCCTACCCTACGTCCGTATAAGCACACAACCCATACGGTTCAATGTGAACGTTAACAGCGTCAGGCGGCGGCAGCTCAATTTCAGCGAGCAAATCAGTCAGAGCTATGTTTCTCTAGGGTACGTGCGTTATTGGCGATATTTTATCGACCATTTTCCACTTAACGCGAGGCCTCGTCCTCACGCCAGCGTGCTTTGCCTAGGAACAAATCGAAAATTGGGGGTAGATCAATCCTGAGCGGGTTTACAATTTCTGATAGTTGAACCGGGCCCACACAAGATTAATGCTGAACAGTATCATGTTTACCCGATTCGGTCAACCGAATCACTTGATGCATTGACACACCACAGTAAGCTCCTAGGAGGTTGAATCGTCGCTATCGACTCCGAAAACTATTTAATACCTGTTCTCTGAACATTCTTTCAGTCTTTCAGAGATACGATCAAAATGCATGCTCGAAATGTTTTTACTCACGCTCGCTTGAAGCTTACCTTCAACATCTAATTAATCTTCACCACGTAACACAAAGTAACGGTAAGTTTTGCATTTGGTACAAATCCTCTCACAGCACAACCTCAAGGCGTACATGTAGACTGTAGATACCTCGACAGCCACAGCTCAGTCCCATCTCTAATAAATAGCGAGAACTGATCGTGTAGGTACATGTAGATGTCGCCCAACTTTGAGCCAAAATCTCACGAAAACTCACGAAAATTGCAATAGGAAAAGTAAGTAATGTATTACATCAAACAAAATATATCGATAGTTATGCAGCATAGCGTATCGTACATGTTGTTGATTTTATTTGGTTGTTACCATTAAAATCCTAGAGAATTTTTTTATCATCACCACAAACGGCGAGTCCCTGACTAGTTTCATGGCACTAGCTATTACTTGTCTTTGTTGGTCTGAGTACTCGGAAATGGTTCGATGCATTACTCCAACCATGCTCCTTGCTCAGATAATGGAATTTCTATTCTTTTCCTTACATGGCATGTAAGGAAAAGTTATGGCGAACATTACTGTATCATACAGTCTGTATGGCATTAGTGATAACGCTACGCTGTACAAATCCCTCATACGCTATGCATTTTCTCCTTTACAAAGCTTTCTATGGTACGCTTTTACACCACACATGTCAATAGTGCCTCATCGAGCTTGTGGCGCGTAGGTACATGTAACAATCACCGTGATTTAGGACTCACTGGACACAAGTTTATGAATACATACAGTTATACCTGTAATAAATGATCACTGAGAAACATGATATCCCGTTATACATGATACGAAATCAGTAAAATATATGGGGGTTACATGTAAATGATACCTGCCAAATATCATTCTTGATACAGATTCTTGGCCGAAGTTACAGTATAATTGACCCTCAATATAATCTAAAAAGGCGTGTGGTCGTCATTTACGTTATTAAAAAGGGGGCGCGCACATTGATACAGTGTATTTTCGACCGTGAGTGGCCCCCAAAATACGAATTTGATACTGTGATATACAAGTATTGCAGCTCTCATATCCACAGAGGTCGCTATATAAACTGTAAATAGGTCTTTATATATTTCTTTATGAAGGAGTGCTATAGTACGCCCTACCAAAAAAAACACACCAAAAGATATAATACGTCGTTTTTTAAAAGGCGTTGGAGCGATTCCCGCAGCCGTTTGAGCCGTAACAGATAAGATCACAGACCAAACAGACACCTTAGAGGGTCGAAGAAACTGCACATTCAACCGTTTAGCCCAATCAAAAGGTCTGTGCGAGGGAGGCCCACCTCGCACAGATTTGAGTTTGGGTTTTGGAAATGGGCTGCGGGAATCGCTCCATGAATTAGATGTTGCGCGAAGAGAACATAAAAACTAATACCCGTACGGTTCGATACAATTGTGTTAGGTGCATTATTCTAATGGAACCCGTACCGTCATAGTTTCACAGCACCGCTAACAATAGCTGCTCTAATCCGAGCATGATCAACCAGGGTACATTCACTTCACGAAATTTCAGACCTTCTTCGTGTACAGCACGACCTTGTTAAAAAATGTTATTTCAGCTTGTTCATGTACCAAGTCTGTCTTACTGGTATAGTGTAGTTAGAGCCACCATTAATTGTTAAAAACCGCGACCGAATCGATTCGCCATGACGCCACAAACAATAAGAGCCCAGCATGAGCTATTTGAGCATGTTTAGGCAAGGAAAAGGACCGATGTTGGAGGACATGTTGAAGACACAACTTTCGATCTTGATATTACTGCTGTAGATGTTACGAGTTGTTGTCACGGGCTTATCATTTAGTACGGGTTAAACTGTAATGAGTTCTACATGTAGACACACAGCCTGCCTTGTCGGAACGACGTACTTAAGTAGTGAATCACGATCTCATTATATAAGTGACAATACTGCGACACCGTAGCGGGCACAGGTTTCTCCTGCTGTTAGCACTTCCGACTTCGATCTTCCGTATATCCTACTACGCGCGTACTGTATACTACGTAGTACATGTAGTACATGTACTTGGTTCGTAGAGCACATGTTATTGCGCGTAATTAACCGCACGTACTTGCTGATTATGAGCTTGCAAATCGGTACCATCCCTCATCAATTCTCCCTTGCTTACTGTATTTCCTTCAGGTTCCATCATCACCACCAAACTGGGACCATACCAGTGCTTGCAGAATGTGGAGTGGCCACAGTTTATTCTTCGACTTTCGGCATTTGATCAAGGTCCACTGCGGAGAGACTCGGGCATTCCTCAGCCGTATCAATGCAACGTTTACAGTCGCCGGAAACCATGCTCCACGTCGTCGAAGTATCTGAAGACAATGGAACTAAACAGGATAACTTGCTTCGAGAGACGACCTTTAGCACGAAGCAACCCAAGCCCGACGAAGGATTCGCACACAATAAGCCGACTGAGCGCTCTTCATCTTCTGTGACGAAGATTTTGTTCCTGGATGGAATTCGTGGTGCTGCCGTCGTGTTTGTGGTGACCCAACACTCGGGATTTACACACGTCCTCTTCATGGGAGCTGTTGGCGTCGACGCATTTTCGTGCTGTCTTCTTTCTTGTTGACCATGATTTTTATGAAGAAGAGCATCAAGCTGATTGCAGAGGCGGCGTCTTACCCGAAGTGGGGTTACACCCTGATCGATTACTTTTCAAAGCGCTTTTTCCGAGTTTATCCACTGTTCGCATCATTGTCGATCGCGCTGTGGCTGATGCCGTTCGAGTACAAGAACCAATACTACCTGGTGAAGAAGCCCCATGACTTTAACTTGTTCCAGACGCTCACCTTTCATCCGGAACACCGACACCATCTACTCTGGACACTACCTCTTGAGATCTCGTACTACTTCATCCTGCTTGCATTTGTTCTCGCCGTGCTCAAGATGGGGCGTTTCTGGTGGATGGCGTTTATCCCGCTGTACGTTTGGGTCATTCACGAGGGTCAGTACACGACTCGAGACAACTTCTACCGCCAACCACTAAGTGCACATCTGCCGACGTTCGTTGCGGGCTCCATGGCTGCTGTCATTTTCGTGAAGTTGGACGCGTGGATTAAGGCTACAGGTTTCAAGTTCCGCACACCTCACACTGTTGGCCTTCGAGTGGTCGAGGCCGTGTTGATTGCAGCCTACCTCAGTGTCGTCTTCCGTGGTTTGTTCTTCAATTGGCTGGGTATGCCGTTGCCACGCGATACTCGGTATATCATGCCGTTCACGAGCGTGAAGTTGTCGCTGCTGATTGTGTTTGAGATGATCCAGCTATCTACTCTATCGCAAATCTTCGAGTGGGTGGTGCTTCGATACCTGGGCAAGATCAGCTTCTCCGTCTATCTCCTGCACGTATTCGTGATCTTCACCAAGCCCATCAAATACCAGGAAAACTACTACGATAGGACCTTCTCCATTCTCGCTCTGGTCATTATGCTAGCGACCGTGTCGTACCATTTGGTGGAATATCCGTCGCAGTTACTAGCACAGTGCATTCCTCGCAAACTCGCAACCCTCGCGACTAGGGAACACGAAAAGTTTCTGAGCACAGCGACACCGACTCGGAAGAAGGAGACTCGGACAAGTCTTCTGCGGGGACTACTGCAGGGCAAGAACGTAGCAGCATCAGCTCATTGAGGTGTCGAGTATCCAGCCGTGCACAAGTACAGGAACGCAGGAATGCCTGTCAAATGTCGTAAATTTACTGTGTTTTACTTTCATGCATCATTTCTTACCTATTTAGAAGCTGTCGTCGTATCCCGGAAGTTGGCCATATCGTTCTCATTAACAGTATACGTCTATACACTATACATCTCAAACCTAATCTGACTTTTTCTCCGAATCTTGAACCAAGAACTCTGATACAATGTTGCTGCTCCTGTTGCTCGTCCTGACCTCGCTGGCCGGCGTCAGCAGCGCTGTTGAGCTCCGCCAATCGACTCTCGAGTCCTCGTTCGAGCGGGTGTTGGACCCACACGCCGCCGATCGCTGCGCCAATGAGTCCGTGGGCTGTGGAATCACGTGAAATATGGCTACACTGTGGTTCCCGTCAACATCTCGACGGACGCCATGTTGGTCATGCAGTCAGCCGAGTGATCTGCTAAACTCTCGGCGGTCGTGAAGCTGGAGACGTTCACACAACCTGGATGCGTCATCACTTCGTTTTTCGCGCCATTTGGCTCAAGTGGTTCAAGGTACATCTCCAGCGCCTCTTCGTAGGATCTTTCTTCTCGGAGAAGTCCCCCCGTGTGGGGCCGAGATGGAGAGAGGTGGTGAGCCTCTGTGCGCCAGGAATGGAGTTGCTACCTGCCTGGCGTTTACCACACAAGATCAAGATTAGCCTAGGCGCATGGGCCGGTGACTCACCGGTGGTGACCCCTGCGTGTTCCAAGATGGACACCACGCGCGACGGACCTGGCAGACCGCTCGCGTTAAGATAACGCTGTAATGGCACTGAGGGCTCGGTAAACCCTCAAGTGTTCAAGTAATCCTACCAAGGCGCAAGGACAAGGCGCACCCTTGCGCTCAGCTCAACCACCACGGTATTTCAAGTACTCTTCTCTCTCAGCTCTATCGCGGCGACCGCTTCGGCGGATGTGGTCGGACGGTAGTGAACTGTGTGGAGACCGCGGCTCGGCAGCTATGCAGCTTCCGGCTTGTATTTGTTCCCAGCTTCGCTGTGCGACTAGTTCTGCGTGCGCGACGTCTTCTCTAAGGTCAACAAGAGAGCCATGTTTGGCAACTTTGGCAATCTGAAGATGGCAGGACCAGGCAATACTCGTTGTAAATCGGGTAACATCCGATTGGATCCGGCCTCCGGGTCCCTAGCCCCCTGTCCCCCGCGGCGTGTGTTAGCTGTGCTAGCTACAGCAACCGCCCTAGCCATTTTACCAGGTACGTATACTAACTCCGGATGCTTGACCAGCGGATCAGCGTTTCCTCCCGAGTGCCCCAACCTGTCCAGACGGCTTCGTTAAAGTGTGCCGACTTTGAATGCAGTTGGGAAGGGGAGTACAAGGACTGCTTTCATGCACAGAGGACTCAGTGACCCTCTCGTATTCATGATTTTCGCCAAAGGCGCACAGGACTCGGTGGATCTGTTGCGTTCAAGCTTCTCCCACCATTGCGGCCCCATGGCCTCCGTCGGATCTTCCGGCCACTTTCATCATTTCCGGGTTTAAACCCCCAAGATCATGGGCTTCAGCCCCTAGCGATTTCAGGAATCTATTGTTAGGCAAACTAACGCAAATATATGACCTCTTTCACACCCTGGATGCGTCATTAGCGGCTGTTACACCATCAAGTTGCTGGGGGTGTTGCCTCAGGAGGACTGCTTCAACCAGCAGATGAGAAAGGAAGCCGACCAACCAGATGGCAAGAGCGTGGAGATCGACTTTGGTAGCATCTAATACGAACATCTGCCGTCGGGTGAACTCTACGTCAAATACGAGCGTAAAAACTGTTAATATCTGACAGGCGCAGAAACCTGCACGTACGAGATCCGAAGTGGCTCCAAAAGATGGTTCCAGCGGCATAAATGGATACACTTTCATTTTTTGCCTTTGGTGGGTACATTTTGTTGGTGGCTTCAACGTCGATAGCCAATCAATGGACGACTTTATGGCTTCATCATTTGAAGTCAAAACGTGCATCGAGTTGCTGCTGCTCATTGCTTTCAGATAAAGCTGCGACCTAGTAAAGATTTTTGAAAATGGGAAATGTCTCGGGATGCTGGTGGGGGTGGTGAATGAGGCTGTGATGCATGAGGTTGACGCTGGCGGTGGCTGCTTCTAAGTAGGTCACGCCCTTGCGTTATCTCGAGATCACTGCTAAAACACATTTACTCACTGTGGTCGGTAGACCCATACCCACCCCAACTACAACTATTGTTTGAGGCTCGCGTGCAACCACTTCACCACATCCAGATAGCCCCGCCTTGCTGCCCAATCCATCGTATCACGCGCACATCCTTCGGATCGATTCGAGTGGAGCCATTTCGCCACTGATAAATGACCGTGAATTGCCGCCCCATCTATCGCATACTTCGTGTAGCCCCCGTACAGTGAATGTGCAACCACTACACAACATCGCGGGGGTTAGAAAGAGCTGCACAACACTCAGTGTAGCCCTCGGTAGAATGAACGTGCAACCATTTTACCACATCAAGGTGGCCATAACGAGGTGCAGCATTTTTTGCTTGTGCCCCACAATCCTCAGAGCGATTCGCATACAGCCACTCAACCAAGAAATATGGATTTATGCGGCTCTCATGGACAACAGTGGCTTCGGTCGCTGCACTAGTACCGGCCGACCTACGGTTCCTGATTCAGTGTGGGATGAATGCATAGCTATGCATCCAGATGCAAAGCAGTTTCGCAAACGGGCATTGCCGCAGTACGATGAGCTAAATGAAATCTTCGGTGGTGTGATTGCTACGGGGCGATATGCCAGAGGTTCGTCTGCGATTGGCGCTCATGAGGACAGCTCAGACGGTGACGGTAGTACGGATACCGGTCCAGGGACTCCGAGTCGCCCGGGGACTCCGAGACGTATCTGGATGCAGTACAGCTCACCACTGATCAAGACCTGCAACCTCATCGAAGCCAACATGAGGCTGACGTCCTTTTGAAAACATCAACCGATAATGTTACCATGAAGATGCCATCGGGAGGAAGGGCATCTCGTATGGCGAATCGAACTGCTTTGAACAGCATACACATTCGAGAAACTCAGCACACCTATGATCGATCCGTGCCTGGCACGGTGTGCCATTCCGCCGTAAGCGATGCTAACCAGCTTAATTATTTTTTAGTCATTTTCATCCAATCATATTGCTATATCGCCCCATAACTCATATGTCTTACGAAAGCTCGACACAAGTGAATGTGAGGCAAAATTGAATACGACGGTAAAATGCTATATCAACTGATATCGAGCATTGTGAATTGCGTTCTGCCGAACGCACCCCAACTCCACATTTCCACTACGAGCAGCCCCACAAATCGAATTTGAGATTGAGACCACCAGGCATCACATGCAGATGATTCTTCGTGGAATTGGTCTGCCGGCGAATCGTGGGGATTGAAGTTGTGGAGAAACTGCACAACTTTTAGACGACCGTAGTCTGCAGCAACGTCAATTGGGCAATACTTTGGTCTCTTCTTGGTCAATAAGAACTACTGAATCAGAACATCCACGCATGTTAGTTGACCACTATGAATCGCTCGATCTAGAGGACGATCCAAGTCTCCCGTCATCTGCTCCCAGGGATACTGCACAATCTTACAGTAACCTTCTTTAGCAGCAGCTGTAACGGGCTAAGAGCAACCCGTTGCCAGCGTTCACTCGCGACAGGGAAGTTGTAAGCAAATGAGACTCTGAATTGATTGTCGAGACGGTCTCGTGTGTCGAGACCGTCACAACCATTAAACCTATGCTGAGTGCTGATCGGCCGCCGTGCTGTGCACGGTGGAGACCGAGTGACAGAAGCCTGTTACCCCACCCCACACTCAGATGAGACACACGTATGTAGAAGAAAACTTGGATTGGAGGCGGCTTGGATCTTTGACGTAAGTTGGAGATTGGAGTTGAAGCGGAGAAGCAGCGAATACGCAACGCAGCAGCATGGACGCGGGAGGAACGCCCGCGCCGAACCTGGACGAGCTCAGCACGTACGAAGAGGTCCTCGAGCGGTGGGCGCTGTACGACTGCAGCGCCTTGCGGAATCCCTTGAGTGAAGACGAGATGAAGGATCTGTTTACGCAAGAGATAGACACGGAACTTGATGAGCGCGTAGCGCATGGCGAGCAGCCCCTTGTCGTGGACGGGGTAGTTCTGCTCCGCCGGCTTCAGCTGATGCGACTGGTAGCTTACCACTCGTTCGCGTCCTTCGTCGTCAAACTGCATCAGAACACAGCTGATTGCGAAGTCGCTCGCGTCGCACACGACGTGGAATGGCTTCGAGTGATCAGGCAGCATCAGCACGGGCGCGGCGGATAAGCTTGCCTTCACCGCGTCGAAAGCAGCCTGGTGTTCTGGACAACATGCCCACGTGACGTCGGCCTTCAGGAGCTGCGACAGCGGGTGTACCGTCGACGCGAAGTTCTTTGAGTAGTGGTGGAGGTAGGTCGCAAGACCAAGCCACTGCCGTAGTTGCTTCTGGTCCTGAGACGTCGGCCAAGCACAAATGGCCTCGACCTTCTCAGGGTCAGCACGGACGCCTTCCTTGCTGACGTAGCTCCCGAGCACTGGAATCTCGGGAGCGCAGAAGATACACTTCTTCAAGTTGGCGTACAGCTTGTTCTCTCGCATGACTTGGAACACTTGGTGGAGGTGCGTCAGATGCACCTCCACGTCGGTCCTGCCGCCGTCGGCACAACTGTGGATGAAGATGTCGTCGAAGTAGCTGGGCGCGAAGTCTCGGAATGGTCGCAACAGGTTCGACACCATGCGGTTGAAGGTGGCGGGGGCGTTCTTGAGCCCCTGCGGCATCACAAGCCATTACCAAAGCATTCCACTGGGTGGGCTGACAGCGGTCAACGGCACGTCGTCCTCGCACATCAGGATTTGATAGAACCCGTCCATCAAGTCGATGGCGCTGAACTGGGTGCTGCCCGACATGGTGTCAAGGACCATGTCTTTCCGCATCTGCGCCGGGATGGTGGCGTCGTCCAGCTTATTGAACGCGTGGACGATGCGCCACCCACCAGTGGCCTTCTTTACGCAGAACGCCGGACGGGAATGTGGGGACAGGCTTTCACGGACGTGGCCGGCTAGCTGGCGACCTTCAAAGAAGGCGTAGATCGCTTCAACTTAGTCACGGGGAAGCGGCCAATGCCGCGTCACCCAGTACTTCGCACAGGACACGAGGTCGATCACGTGCCGAACTCCACGATCAGGGGGAAGAACGGCTGGTACCTTGTCTGGGAGATGTCGATGAACTCGCGGACAAGTGGAGCGACCGGGTTGCCGGAAGCTTCCAGAGCCGGCAACGACTGAGCAGCGTACCGCGCATCACTGGCGCTCATCGGCTCAGCTCCTTTTGGGCGCGTCCGAGCGTCGGACGCTGAGTCCCTGGTATCGACCTCGACGTCGCGCACAAGCGGAGGCTCATCCGCGTTATCCGCCGCCAGAACCGAAATGACCTCAGACTCAGGCTCTGATGAGTCTTTCGATGACTCGCGATGTCGCCGAGGTGTGCGGCGACCACCACGACGGACTGGACGTGGAGTGACATCCACAGCAGACGGTGAGAGGCCACGCTCGATCATGTCTACTGAACTCGGGCACCGGAACACAGCATCGGCGTCAGGACGCGAGTCGCACGATTCGACCGTGTCCGCTTCAACAGGGAGCTCCCACTCGCGGGAACTCGTGCTCGACCGCGTGTGGGAGAACACGCTCTACCGCATCTTCTTTCTCGTCTTCAGGGAGGTCCCGCTCGACCGCACGCGGGAGCCCATACTCAACCGCGCATGGGAGCCCACGCTCAAACTCATCATGTACATTATCGTGTACATCGTCACTTGAGAGCCACTGCTCAACAGGACGCAGGAACCCCTGCTCGACCGCGTCGGACACGTCTTGAGACCCCTGCTGAGGACCGGCACAAGTTGCGCGCTCACACGCCACACACGAAGGGCGATCGCACACTTCGGATGCAGCAGTGGTCATGGAGTCGGGGTCCATGACTGCAACATGTGGCCAATGGTTGGGCGTTCCTTACAGGGACGCCAACACCGCATTCACGTCAATGGCACGCGGACGAACAGTCCGGGTCAACCAGTCGATATGAGGCTGGTGGCGAGCGAGCCACGGGATTCCAAAACAACAGTCAAAAGAACCGCTCAGCTCGACCACTAGGAAGTCATCCGACCCGCGAAACCCATCCAACTCGTACGAGAAGGAAGCCGTACGCCGCGGCCTGCCGTCTGCAAACCTCACGAGCATGTGACTGGGACCTTCATGTACGCGCATGTCCGCCGGTAACACCGACAAACCCTCGGCGCGAACAAAGTTGTTCGTCGCGCCTGAATCCAGCAGCGCGCGAATCGGACGCTTCGCGCCGTCGACGTGGAGACTGAGCACAATTAGTCTCGAGTCGCTGCCGGATGTGGTGGCTGACAATTGTGCATGAAGCACAGGAGGGCTAGGAGGAGGCTCTGCCACCAGAGAACCGTCTCTCCTTCCACGCCCAGTAGGGGCCCCGCGCCTACTGGTCGTCGCCGTTTTTTGCTTGGGAAGCAACGGCGACGTCGTTCTCGACCATAACGTTCGCCATTACAGGCGCCGGCGCGCGACACACTGCCGCGCGATGTCCAGGCTTGCGACAGCGGAAGCATCGCATCAGACGCGAGCTGCGCGTCGATGTCGAGTGCGACGGCCTTGGCGATGTCGCCGGCTCTCGGCGACCAGCGTAGTGCTGGATAGCGTCCACCTCCATCGGTTCTGGCTCCGGCTCGGGGGCCAGCGGGCGGGAGACGTCGAACGCTTGCGACGCCGTCACACTGTAGTCTTCGCGAAGTGCAGTCGCGAAGGCCTCTTCCAGGGTGCGTGGGGTCTTCCTACTCAAGTAGAAACGCTGGTATCCAGCGTTCATCCCGGAGATGAAGACATGGACCTGCGTCGCCATGTCCACCGGATGCGTCGTGATGCACGACACGAGGTAACGCGCACGCTGGATGTATTCGAGCATGGACGTGCGTCCCTGCTTCAACGACAGGAAAGCCGACCGCTGGACGCTTTCATCTTGGGGCGGCTCGAACGCGAATCGCAGGCCAGCCTTCACGGACTCCATGGTCGGGAAGCAGGAAGTGTCGGCAACGAGTTTGCCGAGCGCCCATTCCTTTGCTTTCCCCGCCAACTTGGATAGGAGAAAACGCGTACGCGCAAGCTCGGTGGACAGCTGCCGAGCTTCAACTGCAATATCCACTTCACAGAACCACCGGTTCAGGTGGAGGCGAGCGTCGCCTTCACCACTGTAGGTGGAGACATCGAGCTTCACGATGTCGGTCTTGTTCTTGGTTGGCGTGGGAGTCGACACACGCTGACGAAGGTCAGCGAGTTCACGCACCATGAACTCCTGGGCGGCCGGCGTTGTTGATCTTCCGAGCCCACGGTCAACAATGTCTTGATGACGCCGTCGCCGGACACCGCCGCAAGGCAATGTAACGCCTCCCACTCGATTGACGACAGGTGAGGAATGCTGGCGTGTTCGAGGAAGATTCCGGACGCCCTAGACGCGTCGGTCATCGACGTGTCGAACATCTTGGATCTTGGTCGTTGAACGGATTACAAAGTGCTACCAGGTGTAACGAGCTAAGAGCAACCCATTGCCAGCGTACACTCGCGACTGGGAAGTTGCAAGCAAATAAGACTCTGAATTGATTGTCGAGACGGTCTCGTGTGTCGAGACTAAGAAACTGCACAGCAAATGTACCTGTTTGCGCAGATAGTCAATCACGTGAAATAGGCATAGTATTTGGCGCGCATTTTGCTGCCAGTCGTCGAATATAAGCTGTCTGCGATAAGCACAGCATGCGTCCCGGCATATAGTTCACTTCCATTCCGAGCAGGTGTCGCACTCGACCGAGATTGTTCAGCTTGAAGCGTAGCCCCAGCTGCTCAATCACTTCATTGATATCAGCAGGAGTTTCGGCCATCACAATGTCATCCACATATACAGGAAGAAACATTACACGTCCATTAGGGTGCCTCCGGTACACTACCGCATCATGCGTACACGGTACAAATCCAAGTTCAACTAGAACCTTGTGTAGTGTTTCATTCCAGATCTTGGATGCTTGCTTCAGACCATAAAGATAGCGCCAACCAGCAGTACTTAGCGCAGCCAGCCGCTTATCAGCTTCCTGCTATTGAGCTGAAACCCGCCGCCAAAGTTACAACTCTACCGCTTCCGAATCGCCCTCGTCACCGCCTGGGACTCGATCAAGACGCACATCAACGATGGCATGCAAGTGCCGCGATTAAATTTCTCAACAACGTGGAAAGTGTCCAGATTCACGAGACGCGAAGCTGCGAGGGTCGATGCAAGCTCTACTTGATGGAAATATCTCTGAGTCAACCAGTCTGCACAATGCATGAGTTAACTCCTCGCTTCACCTTTACGACAGCAAGCTCATGACTCCAAGTCTCGAGTTCAACAAGCGGTACAACGCTCGTGGTCGAGCGGTGCTTTTCGGATTTCGAAGACCTACGTGAAGGTGTTCAAAGTGCTGTGAGCATCCTGCCCCAGCGCACCTGCAAGTACTGCTTGGACTCCCTAGTGTATACTCGCCTCAAGCTCTGCCAGCCTCGCAGCATTGTCAAGGTCACTACGGGAACGGAAAAGCGCAAGAAGATCCTATCCCAGTTTATGAACGACTTTGTCGCCATGGGCAAACGTCGAGTGCGAAGTGAGGGTAAGCGGAAGTGCGGCGCACAGACCATCGTTCCTATCCTGTTCGAAAAGTTCCTACTCGGGTATTCATGAAGGGTACTTGAACCACGATGTTCTACTTTGACTAACTTCAAACTTGTTTCCGAGAAACCACTAAGTTAGTACTTCGAAGTACTTCAGGGTTTTTTTTTCAACAATGTTGCTAGTTTACTGAATCTGTGTAAGTGCATATTGTCACCACCATCGTAAGGAACTTACAGTAAACTCGATCAGTTCGAGTACGGAGCAACATCCCAGAGCGCAAAAGAATACCAATTTTGTTTCATGAGTATTGCATGCCCAGCTATAACATATGATTGCTGCTCAATGGATCATCGAGCACATACGAACCAACAACTTACTGTTCTTGATAACCATTAAAAGCTCGATCACGCATTGACAACTATCCGTACATATGAAAGGTGTCAGTCATGCTGATCGCACCAAGTGAGGGTTTTCAAAGTCCTCCCTGTATCAAGGAGAGTTGTGAATGTGAAGGTGATGTGCTCTGCTTCTCATTCCACCCGAGCCCCGCTGTGGAGCACGTTTTCCAGACAGTCCCAAAACGAACGTACTCATACGGTGCGGAAGGAGTTTGGCAAGCTGAGACGCCAACATGCCAAATCTCGTAAAGCGCGGGAAAGAGAGTCGGTGGAATCTTCAGACTTAGGTATAGGACAGCTCCATCGACACGCCAGGACATTTGGCTTCATTACCCAAAATGTCCGGGGGTTTGGTGCCACGGCGGACGCTCATCGCGACGGGATCAGTGCCCTTGGGGCCGATAGCCAACATGGACGACGCGACGTGGTGCTTATACAGGAGACCCATATAGGCCACGACGACATCGACAAGGCACAGCGTGAGCATGCTCACAGATGGGGATTTCGAACTGGCCAAGAATGCCATGCGCTGTCTTATTGGGCCAGCGCGGTGGAGTTGGGGTTCTCGTCAACCGTACGGTAACTTCAAAGACACAGAGCCTATCTGGGAGGACCAATGTGCATCTAGAATGGTAGCTGTTTTGGGGACGCTGCACGGACAACGCTTCGTGGTCATCAACGTGTACGCGCCCAATGAACGGGCGCAACGTGAACTGTTTTTCGAAACGATTCGCTTACTGCCGCGTCCACCTGGGACGCCTATCATCGTGGGTGGAGACTTTAACTGTAAGCTGAATTATACGCTGGATAGATCTTACGGAGCGAGCGCTACTCAGCATGACTCTGCTGACCTTCGACTGCTGTTGAAGGACGGGGAGATTTTTGACGGATAACGCTCCGCGATGCCTGGGGCGACCGACACCCATCGCGTAACCACTTTTCACAAGACCTACCACTCCTATCACTATACTGTAGGGGGCTCCCGGCTCGTCTCGACTCGATAGGTGGTACGGCACAGCGGCAACGGCGCAATGGTTCACTGCTACTGAAGTAATCCACGCGCCACATAGCGACCATGACGGCGTTTATCTCCATTTACGTTCTCCTTCGAACCCAGTCCGTATCAAGAAACCTCAACGTGTATACCCAGTTCCAGCACATAGTCAATCGCTAGTCAATGCGGCCGTACACGGCATCTTGGAAGGTATGCGGATTGGCTCTCGGAAGACTCACTGGACGCGACTACAGCAGCCCAGGCATGGGATTCGTTGAAGCGGGACATTGCCAACCGATGCAAGGATTGCAAACGTAAGGTAGACAGATTAAGAATATCCATCGACAGAAGCTCAGACGGCTACTTATTCAGCTTAAAGTTGCGGAAAGAGAGGGGACGGCCGATATGGATCCTATTGGGGACGTTACTGCGCATCTTGATGGACTCTCGCTCGAAGATGTGGCTCCACTGCCCAGGACTCACCGCATTCGCAAAACCATTGCAGAAGTTCAAGCAGCACGAACAGCGAGCAAAACCAGACGCCGTTTCAAGCAGCACACCTGGCACGGCCAAAGCTCTCCCAGGACCCTCTTCCAGCGGTCCTCATCCAAATTCGCTGATAACACCATCCCCGCTATAGTGGCTGCCGAGGGACTACCTGAGCGACCGAGACACGACAAGGCAAACATGTTTGCTGATGCATGGACGCCTATTTTCTGCTGCGACACTCCATCCGAGAGTACCATCACAGTAATTCTGGGGACTTTGAATCCTCCGGCGAAGTTGGACAACATCGACATGTTGACAGATCCAATAAAAGAGGAGGCGGTGGCAGCGGCGATCAAGGCGTGCAAAGCTGGCAAATCGTGTGGCCCAGACGGACTGGGCAATGACTTTTATCGGGGCTACTCAGAGGCCCTGACGCCGCTCCTAACGAAGCTGTTCAACCTTTTGCACCAAGCGGGAGTCTTTCCGGACACATTTCTGGAGGCCGATATCTTCTGCCTTAAGAATACCGGCAACCTCTCCCGTCCGCTGCATTACCGTCCGCTAGCACTCTTTAACACCGACTACAAGATCTTCACTCGAGTACTGGCGACACGGACGAGTAACTTCTTGGGCGAAGTCATTCATCCTAACCAGTCTGGGTTTGTTCCAGGGCGGCAGCTTCATGATACGGTGATCAAGTATGCGGCCGCCAAGATGGCGGCTGCGACGGACCCAACACAACGTAATGCGATTGCTGTACTACTGGATTTCCAGAAGACGTATGATCCCTTGGCGCGCCTGTTCTTATTCATGGAACTGGATTGGCTGGGTTTTCCTAGCCAATATATAGCGGCACTTCACTTCCTTCATCAAGGAACGAAGGTCAGATTTCTCGTGAATGGTCTCAGATCTCGGTTGGTGGAGGTCACCAGCGGAATACGGCAAGGCTGCCGTTTAGCGCCTCTTTTGTTCATGTTGGCTTTGGACCCGCTCTACAGATTGGTAAAAGATACAGCAGGAATAAGTGGAGTACGTTTGATGAATGCGTGCATTCAAGTTCTGCTAAAACTTGCTGGATACGCAGACGATACCAACATTTACCTCGGTTCAATGGCAGGAGTACCCATTATGATTCAACTCACCGGCAGATTTGGCGCGGCGAGCGGCCTCCAAGTTAATGCTAAAAGACGGTGGTGATAGCTCTGCACCCGGATTGAATTCTCCAGGCTACAACTCTTCCAGACCCTATGACCTTCCTCCCGTTCATGCTCACTGACGATATCTTGGGACACAGGTTGGTTCATCGCCCGATGACTCTATCACGGTGGACTTTACGTGGAACATGGCTGCACAACAGCTCGCAACCCGCTTGCGACTGGCTGGGCTTAAGACACTAACCCAGGATCAACGAGCTACGATAGCAGCTGCTGTCATACTACCCAAACTGCTTCACATTGCGCGCCACGCGTGGCCTACAGGTGCATGGATCGATGCAATGCAAGCACGTATTGGTAATCTTGTATGGCACGGGAATTTTCAGACATTTGAAGTCACCGGTTCTCGTTGGATTAATCACCACATTGCTTCGCTTCCGAAGAAGGATGGAGGTCTTTCTGTTCCGGACTTAAATGCTGAACTGCTAGCGTTTGCGGCAACTGAAGTGACACGGTGGGCACTGACTAGCGATATTACGCTGAAAATGGATGGAGACATATTATTCGCGAGGGCGGTTGGACAACAGACACTTCCAGTGTTTATCACTCCGGGTCAGCGAGACTCCGGGGTGTCTGGTATCCGCTTTCCCAAGACCGTGTGGGATGCTGGGCGCTTGATGCTCAACGTGGCTGGTGCCGACTCAGCGAGGACTCAATTTATACTTATCGTCGGACACTAGTCGGGGGTGTCCACATCCCGCTTGCAACAGGGACCAAGTTACGCTTAGGTATGTCTTCTGGGAATGATCTGCAGCTACTGCTTTATGGAAGACTTTCTTACATGCATGGGCAGCTCTGGGTCACATCGCGGAAATTGATGTCCCTTCTTCGGTATTCAGTTTCACCCTCAAGCGGCTACCTACGGGGTTCGTGGAGCGTATGGAGCGCGATCAAGACTGGTGCACACAGGATACACACCTCGCCACGTTGGCGAGTCTCTATGAGGCTGCGCAAAAGTGCTGGCGCCTTGGAGTGGTCACTGTGCTGCAAATTATCTGGAAATGGAAACTTGAGGTTTTGGAGCACACTCCAAAAGCGGACACCAAGCGTTTTATAGCAATTTTATGCCTTCGTCTTCGCCAATGCCTGCGTCAATTGGAAGCTGTCTATATGGAATCTCAGCAACACAGTTCGGCTCGCAGGGCCATGCATCTCGTGGTTTCGTGACTTAATGCTGTACACGCAGTCGCTGCGACACCGGGGATCACAACTTCCTCCCTTTTTGTGTTATTCTTCGACGGGGGCTCTCGTGGTAACCCTGGGGCAGGTGGTAGCGGCTCCGTTGTTATGAAGATTGATGCGGTGACTGGATCCTCTTTCCCATGCTGGTTTGCTAGTATGGCATACGCACGAAGGAACACTACCAATAATCAAGCTGAGTATCGAGGTCTGTTGCACGGGTTGCAGCAGGCGGCGAAGGCTGGGATAAAACCCCTACACGTGGTTGGAGACAGCCAACTTGTCATCAAGCAACAAGACGGTAGCCGACCACCGAAAGCACCTCATCTACTGAAGTCCTACTTGCGATGGCGAGCACTTGCGGACCAGTGTGCGGTCCGCACTTGGACGCTTCCCTACAGAGCATTCAACAAGACAGCGGATGCGCTGGCGAATCTCGCCATGGACACCAAGTCCAGTCGTCAACTCACCCTCGACAATGCTGGTGTACCGCACGGTGCATGGGATCAAGCGCTTAAACACGCACAACGCGATCTGAGCGTATGGCAAACAGGTATCCCGGACCTGCTGGACCAGGCTGATCACCCTTGAGAAGTGATGACAACAACATGGCTGACGACGTGAATGGGCGGCAGCTATGGATATTAGTGATCGTTAGTTTCATTAGAGTGCTAAATGAACGCAATACACCTCACCTGAAAATGAATGAAATGACATTCATGTGTACAAATATGTCTAAAATAAATGCTTTCTGAGGCTACTATTAGAATGCAAAACAAAAAAGGTACATCTCATGATAGTGATTACTCTACATTGTGATAAAATATGGGCTCCCGACGCTACCACAGCCGATAGGATTGTCTGTACCAAGATTCGTATCTACCAACTGGAAAGCCTGTCGTTAGCTCGCGCGGTACATGCACATGAACTTGTGGTTTTGGTGGGGAAGCTGTGAACGCATTTTATTTTGGAAAGAGGCCATCTATTTGTGCTGCTGTAATGTGGCGTGAGAGGATACTTTTTTCCACCTAATTAGTCACTCAGGTAGTGTGACTATTAGGGGGCGATATTTTAATATTGCCATTTCTTAAAAGAAATGGCACGAAGAATATCACCACTCGGGCGCCCACAAAATGACAAGGCATTTCAAAAAAATATCACCCCGGTCAGATATGAGATAGATGATCATTTTTTCCTGGTAGTGCTACGGCACGTTGTACGTACAGCCCTAAAGGGGATAACTAGTGCCAGTACGTGGTGTATGACACCATTTAAACACATACAATTCTCAAGTGAAGTCGTTTATAAAAATCATAAATCGTCTTGAAGACCGCAGACACTGCATGTGTAGGTAGGTTCTTTGCGTTTAATAACACCAGGTCTCCGACCTCAAAGGTTTTAACATTGGCTCTGCCTCTTGTATCAGCATGTTCCTTTTGTTTATCCTGGCTTTCAGCCATAGCGTCACGGACGTGTCGTAAGCCACTAAGACGCAGCGACAAGAAGTTGTCGAGTTGCATGCGAACTCCTCGTTGGCTGACATCAGCAAGCCGTTCGGCTAGTTCTCCCGCCTCAAGCCCAGAGTCACTACGTGACGGCGTCAGCGGAACGTGCGGATGTGTAAGCCCGTTCACATATAATGGCGTGAAGCCTGTAGAGGCATGCACCGCATTGTTCATTGCAAACTCGACGAGTGGGAGCATAGAGCTCCAACGCTTCGGCGTTTCCGCACAAATTCTGCGAAGAACGTCTTCGACGCCGCGGTTCACGCGCTCTGTCTGACCATCGGTCTGCGGATGATCCACCGTGGACATGTCCAATTTAGTGCCCAGCACATTAAAGACGGACGTCCAGAACTTCGCAGTGAAGCGTGGGTCTCGGTCCGAGACAATGGTCTCTAGCAACCCATGCTGCCTGAAGACACGATCGAGAAACAGCACCGCTGTACCTTCACCGGCGATGGTATCCGGCACCGCCGCCAAGTGAGCCGTCTTGCTTAACCGGTCAACAAAGACCACGGCACCCGTGTTGCCCTTCGAATCCTTCGGAAGGCCGAACACGAAGTCCATACTGATGGACTACCAACACCCGGACGATACCGGCAAACTCGCCAACGGTGCGGCCGAGTGCGGAGAGGGTTTCACCCGTTGACACAACTCACACGTGCTCACATAAGTCTTCGCCCACTTATAAAGCTTAGGCCACCAATAGTATCGGCTCACAGAGCTATATGTCTTATCACGACCAAGATGTCCGCTCACTGGAGCATCATGAGCCCTAAAGAGGATGCGATACTTAAGAGCCTCATCATGAGGCACCACCACACGGGGTGCATCTTCGGGGCCGGTGCTGTAGTACAGCAATCCCCCATCGAGTGAATAGCGATGTAATTGCGCGCGCAGACGCACCGACAATTCAATGTCCGAGTTTTTAAACTCTTCGCTCCCCAGAGCTCGTAGCAAAGCTACACAAACATCATCACGTGCATATGCAGCACGGATCAGCTCTGTGATCGACGAAGTCACGCTCGTGACGTGAGCGAGCTCATAGTCCGGCCTGCGCGAGAGTGCGTCGGCCAAGCGTTCTTCCGTCCAGGCTTGTACTTCACCTCGAAGTAGTACTCCGCGAAGAACGATAGCCACCGAGCCATCACCTGAGAGAGATGCGGCGACTGGGTCGCAGTGCGTAAAGACGCATGATCGGTGAAGATCACAAATGGCTTCGAGCCAAGCAGGTGAATCCTGAATTTGACAAGAGCATACTTCGTCGCAGGTAGCTCCTCGTCTTGAAATGGGTAGTTCTTCTCCGCAGCCTTGAGCTGGCGAGACTCAAATACAATCACACGTTCTCGCCCTTCGGTGTCTGCTTGTAGCAGCGCACAACCGATTGCGAAATCTGACGCGTCACAAACGACGCTAAATCGACGATCCGGGTCCGGAAGTGCCAGGATTGGCGCCTGCAGGAGGCTCTCCTTAATGGCTTCAAAAGCCGCTTGCTGCTTGGTGTCCCAACACCACTCTGCGTCCTTCTTCAGAAGGTTAGATAATGGCCGTACCAACAGCGTAGTTCTCGCTGTACTTGTGCAAGTAATTTGCAAGGCCCAGCCACTTACGAAGGTCCTTCTGGTTCACTGGAACTGGTCAATCCACAATGGCCTTGACTTTAGCGTGGTCCGCCCAAGTCCACGCTTTCCAATGAAGCAACCCAAGAATCGGATCTCATCAGCGCCGAAACCGCACTTATCCGCGTTGGCGTACAACTTGTTAGTGCACATGCACTCGAGCACCGCTCGCAAATGCTCAATGTGGTTCTCCACATCAGTCTTGCCGTGCTCAGCGCGACTGTGGACGAATATATCGTGGAAGTATGTCTGAGCATACGCCCGATGGGACCTGAACAACTGCGTCACCAGACGATCGAAAGTCGCCGGCACTTTCGACAGCCCTTGGGGCATCACCAACCACTCCCAGAGCATACCGCTCGGAGTACTAACCGCTGTAAGCGGGGTATCACTCGCTCGCATGAGCAACTGGTAGTGACCATCGACTAAGTTGAGCGCACTATATACCGTGCAGCCTACCATGTTGTTCTGCAGAACATCCTTCCTAGGAATCGGCGTCTGAGCCGGAATCGTGGCAGCGTTGAGTTTGTTAAAAACATGAATGATGCGCTACTTGCCGTTGGGCTTTCTGACGCAAAACGTTGGCGTCGAGTGCGGAGACTTGCTCTCACGCACCATCCCTGCCTCGTGCTTTGCACGGAAGAACGAGTTAATGACATCACACTACTCCTTTGGTAAGGGCCACTGCCTCGTTAGCAGTATTTGGTTCCAGGAACCAGGTCAATCTCATGACGCACACCTCGATCCGGAGATAAACCCGAGGGCGGGTCCTTGGACACCACATCTTGGTATTCTTTCACCAAGTGGTAATATGGATCCGACGGATTCTTAAGGATCGTTGATCCACTCCGCGTGTTTAGCGCCTTCTTAGTGTCCTCAAGGACGGCTTCATCCACGACGAGGAGTTAAGCTCTTCCTCAGGTCGAATGATGACCACTTCGGCTAAATCGCCGACCTCCCACGGCCTCGCCGAACACGTCGAAGGACATCTCATCCAGCTCAAGAAGAACACCAACAGAAGGAATAGCCTCAAGGCTGACGTCGCCACCTACGGCTCCCGTCACTTCATCCACGAGTGTATACGGCTGCTCATTGCAGTCGTATGGAGCACTTGCGCTCAACACGCTGGACATCTCGTCCGACGTATTCGACGTCGCAGACGCTCTGCGTCTCATCCTCCTCGCCCGAGACCGGGTGGAAGAGGGCGACGTTGCGACATCACCGTCACTACGTCCGGGTGACACCGCACCCCGTCCAACATGGACGAAATCGTGTTTTCCAAAACACTCAGCGACACACCGTCGCTCGGCGTCAAACACCCGTCATTCGATGGAGTACGTGCCATCCCACTCGCACTTGAGCTACGCTCTGAGTGCCGCGACATACGGTCGCCCGGCGTTGAACACCCTTGTTCCGATGGAGTACGTGCCATCCCACATACACAGACAGAGCCTTGCTCCAAGTGCCGCGCCGCAGTGTCGCCCGGCGTTGAACGCCCTTGTTCCAGCGGAGTACGAGCCACACCACATCCGTCCAGCGAGCTCGGCTCAGGACCGGCCAACGCTTCCTGCGTCAGGCCCAACTCGGGATGAACATCCCCAACAACGGTGTTAGACACCAACTCGGACACACCGATGTCCAGCACAGAGACCGACTGGGTCCAGTGCTCGCGCCAATAGCGCTTCTGCGTCCTAGCAGAGGTGGGTTCACAACTCACCAAAGCTCCACCAGGAGAGCAGTGCGTACCACCTAACGTTTTCGACCTCCAGTCGATCCATGGCTCGTGGCGTTCCAGCCACGCCATACCAAGAATGAGGTCATACCTCGAATCCAGGTCCAAGACCAAACGGCGTTCCATGCTGTCGAAGTCCAGGAACTTCACGCCCAAACCTGGACACGGGTCTCCGTCGCAAGACGGACAGTGACGATGTCACGGTTATGCGCTTACAGCGCTTCAGCATATCGCTGACTTCCTGCCATTGTGGAGCACCGGGAGTAGTTCCCAGACGCTCCCGAGTCGATCAAGATCGTCCACGGCTTATCAAAGCCTCTTACCGTCGCTTGGACGACCAGCGAGCCCAGCTTGCATTTTCTTTCCGTGTTAGAGAGTACGGCTCTTTTCGGGGCTAAGCCCTGCTGTCCTCCACCTAACTGAGGCACAACAGAACTTAGTTCTTCTTCCCCAGTAGGGTGCCCCGCGCCTGCTGGGAGTCGCCGTTTCCCCGCGACGAACCAGACACTTGATTTGAAGCGGTGCTTCGGCTCGACCGAGCCTGATGTTGCCCGCGCAGCGGGCAGCCTGGCCGCAAATGGTCCTGCCGCAGGTATAGCATCGGCGGATGCCTCGACGCTGTTCAGCCGCTCGAAGCTCCGCTTCTTCATCTTCAGCATAGCTGAGGTCCATAGATTCCGGGCCAGCCGGCGGGCTCGCGTTCGACGCGCTCCAGCCCAGTTGGGCAGACTTGATATCATGCTCGGCATTCAATGCCACAGCCACGGCTTCTTCAAACGAGGTCGGCCGCCCACGGAAGACTTCCGTACGGGCGACACCGGTCCGGAGACCATCCATGAACACCGTGACGGTGACTGCCTCAAGCAGGGGATCGGCAAACATACCGGCGATGAGCGTACGTAGCTCCTGGACATAGCCCACCAACTCCTTCCGACCTTGTCGGCACGCCAGGAATTTCGAGCGTATCCGGTACGCGTGGTTCGGCAGTGAGAACACCCGCGAAAGCTGAATCTTCAGCTGGTCCCACGTTGGGAAAGCTCCGTCTACAGACGCTCCGCTCGTGAGACTCTCGCGCTCGTCCACTGAGTTTGGAGATCGCAAGCGTTGCGCGCTGGTGCTCAATCCGGAGCATGGCCGAACCCATGGCCATCTCGACCTCTCGGATCCAGAGCAGGAGATTTTCTCCCTCCTTTCCTTCAAAGGTTTTGACACTCACCATGAGGGGTTTTGGTCGAGAGGACCCTTGAGGGATAGTCGCCACTTGCGCTGACGACGCCGCGCTCATTCTTTGTTGGATGTGCTCCAACAGAGCATTCTCATAACTCGAGAACGCCTCGAGACGCGCATTAATCGCGTCCGGGCCTTGCGAAGCAAGATGCGCCACGCCCTCAGGACCCAACAGAGACATAAGCTTTTTAAGCGCCTCCTTTTGGCCTGGGGTCAAGTTCGTGAACGCAGTTTGTTCCATCCTCACAGAGGTACAGTCTTACGTAGTCTCAGGTGAATGATTTACTACAATTCTACCAAGTGCAGCGGGGCTGCCGCAGCTGTAAGCGTCAGAGGGAGACGTACGACTCTAAGAGTCAACACAGCTTCTATCCGAAAACCTCGAGTCACTAAGACTTCTTTGCAAAAGGTCAACTGAATTAGATTCATTATCTGCGGCTACACCGCACAGTGCAAATGTCTGCACTTCACTATCTACTATAGATAACGCTAATCGTTCCTAATGAGTGGCCCGCAGGGCCTTCCTTCGATCAGAGAGTAACCTTGTGTGTATCACACACCACAAAGGTAACCTCTCGTGTAACCCCGTTACACTCTCCCCCATCAAACTGTTGAACACACCGGTTCACAGCCTGGGATCATCTTCAGGTACGTCGTGTACGTTTCGCCAATGTCGGCAATGGCGAGTGGGACGCTGGCGGCGCCCGAGTTGGCCTCACACAGCGTGCGGGACTCCTTCAGGTAAACGATGGACACGGCGACTGTCACGTCACAACGGTACACGGCCTCCGAGCCCACGTGGATGCCCACGACGTGGTCACTGGAAACCACATCGGTCTCCAGCAGCGTCTGGAGCGCAGTCTTCTCCGCCCCAAAGCTGGATTAGACGAGTCGACCCACATACCAAACTCAATCTTGAGCAGGGGCGGAGCCAGCACCAAACATTAAGGGGTCCAGGGTGACCGAAATCGGCGTCCGGGGGGGGGGGTCAGTGCCCACCCACCCCACCCCTCAAATAGGGCTATCTCCGCCCCTGATTGTGAGACTGGCCTCGATGGCCGCGGGCACCACAGCGATAGCCTAGGCATAGTCCAAAAGAGAGTACATGCGGATAGTGTTGGTCACGCCTTTGAGCGTGGCTAGCGCCGCCGACCGCAGTTCTTGAGAGGGTCGAATACGTTCACCTCAGCTGCAT
The DNA here is from genome assembly GCA_014706145.1 of Phytophthora sp. ST_20190627. NCBI lineage: Eukaryota > Oomycota > Peronosporomycetes > Peronosporales > Peronosporaceae > Phytophthora > Phytophthora sp. ST_20190627. The sequence goes on from JACBOU010000259.1 coordinate 361,907, forward strand.
TATTGCAACGGTCTTCACCTATTCGTGTGTTGCCGGAACGAAGATAATATCGTGAACGTTGCTCGAACGGAACAGAAATATTATATGTTACAGGTAAAATATGATAATAGAAGATAAAAAAATAAATAGGTAATGTTTGCATATCTCGCGCGGATGGGTCAACATTCAGAAATAATTTCAATACCTTCCAGGTTATTATATATACAATGAGTTTTACAATTACTTCAATAAGTGATTACCCGAATCCGACAGGGTATTCGATACGGGTGGATTCAGACCCTCATTGCAATACTTGGACGACCACTGGATATAAAATCCAGAGAATACGGGTGATCAAAATCAGATTTTTCGTGGTGATTTTTTGGCCGAAATGACCAACATATTTTTTATGACCAGCGGGCATTTCATTTCCGGAGAGGGTTCAGCTCTAGAGGTGTACCAGAAAAAAAAGAAAAGGTTGACCATTTGGCTAGAGTTAACATGACCTTCACTCCTTTTATCTTGCTATTTGTATCCAAATTGAAGGCGTCTGTCATGTGCCATATCGCCGGCGTGCGTGCAGCGAACAAGCACAGGTGAGCCTTTAGACACACCCGCGATGCTCACACCGAGACTAACAGATCCCTCTCACGCTTGGACATGCGATACGTATGCATTGATGGTCGGCAGCATCACGTGGCGTTACTAAACAGCGCAGAAAGACAGGGATGGCGCTTTCTAAGTTACTGTTCGTGCTTTGGTGCGTCATGACAAGGTGGCGTTACTTCTAACCCCCAGGAAGGGCCAGTGATGCTTTAAGATCGCTTCAACATGTATTGTAGTTAGCTGCTAGAGCTCCATGGGCGCGCAGCGTGCGCTCCTGTCTCCCGCGCCAGTTAGGGAGCTGGTCGCCTTGTAGCCTCACTTTCCACCAAATACTAGAGGTATTGGGTTGGTAGTGCTCATTGGAAAAATACTCGCAGTGATTTTCATCAATCCACCCGCATCTTCGCCCATCGCGCCCTTGTCGAGGAAAATACCGTCTTCTGCTGCTGCAGCTAACATCAATCGACTCAACCGTCCCGCATGTAGCCTCACTCGTGCTTTTCCGGTCGCTGCGGCAGCACTCTTCCCACTGCGGGACACTTTTGCTGTCGTGGTGCTGGGATTGCACGAGTCAACCCGCAAACGCCCAACTCTGGACTCCGGTGTTCACTTCAACCACGCCTGTATTCGGAATTGTGATCTGAGCTCGACTGTGGTCATGCTCCGCTGTCGCTATCGAGACTGGCGTGCAGAGCGTGTTGGTTCTGCGCATGCCTCGTTCTGCCACGAGCGCGAATCGCAGATTACCGGGCTACGACACTGAATGAGTTCCCGTGCTGCTCGAAGCAGGGATCCCGGCTGATGACCGACTCTCCAGTGACTGTAGACTACATCACGACCAAGGAGTACACGGAGAAATACTTCAATACAAACGTGCATCGCAGCTGTCCGGGTTCGACACCGACCGCTCGAAGCAGGGGTGCGGGCACGTTGATAGCCTAGCTGGCTACATCACGCTTGTTGATTGGCCGGAGAACCGACACCCGGAAAATGCGTTGAAGTTGTTCATGGATCTTGTTGTCAAGGCGCGCCATACACGTAAACCTCTTGGACCGATGATTCGCGATAACAGACGACCGTATAAGAAGCTTCAAACTCCTTGTAGTTAAGGTGAGCTATGGATGTGGTACATTCAACCATTTGAACAAACACATGTATTGCTACCCGCTCAATTCTCTTAACTGCGAAAAGATCCTCGCGCAAATACACAATGCAAACCGCACTCGCATGTCCGTTGCGAATTCTGTAAGCGAATACCCCGCTGTAGCTGCTTCATCGGACCGTTCAAGGTCATGGCCAAGAAGGGCCTTGCATACACGCTCAATCTTCCCAAGAAGTTGCGTACGCACCCGGTGTTTTACGTTGGCTTGCTTAAGCCGTACCGGTATCCGGCCCAGGTGAGTGCGGAGGCACTGGCACCGACGAGGGCGCAGGCGGCTGAGCCGCAACCGGAGGATGGGCCAAGCCCTGCTGGAGACGCACCAGCACGCCAATCTCACCGCGAAGACCCGCGATCTGGCCGCGAAGCTCGGCGTGCTGGCCTCGTAGATCCTGCTCCAGAGTCGTCACACGGTCGGCCTGGCCGCGAAGCTCATCGAGCAAGTGAAGGCGACCTTGTTCAATAGCCGTCACACGCTCGCTCACGAGCCTCAGGTCCCCGTTTTGGTCTGCCTGACGACGATCCAGATCGTTATAGTCATCCCAGACTCGACTGGGCGAGTCCGTCGTCCAGTGACGGAAGTGCTGGACCTCGTCGAGGCGTCGCCACACAGCGTCAAAGCGTTTGGTGAAGTGGCGGGGTGAACCACCCTCGTGGGAGTACGAGGTACCTTTTCGGCAAGATTTCCCTGACGCCGTTGCCGCTTTTGATCGAGAGCACCCGAGGTGCCCGAACGGCACACAGCCGACGCGCCGGTCGACACGCGCTTCCCGGCGCTAGAATGAGTCGATGATGCCTCAGAGGGAGGTCGCAAGCTCGAGTGAGCGGTTGCTGGTGCAGCATAAGTAGCCCTTGGGGCGTGTGGCCGACGGCCCAAATGACATTCACGCCGCGCCTTGTACTTTGCGAACATGAAGCGCAGGCGCAGTTCAAGATGAATGTCTTGCTCAAGAAAGCTGGCTCGAAGAGCATTAATTGAAGATAACCTGCGAGCACCCTCGGCCCAGGACTGGAACCGTCCGTCATCCTCGTTGAGGGTTTCGCCGGGCACAAGTACCACAGGGTATGTGTCCATCTTGGGCACGGACCGCCCGTTGCGCTGGTCGTCCAGTCGAGCGCAGTACTCCGACGGAGATGTGACTTGTGGAGTCAAGAAGCGCTGACGTAGCGCGGTCCGGTCGGACTTCTCTGCATCCGTGTATGCTTGACGTCCAACGACGTATGTATGCAACAGGCCCTTGGCCGCTTCGTTGGCAACCGCAGCCGGATCACGAAAGAGACCCACGCAGCACTTAAGCCTGTTGGCTTCATATTGTAGTACTAGAGCCTCACGCAGCACTTGAACATGTTGTCTTCATATTGTGGTAGTACGTGAAACCTCCTCTAATAATCTATTTTTTTGAAGATCGATGTTAGCGGCAATGAGCATCTCGTACTTAAACGAGACTTAGAGATGCGAATGCGTCACTACGGAAGCTGTTGACAACATCATGTTGAAGGCACATACTCCATAAAAGGGGTGTAATCTATGGAAGTCCAGGCAAATAGATTTCATAAATTTCAGTGTTTGTAGAGATCTTGCCGGCTGGGGAGTGACTGGCTTCTTGACATGTGGTTGCACGAAGGTGACAAAACATCGATGAGTTGCACGAACATGCCAAACACTTTGTGCTTAAGGCTGTAGTGTTGAACGGCGTTCAAGAAGGCGATCGGGAGCTGTATGAGCCGTGTGCGGAATGACGCGGAGTTGGGGATCCACTAAGTTCGAAACATGAGGATTGTGGTACCGTTTTAAGTTTGCAACGAATTTTTATACAATACCATTCCTGTTGCAGAGATGGGGCTCGTTGTAGCCAATCTGATGGTCCCGTACAAGAAGATAAGGCGGAGCATGTCATACAGAGATGTACGGAGCCATTATAGGGACTTTCCAGTAGTCAAACATGCTGCTCAATATACGCACACATGATATTACTTCCGTATTCAAACAAGTTTACATTCATTATGGGACCTTTGAGCTAAGTATAACTATGGGAGACACTTGAGAAGATAACGCAGTCTCATGAACCGTATGAAGGCAGGCGAAGCTTTGGAGGGTTGGGTGATTCCGAGGAGTTTACACTCAAAGCACATGAGCACCGCAACTCCTCAACTTGCCGCATCCGGTTGGCACACCTTGATCTCCGTCGTGACATTCAAGAGAGTGTACAGTTCCCCGTAAGGACCTTCCGACTTCGCTACACACACATCATAATACTTGGACTTCTTCGCTTGTAAAGGATCAAAAATCGTGATTCATCTGCTTTCACGCCGAATGTCGAATATGACACCACACCAGTGGTTGAAAACCACTGGTGTGGTAGAAGAATCTGTTTATTTCCCTCCTGAAAAGGTTTGCCCTGCGAAATTGGGTAGAGTCGTTCTTTGCGATCCTTGAATTGGTGGAAGACAGGGTTCACGATTCCCACTCCAAGATATTCGCGCTGAATCAGTGCGATTTCGTGTCCCATGACCTCATCATCCACCCACTTATCTTCACAACGTGAAAGTAGAGAGCGATACGGTAAACTGCCGAATGGTGTCGTTCGTCCTACGCGAAGCAAAATTCACTTAAGAGCCAATTCCTAGTCTTTTGGGTCTCCGCTAACTCCATCTTCCAATTTTAGGGGAGCACTGATGCGTTTGATGTTTGTATTCACGGCCTAACTGATGACCTCTGTCGTCTCTGACATGTAATTCATGACAGTGTGCACGATTCATGGCATTGATGCCATTGTGTGCGAACACTCCAAACCAAGGGACTTTAACACCGATACCATCTTCTGACTATCCATCGCCTAAATTTCGTCGAAAGCATAGCATAGCTGACTGCGCTTTCTGCACGAACTCCACCGGGAATACGTAGCGAATATCCGTTTGACATTCTTCTGTGGTATCTATACCAGCAATCGCTTTGTTTGTCTTTGCCACACTGTGCACAGTGATGCCTGGGAGCACACGCTGTGCATCTTCGTAGCCGCAGCTTTTCCAGGGGCGAGAATGCTGCTCTGCCAATTTCATGTGATTTCGTATCTTGAAATCAAGGTAAGAATTTATGCGAAGTATTTGAAATTTATCGCTGAAATTTTCGTGGATATGTTTACGTCAAGGTAACCGCACTCTGTCCAATCTCCGAGGACCAAAAGCAAGAGATTAAGGAATCATTGGCAGCAATGGGGTACGCCGACCGCGCCCAGGAACATTATCGATGCAAGTTATTGCTACTAAAACAACCTGGTGATCGCAAGACTCACCCTTTTTACAGGTACCCCCCCCTTCCCCCCAGGAGGGGGGAACCCGACCGAGAGAGAGAGAGTCCGAGCTGAGAAACGAAAGGAGATTGCTAAAAAAGAAGAAGGAAGAGAGAGAGAGAGAGCTGCTGCAAACCGTAGCCACCGTTTGAACGAGACAGCTGAAGAAAAGAGCAAAGCAGTCCTGGTGGGTCCAGATGCCTCCGGGGAAAACATCGAGTACGACAATGTGCATGCAGAAGCATAACCTTCCCAGTCTAAAACGAAACGTCCATGGAAAGCAACCGTGTAAGCCACGAGGTTCCCGGATTTGTTTGTAGCAAATTAAAATGAGTCTATTATCTAACCAGCAGAAAACCTCAAAAAATCAAAATACATGTTTACACCCAATATTTAAAATTCCCTTTTGTGCGAATCAAGCTATCGGACTCGGCGCAACCACTTCTTCATCGAATTATACACAAGACCCCCCCTGTAAAATGGGTTCGAGCTCAGTTTATCATAGACACTTTTTCTTCTAGTTGGGATCGCTACAGAACGGAGAATGAATAAATCCACTCAGATACTCATTGGAAAGAGGAGACCTTCCTCTTGACAAGGGTGTGCTTATTTTGCACTTAACAACGAATGGTTGACTAGAGTTTTTTTTGATTTGCGCTCTCTCAGATTAAAGATTGTTAAAGTGAGATCTATCCCCAGGTAATAGCAACTCTTCTATCCCCCTCCCCCCTACTTCAACGCAAGACCAACAACGATCTCCGAACAAGACTTGAACACGAGCGTCATCTATTTGAGCCAAATCATCGGCAACACCGCATGCGACTATTTTCCCACCACTGATTTTGGCGCAAAGACGTGAGCCTACGTGAAGTATCGTCATTTTATATCATGCAACTCAGATGATCAATTGCTTATTTTCTTTTGGAGTACTACACTCGACTTGCTGAGTCAACCGTTGATGAAGGTTGGTTAGCAGAGAACGGCAAGACCTCATATAGTTTTATTTTCCCAAAGGTCAAGGTGAAATCCGTGTAGTGAAGCAGGAAAAAATAACACGGAAAGGGTGTGTTTCGCTGACGTCTCGTTCATAAATTTCGGTTTACTTACGTGTGAATCATTAATGCATGTTCTCGTTTACGCTTGAGCTACTTGAAGACGGTTGTCAACCATTTGAGGCAAATCATCGTCAACATGCGAATCCATAATCTCGTTTACACATGAAGACGATCGTCAACTAATTGAGCCAAATTGTCGTCAGCATTGCATTAGCAGAGAACGGCAAGACCTCAGATAGTTTTTATTTTTCGAAATGAAAATCCGGCTAGTCAAGCAAGAAACCTAACACGGAAAGGGTTTATTTCGCTTGTTATACGAATCTTCCGTATTTATCTTGAATCAAGAACAAGAGTGTGATGGGATGTACCCCGTGACTTGTACCCTAGCAATGTTCACGGAATTTATTTCACAGGTAAGGTGCGAATGGTCTGATGTTTCACTTTGCCACTCTCCTGTCTAATTAGGATGGTCGCCATCATCGGGAATAACAGTTTTTCCTACAAAGTCCAAGAGAGACCAGAGTACATATACAGTGAAGGAGAAAACAATCGTAACCCGATCAAGAATTATTTTCGGAATGTTGCCTGTGTTCGGTGGATGACACAACTTGAACGATTACGTCCTGCGACATTGCATCGATTTCCATCATAGCAAACCGAATATTTGGTTTTGACCCAAAAAAATCACGCTGGAAAAAGGAATTAACATATCTCGACTATTTGACCGGGGAATGATTGATAGATGGGGAGGACCGATCGATGTTCACGAGAATGCCCAGTACGTTGTATGTTTTGTTGTCTTCACCCCAGCAGTTGTTGTGTCTACGAGCTAGACCACATCGGTACGTCTGTTGCAAATTTCAGAACTTCTTCGTGCCTAAGGCACGACTTCGTACATGTATGGTTATAGGTGCAAAATACAAAAGTCTCTCTTCGTCGTTAAAAGTCCACAGCAAGGGACACAGTATCATATAGTTTCGAATATCAGTCGGACAAGGCTAACGTAAAGTCGAGTAGTGATAATTTAAAAAAAATATTACAACAACAACAAAAAAGAATCTACGCGCGTTTATTTCAAGTCAAATTAACTTCCATTGGATTCCGAAGACGAAAAAAAAATAATGTTGCAACGAGGTCGTTTTCACGGTCGATGTTGAATCGCGAGGCTATTTGACGAGAAGCTGCGGAGTTTTAAATTAACAGTTGCGTAGAAGATCTGCAGTGCGTCGGAGGAACAGCAGCGATACTGCTGGAATGCGGATGGATATAGGTAGACCCACCTAAACTCGGACTGTTACAAAATATTTGGGAGGATATACATGTATAGGATAGTCGTAGTGCCGGAGATTGTAATAGTTTCGGTTGCCAACGCTAGAACATAACGGTAGCTGGGGAGCGAAATGCGAATGCGTATGTATGAACTCCATCAATGGTATGGACATTAAAACGATTCGTTTGGGATAATATGAGCAACACGTTTGAGTTCTCCTGCCACCCGAGTTGTCCAGTGGTGGTTAGTTGCCTGGTCGCTAGCTCTTTGTTTGATGCTTTTTTTGAGATCACCCATGCCGTCGCTTTCCACTCTGTTGGAGATCTGCGTTGTTTGATGTGGATATCTAGGCCATGAACAGAGTAATCTTTGTAATCTTAACCGCATTCTATAAAGCAACAGCTAGCACGTCCATCATTCGAGAGGCGATGCCTATTGGTTGGTCTTGACGGCAAGAATGCGCCGCCTGCCAATTTATTTTGCCGCTCACTTCCTCATTCCAACATTTACGCGGTCACTGGAAACCAACCCACCTGGATTTCTTCCCTTCCTTTAACTCCACACTATTCGGATCACGATGGCCTTCGGTAACTTTTTTAAGATCGTCGCGCTGATTGTCATTCTCACGCTCGACGTGAAGGCTGACACTCCGGATCAAGTGCGTCGCCTCCGTATCGAGTCATCTGTCGGCCTCGTTGAGGAATCGCCAACAAGGGATCTGTCAGGAAATCCCGCTAAGGTGATCGTCAAGGTCATCGAGCGGATGGGAAAAGAAGCCAACAAGCAGCCGATTATTGACAAGGCTATCGAGCAGGTCAAGAAGGTGAAGCATCACGTTACGAAGAACAACTAGTTGGGCGAAAGTAGTTGCAGTCGGAAGTCAAAATTGCCCTCTACGCTTCGCAATTCGGACTTACAACAACGAATCTATAGTGTAGAGCTCTTTCAAATACAGAAAAGCAATTCGATTTCTACGCTTCTGATACCCATAAAAGCGTTGCTGGAAAAGCAACGATACCAAATGTTAAACAACCGTATAAGAGGCCTACCCCAACTTAGCAACATTTAGGAGTAGGAAGGGTCCCGATTCACCGTCGCTAATGTTCCCGAAGATCTTGCGGTCATCATTCGCTGGATAATGTAATCCACGCACACCCTACAGACTGCACCAAAATCTTCTGTCCGAAATGTGACTTTCAGACCCCCGGCCCCCACTCGATGCATGTCAGGACTCACTAATTTTGACATTCTGAAACAACGTCCACAACGCTATTTTGCTAGGAAGCTTAAGAAAAGTTCATATTCCGCTAAGCGGAGTATCGCAGTAGTGGATACCGAAGGCTACAGTAACATTTAAAAAAAAAATGTTGCCGTCCACCAACAAAAACACGCGATCAACTTATAGAATTACAAAGGTTTTGAGAAGACGGATATCACGAGCACCAAATGTTCAGGAGTCCATAACACCGGTATGAACAGCGAGAGTTGAAAATGCAAAGGCATGAATGAGCTCAGCGCGCCCAAGCAGCATATTTCCACAGGCAACTTGACGGGATCACAACATTTGCAGACACCAGGATATTCCAGCGCTGCAGCAGTGAGAGCAGCGCATATTGCGTGTTTTAGTGGAATGTTGTGCCCGGACTCCCATGGGGCATTTGGTTGGGATGTGCTGCTGCACCACAGGCTCGTGTCGGCGACGCACGCGATCAGTAGGCGAAGCTGCAGTTGTGCGCGACTTTGTGTGTAGTTTAGCAATCTAATCCGCAACAAATTCAAATTAAAATGGTACTTTAGCGACTGCCACGGCTAAGAGCTCCTACGACAAAGAAAACAGCGCCCAGGTTTTCCCTGAAAATAAAGGAAGTAAGGATAGGGATACGGAAAACTCCGCAAGCGAGCCCATTGTATTGGGGCTACGCCCAAATAGGGGCGTCGAAGCCCAAAGATATTGGGGGCCAGTGTAGTATACCATACGTCCGAATCGTATAGCCTACAGGTTGTGACGGTATGGAGTATTGTACCTACAAGAATGGATAAGCTGTCCTAACCACGACACCATCAAGTCGCTAGCGGAGATAGCAGTACACGGATGAACCTGTACATCGAGCGGATACGCTCAACGCTTGTGCCGAAGCTGCCAGGGCCGATCAAAGCTGTAGCATGGATAGCCTGGAGAATACGGCACGCAGGATGCTCTCCCTGGACTGCCACGAGCTGGCAGGTGAGATATTACGAGAGCTAGAGTTATTAATAGCTCAAGTCCCATTTGACTTCAAACTACGCAATACACGTTGCTTGTTTGTGGGAGTTCCACTTCCCAAGTTCGTGTGGAACGTCACAATGGTCAAAACGTGCCCGCGATAACTCCGAAGTGCCAGCGACAACTCAAAAATCTCGGCATCTTGTCCCGCTCACAGACAGAGACAAACACAAAAACAGAATGGAAAAGTGGCGCATTTGTCGATTAGCCTCTACGGTAGGACTTTTGCCAAATGACGACACTATTTCAATAATGTAGTCACCAAATAATGCCAAATGATGGCACTCACCGGATGGCACTCATTTGCAACTTGCTAGTCCTCGGGATCGAAGCTGTATTTTGTACAAAGTAGCAAGCAAGCACAATTTAACCCTCTCGCTCCTAACTCATTCACCAAACCACCAGACAACGCAATCCTTTCTCATATCATGGATGAACACACCGTCGCCAATGCGCAAGGTCAAGGTCAATCAATAACACTTCGTGTCGAGTTGAGCTTCACGACGAGAGCAAATACCACAGCCCCCATCCAGAGCTTCGTTTTTCCCCAGGGAAAGTGTGTCATTCAATGTCGAAAGCGCACGGAACGAGATTATTTTTGATTGCAAATTTGAGGAAATCGAGTGCACTTTAGTTTTATGAGGGTCGTCTCGTGAATTTGGCTCAACGATTTGAGAGCTCAGTAGAAGTTTCTTCATCCACTAACGAAGATGTATCGAGGCACTTAGCAGCCAAACCCAGGCGCCAACAGGGACTACCACGCATTGGCTGAGACTGGTCCGTTCGACAGTTGTGAAGACGGACCCAGCGACGGCATCGAAGCAAAGCGAATCGCGACTGGTTCCTTACCTTTAGAAAACACCGATGGAAAACAAACACGCATGGAAAATTGATTACCAGCTAATACGTGCGCGCAACACTTTCGTAACTTCGTAAGACACAATAATGCACTCGAAAACCCCTCCAAGTGCACTCGAAAACCATTCCTGCCCAAAGCGCACAGGGTGCGACCGAACTGTGTACGTGTGCACCAGCACCACAAAATGCTCGCTGTCAGCTGTTGTTCTACGCAGTGATGACCGAAAATGTCCTGGCCAGCAGTGGAGAATTTTGCGAGACTGCAGTATGTATTGCAACAATCTCTAATGGCTGCTGTAAGTACTCCAATACTCGCAAGAGCTGTAATACTTATTGCAATACTACACTTCAGTACTCAACACCGTTAGCCACCTCAATATTGTAGAAGAAGAGCACATCGCCAGGAACGTTGTTTGAGAGAAGAGTGCTCTTTCAGCGCCATGTGTGTGCTACGTTCGAACTTCGTTGGAGGTCCAATGAAGTGGAATGAATGTGGTCCGTTTGGCCGACATTGAAATTGTTTTGTGGATCGAATGGGTAGACGTAGCTGCGAGGACGTGCGAATGTCCTTTCATGCGTCCGTTTAGCATTCCTTGTCGCCACATGGTTCCAGTGCTGACCGCTCTACCATCTACGAGGTTTTCGACAACTGCTATCTGGTGAAAAACTACTTTGCTATTATCGACGTAGAGAATGACTTGAACATCAAGCTTCCTTCTGATGGTGACATCGAGAAGGACACAACAGTTGTCACGAGATTCTTACGGATTCTCGCGCGCTGATCAAGTTGCAGTAAATGTTGGAGTAATATCAAGCAGCCACGGAATGATGGTAGAGCCGCTTCAAGCACCTTAAGCCGAAGGGACGGTACTCCATACTAGCAACTGCAAGATGAACCGGCCAACGTACAGCATCCATTGAGCTCAGTAATTGTATGAAAACGCAGAGTAAGTGTAAGATGCAGGGAATGAGCAGTCAGCTCATTCCGAATCATAAAAAGAGGAATAAATCCAACTTGCTCTGGCCAAGCAGCAGTGAACTCCGCATCTTGGTGATCTAGAGAACCAATCTCGGACACCTTATCAACAAACATATAGAGTGTTTTCAAGACGTGATCTCGGGCAACTCGACACACAACTTAAAACTTCTTCTGCCTAAGTGCTACCACATCCACTCTTCCAGCTCACTACCAGTGAGTTGGAAAAGTGTGACAACAGTGGTTCAACTTGTGCCTACATCGAGGAGGGGCAGAGACCAAAAGAAATGTTTTGCCAGTGGTGGTGAAGTGGCAAGTAGCACCACATGCCAAGCGCAGACATTGCGGCGATTGCGGTGCGTTTGGTCACAACGTTCGTACCACGAGGTTAGTATCGTATTGTAGAAGTGATCTTGGAAGTTGCAGGTGAGTGCCATGATTTGACAAATCAAACATCATTTGACTAAACTATCGAAATATTGCTATCATTTGGCAAAAACCCGTGCAGTATTTGAAAAAATCTCCTCGTGGAAGTGGGGTCACCCGGATCATCTGTAGCCACGCGATTATTGCACTTGCTATCAACCACAAAGGGAGATTTCTGACGGAACCATTTTTGGTGAAAATTACTTCTGTATAGGACCATCGCTGATGCCGAATTTTGTGTTTTTTAGTCAGCCGGCGGGGGTAGTCTTACTTTAGCGCGCTAAATTCCTTTACTGAACGGCACCATCGGTGAGCTCCTCGAAGTGTTCGCCCTGTACACGAACAGTATAGTTAGCTATACGTGTTAATAACAGTTAGTTAGTGTCTAGTAAATTCGGCAGACATGTCAATACCAAACAAGCCACAGATTATGGGCCGATTTTTGGCCAAATGTACAATTAGATTTGTTTTGCAATCGAAAAATTATTCTGTGAATAACTCTACCTAGACTGCTGCGTTCAGTCTCAAAATTTCAACTTGAGATGATAAGACACATACCTACGTATCTTACGGATCACTTTATCCCATTTCATCCGTTATGCTACACAAATTTAGTATCAAGACGAGGGATTTCACGTTTGAGATCTTGCGAAGTGTGAACAGCTTCAGTTGAACTCATGATCTCATCCACGGCTGTTGCTCTCTACATTCTATACTTTACTATTTAGCGGCTTACATAGATGTTTCCGCTACCTGCCTCTGGTTGTTGCAACCCCTGCCTGGAGATCTTTTCTAACCAGCCTAAAGATCCATTCACTTTCAAATCCACCTCCTCCAGACCAATACCTCCAGCCAGCCCCTTCCGTCGATTCAGCAATGGTGTTGAACGTTTTGACCTTCTCCAAGCCTCCAAGACAGCGTCGGATCCGTCAAAATTCGACATCAATACCTATCTCGATAGGTTCGGATCCAACGAAGGGAAGTGTCGTCACTGCCAGCGTGGGGTGCCATGGAGCAGAGCTAGAGCGATCTCACACAAACGAGCTAACGGCATGGGTATCTCTGCTGAGGAGAAGACCTTCTTCCACGCTCAACATGCGCTGAAGATAATTCCGAGTGGCAAGCGAGCCCGGTTACCTTCGGATCCTGAACCGCGTAAGCAGACCCGCGTTCGGACCTCAGCTACGTCCTGGGTTGACCAAATGATGGTAGGAGAACGTGACGCAACAACGCGGGCTTTGGCGGCATTCTTCTTTCGAACTGTCATTCCTTTTCGCGTTGTGGAACCGGCTTCGATGAAAGCGTTACTGACCATCCTACGCCCCGCACATTCCGTCGGCGAAGGTTTTGTCGGGAAGCCTGTTGAACCAGGAGTACTCCGAACTCTGGGATCTCTTGATGACTCTCCTCGCTGGGGCAACGGTCTACGCTCTGATTAGTGACGGGTGGTCGAATTCGAGAAACGAGGACCAAGCAAACTATGTCGTCATTATTCCAGGCCACAAACCGTTTTTCCTAAAGAGCGTTCCGACTGCTGCCATAGCGCAGACATCAGAGCGCATAGCTGCGGATATTCTAGACGTCATCAGGGAACTCGGGGTTTCGAAGTGTGTTGCTGTTATCACCGACAATGCCGCGAACATGCGCGGTGCGTGGACGATAATTGAGGATGAATGCCCTCTCATCTTCGCAAATGGTTGCGCGGCACATGTCATGAACTTGCTGATCAAGGACATCTGCACCATGCCAGCTTTCGTGGATACTCTCGCCGATGCCATGACAGTGATTAAACCCATTCGTAACCACCAGCACGTGCTTGCAGAGTATCAGTTGAAACGTGAGTAGTACCAGATCAAGCACGATCTCGTTCTCGTGGTTCCTACTCGCTGGTACTCCCGCTACAATGCTTGCAGACACCTACGCGCTGCAAAGTTTGCAGTTCAGGCTCTACTAGCGGAAGACGTTGCTACTGTTTTGGACGATATCCATAACCGGGTGACTGTAGAAATGTTCAAGTCGCTAGCAGGGAGCTCGGGGTTTTGGTCTCGCCTCCGGAAACTTACCTCGGTGTTGAAGTTTCCGAGCGAAATCGTTGAGAAGTTTGAGTGCGATCTGCTCCAAGTCTATTACTTCTTCTCGCAACTACAGTCTTCCTGGGACAAGAAGCTCACTCTAGACAGTGAATTGACCAACAAACCCAAGGACATCGTTACTGCGCGCTGGAACTTCATCCATACGGAGTCGATGGGGTTCGCATACATGCTTACACCCAGAACGGCAACAGTGAAGTGGCTTCCAGATGACAAGATCACCACGAAGAACGAGCTGATGGTGTAGGTAAACAATTTCTACGAGAAGGATGAAGCCGCGGAATGTATGAGGTGCTGAATCGTTTTCTCTCCATGTACCCGACACGATCTATTGCGGAGTTGGACGAGTACAACAAACTGTCAGAGATGCAGTACTGGGCTCAGTATCATCTCTCCGACTATCCGCTCCTGGCATCGATTGCCGTGAGAGTGTTTTCAGTTCCAACCACTTCGGCAGCGTCTGAATGAGTGTGGAGCATCTTTTCGTACCTCCACACGAAGCGCCGAAATCGAATGTCCACAGCTAAGCTTGAGAAGTTGGCGTTCGTATACATCAACCCCTCGCTTCTCGACGAAGTTGACAAGATCGATTACATCAAGTCCTACCTGGAAGGCGAGGATGATGAAGAAGATGACGAAGGAGGTGCAGTTGTGGGGGAGGATGAGGTGGAAATAGTCTCGCTGCTCTAGAAAGATAGTCGCTCCGAGCACATATGAGACTGGTACACAGAAATGCATTCCGAAATATATTTCCCCTTTACATTGCATTATTTAATCTTCCATTCACAAAATGCATGAATCGAACATTTCCAAAGACTTGTGTTCAGTACATACAGTCATATATATCCTCGTTTAAAAGATCTAGCCACGTATTTGTATATATCTTGAAGTTGATGTGATTTCTAAGTGCATTTCAGTACAAATATTTCCCCGAATAAGTGCATTATTTGATTTCCAACCCATAATATGGGTAAAACGAACTTCGGCAAACAGTTTTGTTCAATCCGTGTAGTCTTAGATATCCCCCGTTCAAAGTTATAGCATCATGTGTGGATATCTTGAAGTTGAAGTGACGTACTATTGTTATCTTGGGATCTGCGCATACTTTTATTCTTACAGAAAAGTACATCAAATAATATAAGTCGCAGAAAGAGGCGGTATTTTTAATACATTGCCACTAGCTATTTTAAAATAATCGACATTGCTTTGTCTACGTGTCCGACACTTCAAAATGGTCATGGCACGACTTACTCGCCGACAACGTGCCGCACGAGCAAGGAGCCGAAACACAGAAAATGGCCGCCTACAGCCAACATCTCAAACTACGCATCCCGAAGAACCGACGCCGCCTCCCGAAGGAAATCACGAGAACGTGGATATTACACAACAAAATGAACCTGGCACCGAACCCGACGAGATTCTTTCTGTACTAGCAAGAATGCAGGACTTATTAGTCTCAGAAGACAGTGAGAATGACAACCTACAAATATATTTTTTTGATTCTCCAGTATCACACCACACAGACGAAGAAACGAGGTCATCATTGGGAAGTCAAGGACAAGGCGAGATGTACATTGTAGAAAGCATTTATGCTAAAAAGACGGTCGATAGACAAGAACTTTTTCTAGTGAAATGGGTGGGGTGGGAGGTTCCCACGTGAGTGGTAGTGAAGGCAGCGATAGCAGTCACGACCAGCGCGAGGATGTTCATTGAACGAGGCAAGATGAAAGAAGTGAGTCGTTACCGGAAAGAAGTGAAATGAGGTGTGTTCGGCTGCAGTGAAGCCAGTCTGTGCCTCCCGTTGGTCTAAGCATCGAGCCAACTTGTGGAAGCAAGAGAATCTCAAATCTCCTTGGACTCCACAGTCATAATCGACTATAGTACAAAACGTGACCAGCGTCAGCTTTGAATAACTTGTTTACGGGGTACGAGAACTGCGAACCAACTTGCACTAACGTTATCAATCGATCAAATGTCTTGATGCTGGTGATGATTACATGTAGCTAGTACAGTTGTGCACCTCGTTTTCGGCAGGGTGGACCATATAAATAACTCCAATGGATGATTTGTGACGAGAAGTTTTGACCTATAAAGTGTTCAAATCACGATATATTATCCTGGGTTATGTGTTTATAGCGGTGCCGAAAACGAGGTGCACAACTGTAGCATATCTACCACAGCGCTGCGTAGTATGATCGCTTCAAGAGTGAGTGCATCCTGGCCTTCACACTAGAAATCAAGCGCAAAGAATTTTTGCCGGAGAGATGTTCATCTTAACACCGAGAATCTGAAGTGGTTTCATACTCCCCCAAATTCGTTTTGTTGCATCGAGATACACCAGCGAAGCCAAGAGTATAGTTGGGTGTCGTGCTGGTTCTGTCTATTCGAGTTTGTTATTGTGGCAGGGCACTCCCTCCGTTTCTCACGACCATATTTGCAGATATCCGGGTATAAAATCAAAGTTGCTCGTCCATGTTGCCCACCGCCGCAGTGGCGTCCTCTGCTTCCATGTGATGTCCACTTCCACTATGGTGCGTCGTTCCAGCATGGTGTGCATGATTCCTGCCCCCACTGTGATGAGCTCCACCAGCACCGATATGCCCACCTCGAGTGTGGTGTCCACCTCCACGGTCAAACATTGGGACGAAGAAGTCGCTCCTAGCCTCGTCATACATCTTGTGTTACGGTAAAGAACCCCGTTTACCGGGCTTCTTGTTCTTGTACTCTTCGCTGTCGCTAAGTGTACTAGTTACCTAGGTATTACCAAGTCGCTCGTGCAAGTTGGGCTTGGCTGGTGCAAATGGGGAAATGAAAAGAGCTACTGTAGTACATGTAAGCCATGGTAGCAGGCGAAAGGTGGCTTGCTTCTCGAAGTCATGGCCGCATCCGTCTCCGTGAACCAACCCCGTCAATCCGAAGCAACCCCGTCCTTCATCAGTGCTTTGTTACTATGATACCAGTGTCAACGCTAAGACTCGCCGTAGAAACCTGCACTGTATAATAGCAGTCTTCAAACTTGGTGATTACTTGGCTTATGAAGCAGAAGTCGACCTACTTCAATTTCGGTCGCTTGGTGACCGACCAGATGAGGCATCAAGCAATGCCACCTCCACTGCATGTAGGTTGGTGGGCCAACCGTACCGTAAACTACGTGACGTAGAGATCAAACCGGAGCGAAACTTCTCTTCGAGATGTGAAGCATTTTCATTTCGATAGCTCGACCTGAGCTCCCCGAACCCATTGCAAATCTGCTGTTTGTTGGCCAGGTGGTGGTGGTGCCGGCGTATGTATACGGAAGCACAGGCGATGGGCGTTGCCAACACCGACACCAGCACGCATCGGAGACCATCAATTCCAAGCCATTGCGGCTACAAACTGTCAAGTTGATCCGTGAACTTTACCCGCCTGACTATGATCGAAATCGAGCCGCTTTGGTGTTGAGACGCGCAAACGTTGATCAAAGGTGGACGTAGACGCCGCCACGTGCGTTCGAGCGAGCCGGTGCCCTGTCCACGAGAGTATTCTCTGTTTAAGGCAGTGAAAGCCACTCGATCAACACTTTCGGTCGTCGAGTTTCCCGCCGTTATCACCTCGAAGTCAGAATGGCTGCAATGATCCCGTCGTCCGAGTCGCGCCGCTCAGCCTTCTTCACGCTCGAGGACGCCAAGATCAGCTTCAGCATCATCTGCTGCATCTGCGGCATCGGCACGCTCGCCATGCCCTCCAACTTTGCCCGTGCCGGGCCCGTGTACGGCACGCTCGCCATGCTTTTCATGGCGTTCGCCAACATTTACGCCACGGTAGCGCTGTCCCGCGTCATTCTGGTCGCTCCCCCGTCCGTCAAGACATTTAGCGACGTCGGTGAGTGGGTGCTCGGTAAAACCGGCCGCTACGCCGTCATGATCTCGCAGTTGCTCGTGTGTCTGCTGCTACCCTGTGCCTTCCTGGTTCTAGGTAGTACACTGCTCGACGTGCTGTTCCCCGACTCGTTCAGCCAGATTTTCTGGATCATCTTCATGGCCATCACCGCCATCCCCGCGTGTTTGATCCCGACCTTGAAAGCCGCCGCGACCGTGGCGTTCATCGGGTGTATGGGCACCATCATCGCTGACGTGGTTGGCGTTAGCGTCCTGGAATGGGAGATGCGTGGTCATCCGGCCGCACCGTCGCCGGATATTTCGCTGTACCAGGTGCTGACGGCGTTCGGCAACCTCTCGCTCGCGTACGGCGTTGCCGTCTTGATCCCCGACCTTCAACGTCAGCACTCACAGCCGAAACGTATGCCCCGTGTTATAGTGGTTAGTCTGGGTATCGGCTCGGCGTTCTTCCTGGCCGTGGCTATCGCTGGTTACGTGGCCGGTGGCTGCCAGCTTTCGGCTAACCTGCTTTTCTCGATCGTCAACATCTCGGACCCGTCGTCGCCCTCGGCGCTGGGCTTCGTGCCGAACCACGGCGCGGTTATTATGGCGTATCTGTTCATGCACCTTCACGTTGTGATTGTTCTGTCTACCGTGCTGCAGCCGCCGTTCTACATGGCCGAACGTCTTATCTTGGGCATGCACAAGGACCCCGTGGACGTTGGTTCGATTCAGCAGGACAAGACCGAGGACAACGACGGATGGGAGGAACTGCGCGACAAGGTGTCGACGAATGGCCCCGTGGCCAGCGTTAGCGGACGTGCCGCGAGAGATCTGGAGAACAATGCCGACTCAGACACCGAGACGCTGTCGAACTCGGCCAAGCGCGAGCAGGAGGAGAAGGAGCATGACGAGGCCCAGCTCTCGGACTACAGCAGCTCAACCAACGTGTTGCGCTACGTGACGCTGCGTCTCGTGATCATGGCGATTCTAGTCGCGGCCGCCATCGGCTTCCGCTCGCACTTCCTGGACCTCGTGGATTTCACGGGCGCGTCGGCTATCACTGTGTGCTGCCTGGTGCTGCCGCTCGTGTTCTACCTCAAGGTCTTCTGGCGCGACTTGCCGATGTACGAGCGCGTGGTGGCGGTTGTGGTGATCGTGGTGTGCACCGTCGTGGGCTGCTACGTCATGATCTACGCCGGCAAGAACCTGTTCAGCCCCGGACTCGGACAGCGCCACGTTCCCGTACTGCTCGGAGGAGTACCAGTCGGAGCCGTACTACGTGCGCAACTCAACGTCGACCTCAGCGTGAATGGCGGGCGATCGTCGCATTAAGTCGGGCGATCGGAGAATTAGGAGAGCGTTAGGTCAGAGCCACGACAGGTGTCTCTGAGCCCGGAGCTAATCCACTCAGCTTGGAGTTAATCCAATCCATGTTGCACCCCGCAGACGAATTGTTGTTCCAGTCGGAGTTGAGGCAGTCGAAGTTGAAATCGAGTGACGTTGGTGCCGTGGCGAGTCACGGTTCCGGTGCACCACCAGAGACGAGACTGAGACGGTGACGGGCTCCGTATCTTCTGAAGGTGCCCGGTGCTGCTCGCCACAATGGGACGTGCAGCGCAACACCTTGGCAAGTGATCGAGCGCTGAGTCCGCTGGCCGAGACGACCGTCTCGCCTCAAAGCGAGCCTGTTCGCTGCCGAACTGATCACCTTCGTTTTCGCACGCACCGCACCAAGTTCAACCGGGCTTTCAACTGCGAACCGTAGCAGCAATCGGCCCGATTGGATGGCGAGGATGGGGACGTGTTATGTCGACGAACAGCTCTTCAGGTGCAACAACGACGTGCAGCCACCGGATGTCCCGTGCGCCGGTGTTGGTGCTCTTGTCCCCGAGTAAATTTGAGCTGCACATCTAACGCCGCACGATCAGCCACTTTCGAACCTCCTCGCACGAAGTCTCCGCCGTTGCATCAGTCAATTCCTCGTTCACTATGGCGCTCGAGTCGCGCCAGAAGGCCTTCTTGACAATGGAAGATGCTAATACCATCTTCAACATCGTGTGCTGTTTCTTCGGCATCGGTACGCTGTCCATGCCGTCCAACTTCGCCCGTGCCGGACCCGTGTACGGCACCATCGCCATGATGCTGATGGCTTTCGCCAACATCTACGCGACGGTCGCGCTGTCCAAGGTGATGCTGGTGGCACCCGCATCGATCAAGACCTTCACGGACGTCGGTGACTGGGTGTTCGGCAAGACCGGACGATACCTAGTGATCGTGTCCCAGCTACTCGTGTGCTTGCTGCTGCCCTGTGCCTTCCTGGTGCTTGGAAGTACGTTACTGGACGTGCTGTTCCCGGATTCGTTCGGCCAGATCTTCTGGATCGTCTTCATGGCCATCACCGTGGTGCCGTCCTGCTTGATCCCGACGCTGAAAGCTGCCGCGTCCGTGGCGTTCGTCGGTTGTCTCGGCACGCTCATCGCTGACGTTGTCGGCGTGAGCATTCTCGAGTGGGAGATGCGCGGACACCCGTCGATCCCGACGCCGGACATCACGCTGCACCAGGTGCTCACGACGTTCGGCAACCTGTCGCTCGCGTACGGCGCATCCGTTGTGGTGCCCGACCTTCAGCGTCAGCACTCGGATCCTACCCGTATGCCCCGTATCATCCTCGTCAGTCTGGGAGCTGGTTCGGCATTCTTCCTGGCCGTGGCCATTGCTGGCTACGCTGCTGGTGGCTGCCAGATCTCCGGTAACTTGCTCTTCTCCGTCGTGAACGTCGCGGACCCGACGGCTCCGTCCGCTCTGGGCTTCATTCCCAACCGCGGAGCTGTCATCATGGCCTACCTGTTCATGCAGATCCACATCGTCATCGCCTTCTCGACGGTCATCCAGCCGCCGTTCTACTTGGCCGAGCGCTTCATCCTCGGCATGCACAAGACTACGTCGGAGAACCTCATTCTGGAGAGCGAGAAGCTGTCGACCGCTTCGCCTGTGGTTACGGCTGATCCCGTCACGACGGACCTTGAAGGTAACTACAACGCCTCTAACACCCCCGGTAGCATGCTGACTGCTGAGCAGCAGCGCAAGGAGAAGGAGGAACAAGAGCTTTCTGAGTACGAAGGCAAGGGCACAGTACTCCGTTACGTGACTCTGCGTCTGTGCATCATTGCGGTGCTCGTGGGGGCTTCCATCGGCCTCCGTGACCACTTCCTCGACCTCGTGGACTTCACGGGTGCTTCGGCTATTACGGTTTGCTGTCTCGCTCTACCCATTGTGTTCTACCTTAAGGTATTCTGGACCGAGCTGCCCGTGTACGAGCGTGTCGTGGCTATCCTGGTTATCATCATCTGTAGCATTGTCGGTTGTTACGTGATGATCTACGCCGGCAAGAACCTGTTCAACCCGGACGACGAGAGCGCCACGTTCCCGTACTGCTCAGTGGAGAACCAAATGGAGCCGTATTTCGTCCGGAACTCCACGACGTCCAACTAAATGTAGGATAACCTCAAACCAAAGACTCGATAGTGCATCGTGTAGGATTAACCAGCCCGACAAGACTTCTATCATTCGATTTACCAGCGAAACCAGTTCAATCCTCAAAGCCTGCCTCCAAATATGGTGTTGGGATGAGTGCATGCCTCTGATGAAAACACCCCTTGCCGTTCCGGTGCCTTGTCTACAGTAGCCCGGTGCCGTATATCTCGAGCGGATGGTCTGCAGCGTCCTGCCTCGTGTGCACCGCGTGCAAACGCCACGCGCGACAAGAGATCGTGTCACCTTCGTGGACTGTCTGCTCCACTTGTCCTGGTTGCACCTCGCCAACCAAAGAGAGACCTTGGGCGTTCCCGGCCTCTCACTCTTCGTTCAGTCGCCTTCCTCATCCAGCAAAGATGACTGCGATTCCTGTTCGCCGTGCTCCGTTTTACACGCTCGAAGATGCCAAGATCAGCTTCAACATCTTCTGCTGCTTCTGCGGTATCGGTTCGCTGTCCATGCCGTCCAACTACGCGCGCGCCGGCCCGATCTACGCCACCATCGCGTTGCTGCTCATGGCTTTCGTGAACATTTACGCCACCATCGCCTTGTCCAAGGTTATCAACGCTGCGCCACCATCAGTCAAGACGTTCACGGATGTCGGTGCCTGGGTGTTCGGCACCACGGGCCGCTACGCCGTCATGATCTCACAATTACTTGTGTGTCTGCTACTACCCTGTGCCTTCTTGGTGCTCGGTAGTACACTCCTCGACGTGTTGTTCCCAGACTCCTTCAGTCAGATTTTCTGGATGATTTTCATGGCTGTCACAGTAATTCCGGTGTGCATGATCCCAACCTTGAAAGAAGCGTCTTCGGTTGCTCTTGTTGGTTGTCTGGGCACGATCATAGCCGACATCATCGGTGTGTCCATTCTGGAGTGGGAGATGCGTGGCCACCCGTCGATCCCGAAGCCTGATGTATCGCTCCACCAAGTACTCACAGCGTTCGGTAACTTGGCACTTGCATACGGTGCCGCTGTGGTGATTCCTGATCTGCAACGTCAACACTCTCAACCGGAGCGTATGCCACGTATCATCATGGTCAGTATGGGACTCGGCACGGTTTTGCTTGGCCATCGCTGTTCTCGGCTGGAACACTGGTACTCGACATCAGCTCTGGGCTTCATCCCCAACCGTGGAGCTGTGATCATGGCTTATCTCTTCATGCACGTACACATTGTGATCGCGTTCTCAACCATCACGATGCCTGCGTTCTTCATGGCGGAGCGATTCCTTCTTGGAATGCATAAAGACCAGCCCGTCATCGACGCGGAGCGGGGTGATGACATCCGTGACAAACTCTCATCTGTTGCTGGTGCGTCGCCGGTCACCCCAGACATCGAGTACAACCAGAGTGCTACCCCGAACAGCGTTCAGGTTGCGGTCAAATACGAGGATGAATTCGCCGAATACCGTGGCAAACTCAACATGCTCCGCTACATTGTGCTGCGCCTGTGCATCTTGGCGTTGCTTGTGGTGGCATCGGTATTTCTACGCGACCATTTCTTAGATCTGGTTGACTTCACTGGTGCCTCGGCTGTCACTGCCGGTAGTCTCGTGCTGCCTTTGATGTTCTACTTGAAGATCTTCTGGAACAAACTCCCGATGTACGAGCGTATCGGCTCTATGGTGATCATCGTCGTGTGCACCGTTCTAGGTGTGTACGTAATGATCTACGCCGGTAAGAACCTGTTCAACCCGGACTCGGACTCGGCGACGTTCCCGTACTGTTCGGAGGAGTACCAGTCGGATCCGTACTACGTACGTAACTCCTCGTCAAGCTAAGTGCACGTAGTAGTAGTAGATCACACGTATTAGCACTTATAATGAACAACTTCAACTGTCAGACCACTTCAACACGTTGCCCCATGTTCTTGTCGATCACCACGACGTCCATGACGAACAAGAGATAGATCGCCATTTAACTCGCGTCCCAAGGTCGAGGGCGCGGCCATTGTTTGGACGCTGGTCTGCCGCTGCAAAATGGCGTCTCAACGGTGTCCGGCATGGTATACATGGGATATGTGAGCTTTTTCGCCGCCACCTCCGTGTCGTCGCGAAAAAAAACTCTTTGCGTGACAACGAGCCCCAGCCACTCACACAATTTATTGCGACGACACGTACGCACTGCCCGGGCTGCAGAGCGTTGCTCCTGGAGGTGGCCGTTTGATTCGACGAGTTCATCCGAGGAAGACTTTCGTGCACCCTACTGTAGTGCGTATTTCATAGTCAGGGCACGCGTCAGGAATGGCAGCGAGCATGCTGTGCAGGTCGATTCATCACAACGTCAGATGGCTTTCGGAGAGCTTCCAAGAGGGTGGTGTGGTGGTTAGGAGGGTTTGAACGCGACGTCATTCGACCACAACAGTTCAGCCTGCACGGCACCTGCTGAGTTTCGGCATCTACATGTGCATGCGAGGCTCAGACGTCGCGTGCATGTAGATATGTGCCGGAAAAGTCCCTACCGCTGTTAAGAACGCCCCTCAGCAGAAGCACAGCCCACCTCCCGAGTGAGATCTGGTGCGTGTGCGACCCCAAAGCTGTTGGGTGCTGTGGAAACTCGAATGAGGTCACACAAATGCATCTGTCACCTGATACAATAGTCGTCAAGAACAAGATGGGGATAGATTCTTGAAGCATCGTCCCAATTTGATGTACACTGGAAATGGTGTAGAACGAGAACCGTCTTCAGGATGAAGACTATTCTTATTGTCTTCATTTCGTCAAAACTGACTTGTTGTTTGTACTGGTCGCTTAGGTACGACAAATAAATATTTTTGATTGGTTGTTTTGGATATTACGTAGGCGTAACTTTGGAAACTCTATGTATTGTCGACAGATGCTAACGAGCTGGAAGTTAGTTTATCACGGCTGTCACGTACTTGCCCAAGAGTCCGATTCCTTCCATGCTACGCATTCTCTAGACAGCAGTGTCGACATCCCTTTTGTTTCTGGGAGAACCACGATATTAATAACCACTATCACCTGCAAGGATGCAACAAAGCGGTTCATGGTAGAAGAGTAAAGCCAAACGAACTAACAATATTCGGTCGGACGTCTTCAGTTGTTGTGGAACTACTCAATAGCGTGCAAATTGCACACATATCGTGGATACTTTCTCAGCAACCTTGTGATCTCATTATTGCCACCGATAGATTGATATCAAGGCAGCGTGGGTATGTCCGGGCCCAACAATTCTGGATGAAGTGTTCACAACACTGGCTGGGCCATGAGGTGTCGAGGCAATGTCTCAACCAGTACAAGTCCTATTTCGCAGCACGGACAGCACCAGCAGTAGGGAATCGACTGAGGCAACGGCTCACGGATATGTACGGTCGCTGGAGCATCGAGTATGAGGACACGCTACGCCGAATGTGGTGGGCTTTCTGCAGCATTGGATACGCGCTACTATGGCAATCAGAAACCAAGTCGTCCATCAAGGCAAGACTTGGAGAGCCCCTCAACAATTAGAATACATGTGGAACAGCTGCACGCGGCAGCTCTACGCAGTAGCTCGCAGAGAGCGGAGTAGGCCATCAACGCGTGAAGCAGGACTCCGACTGCAGCTCAGTCTTGACTGCTTCATCGCTATGGATACAGAGGAGGCGCCGGCTGGACAGCCCCCAAAACCAGCAAAGTGGGTAAAGAAACCAGAGCAAGCGCTGATAAAACGACTTAGAAAATTTCAGGAGGCTATTAATTAAGATTCAATAGACTACCTTCTCTCTCTCAGATATATCAAGGCAGGTAGTAAAGGTATCCAGCCGCAGGAGAGCTGGGCGAACAGCATGTGAGAAGAGCTGTCATTTGTAGATGCCATTTTATCGAGGAAGGGTGCGCTTGTCCCGAGTTCAAAACAAGCTGTACGGGTGCAGCAGCTAGCTCGCCAACCACAAAATCAGGTGAAAGGAAAATTTTCTTAAAATTTCACATCAGTTTTGCAGCATTTAACCCAACACGGTAATGGATCCAATTTGATCACCTTATCTTGATTTTCGAAACATGACAACGAGGACCACCTTGGAGTAAACTGCTGAGCTCGCGAGCATACGATCACACATCGATCATCAGAGCATACTTCCAAACACGATGTTAGGATAAATATACCAATTTCAAGTTGATCCTCAAAGTAGGCATTCAATATGTAGTTTGGAGTCCAAACTTTATGTTGAGACGCGTTGAAGTTGTTGTGAAAGCATCCCTAATGAGAGACTTTTCTTAACAAGCATGACTACGACTGACGTCGACCGAGCTTTATTCCCAAGGTCTAACTTCATGTACAATATTTACGACAGAAATTACGTTTCCATGAAAATAAGCTGTCCGCGGTAAACCGTTGATAGAACGTAGGTACATGTACCAGACCACCAGAAAATGGAGCACTTGCCGTTTTTGAGGAGGGCGCATTGCCCTGGTTCAACATACATGGACGTATCTTATCAGAGGAGACTACAACGTGTAGTACCTCGTTTAACATCAACAATCCGTATCTATTAGCTGAAGTTACAATTGCGTTGCGCATAGTGCGTCAAAACACCACGATCAGGTGAGTACACGATCCTGTGGAACTTGCTTCTGGTTGCACCTAACATCGCTACATTATCCATACCCAGCACGTCAAGGAGGAGACCTCGGTGCCTGTTTTCTAAATCTCCGGTCCTTTCATTCTGCGTTTCGT
Source organism: Phytophthora sp. ST_20190627 (assembly GCA_014706145.1). Lineage (NCBI taxonomy): Eukaryota > Oomycota > Peronosporomycetes > Peronosporales > Peronosporaceae > Phytophthora > Phytophthora sp. ST_20190627. Next base: position 387,950 of record JACBOU010000259.1, read on the forward strand.
CGTCTTCCTCACACTGACCATGACAACTCGTCGCTCTCCATTTTACACACTCGAAGATGCCAAGATCAGCTTTAACATCTTCTGCTGCTTCTGCGGTATCGGTTCGCTGTCCATGCCGTCCAACTACGCGCGCGCCGGCCCGATCTACGCCACCATCGCGTTGCTGCTCATGGCTTTCGTGAACATTTACGCCACCATCGCCTTGTCCAAGGTTATCAACGCTGCGCCACCATCAGTCAAGACGTTCACGGATGTCGGTGCCTGGGTGTTCGGCACCACGGGCCGCTACGCCGTCATGATCTCACAATTACTTGTGTGTCTGCTACTACCCTGTGCCTTCTTGGTGCTCGGTAGTACACTCCTCGACGTGTTGTTCCCAGACTCCTTCAGTCAGATTTTCTGGATGATTTTCATGGCTGTCACAGTAATTCCGGTGTGCATGATCCCAACCTTGAAAGAAGCGTCTTCGGTTGCTCTTGTTGGTTGTCTGGGCACGATCATAGCCGACATCATCGGTGTGTCCATTCTGGAGTGGGAGATGCGTGGCCACCCGTCGATCCCGAAGCCTGATGTATCGCTCCACCAAGTACTCACAGCGTTCGGTAACTTGGCACTTGCATACGGTGCCGCTGTGGTGATTCCTGATCTGCAACGTCAACACTCTCAACCGGAGCGTATGCCACGTATCATCATGGTCAGTATGGGACTCGGCACGGTTTTCTTCTTGGCCATCGCTATCGCCGGCTACGCTGCTGGTGGTTGCCAACTCTCGGGTAACTTGCTGTTCTCGGCTGTGAACACTTCCGACCCGTACTCGACATCAGCTCTGGGCTTCATCCCCAACCGTGGAGCTGTGATCATGGCTTATCTCTTCATGCACGTACACATTGTGATCGCGTTCTCAACCATCACGATGCCTGCGTTCTTCATGGCGGAGCGATTCCTTCTTGGAATGCATAAAGACCAGCCCGTCATCGACGCGGAGCGGGGTGATGACATCCGTGACAAACTCTCATCTGTTGCTGGTGCGTCGCCGGTCACCCCAGACATCGAGTACAACCAGAGTGCTACCCCGAACAGCGTTCAGGTTGCGGTCAAATACGAGGATGAATTCGCCGAATACCGTGGCAAACTCAACATGCTCCGCTACATTGTGCTGCGCCTGTGCATCTTGGCGTTGCTTGTGGTGGCATCGGTATTTCTTCGTGACCACTTCTTAGATCTGGTTGACTTCACTGGTACCTCGGCTGTCACTGCAAGTAGTCTCGTGCTGCCTCTGATGTTCTACCTGAAGATCTTCTGGAACAAACTCCCGATGTACGAGCGTATCGGTGCCATGCTGATCATCACTGTCTGCACCATTTTGGGTGTGTACGTAATGATCTACGCCGGTAAGAACTTGTTCAACTTCGACTCGGACACAGCGACGTCCCCTTACTGCTCGGAGGAGTACCAGTCAGACCCTTACTACGTGCGCAACTCCACCACATCGAACTAAGTGCAACTAGAACGTGCAGATTAACCATAACTTTCGTTTGTCAAGTACTTCAGAAGTATTGTCTCTCAGTAATTGTTTCGACTGCAGTGATGTCTGTCAGGTGGTTGAAAGAACTATCAAACGAAATGTCTCCTTTTGGTCATGCGCATCCGAGCCACTTTTCCTCGACCTTGTCACAACTGCTGCTAGCGTCAATTTCAGCCCTTCGCATCTCGATGGTTGTCTGAGAATGCAGGCATTGTACACGGCCCATATCTTCGTTGAAGCAGATCCCAGCACCTTCATCCTCTGATGTGCATTCACGATAAAGAACACCAACACATACATCTTCTGGTATCAATATGCTCTTGAGCTTGTATGCATAAGGGCAAGTTGCTTGTGCTGGATCGCAGAAATTTGACACATCGCCCGCAAACCGACTGAGAACTGCTAGTGTCGTGTTCGTCGGGAGAAAGGAGCTTCCATCAGGCATGACTAGGCAGGCTGGTGGCAAGGTTTCATCATTGCTGCTATCGCTGCTGTGCCGTTCGCAGCAATTTAGGAAAAATGTGTTGCAGTCACCGCCCTGTAGAAATCCACTGCAACAGGTTGGAGAGTCCTGTATGAACACCATTTCCAGTGTATCTTCATACTGCTCAACGTCTGGGAATACGCGAATTTGCGGAAGGCTCTCGAGAGCCAGCACTTGCATCTCTGGGAGATCTCCCATCGAAGGGGGATCTGTGGTAGACGCTTTCAAGAGACTTCAAACCAACCATTGAGGGCAAATTCGGTAGGGAGCCATGATAGGAGAGGTGGATAGTGTGAAGACTCGTCATCAAAGCGAATAGATCGCTTGGCAATTCGGTGAGGTGAATATCAGAGGAGTCTCCTTCAACATGGCTAGTGAATAGCAGCAGATACAAGACCGTCAGTATGTACATTTCCTTTTTTTAATCTCAACAACGAACGTACAGATATTCCACTTTGGAAAAAGTGGTAGATGTCCAGGTAGGGAATATTTCCACCCCTGTGTGATTTAGGACCCTACAGCAACCATAAGCATTAACGAAACCACCACAACTTTATCAGATTTCTTAACGTACAAATTTCGAAGGCCTTGGCACGTTTGAAGTGATCCATTAATCTTTCGATTCACGAGTTGTATAGTCTGGAGTTTGCCAGCAGAAGCCAAATTCGCCAACTTCTGCGTGGCGTCCGTCAAGTTTTCTATGCTCGCAGGCGCCAATTCACGATCCACGTACGCAAGACACCCACAAGCGATGTTGGATTCGCCAGGAAACCACTGATGAGCAAATTGAACGCACTCGAGATATGAAGAACACAAAGATCGCGATACTCGTACAGCAACAATTGTATACACAATACATCCGATACCCCAAACCAGAAATGATAACCAACCATTGTTCGAAGGCAAGACCGTAGTGGATGCTCGTTTTTCACAAACTGGTTCACTGCGCACCTGGTTGAGCAACGTCTACAGGATACAGAGGTGTCACCGATTTACCGTTTTGATTCATGGTTGTTGTAAGTTGTCCACCAGTAGGTTTTTGCAGTGACAAAAGTTCTCGAGTTGTTTGAGAAACTTTGCGCTCCCGCTTGAGAAGAACCGCAGTAATTCGGATCCAGCGCAGACACGCGAGTAAGCTGAAGGTCAATTTTAGAAACATTTCCCACACACTACGAATCAACAGACTTTCGAAGTCTGTGCTGAACATGTTCATCTCTTTGGCACTGACGTAATTGCAAGCTTTACGCTCAAAAATACGAGGAGGGAAAAATTGCTGGCGAATCTTCACCGTCTTGAGATCACCTTGGAAGACGAAGAGTGAATACAGTAGAATCAGCACTGGAAAGAATACTGCGAATGCTGCGTCAATTCTGAGCATAAAAAAATTAGTGATGTGCGAGGACAAAAACCTTTTTTACAACTTACATGGAATCTTTCAAAATGTGTTGAAGTGCAGGTTGGTTCCATCGGAATTGCGTGTGATAGAAAACAACGAAGGCGTTTAGAGCCATCAACGAAGCATAACAATAGAGCAGTGACGCATCAAGTCCTTGGGCCATGTGCTCCTGTAGAGAACGAACTTGCAAAATGATCTCTGGGATCTCCATCAGTACATTCTGAACATGAAAAAACACAAGTCAGCGCCTCAATTCGAATTAAACCGAGTGTATACATTCCTTACCTATTCTTTACGGTACTTTCCGTCCGTCGAAGTCACGTTGTGGAAGATCTTGATTGGCATGTAAATAATCCCTCGCACAACTCGGATTAGTAGAAATTGATTAGTTTGGCACTGCTCCACTGTCTTGTTAATTTGCAGCTTAGATTTGAGCCTTTCCGAGCAAATACGACGTGACGGAGGGCGAATGAGTAGCAAAATACAACAAATACCAATAGACCCCGACTACTAAAAGTAAAAGTGTGGTGGTCGTGGCTTGAATCGGTAGCTGTGCCTTACGAGATTGCCAAAAATGTCCATAATCCAAGTTTTCAGTCTGCAACATGTAGTTGGCACTTTTACTGGGCTCCAGATTCAGGATAACCAGAAGTAAACTCCAGGCACTCGATATCGTGAAGATAATTGTCATTAGAGCGACATTTCCCCATCCGATAGCATCAAAACGACGTCTCGCCACGCCCACCAAGACTCAGGTCCGAATTGTGCATTCTTGGGGTCCCTCTTGGTGTATTGCTTCGCAACTATTGGCTTCTCAATCGCAGGACCTTGAGCTACCTTCCACCCCCTTGACAGGAGCTGCGCCATACGATGCGAAGAGGTTGACAGTGCTGTCAAATTACTCAGCACTAGCTGGAAGTCTAAATTAGCGCCAACTAACTACTGTAACTACAAAAACTGCTACATGCAACTATGGACGTATATTTACCTATTTGTTTGTGGTGATAACTTAAATTTATATGTGCACTTCATTTAGAACACGAATGACCAGCACCCCCAAGTCTCGTTTAGTGCGCGTTGTCTTCACTCAGGAAGTTGAACTGCGAGTAGGACGCCACGATCTCCTCAAGTGAGTTGGTGCTCCACATCTGCGGCCAAGTGGCTTCACTCACAGGCTCCAAGTCGGCAAAAATCTCCATCAGGTCGTCTCCAGTCTTATTGCCGAGCCAAGCAGCTCCAGCATCTATCGCCATTGAGAGCAGCGACTCATCCGCCACCACTGGTGCAAATGGGTCACTGTTAACATCATATACAGCCTCATCCGTGGAGCGTGGCGAGTCTGACAGCTGTTTGACCAGCGTTGGAGTCGAAGGAGGCGCTTCGAACACTGAAAATTCCGTCACTTCAGTCATTGCAACGTCAACCAGAGGCTGTGGCTCTTCTACGTCTATTGCATCAGCTGTAGCAGCCTTTGCAACCTGCTTCTTGGTCTTTTTAACCTTCTTATGATTGCGCAGACCTCGCTGTTGACGCTCGTGCTTCTGACGGTACTTCTGCGCATGTGTCATCGTCTGGCGCGAGTCCTTGGTGCCTACATAGTCGGCGATGGCCTTCCACGGACCGGAGGGGAACACGTCCAGCGCCACGAGGAAGCGCTCGTGTTCCTCGCGTGTCCAGGCTTTGCCCTTGTTGCGTTCGGCGGCGGTGCGCGCCTTACGTTGCAGAGTCTGTGAGCTATTGCTCTCGCGCAGGGTGTGTAGTAGTTGCGAGTCGGAGGGTGGTACGGCCTGGACCAGTTCCTTCTGTACGCGCTTGGTGATCGTCATGGATGGAAGATGGAGCTGTGAGGTGTGCGCGGTAGACGGCAAAATGAGAAGTAGCGGTGGTGCAAGAAGGGCAAGTTGCCGGAAAGACCATCACTCATGAGTATCACTTGCAGCTGTTGAAGTGGGCGTTAGCCAATCACTGATTTTGTTGATTTTTTGCACTAATCAACGAAGGACAAATCCGAGACGCGATAATCAATAAGTATACGAATAGATACACTTATTTAATATCACAGTCAGAGTGTCACTTGTACAAGTGAACATACTTTAGATGTCTTTGACATCTTGTTATATTTATGTATGCAATAGCAGAGACTTTGCTTTTGGCGGCTTACCACGTGGTTACAGACGTCGCTGGCGCCAAGCACGTTGCTAGGGAAATCCCATGCATTCCGCCGGTGACCACGAGTATCCACTAGGAATCCTGGACACGCAGTTGGCCAGTTCACTTGCAGCCCAGCCCAGCCACTACTCCTCGTTACAGACAGAGGACATCAGTGAGGTTCTATGGCTTGGCCTTGATGCTTTGATCTGTCTTGGCTGGAGCTTGGGAGGTGCCTCCCGTCTGGAATCAGCCACAGCAGGCCGACGTGTCTTAGGCAAACACCATTTCAAGGTGCTCTCGTACTGACTCATGGAGGCCTTCTACCGATAGTCCTTGTACTGCTGACAGGTTACAGTATTACTTTAAAGTATTCGGTAGTAAGTAATCACCAACCATCGCCTGCCTAGAAGCGCGGTGTTTGGTTATAGGAGTTGAGGCAGTGCCTCTTTTGAGCGCACCTGCTTGATAGTGAAAGAAAAAAGAATTAATGCTGAAAATCGCAGGCCACGCCGGATAGCCTATGCGTTTCAAGGGAAGAAGAAGTCGATTAACTTACGCGAACATCTCGTCTTGCGGGCCAAGTTTAACTACGCGGTATCCGTATTCTTTGGTGGGGTGGCAAACTAGGAGTTTGTACAACATTTGACTCGAATCCCAGACAAGTTTAGTACTCTGTTTAGGGCTCCACCGTCAATATTCCATTCTGACGAATGTCGGAACATGAAATGGCACTGCCTTCGAAAGGAAGCCTGAAAGCTAGCAATTGTTGGCGCGGACGCTTGTGTTTCTATCAAATTAAATTTACGCAGTCGCTAAATGGCGTAAAACACTATTGCAGTGTGGAGAATCCAACGTTCTTCTGATCTTTTCTCCACTGGTGACATCTCTGGAAGACGGAAACAACAGAAGCTTCCACACCAAGTTGGTTTGAAACGCCACTCACCACGGTTTCCACAGTATTTGCCAAATTTCCGTTTTAGCATGGGCACGTAAAAAAACGGTGTTTCGTTGCTTTAATTGACAGTGAATCGCACACTTTTCGGATACGCACCTGCGCTCTCGGATTTCTGGATGCGTCCCAAGAGCGTTGATGGCGACGATGAACTCGGGTTTTTTGTGGTGTCTGGCCATGAAGACAAGAAATGCTGGGCAGCTGGGCAGCTGAGCAGCGTATTTTCACAATTCCAATAACACTTTCTACCACCACAGTTCTTCGTCTAGTAAGAAACACATTTACAATTCGATGAGCCATTGAGGTGGGATGGGGGGGGGGGATACCGAATGCTTTTCTCATCCATGCAGCACATATATTAATAAAAAGCCCATCACACAAGTTTTACTACTCATGAAAGCAAATTGTGTCAAGTAAAACTTGTATTTTGCGATGTAAACAACACTAAACTCATCGACACTGATACACTAGACCTCGCTTTTCCTGCCCAAATACCGCGAAGTTGGTGGGCGAACTCCCCGTTTACTCAACCGAGCGAAGTTTGCGGTGCGCCTTCTGAGAAGTAGCAACGGCTCCGGCCTTCGCACCAGCGTTCGCATTCGCATTCGCTGAAGCACTCGCCGACGCGCTTCCCGTGCCGGTGCCGGTGGACGTCTTCGCAGTGCTCGCACCATCATCACTCGTCACACTCACCGTCTTGCTTGAATAACCATTGCCGCCGGTACCAACGCTGACATCGGCACCATCGTGAACAACGGTGGCACGCGCAACAACGCGGACGGTGCCCACAGCGACAGCGGGGGCACCGCCGACACCTACGTCCGCGACGCCCGGAACTCCGACGCCGACGCCGACACCATTCACGCCCATACCAACGCCGTCGACACCCACGACACCAGGCACACCGACACCAACACTGGCAACGCCCGGAACGCCGACACTGACACCAGGGCCGCCGATGTAGCCGGGAGCACCCACTCCCACACTAGCGACGCCCGGAACGCCCACACCCACGCCGGGGACACCGAGCAGGCCGAACGTCTCGGCCACTTGCTTCTCGGCGTGTGCTCCGCTTGAGAGGGCCACGGTGGCGATGCAGAGTGCAAAGATCTTGCTGTGATTGTGGTTGTTGGAGAGGGACTTGGCCGACGGTAGGAGAAAGTTTGCTCTTGGGGGAGTTGGTTCGAGTGGAATGAGCTCGAAGGGGTAAATTGGATAATGAGTTGTGAGTCGTAGCGTGGAGGAGTCAAGTAATGTTTTCACACACAGAGCGATGAGAATCACGCCCCGTGGCACAGAGGTGGTGGTGGTTGCTATCCGGGATCACAACTATGGCCTCGGAGTCGTGGCGATTGCTTCCCTGGATCTCGCTTCTGGCCTCGTTGCAAGCCCTTCTAGGTGTGCCGCAGGCCCCAACGGATGAAAGTGTACGCACCTGACGGTGATCTTCAAGCTGTGAGTGAATGGTAGCGACAAGAGAGCCGATAAGACTTGCTAGCTGTTGCAGGAAACCTCCTTCATTGTCTACTTCAATCCTACGAAGTTTACTTCTGATGAGTGCAGAATATTGCTATATACTTGAAGGGTACAGCGTATTAAGCTTCTCAACACTGGCGTAGGTGGTCGTAAAAAAGAAAATAATTAAGCAACTGAAATTTGTGTTTTTAGGATATGGCTCCTTGTGGGTTTACCACGCACACACTAACCCAATGACGGCGTTATGATGGCAGGAGCTTCTTGGTTACGTTCGGCGGAAGCTGCCTCCTCACGCTTGTCGCTATCTCTAGCCGACTGATCAGTCTCGTTGTCGTTCACGTCAAACTTTGTAGCCCGTTCATCACCAACGCTCGTTGCTGAGTTGAACGCATCCTGCCTGTTGGTTTTGTGGCAACCGAAAATGTTTCCCATGGCTGTCGCGTTCGTGATGCTGAGAGTCTTGATGGAAATCCGGAAATGAGCTATCGGTAACGAGCAGAGTATTAGCCACCAATCTGGTTCGATCTGTCATCATTAAATTCCATCAGAAAACGGCAAAATATCCATCAGAGAAAACCAATGAAATTGATTCATTTCAGGCTCTTGTTACCTCAGTCCTTCTCCTCTGGTGGTCGCAGAGCAACGATCTCCACCACCCCGTTCTCCATTGGTTTGTTCTTGATAAGCAATGATGACCCGTATACGCCCTTACGTAGACGAGTAAGCGGGTATACTACTGTGTTTTGCTGAATCAGAGTGCACGGGTCCGTGACCGACGAGCAGCCCAGCTGACTTCCGTCTCCAAGAATGACACCTGCCTTCTTCCTGCCCGTGTCATACGTAACTCCGTCCACATCAATCGTCAAACTGGATACCGAGAACAAGCTCAAATTCGCTGTCGTAACTTGGTTTCCAAAATGGCTCTTGAATCCACAAATGCTATCGCCGCAGTATCCCGGATGACAGAGCTCTGCGTCGTCCATAATCACCGAATTTTTCACCTCTCCTCTCAACACAACATTCCGTCCAACAATGACATCACCACGAATATACGTTCCACTTCTTAACGTACTCCTGGCACCAATAATCGCTGGCCCTTTGATAAACACATCCGGTTCGATTCGAACATGTTTGCCAATATGAATCGACCCCTCAGATAGGTCAAACGTTCCTCCTAGAACATGAGCGTTAGGCAGCACAATGAGCCTCCTCTTGTCCACTTCTTCCTCTTCTTCCTGTGACACAGCCGACCTCGACCACCCGTACGGTCGTCTCGTCGATCCCGTACTCTCCGTCGAAGGTCGTCTCACAGGCCTCCCCACCCCTTCTTCCTCGAGGTTGATGATCTTCTGCGGGGCGAACGTCTGCGTCCTGACTCCTGGATAAATCACAATCTCCGCCGTCTCGTTGGGGTCCAGCCACTCTGGCACACGCCAGCGCGTCTTGATGCGAGGATACGACGATGATCTTCCTCTCACCTTGGCGCGGGGATCGTCGTCACTGTCTTCGGAGTCGGACTCTTCCTCTGCGAGTCCTCGTCCGTCACTGTCGAGCCTCGTGGAGCTCTGCAACGTCGTGATCTGCGTGTTCTCTGCCGTTGACGTGGACATCCATGCATTGTCAGCAAAGAACTTTTCCAGATACGGATGGATAGCGTCCAGGACAGCCAGGACATTGCTGCATCCGTCAAAGAGTCGTGCATGGTCAAACTCTTTCAGCTTGTCAGGAGAAAAGTACGCATCTAACTGAAGTGCAACCGGCACAGCTGCATCCTCCAGCGTCTGCAGATATAGAAACTTCTTCTTGCCACTTGAACCATTCGCTGGAAGAGCAGGAATCGATGAATTATCGTTATCGGAGACCTTTGCGAGCTCTGACTTTGAAGTGGATTTCTGACTGGACGAAACCGAGTTAGAAGAAGACGACGACGAGTGAAGGTAGAAATGAATCACTAGAGTCGTCAAAGCCGATGTAGCCATGCAGCATAGCAGCAGACTCGTCGCTAGAGCCGGTGGCGGCAATCCCCCACTCGCCATTTCTACACCTGATCTACTTCAAATGTTGCGATCTTCCAGCTAAACAATAAAAAACGTGTACCACACATATTAGTGTAGCGTACATCAAATCATTATGACTTGATTTCTGTATGCCTTCTCACTCTACATCGGATCCACAACAGGAAAAAAGGGGAGACAATAATGGATTCGGTGCGCGCCAAGCATGCGGCAGAGCTGGAGGCCAAGCGCAAGAAGCTGGAGGAGATCCGTAAGCGTAAAGCAGCAGTCAGAGCTGCGGAGGAGTCTTTTTCTGCCTCAGAGAGTGTGAATCAGGCCATTGGACAGCAGGAGAACAAGTTCGATGACTTTATCCAGAATATCCTTAAAACATCAGTAGCAGAAAAGGAGAGCAAGACCCAGGAGGATGAGGAGAAGACTAAGGAGGACAATGCAGTGTCCAACACTCTGTCTTTAGCTGAGAAATTGTCCTCATTGTCCACTGTAACAAGTGTGGCTGAGATGCACATCCAGCCGACGCTTGTGGAGACATACACTAAACACACAGAGACGGACATTACTTTGGAGCACGACATTATTGTCAAGGAGGACGGTGTGATGGATATGGATGTGGACGATATGGGGGGCAGTTCTCCTAAACGTCCAGGTAGTGTGGACGGATCCACGAGTTTGTCCTCTCCACGTAGTCGGAACTTGACGGTGGACACGGAAATGTCCACTACCGGGACGGAAACGTCCATGATGACGTTATCTGTTGAGGACAAGATGAAATTGTTGCAGTCTGATGCCATGGAAGCTTTCCTGAACAAAACCTCGAGGGTTATTGAACGTGCATTGAACACGTCCAGCAAGTATGACATTATGATTGATTACGGTGCTGATGTGGAGCAGGACAGTGCTGTGGAGGAGGCGACCGAGTCGCTCAAGCAGCAGTATGTGTTCATGGACGACAAGTGGTCCAAACACCGTGCAGTGACAGATGTGGACGTCTCGCCGTTCTACCCCGAGCTCACGTTGGTGGCGTACACTGCACGTGATTTCTTGGAGGAGGAAGACAAAGATGACGGCATGTCGTCGCAGTGGGATACGATGGGTAACTCCGCAACGGCGGCACTGACTGAAGTGGCTTCCATTACGGAAGGCGTGGTGCTGTTGTGGTCGACTGCACTACCGGGACGACCAGAGTACCGTTTCACGTGCCACTCACAGGTTACCAGCGCCTGCTTTAACCCGTTCGATCGCCATATTATCATCGGTGGTACGTACTCGGGTCAGATTGTGGTCTGGGACACCCGCGCGAAGAGCGCTCCAGTTCAGAAGACAGCTTTGTCGGCGTTCAGCCATACACACCCGATCTACGCTATGGCTGTTGCGGGAACCAAGACGTCGTACACGTAAGTGCGATTGCTTCGGGTGGGTTTGGTGTTGTGTACTAATATGCATTGTTGTATATTGTAGGCTAATTTCTGCTAGTACCGATGGCCGCGTATGTGTATGGGATATTGACCACTTGCAAAAGCCTTTGGACATGTTGGATCTGCGTATCTCGCTGTCTATTGTGTCAAACTACACGTCAGTGAACGCATCAGACAAGAAGATGGAAGCCTCTGTGACGTCATTCGCGGTTCTAGGCAAGGAGATCAAGGAGCTGTTTATCGGTACGGAGGCAGGCAAGCTTTACTCGACGAAAATCGATCAGCAAAAGAACAAGCCGGGAGCTGGTGATGACAGCAGCAGCATGGACGTTGACAAGAAGAACAGAAACAGCCTTCTTGGCAGTAGTACTGGGGACCTCGTCCGCGAGGTCATTGTCGAGGCCGTCTCGAAGGAGGGCTCTCATTTCGGACCAGTCACGGCGATGCACTTCAACCCGCTTCTCCCAATGCATCGTGACAGCCTCTTGCTCACGTGCTCACTGGATTCTACGGTTAAGTTGTGGAGTCTCGAGCACCCTGACTTCCCCGTCCTTTCGTTCGAGCCTTCGAGTGAGTACATTAGCGATGTGCGATGGTCGCCAGTGCACCCGGCACTGTTTGCGGTTGCAGACAGCAGCGGTAGTGTGAGTATCTGGAATATCCTGAGGGATGTTGAGGTTCCGGTGGTCTCAGAGAAGATTGGTGGTAAATCACTGAACAAGGTTCGATGGAGTGCCGACGGCAAGAGTGTGATTAGTGGTGATGCTGACGGCAGATCTTACATCTACGAGGTGCCCTCCGATGTAAGTATCAAGCTTGTTCTGTGCAATCTTTTTGCGACTTTGCTGACCGTTTGCTGTTATTGTAATGAATTGTAGATTGCGCTCCCCCATCAGGACGACCTGTCTCTCCTGGAGGGCAAGGTGGCAACCTCAATTGCGGCGGCAGCACTATCCAAGCCATAAATACATATTTCGTGCTTTTTTCATAGTAGACGCGTAGATGCACGCTGTTGGCTTGAGGAGGAATGTGAAGTCGTCCATCGTTTTGAGTTGAACTAACGTTACTTGTACTTCGTATTGCGGCGTGTAAAGCTACTCTGTCAAGTGTTTGGTAGTAAATTACGATTGGAGCTTCCTGTCAAGTCCAAAACTTGTGCTCACGCGTGAAACTCCAGCGGGAACACTTGTGAGTTGTTGTACTTGCGACACCATTTCTCAAACGCTTCTCGAACCGGTGCTAGCTGGAAGCATGAACAAGCAGGTTAGTGACAAATGAAGTGCACCTTACTCCGCCGGTAACTTACCAGGTGTGGTTCTTTGACGAAAACTCGAATCGAGTACTCTTCAAACTTTCTCGGGCTGAACATTGCGTACGCGCACTCGGGCAAGCGGAAACATCTCGAGCTTGCCGTTGCATTTTTCGAGTAAAACCGCACGTGCTGAAGAGGATCTTCCTTCCCCTTCCCGTAGTGAGCACGCATGAACTCCAGAATAACCCCGTCTTTCTCGTTGATCAATGATCGGCGCTTGGAGCATCGCAACACTTCGTTCAAGAGCATATCCTCCGTTTTCTGCTGCGAATGGTCCGTGAGCGCTGTCTTGCCCACGAAGTTGTAGTAAGGCTTCGCGTAAATGCGATTCAATATGGATCTTGCCTGCTGGAGGTCGGGGCCGTCACTCTCTTGGATTTTCAGCAGCACACGATCATCGAAGTGCTGGTACGCCTCCATCGAGCACATTATTTCCGAGATTCGCGTCCCCTTGATCGTCAAGTGGTCGTTTGCAGCGATCAGAAGGTCACAAAGCATGTAGTCAATAGCGCGAACTCCCCGGTGTTGGTACACTGATTGGTGTAGCTCGTAACGCGTACGAAATGCCTGCATTATCTGACCTGCCAGCTTCTCAGGAAAGCAAACCACCATGTTTTGTTCGGGATCTTCACGATCAACCAGTACTCGAGCATTGCGGATCAGCAAGTCGGTGTCACACGACATTTTGGCCCCTGTATGGAGCGAATCGCGCATGAAGTAGTCGAGCTTGTCCACGTCAAGTCCGCTGTGCGCATTATTTACGATGTCGTACAGAAAACGCTGATCGCGAGATGGCCTTCCGCGGAGAACACCATTGGAGTCTGGCAGAGGTCCTCCCCAAATAAGCTCCTTGATGAACACCACGTCTTGCTCACTGAGTCCATAGTCCTCAACTCGGATCTTGTTTTCTGTGAGAAGGTAGTCGAACATATCCATCGAACCTTGTTCGTGCCTCCACTTGAACGACTTGTCGATCAGGTTCTTTTCCCTAAGTTGGTCGAGAAACAAACCATCGAACACGTGGCTGAACGGCCCGTGGCCCAGATCATGACACAGCCCCGCAATTTTGATACACGTGACGTCCTCGTTCGCAATAGGCAGCCAAGGCTGGTGCGAACGAATGCTCTCAATCATCTTCTCCGCAAAATACGCCACTCCAAGACAATGCTCGAAACGAGAGTGTGTTGCACCAATGTACACAAAGTTGGCAGCACCAAGCTGGTGCAAATTTCGAAGTCTTTGGAACTGCCACAACAACAAAAACACACAGTCAACATGTAGCAACACTGCACTACATCGAAGTCCATAGATTTTGCAGCTGTACCTGTAGTGTGTCAATGATCTTCATGCAGATGGGCTCGAACGTCATCAGCCCATGCACACTGTCCTTAATCTACATAACAACAGCAATACAACAATTTTCAGTATCAATAAATAATATACAATATAACAATACCTAATTCTATCTCTACCTACTTCTTTTCTCTCATTTAACTTCAACTTGTCGTTGTGCATCTCCTGCTGCACTTGATTGGCTTCCTCCTTCACCGTCCCGACTGCAACAATCTTCCTCTTCCCCCCAGTCTCTAAGATTACATCATCATTACAGACGCTCGATCCTTCAGCACTCAGCGCATCCTCCTGAGATGAGAACAAGTCCGCATCGGTTAATGTACCGGCGTCTGCGTCGTCGCAGCCTCCGCCTAGCAGATCGCGCTGTTTCCTGCGATGCACGGAGATGTCGCTCTCCTCCAGTGTCTGCAGCTTCTGGCGCTTGGCTGGCGGCTGACGCTGCCGCCCGAAGGCCGTCCACAGCGTGTCCTGCTTCTTGCTCATCGGGGTCTTTCTCCTTGGGAGTGCGGAATGCGGAATGAAGTTGCAGTGCGAAGAGGTGCATACAAAAAGCAAGTACAATGGGTCAGATGTTTCCTTTCGCACTTAATCGAGTTTTGAGACAAACACTCTGGTTTTGGCCAAAAAGGCAACTTCCACCAGGTCAAGTTGTGTAGCAATATGTTATGCTACGAAATTGATGCACGATGTCGGATGTGGCTATTATACAGCGCAGCGAGAGACACCATAATAGCTTCCGCCGGAGTCTCATCCACCGATGCTGCCTCCAGGTCCAATTTCTGTAGCCCCAGCGGCACCACAACTGCTCAAGCCGCCACCTTCAGGACCACCTCCTCCAGATCCCGGTCGGCTGTACGCCTTCGTATCCACCATAGTGTCGGCCTTCGTAATTCCTGGAGGTGGTGGCATCTGAACTGACGGTTGAAGCGTAGCTGGTGTACATGCGTGCTGTTGCGTACGATTTCTCTTTCGCAGGACTCCCAATTAATGCATAAAGCCAACAATTTTTGTACATTTTTGGGCACCCATTAGGTATAATCATAGGCACGTGATGCTGTCCCCGACTGGGAGGTCCTATGAGGTCCTTAATAAGGGATGCAAGGTCCTTAATAAGGGCCTAAAACAGTTTCTGATTGTACATAAGTCCGACTCGAAAACACAAGAATGAGACTTCTCTCTCCGTCATGTTATTGTTGTGCGGTTTGGAGGGCTGGGTAGCCCCTCCATTGGTGTCCTTAATCCAGCTATGGGGTCCACCTGAGGATCGCTAGAAGCGACGTGACAGCACTGGCAAAAAGCAGAAAATTAGCCCTTTTTCTGGTTCAGTCTGGGACAGCAGTCACTCTCACAATAATATGGGCGGCAATCTTGGAAAAAAATAATTCAACTTGTAAAATTTCGTTTGTAGTGTTGACACAACGCTGGTAAAGCTGACATGGGATCATGCAGCTAGCATTCTAGGACGATGAAACAGAGCGAAAATGTCTGCCCAGCTACTTCAATCATTTTTTTACTATGTATGGGTGCTCAATTTTGCACTGCATTCTGGGAGCCCTAAATGCTCGTTTCCGGTTTGTTTCTGTCGGTACAGATGACCCCAATCACTTCAAGCCGCATGCACTCGCCCCCAGCAGATGACGAGCGGCACTTGACGTAGTTCAATCAGCGCCCTCCTTAGTAATCCCTAGGTATAGAATACTCTCTAAACAGGAATATGAAAGTGGTTCTGACGATTTTTGGTGAACGGTTGCAAAGTACTACTGTAGTAATTATTCCATCCACCCCTCAATAGTAATAAGAAATAACAAATAAAGAAATATGAACATTCTGGGGTGCATAACTATGGTAAAAGTCGATTCTGTACAGGACATCCAAAGCATTAAAGTACTTTTTAACGAATGCAGTTTAAATTAATGCAGGGGGATGGATTTTACTGTTAATGCGATCGCTGACATTATTTATTACGAAACTAGCCCCAACCAAATAACTACGATTAAGCAAGAGCGGGACGGTACCAACTCCAAGTTTCATTTATAAATAGTTAGTAGGATCATTCGCATAGCTTCACCGCAAGGTAAGACCTACAGCTGTTTCGTGCACTGTGCACGGAAGTCGGGCCATGACATGTAAAAAAAATAAGATTGTCACTGTACTTAGAAGGGAAGTTCATTCTTCAAACACGCCAATGTCAACACACGTCTCGCGGGGCGAGCGCTTTAGCTTCGGGACTCCGCGATAATGGCTCACAACGTAGCTGTGGATGGCTTGATGCTTGTACTGCATGCACAACGAGCACTTTTCTGTTATCCATACATGTACGAGTCTGCAAGGCCATTCCTCCATATTGTACGGTCAGGTATGGTGACTAGCTACTGACTTTGCTCTTCTTTATCACAACCACCACCCGTAGTAGTCTCGAACATCTATTAATACGTTCACTTGTGCGCAATGCGCTCTACAATTCAGCCTTCAAGACGATGGTTTACTACTGTATTTGTCTAAAAACTGGCATTTTTTAAAGATAGGATATGGATAGCCTGAATTATAATAGTTTGAGATGCCTGATTGATATATGCCTGCCATCACCATGGCACAACCCCAGGACAGGAACGCCCTTAGCTAGGAATAAAAAGTGGGTTCCCGAACCTATGACTACGGAGGGGATTATCTGTAGCAACTGGACTCCAGTCTGGAGCACCCCTTGTCTTATTAATACGTGTGGCATTGAAGCCGTGGATTACGGTACATGTACCGACTATACATTTTACATGCATCCGGATACCGGATGTGTTTCCCAGCAGGCACGCGAATAGCAGCGTCGCGTGCGAATGAAAAGCGAGAAAGTCCACATTGCTTGATTTACAAATGTGCGATTCTCAAACACAAGTACCACTTAAAAGTACAGTACACACCCTTCGTCTTGTATATTAGCAAAAAAATATTGTTGGAGGAGGGCTGTCCGAAATGTGCAACGCACACTTTCAGACCCCTCGATGCACTTCGTATTTCCGCAAGGCATAATGCGCAACGCCCAGTCTTATATCTTATAATACTCATGCTTCCAAGGCCAATCCTACCACATTAGAAGCCCTACCTCAACCTAACGCGGTGAATATGAGCGAATCCTATAATAGCCTATTATTAATACCGGTAGGTAAGCAAAGCTTAGCTAACGTGTATTCGTTCTTGGGATGTTTCTAGGATTATTTCTGGTAAGAGCACACATATTATGCGTTCTACTCGAAGTCTTCGGAGGGACCAAAATCGTCAGCCAATCGGCCCAAAGGGTAAAGTCACTTGAGATCACTATAATCTCGTAAAAGAAGAAATTGGACTTAGCTGAAGCCCCGCCAGCTGCTTTTAGTCGACGATTGACGATTGACAAATGACTTGATCTTTGTATGGTTGTTTTCAACCCATGTCGTAGAACCGGCCAGGATCGGCAAATTTGGCCGGTATTGGCAATAGTAAAACTGATTGAAAAGCTGAGTTCATGCTTGGCAATGTCTTTATTTATACTTTACAGACAACGACCGCCCGCGCGCATGCATTACGTAGTAAATATTAGTTACTACCAAAGTGAAAGAAAACAGAAAGTATTGTTATGACTCGACATGTAATGCCAAATCCATAAGAATTGTTATAGTGAGTAACCAAAATTGCATCTGTTTGAAGCGTAAAGGTACCAAAATTGGACAACTACGCGTAACAAACATAAAATGTGATCTCCTAATAACAGATTCTGATGCTTTTGTCGTTTAGCTTCCACCACAACACACAACATTTTTTAGTCAATCCACGTGACCGTGCGCGATTCTTCAGCGATTGGGCTCGCGAGATTCGATCAATCGCGTACGGAAACCATGAGTAAAACCTACAATACTTCATAGTACTAGTACATGTACTGTACTGTACGCCAATACATGTAGACTTATCTTGCAAGCAAAAGTTATTCCATGCCCCATATGGTTCTCCAGACGGAATGTGAGCATGGGTTCAGGGATCGGCGATCAGCAGACGCTGTTTGTTGCGCAATCTGCATCATCGCCGATGAATCGGCGATGCGATGATTGATCGCGGAGGTAAGCCCTCCAATTTAGAATACCGGTGCATGTATTAGAATATTGAGTGAGCGAGTCATTCGTACTTAGTATTCTTTTCTCAGTCATGCCCTGAGGGTGATAGTGGCTTACGATTATTGTGTGTAAACTTGAATTTTGTATCAACTCTTGTGATTTCAATATTCACGGTTTGGAGAACCTGAGACCCTGATTGGCTGTACCTGAGATCTGTCCAAATCCAGTGTGTTTTGTGTTGTTTCGAGGTGTTAAAATTTTTTTTTCTCTTACCAAGAGTACGAAAGTATGACTATACAGATACCCCTCGCCAAATTAGTAGCTGAGATAATTAATAATCGCTCAAACTTAATACAAAAGCCGGTCCACCGACTCGGTAGATAGACTTTACTATTAAGCTTACCTAATATGTCCCCATTTCTCAAAACTAATACGAAAATATTCCCCGATTGACCCAGTTTTCGCCGTTTTAGGAGTCTATTCATCCCCAAATAGAACAAAAATAGATATATGGCCTTTCTAAAACTCAATTTGCTTATTTTTTGGGAACACATTTGGACGGAATGCCTAAAAATTGAGATTTTAACGCCTCGAAATCTAATAAGTTGTTGTACTTGATACGAAAGCCTTCCACGGGTGGTATTAAATTGGCGAGGGGTGTCTGCATTCGAAGCACGACCAATTAGCGTGATCTGTGTACATGTATAGGTTCTGGCAGATAGAGTGGCTTCGAAATCTGTGTCAGCGGAAACCAAAAGTGTGTGTGGTAGCCAGGATAGTTTGAACTCATCAAACAGATACATGTATGGTGCACGAAACCTAGAGTTGCATGGCACGAAAGCGCTCGGACACAAACTACTACATGTAAGAAACCTAGCACGAAGCTATATGTTGCAGTATGATCGTTTCGTGTACGATACTCTTTCGCACTACGCGTTTAAGACCCTGCACGCAACATCATCAGTGCTTAGCTGTCATACATGAACTAAGCTTTGCACGATCACCAAAATAGCCCCATCGAGTTTCGCTGTGTGGCACTTAACGAAGCAAGTGAATTATTACCCCCCACAAACTATAATAACACTATTAGGGGGATTCAAATCTCAAGCACCGGTATGGGGTTGGTTGCACACGTAGCACATCGATCGACCAGCTGCACGAATTTTCTATTCGACCGTAGCGCTCTCTACCAGTCGAGCCTGGTGTTCAGTTTCGAAATCACCTTCAAGCCACAGACCCAAGTCCAAGAATGCGTGTCACCTATATCCTGCTAATGACTGTGGCTGCCCTCCTCACTTCTGGTAACGCACTGTCGATCGAAGGTGATGCTGGGACGAGGCACCTACGAACACTCAAGACAGTTAACAACCTCAGCGATGCAGAAGAAGAGCGTGCTGGTGCCGTGGTGGTTCCACCATTTCACCACACATTCAACTTCAATTGGTGGGATGACCTCGTGCACAAGTTACCTGAGCAATTCCAGAGAATGAGGACCCAACCTGAATTTCTACGACACATTCTTAACTCGTGGGAAACGAGCTACCGGACGCTAGATGACGTCGTCGCCTTCATGAAGAGAGAGAAATTGAGCGAGAAGGCTATCGAGCAGTTCAAGACAGCATCGATAGCGTACCGTGAACATATTGCTGAAGTCGCTAAGGCTGCCGAGGCCGCTAAGGCCATTACTTAAGCGAATTCAAAGTTCTTAGTGCTATCATTTCACGCTTATTCGTTACTTGTGCAAACACTGCTTATCTCCTCTGTATCAGACGTGGTATAATAAATCTCTCCATACTAGGTAGCCCCTGTCATGTTAGCGTGGTCGTGATCTCTCAGATCATCTGAGTTCGCCGTTTGAACAAGATTGCAGTAACCGTCTGAATTTTGGGTGGGAACACTATTCTCCGCCACGTATCAGAGGAAATTGTAGCAAGGCGAAGTGGTCATTGAATTCGATAAATACCGTTTACCCACTTCTTGGTGGCATTGTACGCTTGTACAATAGCCCAGCACTCGACTTCCAGTTGGCCGATGGCTACAATATCCTCAATCGTGCATGCTCTCAGTGCAGCGTCCTTGCATTGGTCTCCTTGTATCGACATTTTAACAATTTTCAGCAAGAGACACCAATAATGTGTTTTGTAAATTCACCGCGCCAAGTGTGATACAGAAATGGCTCCCACTTCTGATACCAATAGCTTCTTGTATTCTCTTCAAACCAATCATAACGGGTTTAACGAGTTTGGAGTGATTGTCGAAAGGTTGAAGCCTCGTCCCGCCGACCTTCACTCACGCCATACATTGAAACCTTTGTATTTTAATACCCGTGTAAGTAGATTCAAGCATGGATATCCGAAGCGGAAGCAATTTCTGTATATGGCCGCCTGTCGCTTCCTCAGGACCAGGAATGATAACCCACCTCGGCATCGTTATTGCGACCGGCGAATTGGATAGCATCCCCTGTGAATCCCTCGGTGCGGTTTGCATGCAACCATTTGATCACATCTAGTTCTCCGGTTGCTTCGGCTTCATCGTGCAACCAACTGCGCCCTTTGTACGCAGCCGTTTCACTGTTTCAAGATTCCCTTTCGCGACAGCTTCGTCCAAAGCATCAGTTGAAGCTCAATAAGTTCGGCACTCCAAATGCACACTACAACTTCGTGGGCAAGACAGCGCTCACGGACCATTCGCAGCAGAAAACGGAGGATATGCTCTTAAACGAAGTGTTGCGATGCTCCAAGCGCCGATCATTGATCAACGAGAAAGACGGGGTTATTCTGGAGTTCATGCGTGCTCACTACGGGAAGGGGAAGGAAGATCCTCTCCAGCACGTGCGGTTTTACTCGAAAAATGCAACGGCAAGCTCGAGATGTTTCCGCTTGCCCGAGTGCGCGTACGCAATGTTCAGCCCGAGAAAGTTTGAAGAGTACTCGATTCGAGTTTTCGTCAAAGAACCACACCTGGTAAGTTACCGGCGGAGTAAGGTGCACTTCATTTGTCACTAACCTGCTTGTTCATGCTTCCAGCTAGCACCGGTTCGAGAAGCGTTTGAGAGATGGTGCCGCAAGTACAACAACTCACAAGTGTTCCCGCTGGAATTTCACGCTTGATCAGCTACACAGGACGTATTAACTGTAGTTCCAAAACTTAAACATATTAAACAAATCAACTTCATGTCAGTAGCTTCTGTGTTGATAGTATTTCCAGAGAAGGTTGGTCAGTTTTGAACAGAAATTGGGTCCGATGCCAAATGCCTTCCTAACGTTAATATCGAACAGTTCGACATCTGCATAAACAACCGAATGCAAGCGTTGGTGGGTCTGTGTGTGGTAAACGACGACGTACATGAATTCGGAGATCCTCGTAGATGTTTCATATTTCAGTGACCTATGGGATGAGAGTGATGACGTGACTTCGACTGGTTCGTCGTCAAATCGCAATCAACTCAAGAGTTACAGATATGACGACCGAAACTCCTCTTCCTCGTCCATAACCAGTTCTCCTACAAAGTATATCACGGTATCGAATCTTAAGATACCATTGTCCGTAAACAACAAAGGTTGTTGAACATGTACATGTTGTTGCGATTGTACACTTCGCAGTCTGGTTGTTGCGATCACCAACACTGGCGTGTCGCTGTGGTGTAGTTGAACCTGGTGGGAATACTGTGATCTGATTGGTTGATCTCCACGATTCGGTGATTCTGATTGGCTGAGAAAAGGGTAAGTCGAAGTTGCCCTGTGCATGTGATCTGCAACCAGATTATGCATTTTGTTTTGATCCCCAGCTCTTATTTCTTCGAGTTAAGAGCTGTAACTTCGTGAGATTGTTGGTAGGACGCAGTAGCGTAGACAATGACACAGCTGGGATGCCAGATCAATCTCAATCACTATCAAATCTACTTCCTTCTACTCATATCAACACAAGCTTCGTTCGCCTACACTCCGAATTCATGTGTGTGGCTACTGTTGTTGCCCATGCTCGCTGCAACGTTAGTCGCTTTCGACAATCTCTGCAGCGAAGTGCTTGTTGTGTTGAAAGCAAAGAACATAATAAATTCAACATTGATGGCTTCACACACACAACATACTAGAAACAGTGGTATCGGATATATCTTATTTTATCATACAGAACAAACAAAGTCGCGCTACGCGCGAAGAAGCTCTGAAATTTAGTGAAGTGAATATATCCTGGTTGATCATTTTTCGGATTAGAGTAGCTCATGTTGGCCGATATCTTCGAAGTGCCCTCAGTCCACTTCAACGCATCTCCTGCGCCTGCTCAGCAGCCGCAGCATCTGCACGGTCTGCGAAAACTACGATGGTGCAAAATAACGCACCTATTACAGTCACACCTCCTTAAATGAGCCTCTATGAGTGACTACGTATTCCTTATCTGACTACAGCCTTCGTATGCAAACGGGACTATATGAGTTTCACTATACCGAGTTCTCTAACTGACTAAAAACCTCTTTATTCTCTAAATAAACGCCGGGATGGCCACCTGGACTCCCTATATGAACCTGTCACAGTATTTATAAATGAAGGTGTTGCCGTCAATCCCCACCATTCCCACCCTCATTTCCTCATACTGAAGCGCTTTAGGTCCTATATAGTACTTTGACATAGCACCATCGACTCAATCCTGCACCATCGACTCCATCCTGTAGAGTTTTACGATATATCTTCGGCATCTAGCTGGTATTGTCAGTGAGTTAGAAGAACAATCAGCACGATGCATTCTTCTTTAGCCCGATGATATCTACATGTAATACATGTTCAATCTTGATGTGAGTGCTCCTTTATCGTTGCTTTGATAGTCTAAATGAGTTTTAGAGTCTAACAACGATATGTAAAGTGTATAGAACGGCCAATGTAGCCATTATTTAATGTAGCCACCTCTATATCTGACCAATTCTTTAACTGAAACAGCCTCTTGGCCCATTCAAATGGGGTGTCATTTATAGAGGTGCGACTGTAATAACATCGACTCAGACGGGTATTAGTTTCAATGTTCTCTTCACGCAACATCCAATTCATTAACGCGCGGACATAACAGAGGGAGACGACACCGTCAAGATTCAAATCAAGACAGGTATAAATTCCTACAGTAACTACTGTAATGTTTCGCTCGAAATGTGTACGTTTCCCCGTCAAACATGTTTCCGATAACCAGATCTAAATTATCAGGTTATGACTTCACGGAAAATCAGACTCCCTCCTTAGCTCTGAAATAATTTTCAGAGAATATAGCGATTGTATCACAATATTCTCTACGAACGCAGGAAATGTTGTGGGTATGCATCCTTTTTATTTGCCGAATTATTTTTTTGAAGGGGTGAGACAAATTCTCAGCCTTCTTGTTTTGTCATGGTTGCTATTCCAAATCCAAATCAAAGCTTGCTATGTCCGTTGGGTACACAGACACATGTGGTTAGTCAGTCGAAGTAAGTCCGTAGCCATTTTCAAAAACTCACATCCAAATTCTAAAGTCTGTGCAGTGGGGCTCGAACAGACCTTTTGATTGGTCCAGACGGTTGAAGGTGTACTTTATACGTCCCAATTAGGTGCGATTCTAGGTTTGAACCGTAATAAATATGATCACAGACTAAAATCGCACCTAATTGGGACGTATAAAGTACACCTTCAACCGTCTGGACCAATCAAAAGGTCTGTTCGAGCCCCACCGACCCACCCCATCGCACAGACTTCGAATTTATATTTGAGTTTTGAAACCAGTGTTGTAACAAATCAGCATTCCAGATGGTTGAAGAATGTTTGACATCGTATAATTGCATGAAAATCATTGGAGATTGAGGATATGGTCGCCATAACGGTGAAGGACTGCAACAGCAATGCCAAATGAATCATTTGAGATGCCGGCAATCTAGGGTGCGTCGCTAGGCTGCGTCATAACTTGTCCAATGGCGTGCACCTTCCATTTCCATTCTCACTTCGAAATGTGCCCCTCCATATTTCAAGCTACCAGTCTAGCCAACGAAGATAGTCAACCGTCTCTCACAAATCGTGATAGGGTCCACGGTTGCTTTGTTTTTACCAGCGAGACTCTCTTGACAACTACTAATTTCAACCAGGTGAAGCATTTTTACCAATATCTTGCGTCCCATGTCGTAGTCGCTCTAGATGCTGAGAATGAAGCGAGCACGTCCGAGGCCCATGATCCGGATCGGATCGTTGCGATTCCAGCCATCGCCGACGCGATGACCCTTCTCACGCGACGCGATCAACATGCCATCCACGAACAGGCACACGACGTCGCCTCTACATCGTGCGTATAAACAGGGCTCAGCATTGGCAGCTTTGAACCCCACGTTCTTAAGATGATCGTCAACGGCTTCGTTCCACACCCGAGAGGCCTGCTTGAGTCCGTACAGACTTTGTGGCGACAAGCACACGACGTCGTCCTTGCCCTCAGCCTCTGCCAACGCAAGTAGCTCGCGAAGCCCTTCAGACAGCTCCATGTGGATTTCCTCTTCGAGCTTGCCGTACCGGAACGCGGTGTCGATGAAACAGCGCTCAATCTCTAATCCTTCGGCAATAAACTTGACCAGGTTCGTACAGATGGAGTTCAGATAACTTCAGCCCACTACTGCTTCTCGACGCTCTCATGATATTGCATGCAGCGAGTCATCACCACGAGGATCTGGGTCATGCGCTTAGCGAGTCCGTTCTGCTGAGATGTGTATGACACTTCACATGCCTGATGCCGCTGCGATTGAGGTAGTCCTTGAACTGTCGCCATGTGTACCCATCTCCGTTGTCCGAACACTGGCGCTTGATCGACTTGCCCGTTGCATTCTCCATCGATACCTCCAAGATCTTGAACTTCGACAGCACTTCTGACTTAACCCGATTGCCCCAAAACCCTGCAACAGGCTTGGTTTTACTAATTTAGTCCAATCAAAGTACCCCAAATTGATTTCAGACCAATCATGTCACTTGCGGTAAACCATGCAACATGCTTGGTTTTACTGCAATAATTGCAATATTTATTGGTAAACCCATGCACTACGCTATATTGTGCTGCGGGGTGCGGAGTAAAACCGAGCATATATGCATGTTTTACATTTTACTATGGAAATTGAAGTATACAAATTCCGAGTATAAAATTGGCAGCAATCGGGTTAATCTTCATGAAGTAGACACTCACGTGGCGGGAGTAGTTGTCGATGAACGTAACGACGTACGTGCAGCCACCAGGCGTCGTTGCCTGCATCGGACCCATCCCATCCGAGCACGCGAGGTCCAGCAAGCTGGTACTCTTGTCGAGCTTGTCCGAGTGTCGCGGAAAGACGTCATCTATTTTCTTTCCCATAGTAACCAATGACGCCATCCGGGATGTTTGGCACTCGATCTGTAAAGGCCACTAGCTGTTCGTATTGATCGAGCGGGATGTAGTCCAAGCGTGCGTACACCACAGTCCACGGCTCCTTGCGAGGTTTCGTTGCGGCATGGCACTCTTCGTCCCCCACTGTCGTTAGCTTGGAGATTTTTCCATAGCGCTGGACCTCCATGACGGCGGGATTGCCATATCGATAGACGAACTTGTCTTTGCTGAACTGCTCGACGGCGTCCGTTTCGACCTTCGAAACCGATATGAGGCTTCCTTCAATTTCTGGGATACACAGAACACCCGACAGTGTGACAGACGTTCCGTCCAACCGCTTCATGCCGACGGTGTCGAACTGCGTGCCCTCTGCGATCTTGATGTGGATAGGCGCTTCATGGACGTGAACTTGTCCCGGACACTGGTCATGTCCGAGCTTGCACCAGAGCCGACAAGCCATCCCGACTTGCCTATCCTACTCGCCGCCGTGAACGCAAAGTCTGACGCTTCTTCCTGCGCTGCTTGTTCGCCTCGCTCGTCAGCCTACTTCTTACGGCACTCAAACTTCTTGTGCCCCGCCTTCTTGCAGTAGAAGTTCTTGCCATTAAAGTGACGTTTACCGGAGTCCTTCTTCTTCGTAACGAACGCCTTCACTTGAGCCGATGACGATTCATCCGAGGCTGCAACCCCAGCTAGGGCCGGAATAGCGTAGGCGAGTGCGATGCTCGGCGTGTTCACGAGCGCAGTGCTGATCATCTTGTACTCGTCAGTTAGACTAACACGATCTGGCGAGTCATTTTT
Source organism: Phytophthora sp. ST_20190627 (assembly GCA_014706145.1). Lineage (NCBI taxonomy): Eukaryota > Oomycota > Peronosporomycetes > Peronosporales > Peronosporaceae > Phytophthora > Phytophthora sp. ST_20190627. The sequence goes on from JACBOU010000259.1 coordinate 414,253, forward strand.
CTCCATCGGTAGGATGATTTCATGTACTGATCGACGTGGGTGGCGAAGCGAGTACCGGACTCCATCTTGCATTTGTTCAACTTCATTATGGTTCTTCAACGTCTTCCGGCTGAAGTGCTCCTCGAGCATCATCCACGCGTCAGCGGCTGTCAGCGTTCCACGGATATAGACTTGGTAGGTGAGGCTCACGTCCCCAGCAATCACACTAAACGCCTTCAGATCGTTGGCCTTCCAGTCTGCTGTTGGGCGGTCACTCAGTTGGCGACTGGCGTATCGATTGGCGATTGGCAAATATTTGCCGTAGGATTGGCGCATACATTGACGAAACGTGATGCCTCGTCAATAATCTCCCCATCCCAATTTGTTTTCCCACTTCAACCAGTTTCAACCAATCAGGACACATGCCCCTGAAAGGTCATCCAATCAGATCACGACATTTGTGTAGCTTCAACTAGCAGCCCCATGGCCCATACGCCCGGCATACGCAGGACGTGTACCTAGCAGTAGGGGCCAAATGAAGCAGACGAAAAAGTAGTTCCATTAGCTCGATAATATGGATGAACTAGATAACGGAGTGTAGCCGTACTTTAGTTTCCCGCAACGCCCCCAATTGGACTCACAAATACTTACGGCCCCATCCACATTATTACCTCTGGGAATTTACCGACGCGTTGGTCGAGTGAATTTTCCACAATGAAGTAAGGTATATCGTGTGGATGCATCAACACGTCACTGGGCTCGTCGTTGAGGCTGATGCGACAGTCAACCAAAGGTATTTGACGATTCTGGGAAAAATTTACATCGTCAATGGAAAATGATTATTGATATGGGGGACATTTGTTGAAGTCATGTCCAAGAAAAATATCGGTTGGTGATATCATTGGGTGGAAACTGGGCGTGTATTATCTGCTGTTATATATGTGAAGATTGATTTTGACTGTTGTTGCACTTTCGTGTACGTTTGAAAATTCACAATTCCTAAGCTTCTTCGCCTTGATCGCGTCCTTCAAGGTGGCCACCGACTTGTTCGCATCGATTATGACAGAAAACACGCTCCCTTGCGCACCAACTAGGGCGCAGAACAGCTCCAGCTCCACCATCTTTCCTCGATGCGGCAGATTCTCGAATGAGAGAAAAAGACCTTTCTGTTTCTGTAGCGGGTCACTATTGGTCAAAAGTCACAACAGATTCTGACCAATAGAAATGGCTTCACGACCGTAAATCCCGCGAAATAAAAATGCTGCATAGCGTGTTGTCAAGGTCAAGGTTGTTGATGTATTTATCCTGCAGTAACGTTTCGACGAGAGTTTGCTGTACCTTCGAGATTGTTCTTGCGGCCATAGGTTCGTTCAGATTTTATTCGGCGAAAGGCGCCTAAATTTGTAATTCTCTGGATTGTATCCAGAGTAGTTGGGGCGGTACAAGTGCACGAACTTGTACAGCCCAAAACAAATATACTGTGTGTTTGCGTCCACAAATGATTGCAATGACTATCCAAACTGCCCTAAGATACTTTATACCTGTACGGATTGCATAAAAATCGCTGTCTATGTCGCTTAAGTATTTACGCGCGCTTGCGGGCAACCCCCAGTGGCATGCGCTCTCAGCGCTGTATGCACAACTACTGTAGCCCAGTAGTTGTGCGTGTACACCGTTCACTCTATTTAGTCGTGCGATCTGAATAGTCCTGTACCTTTGATAACCGTTCCACACGTTTTGAAAAATAAATGTCAATTCTATCTGAAATTAACCCTTTCGTGCGCCACTTGCGTAAACTATACCATACATCTTTAAGTGATTTGCTTGTAAAAGGGGGCTGTGAGCTTTCAAATATTTACGGTACTCACGCCTTGCAACACCACACGACGAATGTATGTTTTCTACAAGTGACAGAAAAAGGATACCCTAAAAGGGCGCCTACAGCGCCCTTTTAGGAAATCACGGTACTACTAGAAGACACTGCTGATTGGCTAACACATTATTTTTTGTGAACGACCAGTCGAACCCCCTGCTGATTGGGTAAAAATAACGGTACACTGTGCCAAAAATGGTAAACTATTTATTTACCGCAATATACTGCTGTCCCTTTTTGACGTTGTGATGTCACGTCGACGACGTCGACAACTTGTCACATGGGCCCAGGCGCGGGCGATTTTGCGCCATTTTGTTATGCGTTTTAGTCGAGTTGACCCTCATGAGAATTGAAGTGGTCGTTTGACTGTTTTTTGAGAATTTGATTCACCCCCTCCTCCTTTCCCCCCTTAACCCTATTCGCTTAAAGGGATATTCGCATTTGAGGCCACACTCGGTGTAAATTCTGTCAAACTTACAGAATTTACACCATAATTGGTTCTACATTCGGTGGTAGCAGCGTCTCCCGTAAACTAAGGTGTGAAAGAGGTCATCTATTTGGGTTGATTGCCTAAATATAGATTCATAAAATCGCTAGTACTAGAGTCCACCAGAATATTGTAGGATAGGACGAGAATGTACATTATGGATTCACACGTAAACAGAAATTTAAGTGTGTACTTTAGTATCACTGTCAAATCAAAGTATGGAGCGGACGGCGCGTCAATGATGACGACCAAAACGGCGACAGCAACCAAAGCAAAGTAAAGACTCGCTGTCGTCGCTTTCGGTTTGGGCACACCTCAGTTTCCAACCTACTCCGTGTAAATCACCTCGCCCCTCACTTCCCCGACAACAATACTGTCCGACTCAAGGATGCACTCCTATTGGGTTCTAACCGTGATTGTGGCCACATTGTTTGCGAGTGGAGGTTCGGTGGCTTCGACCGCAGTAGGAAACCAGCCCAAGCTGTCAACAGAGACTTCCACGGAATTCTACCAGGGGGTCAGTGTGGATGGTGCCGAGGGTAATGGTAAGCGTTTGCTGCGAGGGTCTGATCAGATCACAATTGCCGACGGCGTAGAAGACGATGATGACGAAGACGACAAGTATGAAGATGAAGAAGACGGCGCGGTTGACGATACCGATGAGGAACGAACGTACCTCACCAACAAGCTAGGCACAATGGTTGGTCAGGTTAAGAACGCCCAACGACTGAAAGCCCAAGCCGAGGCGCAACAAGTAGAGAACGCGCTGAAACTGGTCGAGAACCAAGCGCCGGCTAAGTATCTTATTAAGGCCAAAATCACTCCTGGACAATACGCCAAGGCGCTCGGGCTCAAGGTGAACTCGAGAACTACCTCTGCGCAGCTGGAAGTTCTCAAGAACAACCCTGTTTACATTGGGTGGCGCAAGTACGAGAAACTCTGGAAGAATTCAGCCCAGTAGAGAAGGAACGGTGGCTGACAAGTCTTGGATTCAAAGCCGCAAGTCTCCGATGCGGAAATTGTGGAGAGCTTGCTAATGTTACTTTGTTTGTAAACTTCGAGTTGATCCTTTACTGGTTTCATCGCCCATGGAATTTATCTCTCGGACTTCCTTTTCTTTGACTGTGCTGTTATTATACATTTGCACGCAGATAGTGTGACCGTGACACGACAGCTGCAGATGTGCGTTGGCTTTGAAGGTATATTATGCATTCTATCAAAAGAAGGACACGAAGAAGCCGTAGGATTTCGTAGGTTCAGTATCAGTGCCAGATAGTCTCATTAACTGCCGTTGCACACCTACTTCCGACCCAGTAACAAACTCTCCTCAACATTATCAGCGATATCCAAAGTGACAACGACGCAGTTTCTCACAGCGGTAAAATACAAACTACTGCGGCGGCTGCTTTTCAGTCTACCCTTTGTGTTTTATCGCCCACTGACTGTCTCAAAGAAGACCGGCCGAAAGTTGAGCGTATCCTTAGGGTCATAGCGACATTCCTTTTCTGAACGGCAGCTTCAGTAGGTTCGCGTTAGTAGCAATCGTATGAGAGCAATTGATGGAGTTTGTGACGTATAGATATTCCAACTCGGAAAAAGAGGAAGATGTCCAAGAAGGGGAAATTTGCACCCCTTTGCGAATTAAGACCCTGCAGCTCATAAAGTCAGTACGAAGTACGAGTGACAATGGATAGATAATCTCTTCTGAAACGTGCAGATTCCGAAGATCTTGGCACGCTCGAGCTCTTGACGTAGAGGAGGCCCGTAGATCTTGCGATTTACGAGTTGTACGGTTTGAATTTTCAGCTGAAGCAGCACGGCTAAGATCTCTGTGACGTCCGTCAGATTTTCGGTGTCGGCTGGGGCCAAATTGCGATCGACGTATACTATGTATTGGCACGACTTCCAATGATGCACACTGGCACTGGGGGAAATGTGGTTCATTTTAGTTATGGTCCAAACCACGATGTTTCTTGCTGGAAGCAAGGTGCCGAATGGCAACCCCATATTTCATGGGCCATTACTGTAATGAATCGCATTCCCCGTGCCGTGCGCCGAGACATTGCCACAACGGTCGATTGCCGAACACTTCTCAAGAGGTGCCCTCGTTTCCGCTTGATCGCTTGTATAAGTTTTACTGAAACTTGTCGCCGACTCGACTTGATCTCTTCTCTATTCAATCATGCGGGCAGTCACCACCCAGTTTAATCCCCGTCGGCAGGTAAGCGAGCACCCCACAATAAATCTCGTATCCTGGCGAAGTCTGATCACCCTCGCAGCCCTCAATAGCTTCCAGACCTAGACAACATTATTCAACCGTCAACACTCTCATCATGACATGGTGACGCAATACCACCGTCACCTCACTCGAGGCCCAACTCTCAACAGTGCAGTTCGCCTAGCTGAGCTCGTGGCCCACCCACCAGGACTTCATCATGGTGCTATTCCCCAGCAAAGCTCGTGGCCCTACCGCTGAGTCCAACCCGCCACCACTCGGTGTAACGGAAGGCACCCGAAAGAATTTATCAAACTTCCTTCTCATCAGTGACTGATCATAGAACCCGTTGCCTTGCCTCTGGGTCATCGAAAGACATCATCATTGTCTCGTTACCATTGTACTGAGCTCGGCATAGTGACGGAGACCACCACCCCTGGATCACCGGCCATCATAACCGGACCACCGAGCACGACATTGATGCTGCAGTTGACCAGCAACAACCTCGCAGTCGGAATAACCATCCGGTTCCAATGACTCCTCGACAATGAACCTGCCCGTGAAGGCAATCCTTGTCAGCGGTTTCATCACAATCACAGTTGGAATACCACTGATGACGTCAAGCTGCACGAGTATGTCTGGAATGTGAAAAGATGCGAAGAGCCGAAACCTGGCCTTCACTTATTGACGTTTAGTTTTCTCTCCATGAGCTTGTAACCATATATATGTATCCATTCTCGGCACCCCAGTGTCTACTGGCGGCGTTGGTCATCTCAATTGAATCGCAGTAGCCGGTCAATGGACACTGCGATGACTTCACCAGATTGTCTCCGTTCTCATCGGCCAAGTCGACCGCCGCGTCAAATTGATGACTGTACTCATGTCCATCAACCAACACGTTATGTCGTGTTCGAGACGAGCTTCCACAGTGTAATTTGGAGAGCCGAATGAATTCCAACACACTCACTTCATTGGCAGGAACGAATTCCAACACCTTCACTTCACTGGTTGTTGAGACTTCAGACTCCAGTTGATGAAGTGTTAACAGACTCCACTTGTAGGTGGAGGTGGGTTGTACGTGTTCTCCAGTAGGAAGTAGATAACATCTACTTCCTATATCATAGTCCCAAATATTAATGGTACCGGCAGTTCCTCCACTGACAACGAGACTTAAAGCATGACAATATGCGAGATATTTGATGTCACTTTCATGGGCATCAGTGATGCAAACATAGCGACACATTTCGAGCTGCAACTCCTCCTGCTTTTGGAGCATCACCGTCATACAAACGCAGTGAACGATCCCATGAGGCAGTAAGATCTGTATGATTCTCTTTACAGTGAAGCAAGCCGACACTTGTTGTCCGTGTGGAGTCCATCTTGCAAACGCTGCACCGTTCAAGTGTTGCCGCCGGCCTCCTAGACCCACTCCAAAACTTCGAGCCATTTCCCTTTTGTCGTCCAAGTCAAAGGACACAGCATCATTATGTCATTCATGGTCCGCCTTATTCCTCTCTCCGTTCGCTTCAATCGTCTTAGCTAGTCATTGCTCTGCGGCTTCTATGATCCAATGCCAAATATTCCACGTGCCCAGTTGACGCCAGCGCTACTGAGATCTGCACCAGCTCCACGTGCAAGTCGCTCTTGTCTACAGTCGCAACGCTCAACCTGCCAGTGTGTCAACTCTCACTCACAGGCGTTACCTTCGATAGATTGACACTCCAATCCAACCGTTCCGGGTCCTGTCCACAATCTACCAAGCAGAACCAAGTTGCAAGTTCTCCATTCTGAGGTCCGGCGATAAGTTTTCGTTAACGAGAGTCCAAATCTACACTTGTGATATCTGCACCTACGATATCTCGATACGAACGAAGCGACGAACCTAATGCAGTATCCCAAACACGAATATCTCGATCAGTAGCACTTGCAATTGTAGGCGAAGCCTCCTTGTACAGCATCGCACTTGCTGCGAGTACACGTGGTTTAACACGAACGCGTCGAAGTAATTTGACTTTGGGCATCCGGCGACAAGTAAACTCTGGCCATTGTTGAGAACGACTAACGAGTGCGCTCTCCACGGATGTCGGCTCAAATCACTACCAAGTCGAAATACTCGCAAACATCATAGACTACTACTTAATTCTGCGTCTGTACCTTCAACAGAAAGTACGTTGGCTAATGTCCCCCATCGAAACCAACCTTCATCAACCACAGTGATACATTGATCAGCTGTACTGAGAATTCCAGGCTTTGTTGTTTACAGGAGTGCTGACGCTGCAGCGCACGCAGCCGATGGAATCAACTAAATGCAACATACCGGTGAACCATAATCTGAAAGACGGAAGATTGGCGTTGTAGCTAAAGCTGAAATCTCCTACCGGTAGACTTCACACTCCAATCCAGCCCTCAGAAATACTTGAGATGATAGTTTTACCATTAAACGCACACCTCGACGATGTCCCTGACAATATGCACGAGTCGGTAGTGTGTGGGTATCCCAAAAGTGAATGACGTTGCCTATTCCACAAGAAAGAAGTGTATCATCATTGAGAATGAGTAATTCTGGTAGCGAATCTGTATGTTTCTTAAGTTTTGGCACAAGACGCACTTCACATGTGCCGTCACTCGATTCTCCTCGAGTTTTCGCACTCGCAGCATTGACACTAACACTTTGAAATCTGATCACTTGCCACACTGAGATCATCAAGTCAGCGATCGAGGTGTCTCCATTGCACTCGTACAACACGCTTTCAATAATGCCGAAGACCAAAATGTCAACTTCAACTCTCCAGCTGATACTGCAAGTAAATCAGCTCTGGCTGAATACTTCAAAGCTCGTACTGGAGATCGTTCTGACCGCTCTTCATCCTGATCGCGACGATAACCCGAGATGTAGTATAGCGGGTAAAACTTGTTCACTACTGGCATTGCAGGTGTGAATGAAAATGTCGTAGCAATCATGTCCTCGCTTGTCCTCGAGTCTAAATTTGACTCTTTTTCACCAGAAGCGGATACAGTTCGGCCTTACTGTTTTCATCATTCTCAGAAGGAAATAAACCTGTAGAACCTACTAATTCCACTACAGGACGTGAACTCTCCAGCAACAAAATTCTACGAAATTTCAGTAGATAACCCGCTTGGCAGGACGATTCAATGCTGTATCAACGAGATGTGGGTGTTCTTCATACTGGAAATGTCGCAATTGAGCTACCGTCCCCGGTGCATCGACTTTGCCTCCCCGTGACGAGCCTATTCCACCTTCAATGATAGCAGCACTCGTGACTGCTTCCCAGACCATAGTTCCGTCACAATTCACGTCAACGTGAGAGAACAACTCAACTAACTCCTCAATAGAGTTTACGACACTTCCCGGTTCCCAACTAACGCGGCCCAGCATAACATTGATGATTCCACGCAACGAAAGTCCTCGCCCAGCTCGATCGAAATCCTCCTTGAGCAGACTCGGGTCTTCCACCTGTAGTCGAACCATAACGCCCAAACATGCCTGAGACTGCAAACCGCACGAGGAAGCAGCAGACGCCACTCAGGCGCCAGAACCCGTCCGCCATCAACAGCGACAGCAGTATGGAGCAACCTGTCATGCTTAAAAAGAACAATTCCTATCATCTACGAACTGCTGTTGGCGTGTGGTTCTTGGCTTTGTCTGCTAGAAGCCGAATGCCCACCGCCGATTCCCGGTCTGTAACCGCCGTTCTGCAGGGATTATTCCTGTCCTTGCCCCATCGCGTCTTGTCCACACTTGGAAGTTGTAGTTGCATCTTGAAATGCCTTTCGTACAAGGAAAACTTGAATGTTGAAGTAGTATCTTGAAATGCCTCCCGCATCAGGAAAACCCGTATATCACTTGTTATGCTTTCTGCGCTCGCCTTGCTCCCTTCGTGCGTTTCACGCGATAAACCAACATTTTGTTGGGCCTACAGGAACCCACGAGAATGCGAATCGAACCCATGTCGGGTAGGCCAAGCATGCAGCTTATAATTTCTCTACCGAAATGACAGTTTACACGAGGCATCTGACGCCGTAGATCAAGAAGAAAACGCAAACCATTGTTTGCAGTAGAGATCGGAAAATTATGTGGTCAAATTATCGGGCAGAGCTTCCAGAGGTGTCACCGCCTTACAATTGCTTTGTGAATCGTTTGGAGGAGTGTGCGAACCGCGACTTTTGTGCTCGCGTTGGAGAAGAAGATGTGTGGTCGTGGTCCAGTGAAAGCATCCGAGCAACTGTAGCTCAACTTAAAAAAAACACCACACTCATGCGAATCAGGAGACTCTCAAAGTCGGTGCTGAACATGTTAAACTCTTTCACGTTAACTATGTTGCGAACTTCCCCCTCAAACGCACGGGGCGGAAATAAAGAACTACTACCGGATGGTCACGGCCTTGAAATCATCTTAAAAACAAAGAGGAAAAGGTTGTCTGGTCGGATAACAAAACTCGTATCCGTATAGTTGACATCATGTAGTTTTTCTGTTTTAATGAAAAGACAGAATTTAAACTCTACACTGACGTATTCGTTCCAAAGACCGACATAGTGGACGACGGTATGTGGACAATTTCAAGGGCAATTCGTTTGACCGATTTCAACACTGCATCGCCCAACTAGTCGCTATTCGTAACATGATGCTTTACCTTTCTGGCCTGCTCGATAGCCTTGTCGATAATCGGCTGCTTGTTGGGTTCTTTCCCCATCCATTTGAAAAACTTAACAACTTTTCCTGCAGCTGCCTTTACCTGTAGCTCCCTTTACCTGTAGCTCCCTTGTTGGCGGCTGCTGAAAGTGGCCGCCAGAAGACTCGATACGGATACGACGCCCTTGATCCGGAATCTCGGCTTTCACATCGAGCGTGAGGATGGCAATCAACGCGACGATCTTGAAAAAGTTACCGAAGACCATCTTAATTCGAACGGTGTGGAGTTAAAGGTAGGGGGAAGTTCAGGCGGGTTGTTCGCCGGGTGACCGGGTAAATGTTGGAATGAGAATGTGAGCTGCAAAACAAATTGGCAGGTGGCGCATTCTTGCCGTCAAGGCCAACCAAAAACCACTACCCCTGAAAGATTGATGTGCTAGCTTTGCTTAATACATGTAGAGTGCGGCTGAGGTTACAAAGATTACTTTGTTCATACCCAAAAAATTCGCATTTAGCTACGCAGAGTCCCCGCACACAGGTAAGCGACGACAAACATTTTGTACAGTCCGAGTGTAGTGGATCTACAGTCATCGCCATTGCCGTCATCAGTTTCTTACGTTCTTGTACGTGATGCTGTCCGTCTGTGAATTTAGCACCGCAGTTTTTCGTCAAATAGTCTCACGATTCAACATCGATCGTGACAAATAAAACAAAACCCGACTTCGTTGCAAATTAATTATTTTGTCGTCTTCGCAGGTATCCACCAATTTCGGCTTGAAAGGGTGTAACGGACGTAGGCTGCCCAGAGCTTATTTTCACCCGCTATATTTACTGCATATTTCCAACAAGTAACGACTCGATTTTCTTCTTCATTCGACTCATCATTTCTGACATTCGAAACCTGTAGGATGCCCTTCTCTGCGAACTCTTGGTGTAGATTGACTTTTGTGTTTGTGCTTTCTTCGCATGCCACCATCACCGATAAATACGAGCGTTCAAGCCGCGGGGTTCAGTAACACTTCCCAATCACGCCCTTTCTCTCTACATGTATTGCTAATTTTCGTCTAGAACAAGAAGGTAAGAATACTCTGCAAAAACGATACAACAATAGTTCGTTGAACGTGACGCCACCGAAAAAAAGCTTTTGGGTGCTTTTTCGTTGTACTGATGAGGTCCTCTATTTAAGTTTACTGTAGTAGGTTGGCGGCATCGACGCCACGCGGTGATGAACACGTCGGTGACGGCTGGCGAGATGGACGTGAAGATCGACGGAGAGGTCCACGAGCGGCCCAAGCCCGCGAACTTAGCAGTGTGGATGAAGTGCGGTCGACAGCCGACGATCGCAAGGTGGTACACGGTCGCTTCTGCGACACAGTGGCCAATGGGCGTGGAGATAGCGAGCGAGTTATCGAGCTGAGAGCTCGCTCGGCACGAGACTGAAGGGAACGGAGAAGCACGACGGCGGTCGTGTGTGGGAAGATCGACTTGTGAGAGCTGCCGAACGAAGTGAACGGAGCTCACTTTGGGATTCACGACTTGAGCCGCAAGTCGATTCCTGCAACCAGTGACTCGGGAGCGAGTTGCCCAACGGAGATAAAGCCGGCGACGTGAGTTGCCGAAGGCGGAAGTAATCGAGCGGACGAGCAGAAGAGCGCGTCGGAGTTCTAGACGACACCAAACGTAGTAGCCGACGTGGAAGACGAGCTTCCAGCCGGTACGACTGATAGCGTGCGGTGTGGGCGCTTGAAGACGGCACGGAGTGCTGTTCGGACGTGAAGTGGCGGACGTACGGAGAACGGAGACGGAGGACGAAGAAGCACGTGTTAGTGTCGGAAGGACGCTAGCTAGTGTATTGACGAAGTAATAAAGAGGAACTTACGTTCCGGCTGCTTGAAGCGGCCCATAAGGTGTTTAAGTTCGGTCGGCGAAGAACCTGGGAAGACGTAAGCAGCGAGCACAACGTGTAGCCAACGACCCGCTGGCAGTCATGCGAACAAGACCTGTATCATTACTTTGACTCTGGCATGCTCTGGTATTGTGAAGAAGAAGACATCCTTTAAAGCTCTTACCGTTCCCTACCAACCCATTTTTAGGGACTTGGATATAGCCACCACTAAAGTATTATATGTAGAACGTTCAAACCCAAAGCCTGTGTTTCGGATACAATTTAAGGTGAGTATATTTCTCTTGTATCTACAAGTTCACGAAGAAAAGAAGCATGTTGCTGATCTGAGCTCAATCGACCGAAAAGGCAGGTCCGATAGCATACTTACTTGTCAACGGGGACTTGGTAAACCCAAGTGAGTTCACGGTCTCCTTCTTCAGAAGAAAAAAACGTATTTTGATCGGGATTTCACGTTGCTCATTCGTCATCATGGCTCGTTCGTTATCATGGCGCGATTCCCATCACGAGAATACAGAACACGTACTGTACTGTCTTACACAATCTGGTTGTATACAGGATTTGGTTCGTAGCATATGTATTGTATGTTGCAACCATTTTTCGTAGAGGGGGGCCTTTCGAGTTGTCCGGTTCTAGTTGACTCAACCTCAATGTCGGAAATGTCACGGTGTTCGACCCTGTCTTCAACTATCGGAGTTATAGTTTATTACGGGTGGGGCGGCTATGGCAAACGCATTCGTGGAGCTAGCTCCAACCTCGAGATTTCACTGCATAAAAGCACCTCGCCAACTTTCACTTTCGCTCGCGTTGACACGATAAACACATTACGTGGAAATACATGTGCGTTTCTGTTGGATGCACCAAACAGATCACACTGAATTTATGGACAGCCGAAGATGAGAAGAGATGGTTATATTCGTAGGAATACACAATATAGAAAACAGGGCCGCGCCGTTGCAAATTGCCCATGATTTTTAACTGGTAACCTATTGAATCCTCCGCGCGCTAAATTACTGTTACAGCACCAATTACAGTACACTACATGTGTAGTACGCTTACCGAAGAGGTACTGTCGACGCTTCCGTGGCTTGAGCACACCTCAGTTCCCAAACTACCCCGTGCAAACTACTTTGCCCTTCACTTCGTATCAAAACCAAGACTGTCCAACTCGAAGTATGCGTACCTATTGGGTTCTAACTATGGCTGTGACCACATTGTTTGTGAAGGGGGGGGGTTCTGTGGCATCGACCACAGTAGGAAACCATCCAAAGCTGTCATCGGTGACCTCAACGGAGTTCTACCAGGGTATCAAAGTGGATGGTGCCGAGGACAACGGTAGGCGTTTGTTGCGAGGGTCTGATCAGATCACCATTAGCGACGACGTAGAAGATGGCCAAGATGAAAACGCAGATAACGATGCCGATGAGGAACGAGTATACACGTACGTCACCAACAAGTTAAGCACAGCAATTGGTCAGATTAAGAACGCCCAACGACTAAAAACCCAAGCTGAGGCCCAACAAGTAGAGAACGCGCTGAAAGTGATCAAGAACCGGGCGCCGGCTAAATCCCTTCTGGAAGCCAAAATCACCCCTGGACAATACGCCAAGGCGCTTGGGCTCAGGGTGAATGTGAAAACTACTCCTGCGCAGCTGGAAGCCCTCAAGAACAACCCCGCTTACATCGGATGGCGCAAGTACGAGAATCTCTGGAAAAATCCAGCCCAGTAGAAAAGAGGTGGTCAACAGCAACAGAGTACCCCCGCATTTCAGGACGCGCCTACAAAACGAGATAATTAGTAGCAGCCGAAACGTAGCACCCCAGAGTGCCTTTATCCAGCAGCCAAATCCTCCAGCGATTCCAGGACTCTATAGTTTCTTAGATAAACACAAATAAAGGATGTCTAGACCACGAGAATCCATACCAGTAGAAGGTCAAGTTATGGACTCGAAGCCTCATGTCCCGATACGGATGCCACCTTGTACTGTTTCTGATATGAACAAATTATAAAAGTCGAAAGTGGTTTGGTGAATAACATTTGGGATTTCTCCTCGTTGAAAGTGGCGCTTCCGGATCATGTGCTTCTTGCACTTGCCAGCGACGACGGTAAAACAGGTGGATGCATTGCCTAGCTTTTTCACGGAGTTAATGAAGGGTTAATATATGTATTATACTCTTATCACTAGATATACCATTTTACAGCTGCTATAAACGATATTTTTTTTAACGGGCAGTGCCTGTAAGAAGAGGCAAAAAACGGGCAAAAAAGGTGGAAATGAAGAACTAGCTATATCCGATATTTTCAGTTATCCAACAAATTTGGGGCTATTTGATAGCATAGTATTTCAAACCTACTGCTGTGGCCATCGTAAGTGTCCCCGAGTCTTGCACGTCTTGTTGGCTGCGCCGCAGCAACACGCCCCCACGGCGTCATCACTGGGCTTTTCGAAACTTTTGAAATCCCTGGGTGGTATTTTCGATAATGATGGGCAAATGTATACGATACAACTTGGCAGTACCTAGTTCAACATCTAAATATCTAAAAAAGCTTTAAACAGCCCCACTATCAGACAAAGGCTTTCAGCGCAGCCCAATGCTACATCGATCCAGGTCATGGTTTAGAGACTTCAGTATAGTGCTTAAAAAAATCCGGACGATGCGATGTCAAAGCACCGCTACGTTTGCGGAATTATCGGATTTAGCAATTTTGTGTTTTCCACTCGATTGGTGCCTCTTCTTACAGGCAACTCCTGTTAAAAAAAAAGAATCGGTATAAAATAAAATGATCACAGGTGACTCCTTTTTATGAAAATTGCCACCGCATTTTTTTTATCCATTGTCAGCTTCTGGCAGTACATAGTGCCCTGAGGGTCATAGCGGATTTCCTTTGCTGTACGGCACCTTCGACTAACGACGAGTGGATCTTTAAACGACGCCATCACATGTTTCACTCTCGCATAAGAAAATGAAGAAAAACTATAGCTTAAACAAAGAGAAGAAAAAGAAGAGAAAAAGTCATCTTGATCATCCATCTTGAAAATCATTGCACCCTGTGCACCCCAGCTACTCTTCCTCGACTGCATCACAACTGCAGCCCGCGGTAATCTCAGCCATCCTCCTATCAATGATCGTTTGCGCATTCGACACGTCCCATGTCTTCGTTGAAGCAAATTCCGATACCTAAGGACACTGACGAACACTCGCGGTAAAGTACTCCTTCACAGGTATCGTCTCTTCGATGCATCTCAGTCATGACGTCACACACTTCGACAAGTTGTCTGAGCAGCATCGCAGACGTTGGAAATGTTGGTGGCAAACTGTTGGAAAAGTGAAATTGTAGTGTTTGTCGGCAGAAGCAAGTCTTCGTCAGGAATATCAAGGCAGGGTGAAGGTAAGGAACCGTCGTCGCTGCTGTTGTTGCTTTCGTGTCGTCCACAACAGCTCCGAAATGTTGACCTTGGCTGAGAAATCTAGTGCAGGAGACAGACTCATTTTGCACAAATATCATCTCGAGCGTGCCCTCATACTTAGTAACGTCAGGAAGAGAACGCAACCCCTATAATGCTATCACTTGTATGGCTGGGAGAAATCCTGTCAAAGGAAGTTCTTTGAAACAGTCGAGATATCCGAAGTAGACGCTTTCGAGGGTCTTCATTCCAACCAAAAATGGGAATTTCGGTAAATACGGTTGATAGGAAAGGTGATCGGTATGGAGACTTGTCCTTCAGTCAAACAGATTGTTTGAAAGTTCTACGAGGTTCGCAAAAGTTGAATTGCCTTCGATATTGCTACCAGAATAAAAAAAGTGATGTTAGCAATCATATGAGAGTACGAGTGACAGTCGGAAACACTTTACAAATGGCTTACAACACTGAAAATCCGGATTGTGCCACTGAAGGGATAGGTGGGTCGAAAACACTTCTGTGGCTGGTCTTTAGCACTGAAAACAACGCACGTATAAATACTCGCCTCTAGCTTCTATAATTATTGCATCCTTGCTTCGATGAGTGCACTGAGATATTTTGGAACGGTACGAAGCTTCTTCCTCCCCTATAATTCTTGTCATCTTACTTCTCGCGCAGTGCAGATCTTCCAGCTTTCGTTAAGGAGTGTCGACACGGAAAGTTCAACCCTTGCAAGTCGCAGCTACTGATGGCTGCGCAGACCTCCGTGACAGACCTGTCCGACTTGCGGGAATCAGGCAGTCAGCCCGATTCGACCAAAGACTCCAGTTCATTTAGCTTTGCGTATGTCCAGTGAGTAGAAGGTTTCCCCATTTGGTCTTTGAAAAGGATGCCTGCTTTTGCGGCGTACACAGGTACTAAGTATCTTCGTGGTCGTAGCCATACTTGTGTTCTGTTGAGTTGGATGAGGAAGACATAGACGTGTTGTTTCAGTGACTTTGGCTGTGTTGCATACCGGAGTGCGCCATCGAATGTTGAGGCAGCCTCCAATGTCGGGATATGTTTGGTGCCGCCTTTATGAGCAGCTTACCTGCAAAATCATGCTGGTTTTCCGTTAAGTGTGCCAGGTAATTATTTGCTTGGGATCTCTCATCTGCTCACCAGCAGTACAACTCCATCGCTCCACAGAGCGAAGCGGAAGGTACGCCCATGAGACGTCGCGCTCGCGCTACTGGTTCCAGCGCTAGTGATGCCAGTCTTCGCACCGGTATGACACTGGTGGTGGCTCTCGCAGACGCTCCAACGGTAGAACTCGCACTAGCACTCGCAGTGACCGAGGCACCGCCAGGATTCGCTGTAACAGCGTCCTTGTCGTTGCTCACGGAAACGGCGCCGTTGCCATGAGTCACCGTGGCCGTGGTCGGTGTTGGCACTCGTTACCTACACGGTCTTTGTCGCGTAGGCGTGGTTGTCGGAAGTCGTACTGGTGCTCGCGACGGTCGGATTAGCAACAGCACCGTTGCCGGGGGCGCCGACTCCGCCGCCCGCGACGTGGAGTCCGTTGAGAAGGGCGGGGAAAGTGAGCAGTCCGAGGGTCTGAGCTACCTCATGCTCGGAGCGTACACCGCTCGTGACGACCACACAGGCGGGGCACAGGACGATGATCTTGTTACTGCAGAATATGGCTGAAAATTCATGTTGTATTAGTAGAGAGGAGTGGTGTGAGAGCGCTGGCTCTGGTGGAGATCTAGCAGTTTGAGGCGATGGGTGTGACTAGAGAGTACTTTAGAAATGAGGCCATGACAGCCTCGTTCGCAGGCGGGCAGGGAATTTCTAGCCCGCTCAAGGTGCGCTGGAACGTATTCAGAGGTTGCGAAGTGACGGGTTGTGAGCGTTCAAACAGACCAAACATTAAGCGGCTAAGTAGACCGGAATTTTACGCAGACGGCATCAACCAACTCATAACACCCACACATTACGGATGCAGTGGGAAGGTATGCCAGTTGAAGGGTATACTGTAGATAGGACTACCAAAGATCGGCGGTGCTTTTTTGGCGCTGTCGCTTCCACGGAAATACAATATGTGCCCCACATATTATTGAAACTGCGGAATTCCCTGTCCTGGTGTCAAAATACCAGCTCACCGATTTCAATCTCGTGATAAACATTCGAGACGGGCACCCACCCAATTAGGCAGACAGCGTGACCGACCGATGAAACCTTCGTTTAACAGCACATGAGGCCATCGACTTTCCACAACAGCTTCATTTACCTTTGAAGCGGTCGCATCAATTATCATGGAGATGAACACGGATACAATTTATCATGACCATGTGAGGCAAGCGCCTTGATCCAATTTATCCGCGACAACATACAGTGTTCGGACTATTCGTACGTCCCAGATATGGTGCGTTGTTTTGCCGTACCAGCTATTGACGGGGTTCTCACGCCAACTGGACGACCGTCACGCGCTGGTGCAACTTCTGCAGTACGAAAGTACGCATGGCCATATCGGATCGACGAGTTGCATCACTGGTTATCGGACCAGTCCGCAAAACCCGTCCAAATCAAGCCTCCAGTCTTGTGAGCATACTAAACGACGTCGAAGCTAACTGCATACATGCCGCGATGAAGTCATAACGACATTACATTTGCATATACGATTTTCAGTGCTGAAGACCAATCATTCAGTGTTGAGGGCCACTCCATACGGTGCTTACGGCCAACCTAGCCCTCAGTGTCGATGTCTACATTTTCAGTGTTTTAGACTGATTGCTACAGTGTTGCGGACTGCCCCTCATGAGAGTACTTTGAAAAAGATGAAGATGTCCATGTAGGGAACGCTTGCACCCCTGTGTGAATTAAAACCCTGCAGCTCAAAAGTTATAGTAGTAAAGGCGACAACGGGTGAATTCTCAGGTTTGGAACGTAAAGATTCCGAAGGCCGTGGCACGTTCAGGGAGAGACTCATTGATCTTGCGGTTTACGAGTTGTACTGTCTGAAGCTTCCCAGCCGAGGCCAACACGGCCACAATCTTTGTGACGTCAGTTAGATTATCGGTGTCAGCTGGGGCCAAATCGTGATTGACGCCAATCACACAAATTATGGATAAAAAAGTTGCGGTAGGATCAGTGATGTTTTTGTCAAAAAGGGTCCTCTTGTGATGAACCGTCTAAAAAAAAGAAAGAGAATCGTTTATACCGGCTGAAAAATGGTATATCTAGTGATAAGAGTATAATACATATATTAACCCTTCATTAACTCCGTGAAAAAGCTAGGCAATGCATCCACCTGTTTTACCGTCGTCGCTGGCAAGTGCAAGAAGCACATGATCCGGAAGCGCCACTTTCAACGAGGAGAAATCCCAAATGTTATTCACCAAACCACTTTCGACTTTTATAATTTGTTCATATCAGAAACAGTACAAGGTGGCATCCGTATCGGGACATGAGGCTTCGAGTCCATAACTTGACCTTCTACTGGTATGGATTCTCGTGGTCTAGACATCCTTTATTTGTGTTTATCTAAGAAACTATAGAGTCCTGGAATCGCTGGAGGATTTGGCTGCTGGATAAAGGCACTCTGGGGTGCTACGTTTCGGCTGCTACTAATTATCTCGTTTTGTAGGCGCGTCCTGAAATGCGGGGGTACTCTGTTGCTGTTGACCACCTCTTTTCTACTGGGCTGGATTTTTCCAGAGATTCTCGTACTTGCGCCATCCGATGTAAGCGGGGTTGTTCTTGAGGGCTTCCAGCTGCGCAGGAGTAGTTTTCACATTCACCCTGAGCCCAAGCGCCTTGGCGTATTGTCCAGGGGTGATTTTGGCTTCCAGAAGGGATTTAGCCGGCGCCCGGTTCTTGATCACTTTCAGCGCGTTCTCTACTTGTTGGGCCTCAGCTTGGGTTTTTAGTCGTTGGGCGTTCTTAATCTGACCAATTGCTGTGCTTAACTTGTTGGTGACGTACGTGTATACTCGTTCCTCATCGGCATCGTTATCTGCGTTTTCATCTTGGCCATCTTCTACGTCGTCGCTAATGGTGATCTGATCAGACCCTCGCAACAAACGCCTACCGTTGTCCTCGGCA
This sequence comes from Phytophthora sp. ST_20190627, assembly GCA_014706145.1. Taxonomy (NCBI): domain Eukaryota; phylum Oomycota; class Peronosporomycetes; order Peronosporales; family Peronosporaceae; genus Phytophthora; species Phytophthora sp. ST_20190627. The sequence goes on from JACBOU010000259.1 coordinate 432,851, forward strand.
CCATCCACTTTGATACCCTGGTAGAACTCCGTTGAGGTCACCGATGACAGCTTTGGATGGTTTCCTACTGTGGTCGATGCCACAGAACCCCCCCCTTCACAAACAATGTGGTCACAGCCATAGTTAGAACCCAATAGGTACGCATACTTCGAGTTGGACAGTCTTGGTTTTGATACGAAGTGAAGGGCAAAGTAGTTTGCACGGGGTAGTTTGGGAACTGGGGTGTGGCCAAGCCCCGGAAGTGCCGACAACAAGCCTTCAATCACGTAATGGGGGTCCCGCGAGGGAAGGATCAGAGGATTACCACTATGCATCCGTTAAAAATCACGGACAATTTGCAATGGTGTGGCCCCGTTTTGGAGTATCCATACGGATATAATCATACTATCCTCATCTTCGGCCGTCCATCAATTCAAACCGATAGAAACGCACAGGTGCTCAACGTTTTCTGTTTTTGAGGATTTGTTGTCCAAGCGAGTGTAAGCTGGCGCGCTTGCAAGCAACTCTTGAGCAGAAGTGCTTGTTGGTGCTTTAACGGCTTGTGGACATACATGGGAGAGCCCCCGGAGGGACTCGAACGCCTGCCAAGTGCGTAGCGTCGTGGTTCGTAGACCACTGGACCACCCCAAGACTATCCGCGCCGGACATTTGTGTGGTCAGGATATGTAAATGGTCTCCTTCCGACATACAAATTCAAGTCAAAAGCAAAAATGGATTATCAGTCATTGTTCCCATAATTCACCCTCTCCTCAATCCCTGCATGATGACATCGCTGTACGTGAGACCATTCACAGCCTCAAGCTACTGTACATATTTTTCGCAAGCTACATTCCTTCACAGTAATGCTGTTTGGACGAAAATGCACTTTTTACGGATATAGTACCGGTCGGAAGAACCCGTTATTACGCTACTCTACATGTATTTGCTTCTCCCTATCCTGAAAGCCATTCTTGTGTTCTTGGTGCTCCCCATCGTTGGCCAGGGTTACTAAGATAATTGTCAAGATATTGACCAACCCGGTACTTCGAATCGTCCTTTCCACCAATAGGCTTCATGGACCCCAGCCAGCGTGACTCGCCGTTTACTATGTACACGTACATCTCTGATGGATAGAGTGGGATGACAAATCACTGATGAGTCATACCAGCATAATGAATCATCAGAGCATCTGTCCGTCGTCCTTTCTGGCGCACAGCCAACTCGCAGAGTTTGAACCGGAAGGGTTCTAGATGTTGGAGTCTCGCTCCATGAATGTGTTTCCAAATGTTTTGTTGTTGAAATCTCAACCGTAATAAACGAATCGTTGAAGACACTCTCGAACGCCGTGACAAATCACATTGAAACTACAGTTGACAGAACTACAGTATGAAAAAATGTCTCCACTTCCCACTTGGGACTGTGGGGGTGGGTCAGTCACGATATACGGTGTATAACGTTTCGTCGTTTACGTCAGGTTTCAGAAGTGTCGTTACATTTCCTCCTTGTCGCCCAAAGACGCGTTAGCAGATGATTATCTCTAAGATTTGGGTTTGGACAAGGACACTTACAGGATACTGTATATGTATCGCATACAAACGTGATTGATATTTACCTTGGTTCGTGTCCGTTTTGGTCGTGCGCCGTCCTCTCCATATTTAGATTTGAGTACTGTAGCGTGCACATTCAGTCTCGTACATTTCGGTTTACGTGCGAACGCAACATGTATGTTTTTGTTTACGCTTTTGCACCTTGGACACGATCCCCCAGTATTTGGCAAATCATCAACAACATCACATGCAGGAAGGGTAGTTTCGATGGCGTTACAGACGACCACGGAAAAATACGCTCCACCTATAAATACGCCATGCGACAAATCCAGAATTCTATCAAATTTTGGATTATAGCCAATGAGATTCTCATTTGCCTTTTTTTTTTCCCGGTAACACATGCATTATTGACCTTTTTCTAGAGCTCCTCACTTTACTTTAATCATGAGTTAATCACCATCTCCTTCGTCTTACTTTTAACCAATCATCAATTTTGGCGTATTTTTTGGAGACTTACTGTTTACTATGGAGGATGCTGGTCAGTGATGGCGTATTTTTCCGCGGTCGTCTGTAACTGTACGTTCCACTATTGCTATATTGATGCTACATCAATATAGCAATAGTGGGACGTACAGGTAACGCCATCAATGATGTGGCAAGAATAATTTAATCTGCATGTGTTACACAAAGGCTAGCAATCGAGAGCGAGGGCGCGTTTTGAAGTGTGTTCACTTGATTCCGTGGTTTGTTCACTAGTAAGGTGTTGTCACAGATGCTCGTATCATGCGTAGAAGGGCACAAATACAAGCCACTCTACCTGTAAATTTTGCAGAGAAGTAGAGATTATTAGTAACCAGTTATAGGCAAGAGTTCGCAGATAAGGGCATGCCGACGACGATCGCGATGTTGATTGCTGTAGATCCACCGACACCGGACTGTTCTAAATATTTATGGGAACATGTAAGATAGTCTTCATGTCGGAGATTGTGCTAGCTGCGGTCGCCAACACCATGGTACTTAGCGCGAGCGAGTATGTAAAAAACACCCTGCTATGGACACTAAAGAGCCTCGCTTGGAATAATACCCGCAACACATTTGAGTGCTCATGTTACCTGAGTTGTCCCTAGTTTTATTGTGCTACCTCGGTTAATCAAATAGCTGTCTGGCTGCTCGCTGTCCAATCGACAATCATCATTTCAGGATTTGAGATCGCCCGTGTGGTCGCCTTCCCGCGTACGTAGATAGATGTGAGCGGAGTAATCCCCGTAATCTGAGCATCATTCTATCAAACAGGGGCTAGCACGTCCATCATTCGAAAGACAGTGGTTATTCGTTGGCCTTGACGGCGAGAATGCGCCGCCTGCAAATTTATTCTGCCCCTCACTTCCTCATTCCAACACTTACCCGGTCACCGGCAACCAACCCACCTGAGCTTCATCCCTTCCTTTAAGTTTGCACCATTCGATTCACTATGGGTTTCGCTAACTCTTCCAAGATCGTCGCGCTGGTTGCCATCCTCAAGCTCGATGTGAAGGCTGACACTCCGGATCAAGTTCGCCGCCTCCGTATCGAGTCATCCGTCGACCGCGTTGAGCTGCCGCCAGCGAGGGAGCTAACACCAAAGAACCCGATTGTTCAAGTCTTCAGGTGGATGGTGAAAGAAGCCAACAAGCAGCCGATTGCCGACAAGACCATCGAGCAGCTCATGAAGGTAAATTATCATGTTACAAAGAACAAGTAGCTCGATGATGCAGTGCTGCAACGTGTCAAGCGGATGGAAGCGTGAGGTCTAAATTGCCCTTTGCCAGCGTCCACTACGCTTCGCTATTCGGTCTTCACAACGAAGAACCCTGAGTTTGGAGCTCAAACTGTGTTTTCAAATACAGAAACAAGCAACATGAGTCCAGCGATACTGATGTGTTTTTTTTATCAATCCGTCAAGCACCAAGCGTACCTCCTCCGTTAGTGTTTTACTGTAAACCCGCTAATTGTGCTCCATGGGGTACTATATGTACCAAGGATGCCTAAGGAGACTCGTGTCTGTCATAACTCACTTGACATCAATGTACCTCACCCTGAAAAGAAAACAAAGAGGACGATGCTACTACCACAGAAAATAGCTTCCCGCAAGGAGGACGGATGTCCTGGCACACAAATCCTGAAACACCATCCTGTTCAGAACCTCAAAACCTCTTACTCCATCACGACGAGGCCGATTGAGGCGTTTAGGATCGTTAGAAAAGTCTCAACAGCACGGGCATGCCCAAAGAACTAAAAGAATGGGCACGCGGCGTGGTCTAGAGAATTCAACAAGCCGTTTGGCTGGTTTTGGCGGACTCGATATCACCCCGTCCTTGAACCCTAACCCTATCTAAGCAATCTGGCTTAAAGGCCAAATTCGGTGTAAATTTGGTCACAATTACAGAATTTATACAGAATATGGATCCTATTTTCTGTGGTAGCAGTGTCTCCCAATAAGAGAAAAAGAGAATCGTGTCTGATAGCAAGTCTATTCATGTAAAGACCTTCGCCAGCTCTCCTGCCTTGCTTATTCTCTGGATTTATATCCAGAGTTTCTCCAAGGTGGCACCTCTTCCCTAACATAAAACCCTCTTCCGTTTTATACATTTACTTTAGAAAAACGTTGTCTGGTTGCACACCAGTTTCGAAATATCTAGGAACCTAATGAACCTGTTATCAAAGATACTCGTTTCATATTTTTTAGTCGAAATCGGTGCCTCTCTACTTTTTAATTGTATAAATATGTACCCAAATGACATGGATCTCAGTAAAATTAACTCAAAAAGACTTTGATAACTTGTAACCTGGTGACACCGAAAAAACAACTGATGATTGCTGCCTGCGGCGGCCACGGGTAACATTAAAACCCAATCACACAGCGAATGTTGCTCGAAGCTAATGGGATGAAACTTGATTGTTGTGGCAAGTTGAAAAACAAGAGGGTGAAAAGGCATGGAGCGTGGACATTCTAGACAACCCACCGCCATGCCAAGCTCGTAGTGGGGGCGGCAAACGCATCGACTTAGCCGCCGCGTCTAGCGTGAACGCTGTGGGGCACACCAGTTTGGTCTGCTTCGAGAACACCACACGTCTTATTCCGCCACCGACCGCGCTCGCACGACTTGGGACGTTTGAACTCGGTAAACAGAATTACAGGGTTCGGGAGTTCGCAGTTCGAAGAACGGTGTATTCGTAATTCGAAGAAATATCGTTTGTCGCACATCGGGCATGCATCGTGGCCACAGCGTGGGTTTGTACCGTAGACGCCGGTACGGGCTTCATTTCCAAAAATGGTCACACAACAGGTTAGTACCCGGACGAGACGGTAGGGGGGGAGGTCACACAACAGGTTAGTACCCGGACGAGACGGTAGGGGGGGGAGGTCACACAAGAACCTAGACGGTATTTACCATCGGTATTTTACCTTTATCCACATAAATCTGAATTAGCCGTTATAATAATATACTTTTCGAAGTATGCATCGCCGCGTACAAAGGAATATGCCAACTTGAAGTGTCACTTCTTTTTTTTTATCAAAAGTACATTGGTCGACTGCGATCATTCAACTTTCGGCCTCATTTCAAGATTTGCGCGGTGGAGAGCACACGCGCACGTCTGCCAAGGTGCGAGCCATACTGGAAGGTCGAGGTATGCGCGTGCTCACGTAGTGACTAAACTTTCTGTCTGCGGTGCTGTTTTTGGTGCAGGTCATCGACGGCAATGGATCCGCGCCCAGCATCAATGGATCGGGCGAGCTTGGTGCGTACGCGGCGGTCGCATGGTTGCGGTTCGGGCGATCCTAATGCTGTGCTTCGTGTACTAGAATAGGTTTGAAAGGTAGCTGTCGGGGCAAGCACCGGGCACCCAGCGCACGGCGCCGTGGCGCATCACAGCTCAGCGGCAGCTACCGGGTCCAGCAGCAAGCGTGGTGCGTACGCGCAGCTTAGTACGACAGCCAACCATCATGGCAGTATTTTTTCTGTGGAAAACAAGCATTCTCATGATTTATTGTGCTTTCGTGTGCTTCACAAGTTTGCAAGTGGTGGGTGGTTTCCCTAAGTTTTTGAAGAAAGATAACTTGCATGTCTGTTTTAGAATTAAAACCAGCATGACTGTTAGGTGTCGAGCCGGAATGGCATGATATTTTAACAATGGCACACTGACGTACTCTAGCGAGCCGCTACTGACCACCTTCTCCATGCTCAACGTCTATTCACCGCGAGGAATTCATCTGTTCCTAGTTCTAAGCATCATTGCAACAGCGCGCCACGACGATGTGTTGACATGTTGAAGTGGCACGTTTCTTTAACAAAGGTAAATGGTCATTCACTTCATTCTTATTATTGATTATGCGGTGGGAAGAGCACACAGTTTGACTGAAGTGCGGTCGATGCTTGAAGGATGCGCGGCCTCTGGAGGTGATCTATGGCGATGAAAGCTTGCTCAAAACAGCGTCGAGGGTCTGTGGATGACGAAAAAAGCGATTCATTACGTCACTTACATGTTGGGTTCACACGGGAAAACGTTAGGGAGAGAAAGCGAAAGTCGAGATTACGGAAATCAGCGGAGAATGAACGTGTTTTTCAAGATACTATGCGTTCTAGCTCCAACGTCATCTCACACTTGCGTCCTACTACCTCCGGTCCGAAAGACAATGGTCTCTTCAACCTTGGTGTAGCCATATAACTGTATCCGCGTTTTCATTGGACGAAATTAGACGTTTTAATTTGTTGTCTAGGAGCCATTAATTCGGTTGCCGCGCTGGTGGCGCCAAAACTCGCACCAAAACTCTACCGCTTCACAACAGAATTTGCTTCGCAGTAACTAGCCGCTCTCAAGATGCCCCGCTCGCCCAACGCCAAGGATCTACCGCTGTCCAAGAGCCTGGAAATCGTGCTGTTCCTCTCGGAGATGACCACCCGTGGGCAGCTTCCATGGGGGGCTATCTCAGTTGCAGCAACACGCTTTGGTTGCCATCGCAACACCGTGCACAAGGTGTGACGTGGCTGTGCAGCTATTACCGTCCAGCGGCGTAACAACTGCGGCCGCCCTCGCGCCTTTCACTGATGACGAGCTCAAGGCCAAGATCGAAGCGGCTCCAGTGGAGAGTCGGATTACGCTGCGTGGCCTCTCAGTCTCGACAGAAATCCCGCGGACCCACCTCTTTCGGCGCTTGAAAGAGCGCAGTGTGGTCCTGCGAGTCACCGTCGTACCGAAGCCGCTGCTTACGCCCGAGCACATGGCGATGTGCCGCCGGTTTGCGCGGTCATTTGTGAAAAAGCTTCCTGATAAGCGTTTTGGCTTCCTAATTATCTAGTGATGCGTTATCGATCTGACGTTATATGCATGTTCGCCTGTCAATTAGGTGAGCGCGGATACCAATTCATTGACATGCAGAACGTTGTGCATGTTGACGAAAAGTGGTTCTACGTGCACCGAAACCGAAACACGCACTATCTTACGCGCACTGAGACTGCCCCACGCGCCGTCACCAAGAACAAAAACCACCGCACGAAGGTTATGATTTTGGTGGCGGTGGCACGTCCACGGTACGACGCGCACGAGCGCATGACATTTGACGGCAAGGTGGGGCTTTGGCCTGTAGTGGAGACCAGGTTGGCGGTCCGCAGCAGCTAAAACCGGCCGAAGGGGACTCCAGTCACAACGCCAGTCGAGATGACGAAAGATGTCTACGAGCGGATGCTAACGCAGCATGTAATTCCCGCCATCAAGCGAGTTTGGCCCGGTAAGTGATTTTGTTAATTTGTGTTGTATCAGTACTTACGCTGACTATTTTTGTGTACAGGCAAGGAGCAGGTGACAATACAGCAGGACAATGCCCCACCCCACCGTGCCTCAGATCGGACTGCGGTGAAAGCGGCTGCAGCAGCGGGCGGCAGGTCGATCAAGTTCGTCAACCAGCCACCACGAAACCCGGATTTCAACGTCCTCGAGTTGGGCTGGTTCAACTCGCTGCAGTCGTTGCAGTACAACAAGCAGACGCGAGACGTTGACGGGCACATTGAAGCCGTGAAAGCTGCGTTTGAAGAGATCATAAGTGCCACCACGAGCAAGTGCTATCTTACGCTGCAAAGTGTACTAGAAGCGTCGATGCTTGTTGGTGGTGGCAACAGCTACGACATTCCCCATTTGAAGAAGGATGCATTGATAAGGGCCGGCAACCTGCCACGCTGTCTTCCGTGTTCTGCTGAGGCGGTCGAAACTGTCGCTCTAGGATAAAGCGTCAGTTTGGGAACGGTAATTTTGAGCTAAATATTACCTTCATTCTGATTGGTTTGCCTCCAACAGTGCAACATGAACAGTGCCTATGGTCTTTCGGACCGGATCTAGTATATGCTAAGAGGACTGGACCCGCTGTATGAAAGAGCTTTAATCAGCGCTCGGTGCCGAGGGGTTGGGTGAATGCGTATGTTTGGATTGGAAATATGTCACCTTGATCCGCAAATGCTTGGGTGAAGCTGTCGATGATATTCTAAAACGTCTGGTTGACCAGTACTGCGCACCGCGGCATGTGGAGGGTCTAAATGTCATGGTTTCGCCACGAGAGGTACATTGCTACATTGATGAAAATGAATGCCCAGTAGCATGGATGTCGATCTGCAAGGAATGCGATGACTCCATTCGTTCCCTGAACCTCCCGAAGTTCACTATATCAAATGGTTTTTTTGTGGGGCGGCTACTGGACCGTCTACGCTGACTCACTACCCCGGAACGATTTATGACTCAGCTTGCTAGTATTGAAGCCACGACGCGTGTGATGAGGGTGGACAGCATCGGTGTATTCGATCACACTTCGTTGCTTTTGACTGCACGCCAGGGCCACCTGTGTCGTTGTTGCCTCGTTCGCTCGATCAGGTAGATTCGTATCGAGTTGTTATGGTCTGAGATTTACGGAAGTTCAAGTGCGAAACGTCAAGGATATACATCGAAATCGAAACAAAATTGTTCGAGACTTATTTGTTTTTTTTTTTTACAAAAACTACAACTACCTTTACGACAGCGTTTTCCCTTGTAATGAAATACTGGATGCAGAATAATACAGTGATGACACGATTGACAACCATTTTGTGGAGCACGTGAGTGATCAAAATGCATGTTACGAAGAGCCAATGTACATTCAACAAGAAAATATTCGTGATTGTTCCGATGAATGTAGAGTACTTCGCGAAAGTGATGAACAAAGTATTCTAGAGCGCCGGGTGGGGTTCACGGACAACTCAATTCCTACTCTAGCGAGGGAGCGGCCTTCTGCTGTTGCAACGGAAAACCATGAGCGTGAATTTCTGGTCCAGAGGTCTAACCACATTGCTAGTGGGATTTCGGAGGATTTGTTTGTTCGAATGTTTTCTCACCTATTTCCTTTGGTAGAGGCTATCCCGGTGAACACCGCCGTGAAGCTGTTTTTGTGAAGGAGTGCGTCAAATATTACGTCAGCCTTAGTAAGCGACAGTTTGTTGAAGATGAACTATTCACGTTGGTAGCGTTCGATTGTATATCGATGCAAAACATATGCATTCAAAATTCGGTTCGTCGCAAGTGATATCCTGGAATGTTTGAAGGTTTCGAAAGTGTTGAGGTTGAACAACTTGGAAATGCGCTGCTTAAAAATTAACGAAGACCAGAAGGGTGCCTTCCACAGAAGCAGCAAATGATCGAGTGACAAATAGCTTTTTGAAGACAGTCGAGTTGGTAACTGGAGCGGATGGGGGAGTAACGCGGTGAGATCACAACGCAGACGAAAAGCGTTTGTCTATCAGGCTCGATTCGGCCAACCCGTTTTATTTGTTACTCTTACACCGAATACAGTAAGCTCGTTTGCCAGCGCCCAATACACTGGGATTTCATCGGTTCAAACGCTGTTTGATGTTGTCGAGGCCCGATTATTTATTCGACAAGTTGATGCCTTTATCAGGCACGTGTTGGGGACTGATCCTCGAACCAATAAGCCATTACCGCACAGTGGACTACTAGGCGATGTGATGGCTTACGTTGGCATGGTTGAAACCCAGGGAAGGGGTTCGCTTCACATTCACTTTTTGATTTGGTTGAAATGGTGTCCTCCTAATTCAGCAGCAATGGAATCTATTCTGGAAAGCGAGAACGCAAACGGTTTTGTGAGTCCTATGCACAGAGCATCGTGAGCAATGAATTACCGATAAACATGAGCGAGCACTCATGCTCTGTGGGCGGATCATCACTGACCCATCTCGTCGCTCTTCCAATAACCGAACGTACCAGAAAAGACCCTATGGTAGGTCTCTATAGTGTCCACGCAACGAATAGCATCGTAGTGCCTGCTCTATTACGCTGTGGGGCCTGCAGCAGAAAGTACAGTTCACAGCACTGTGCTCCGTAGTGTGCTGCTGGAGCTACGCCCCTTGCAGTGGCCAGCATGGGAGCAGCCTTTGTCTTTACGAGAAGTTGAGGAGCACCCTAAAATTGAAATTGGGTGCCGTGACTCTCAACAATCTGCAATTAATACGATTAATGAGCGAGAGAGAATTGTGGAGAGCGTGCGCAGTGAATGTGACTTGCAAACGTACAATGGATTGACTCCTTTGGACGCAGCAACGCTTTACTACAGCTGAATGCTTTACTATAAAATCGGCCAAGATTGGATTGAATTTGATAGCTAGACACTTTCTATCGAAGTTGAAGACAGACCCTTAGTTATATGTATGGACCACGGAAACAGTTTTCTGATCGCGAAAACGTATTTTTCAGGAGATTAGAATGGTTGGTTACCACAAATCGCTGAGACATCAGCGACAGAAGCAGTCGGTTTTAAATTCTCGACGACCCCACCACTCCTCAACCCATAAGCAACTTCCACGTCGCGGATATTGTTGTTAAGTTCTATCTCTACCCGCTCAGGATCCGAACGTGATCCCCAGTACTTGGATGGAAAGTTTCATACTGTATTGTTAATTCTAAAACAACCACACAGGACTATAATACATCAATGCTAACAGGAAACTACCGAACAACATTCATTAATGATTTTCTAGGCAAGTGTTGAAAAAGCTTTCATCTACTAATATGAAACTGGGGGAAAAAATAAACCTGAGCAGATGATGGCTCTCATCGGTGTTGGCATCTGAGCAAATTATTATTATTGCTAAATCACCAGCAGTGGCTTTAGTGGCTAATGTTCGATACTTCGTGCACGCGAAGATACTGGTACTTTGATAAAAAATAACGCTACAGCTCATCACCGCATGGATGAGCTCTTCCGCAGTGCATCCCAAAGATACGGGCACTTTTATAAAATGACGTGCACATCTAGTGGATGAGCTCCTCCGCTTACAGAGCTGTCTGAAAATGGCTAGCAGAAAGCTCCTAACACACCACTAGACAAACCAGACGCAACGGTTCGTTTTAGAAAGACAAGAGGTTGGTTCCAGTAGTCTCAATGATGTTCATAAACCAAAATGAAGCGTGGATATGTAGGATGCGTGTGGTAGCGTGAAATAGCAATATGTGTTGAAGTTGAGGATGTAACGCTTAGTGGGAAGTGTGTAGCTGTCGTTAGTCAGCTTAAGATACACGGATGCACCTCACTTCGAAACGAAAGCTTGTGCGTATTATTTTATGAAAGGACCACGGACAGATAGCGCGGATGTTGTTCAGAAAAGCGAAAGTAAAGGCGGATTCATGTATAAGTACCGCTGACTGCATAACTTGTATCACATACTAATTCGTGATTTGGAGATTTGAATTCTGAGCTAAGCCAAAGCCTAGTAAAACATGTAGGACCGATATCAAATACAACCCGATCGATTCTAGCGAAGCTAATGTAGCCGCTCTGTAGTGTAGTGACTATTGTTCGATACTTCGTGTACGCGACATATCAAAAGATACTGGCATGTTAATAAAACAATGGTACTGCTCGTGAATGGGCTCTACAGCTCGCAGTACATTCCAAAAATGACTAACAGCGAACACCTAGGCATCTCAGACAACTTAGCTCAGTGTAGGAAAATAAAGGTTGCTTAAGCGGTCCCAATGACGTTTACTACACGAGATAATGCGCAAATAATGTACATGTATTATCGTACTCATCACAACTACAGGTAGCCAAGCGTAAACAATGCTTCGGAAAAATCTATAGAAGATGATGATGTAACGGCCAATGGATAGTTGGTACGTTATTTTATGAAATGGCCACCACCATACATTGCACAAGCATCGCGCAGGATGCTAGCTCAGTTAGACAGCTATCGGGCGTCAATTGTGTACTATCGACTGCTGTCCATCACTGCTAGTAAGATCAGCAGCCGTTCAATCAAAGCTTTCTCTGCGATTTTATTCATGGCGGGGATGTCGAAGCAAACTGCTTCTCGAGCCAGCAGTAGCACCAGAAATATGAAGATCAAGCCTGCAACTGCAGTTGTAACTGTCCCAACATCGGCCATGACTCAACACGTCTCGTATTCACAAGAAACTACGAGCACCCAGCAGGCTGCTCCAGCACGGCTCACACCCTATCAGCACCTTCGCGAGCTACTGGCATCACAATCACTGGAAGCCGACAATAACCGGCGCGTTATATTGACCGTGAGAGGTATGTGGCAACGTATTAGACGAACCCCCGTGCAGATACTGACGATTGATATCGGGTCTCCAACATCCCGAACAGCGGTCGGAGAGAGTCAGGTTGGATATGAAGCTCTTGTGGATCTCAGTCCACACGTACAAGGTGCTAAACCTTGTACATCTTCATTTCATCGACGCGGCGTCGCCAGAATCTCTACCAGAACGTGGGCTATCGAAACACAACCTACTAATCGTTTGATATATCCGTGTATCCAGGTATTCTACGACCAATACAACGAGAATCGCGACGCCATTAATGGGCTTCTGTTCACTGCAACAATGTGGAACATGCAGTCACAGTCGGAAGACCTACCCCTCCCCGGCGCTATCATTACTATCAGAGAATTTTCAAAGCCGAAGCTGTTTTGGGACACTTACTGCCAAGCTACGATCAAGTTGAGAGACCTCACGTGTCAAAACGATCTGTAGTTGTCCGCTTCCGCGCGATCAGTGATACCCACGCATAGTAGCTCAAGGAAACGTGGATATAGTTTACTTAAGTACATAATACAGTCTGGCCGTGTCATCAGTGTACTTGCACCTCAAAACCGGAAGGGGATGAGCAAAAAAAATGGAACAATACGGTAGCAATGCTGTCAGCAAGAATCCGCCATTCGCAAAGCTTCCGTGCTCCAGCGACCCAGGTAAGGAAGCAGCTAGGCGTAAGTTGCAGGCTCGATAAGGTCTAATGTTTACCATTGCAGATTCCCAAGACACCAGGATCACGCAACTACAAATCTCAAGAGCGCCAGCACCTTTTGGCAACCATCGCAGAGCACTTACATCACGATAGGTCGGATTGGGATAGTGTCGCTGAGACCTACAAATCTACCAAGTCGAAGGAGTGGAAAGAGCGAAGCGCCGGGAGTTTGAAGCCCAAATTTGGGAGGTAGTGCTCAGTCACCAAAAAACATTCTAAACAAGCATGCACCAGCTCAATGGAAAAGCCAGCATTGGCTCTTCAACGCAAGATCGTTATGTGTGCACCGTTCAGACGCAAGCTCAACATCGCTCGTGGCAATTCTACTGCTGCATGTGCTCCTACAGCTACAAGATTTGAAGGTCAAGTTGAGGAGTCACATGTCGTTCCGTTGGAGCTGAGAGTGATAACCGCGTACCGCCTTCACGCAGCGCTGCGGTGACCCGCGATATCGGTCACAACGTCGCCAGAAACGTCGGTGTGGACTCACGCTCGGGCAGAAGACTGCACGTGATTGCTCGAGAAAACGAAAATGTGATGCTGAGTAGCGAACATGAACCAACAACATTACCAGCCACTAAGGATAATCACTTGCGCTGTGATGCCATACAACTATTTTTCTGGTTCCAACGGCGTGAGGACCAGCAACTCAATGGCACGAGTTGCAGAACCACTTCAACAAGGCGTTTTGCGCCGCTGATCGGAGACACTAGGAAATATGGATTGTATTGCGATGCTTAGGAATACCCTAGCGACCAAGAGCTGCCTTCGACAGATCCATGACGTTCATTCTTAGAATATCTTCAAAGCTAAAACTGTTTTCATCTCAATCTACACTTAAGAGGGATCTGCAATGGCCATCAACATGTGACGTGGGTACAACAGGGTGCACTGGAGTAGAAGTAGGAGCCCTGCACAGGCGCACCACATAAGACCATGCGCGTTCAACATGTGGCCACATGCACTTCACTATACGCCTGTAGCAACTTGATCGAGCTAAATGGTATTTTAACACACTCATACGCTACTATCAAGGCTTTTACCATGAAGCCCTATGATAATTAATCTTGCATTGGCACGACGTTCACACAATTGCAACAAATGAGTATCAACGGTAGGTGTGTAGATAAACTGAACGCTACAGCACGGAGAGGATGGGGCTGACGTGGCGCTCCTGTTGCAGTCACGTAGGTGCGTAGATGGACAGTAGTTTGGCAGGTTGCTCAGACACTACAACGGAGCTGCTTCAAGAGAGAGAGGGGGTCTGTCTGTATTGCGCTGATGCTAGGTACCGTGTAGTAAATGCGATAGCTAGCTTTGGTGGCGCTTCCAACTCTCTAGTCAAATACGTTCATTTGTCAGTCGCTGTCACTTGTCCGTTGCTATCATTAATTAGTCAATTAATCGCTTTCATTCGTCAATCGCTTTCATTTCTTTTATCAGCCGCTCTATCAAATTGGAGTTCATTGCATAATCTGCGAAGTATGGCGTAAGCGCAATGAATCCAGCAAACGTGGAGCTATTGACGGTGAGGACGAGACTTTCGATAACGTAATTGCAGCTTACGGGAACCTCCATCTCGCCCGGCAGAACCACAGTGAAGCCAGTCCGCCCGTGTAGGAAGCGGTTGATCATTTGCAGACTAGACTACGGGGCCTTCAGAGGGCCCGAGATTTAACGGACAAGGCCGATGACATAAACAAAAATGCACTTACTGCAGAGCGTTATTGACGCCGTGAGATGCAGCGCACGCGCTTTAACGTAATCCGGCAGCAAAGAAGCCAACCAGCACAAGGTGGCACAGCAACACATTCGCCACCAGGCAGCCAAGATACACACAAGCGTCGTTCTCAATATAGCGATATGGCCCCAACACCAAAGGAAACCAGGGCCATTCCAGAAAACGCCGAGATAATTGAAGTGGACTCGTCGGACAGGGAGGCATCTGAAGCGGCGGACGTGGTACTTCCGGAGGCCGACGAGTCGGACAAGAAAGAAGCTGTTGGTGAACGGACTGCAATACCATCCGGAGAGGTAGAAAAGAATAGCGCACCGTTGGAGTAGGTAGCGATTTGTCGTAGAAGATGTTGACAGCTCAATAATAAAGGCCCAAACAGTAAAACTTCAATTTTCCTTTACGTTGTTGTGCTAATCGTAACAGAATTCTATTTGTTGATAATCATGAGGACGTTCTAAAGCCGCTAAAGCCGCCGCGAGTACGGCCTCGGCACTCCAGCGTCCCTGGTGAGAAAGCGGTGTATTGTGGCTCAGTGCATTAAGTAAATATTTCTTGGTACATTTAGTTGTTAAAACAAGCACATACTCCTGCAGCTGTCGGCGATAGCGGCGGGCAGAACGCATATTTAGCTTTGTATCACGCTTCCTCTGTTAGCCAACATTGCTATGATCCCAAACTACCCTTGAGACGGATTTGCTATGTCTGTCAATATTCTTGGTCAAATGTCGAGTCACTGAATGGCCAATGACTTTTTGTGGAGGAAAAGAAGCGTGATTTTTTGTTGTTGTAGGACGAACACAAACTTGACTGTTTTTTCGAGGAAAACAAGCATGCCTATTTAGGAGGAAAACAATCATGACTTGTTTTGGAGAAAGACACACGACTGTTTTTCTGTGGAAAATAAGCATGGCCTTTTTAGGATGAAAACAAACATGACTGTTTTGTTTTTGAGGAAAGCAATGCCTGTTTCTAGGTGGAAAAGAACCCACGACTGTCAGGTGTCTTTTGCAAAATTGAGAGAGATAAATAGATACGTGTTGTCTATAAAGATTCTATGAGCGTCTGGTCCATTTTACCCTCGGCGTTTCACACTCTGATACTGTTGCTACCAGTGGTCGCTCCTGTATTTGTGCTGCTGTTATGCTCGGCATACTGTCGATTGTCGCCACAAGTACTAATTGAGGATATCTTAGCTTCCGGAAGTTTTTTCCAACTCCCGTAGTTGATGTTCCCCGGTCTTTGAACGATGCTGCTAGTTCCAGTTGCCATTAGCTTAAGTGACTGTACTGCTACTCAACCACGAAACGAAAACGATTCCGGTGTCGTCACCACTTCACCGTGGTGGATGACTTGGTTACGCTGAGTCACAACTTCGAGCGAGAATGGCATGATATCTTAACAATGGTACACTGGCGTAACCCAGCATGACTGATAGGTGTCGAGCCAGAATGGCATTTTTTATTAACAATGGTACACTGGCGTACCCTAGGTTTTGGAGCTCAGAGCGCATTTCTCATCTATCCTCGTAGTGCTGTAAGGCCATATCTGGGCGCAGAAAAGGTTCTAAAGGTATCGGACAAGGAGGGTCGATGTGTAATCGACGTATTCTGTACCACAACATTCAAGGCATCTCCAAATCGTCTATTCGTCGCCTTGGCCGTCTTGCTGGTGTTCGTCGTATGTCTGAACAGGTGGTTGAAGAAGCACGTGCAGTTATCAACGTCTTTGTCGCCAACCTGGTGCAAGATGCCGTCGTCTACACTGAGCATGCCAATCGAAAAACTGTCTTAACGATTGATGTCATCTACGCTCTCAGTCGCCAAGGTCGTACTCTCTACGGGTTCGATCACTTAACCAAGAAATAGGGTACCAACTCTCGCCCGCACAGCGAAGTGAAGATTAACATGTAAATAGTATGTAAATAGTCATTGTGTGAGCCGCGTACTAGCTAAGCCTACGCCAGAATGCTTTATTTTCATTAGTCGCTGCTACTATCCTCCGAAGAAGAAAGCTCCGATAGTGAGCTGCTCTCATCGTCGATAACCGTGCTCGACGTGGTATCTTGAGCATCTTGGTTCTCTTCAGACTCATCGGTGTGGGGTAGCCACGACGCATCAGATCCTCTTTCTAAGTCGCTATTCGACGATTCCAACACAATTACCTCGCTGCTATCAGGTGTATTGGCCTTGGATCGCTTCGAGGCAGGCGTGGCGTCACTATTATTACTCGCGCGCTTTAATGGAACTGCTGCGGGATCATTTTGTTGTGCTTCTTCTTCTTCTCTCAGTAGTTGCCCAACTTCACAGATAATGTTGATATGGTTATCTTGCACCTGGCGGCGCTGTCGATGCTCGAGCGTAAATATCATCATAATGACGTAAAAAAACGTGTTGCTCCATGAAACATCGTTCGGTGCAATCAAAGCAACGGAAGGCAGTATGCCCGCATCGAGAATTATCTCGAGATTATGGAGATGTCTTCAAATATGAGCATTTCAGAAAATGATGGCATAGATGTAATAAGTACAGCACTTCCTTCTAAACTAGAAAATGAAATTGACCTGTTTCACGGGGAATAAGGAAACAACGTCAAATAGCTATTGCGCTCTCATCAATTTCATTCGCAGCCAATTACCTACATCTCGGGCCGCTACGTCAGTGGCGGTCTCCCACCGGTCGTTTGGATTCGACCCCTGACTGGGATCGCATTGGAAGCTGTGCTGTGTGGCCATCGCAGCATTGTCAGCCGCCTTGTTAAACTCGCGTAGGTTGTGGCTCCATGTGTGTACTTGTAGGATATGTCAATCAGCTGCTGGTACTACACTACTCGTGAAACCCTGCAATGTTGTCGACCGTTCCTCAAATAAATCCATGCTTGTTTTCCTCGAAAAAACAGTCACGCTTGTTTTCCTCCACAAAACAGTCATTGACTATTCAAAGACACGACAATTGACCAGCATATTGATAACCATTGTAGACACTTCTCATGTGTAGTTTGGATGAAAACAATGTTAGTTTTAGAAATATTCTAAGATATGCTAGTGGCGCATCACGCTTCCTTTGCGCGTTGTTGGGTCTCAAACAGCGACATATCTTCCAACTCGATCTGTTCTTTGTCTTGTCTCCGCAATAGTGCAGCTAGCGCTACGGTTACTCAGCTTTGGGGTGGGCAGCCTGAGGCGGCCTCCTCTCCCGTAGTATAATGGCGCCAGCTACGTGTAGAGGAGTCCATCCATGTTTCGCACAGGCCCGTAGCTCTGTAAGAAGGAGGTTCTCCGCTACATTGGTGGTGGTTGGCTTTCGCTGCGTGTGACATACTCGCCGCCCAGCCGATATTGACGGTGTAGATTGATGCTCATAACCAAGCCACAACCACCCACTGCCACCCGGTACAAGATTTCCCCGGGACCCGATATCGGTGTGAAAGAGGCCATCTATTTGTGGTAGTTGCATAGCTATAGATCCCTGAAATCGCTAGGGGCGTCCGCGACCAGATATCGACTCTACCAGCGTCACGTTGGTAGACACCGTCATGGTCTGCAACTAGATTGTGCCACCACCCAGGTCGCACATATCAAGGACGCCGAATTTTATTGATACAGTTTTTGTCCGATAGACGGCTGTATTCAGCACATCCGATTCAACCCGATCCAACCGGAATAATCTCATTTGAGTCAAACCATTAGAACCTTTTCAAGCAGCCGGAGTCTAGTAAGTGGCGGGCGGTGGCGGTGGAACTAGTAGGGCATCGTGATCTAGAGCCCGTGTTGAACAACGATGGCGCAAACGAGCGCCCACAAAAGCGATTCATGCTGAGAATGAGGCCACGAACAGGGTAATTGCTGCTTACGATAACTTGTAGAAGGTTCCCGATAACCACGCTGTGCATAGCCGAGAGCTACAGCGAGCAGTTGAACTTTTGGAGACAAGAATCCGACGTCTTCATGAAGCGCGAACCTTAAGCGAACAAGTAGTGAAGGTCGCCAAGATTCGTAATCATCTCGAAGGCGCTGACGAGTTTGGTGGATTTTGTCCAATCACTTGTGACTACTATTCATAACTTCAGAATTTTTCTTTCCTTCGAACTACGTCTCTCTCCGGGGGCCCCGGACCCGGGTAGCCAATAGTATACCCGCCTTTTCGGTCAGCATGGCTACATTTTACCGGTATTCGAAAACAGCGTGGACCACATATAAGATTGGAATAGCGCGCGAGAAAACCGGTTGAAAACCACACGCATACTTGTTCGTCAAACCGCTTCGAAAAACGATGTCGACAACCCATGTGGATCTAACTTCAACCAGCCTAACTTCAACCTGAGGTCACATATTTTTATCGACAGGACTGGACAGAACCACAAGTCAACCTGGGCTCATTCAAGAATTTGCTCTGGGGCACACACCACACCAGATCAGTCGCTGCGCTATAGCGGTAGGGGGCACCAGAACGTGTACTGTACTGTATCAGTGGTATTTTCTCACTGTTGTGGTTGTTTATTATTACGGACAGGTAAAGCAGCGGCGGTGGATCGAACGCAAGACCGCACCAGGTCGACAGCGGGTGGCATCGGTACGTACGCCAGTGCGTGTACGCCATAGCTGGCGCGTTCGCACTGTTTCTGTTTGTTTTGTGCAAGCAGGTGACGACCAAGGTCATCAGGGCGGGTATCAAGTACGCGCCTCCGCCGTCGATGGTAGCCAGATCGGCAGCAGACGGCTTCGGTTCGTACACCAGAGCGTGTACTACATCAATGGTACATTCTTACGGCTGGTGGTCATCCTGTAATATTGTGAATTCCGCCTAAATTTGTAGATGCTGACTGGTTTAGCGAGCCAATTGGCTTCGCGGTGTACAAAATCCAAGTCATGTACTAATCGCGCTGTGGCCATATCATATGTTCTTGAGTCCAATCATGACATGTGGTTACACCCTGATATCGTACTTAGTCTAGTTCAATACAAAACCAAGTGATTTGCGGGATTGCCTGCGAAATTTTCCCCTGCGAGATTGGTCAATCTCGCAATCCAGTTTTAACTAGAACCCCCAAAACCAGGTGAATACCAAGGACACCACGGTAAGGATCAAATACGCGACCATCGTTGTCGACAGCCAGCAGAGAACATCGGTACGTACGCCAGAGCGTGTACTGCATAAATGATGCATTCTTATGGCTAACGATTTGTTGTGCTAGCAGGCATTGCCGGTGACTACCAATGCATCGCTGCTGGAATCGAATGCGCGACCATCGCCGTCGACGGCCACCAGTCGGCAGCAGATGACTTTGGTACCCGTACCAGAGTGTGTACAGCACCGACGACGTTCTTACTGCATGTGCTTGGCTTGGGTTTGCAAGGGTTGCTGTTGAAGAAAAAGGACACTACAGCCAGCGATCGCAGTAGATGACGACCACCAAAACTGCCGCACACATCTTTGGTACGTGGACCAGAGCGTGTACAGCACTGAAGTCGTGTTCGTACGACTTGTGGTTAATTTACGCTAGCAGGCCATACCGATGAGAGCTAAGGACGGCGCGAGAGCGACGGAAATTGCACGTACAATGATTTTGATTTTTCGCTTGTTTATTGTCGTTTAGGGTTGCTGTGCTGATCCATTGTTGTAGTGCTGCAGTTTATAATTGGAGAGAGACATCATCGTGTCGGCAACTCAATTATTGTTGTTTACATTTTTTGTACTTCTACTTATTAATTGCCGTTAGGTTAACGAAGCTGTTGTGTTGAACAACTTGCGTTGTGGGTATTAAAATTTTCCACTAGTGTGGTGGGTACAATGTTGCGCTGAATGATGTGCTGGTGTATTATTTTATAAACTGGACACAGCCTGGGCGATGCACAGGTATGTTATTGTATCACCTGGACACTGTCAACGACACCCTGGCGGATGCGCAGGTATATTATTTATAGTGTTGACTCCCGATTCAGTATCTTTGTGCATTTGAATGACTGGAGGTATCTGCGCTCGAAACTACTCACTGTAAAACGTGCTGGGGTCGGACGAATACCAGAAGGAAACAGAAAGCGTCCGTGCAGAGTGCCGATGATACAATTGACCGGAAAACTTGCATCGAAACAAAGAGACTAAAGGGGGTAGAATACTGGGAGCGAGAACATGATGGAGAGTATCCCACACATACTACGTCAAAGACGACCATTTCTTCGTTGAATGCTAAGCCTGCTCACGTATTGATCGCTGGTGAAGAAGGAACAGCTCACAGCTTCGATGGTTGCGGTGGCGAACAATGTACCTGTTGACAATAACGACCTATTGATGAGTGAGGGCAACAGGATGGAGAACTCGGATGGTTATGACGATGCTGATGCTGACCTCCTAATACATTAGAACTATACACGGGAACGAAAGTTGAACTTGTGAAATGAACAACATATTAGTACTAATGCGCACGATGGCCATCCTATAGACCCTGCTGCGGTTCTTGACTTGGAGACTGACGATGTGTACGATCGTAACACTGTGCCAGAATGGTTACTGCCCCATTGGCAAGACTATTTGAGGAAGCATCGAATAGCCAACCATGGGGAAGAAGCTAAGGCAATACTAATGAGCGGTGGTTAAGAACCCAGGACTTCCACCAACGAGGAGTTCAGGGATGCTCTTCTCAAGCTGTTGGATATCGAGCGAAGACGGGAACAAAACTGCCTGGACCAACGAAGGGCGAGGGCACGTCAAAAAAGATGATAAACACACTGATATCAGTTATGGCTATCAGGTCGGTCAAACTGAGAATAATTCTCGGGGCAGTTTGTCTGATAACTATCGAGCGACCACGAGCGACAGGAATGCATGAAAAAAAAAAAACGCCTTGGGACCAGAGGGCCTAGAAGCGTGTGTCTGGGCTGTGTGCGACCAATTGGTGCTTTGTGTAGATGCCCTCCGTAAAAATGACACCCACTGGCGCTACATGAAAAAAATGAACACGAGTTTAAAAGTAGACCAAAATGATATTCCGGATGGTTGTGTTGACTATTATCGTGCCCCACCGCATCTACCAGTTCTAGAAAGAGTAATGGCACCCCCACAGGGGATTCATTGCTATATTGACGAAACTTCTACCCCGCGTGCGTGGTTCATGGTTTGCAAGGAGTGGGGACGGGGCTATCGTTCAAATCAATCTGACTAAATTTTCGATTGCGAACGGCTTTTCATTGGAAGGCTTCCACCGCCTTGCGCAAGCTAACACTCCCGGAGCGTTTCATGACACAACTGGTGAGCATTGTTGCAATGACTCGCGTCATGAGAGGGGGGAGGCATCTGTACATTCGATCGCGCTGTATAGCATTCGACTGTACTCCTGGGCCACCACTTTTATTGCTACCGCGTCGCATTGAAGATGTTAAATCTTATCGAGTAGTGATGGTAGGAGAATTTACCTGTGCTCAGAAGGGAAAGGTTCGCAAATTACATCGTATTCACAAGTGTAATGTCCAAGACGTGTGCTCTTTTTACAATACCAACAATCATCTCTACCCAGGTGTTATGCGCAATGAGCCGCAATTTGTGGCGGGCAACACCTACGATGGCGTTGATCATACCTTTATTGAGCATGTTAAAGCTCCTAGTGGTGAATTCGATATCGCGATTGATAGGGAGCAGGAAAACGTTCGTGGTGAAACAGACAGTAGATTATTTTTCGGGTCAGATTTGGGTAGGGCCTGGAAATGGGGTCTGGTGTTTACACGGTTATCATGGGGTGACACACGAGTGGGGTCTGGGAAATGGGTCTGAAGATAGCATAGAGGTGAGGAAACAACACAGAAGCCGCTATTGTTGCATATCCAGTTTTGGCACCTCGGTCGCACTCGTTTGCATCCACTATCTATCCGTTTCGAAACTGCTGGGGTCTCTTAGGATGCAAATATGGACCTTGTACTTGAAACCACCACCATTCGCGCGCACACCGCTTGCCATTTCGCTTCTCACCGCTTTGAACACAAGCTACCAAGCAGCATCCGTCGCCAAACATGGCGTATGCTGACCCTGAAGACGCCGATCCAGACGAGGTCATTCCTCCCACCCAAGTTCACAGTCGCAGCAACTCGCCGGAACCTACCCAGCACCACCAGCCGTGCTAGTGATATTGATGTCCCTGACTCTAAATTTCGGCATCGGGGTATAGTGCTAAAGTGCACAGGGCTGAACTCATGCGTGAAAATGATTTTGTTTTACCTGTTGGGATCAACCTTGGGAAATTGTAATTTTCATTACACGATACTTGTAGTCTCTTTGTGGTAATCTGTTTGACAAAATACTTGCCATATCCGACGGGGCTTGTATGACAACAGCCCCACCCAACTACTTGCAGCAGGCTCGACATTTGAAAGGCTCAATCACTCATAGTTAAAGCCTTCAACCATCACTCGCTATATTCACTAAAAGTACACGGCACTCAGCCATCACTCACATGAAGAGACTGCCAAGCCAAGTGACTTCCATTCAGTCCAAGTCGAATCTGTTAGTATCTGCGACGGATACGGTACTCACAGCAATCGTTGTCGCGTCATGGACTTCCTCGACCCGTTGGAAGTCAAACTCCAGTGAGGCTACCTCACAATGCTGCCATCCGACACGGGCGCAACGTTAGCTCGATCAATCTAGGTGGCTATCAGTATACAGGGGCATGGGCATCACGGCGTAAAATAGTTTTTCGCTGCAGCTACTATCATGGAACGGGGTGCATGGGCAAAGCCGAGCTACTGTCTACTACGATGGAGTATGGAAACTTTATACTCCATACCTTGTCAAGATGATCATGTCGTTGTAGTCCCGACTGTGGATATAATTGCACCAATGCAGGCAGCATCCAGAGCTGATTGCTCTGCTAAAATGTGCGCGTACATCACTATTTGTTGACGGCACGTTTAGATGTGTTCCGCGCGGATTCCAACAATACGTCGTGCTCATGGTTCTCGACAGGTCGTCTGGGCACTTTGTACCTGTGTTTTACATTCTGACCACTCACGGAACCATGGAGACATACATTATGATGTTTCACTTCATTCAGCAAGCTGCGGACCGCCAACTTGAGCCTGCTGAATGTGTTTGTGACTTTGAGCGTGCTCTCATCGGCGCAGTGGGAGACCAAATCCCCAACGCCGATATCATGAGTTGCTTATTTCATTTTAAGCAGGCTGTGCGCAGAAAGATGAAGCGGATCGGAATCTCAAACCGCGCCGCCACCATTGCCATGAAGCAGGGCGTACTCGACATGCTCACTGTTTTGCCCGTTGAGCAAATCGAAGATCGAGGAATATGTTGGGTGAGGCGCCAAATAAAAGAGCACTGCAGAAGTGATGGAGTTGCCTACATCCGCTCTAAGTGACGCATTTTCTGGAGATACTTCAAGCGAACGTAGATACAACTGTACGACCCTGCCCTTTGGAATGTCCATGGATTAAGTGAGACTCTCGTTGCACGCAAGAATAACCCGCTTGAAAGGTTTAATAGGGGGCTTAACAGCGCTTTTTCAACACCACACCAAGTCTGCAGTATTTGTGTCTGCTATTGAGGCTCTGGCACGTGAGCATGTGGCTACACTTGCAGCTGTGCGAGGAAGGCGTGCTAGAGGACGGCCTCGCGAATCCATCCAACTGCCAATAGCAGTTGAGCTACCGGACGAGACGGAAGACCCGTGCAACGACGAAGACGCCATGGAGGTGCATGGTTCGGATAGTGATGCCGAGATAAATAGCGGCCACGATGCTCCTGGAGATGCAGACGAAGAAGGTGAGATGGAGGTATTCTCTGCGGTTGTCTATTTGCACCGTTAGAGGGGCTCAGGCGATCACATTTCCTACTTACATAGCTCTCACTTCAAATGATAAGTTCAATACAATACCACTTGCCTTTGAATGGTCTGCTGTTTGGTAGGGCCTGGTAATGGGGTCTGAGAAAGTGTCTGACCTCTCCATCAGGCCGTACTAGTACCCGACCCGGAAAATAGCTAACCAATCAGACGCTTGGCGCGTAATCGAGGAAAATGACGAATATACTTTGATTGAGGGACGAATGGGGCTTGCTGACGATGAAAAAACAGTCATGGTGCGTGAGCACCCTTTGGCAATCAAGGCTGACGCTCATGAAGAGCGCAAGGTTGAAGTTCGTCGCTTGAACGTGCTGGTGAATGACATTTCTGGGGACCTATTCGGACGCATGTTTCCACTTCTGTTTCCATGCGGTTGAGGCCACCTAGGCGAGCGCAGAAAGGTGATTGTTTCCATCCAAGAAAGTGTAAAATACTACACAATGCTTTCGGAACGTCCATTTACAGAATATGAACTATTGGTATTGGTTGTCTTTGACCGACTTGCAATGCGAAACACCTATATCCAGAATTACATTCGCTGCCAGCGATATCCGAATAATTTGAATGGATACGAAAGCCTTAATAGTGAGTGGTCAACACGTGTCCTACTCGAAATGAGCGCAGACGACAGGGATGCCTTCCGTGGTAGCATACAGCAGATTCAGTTGCGCAACGATTTTTGAAATCGGCGGAGATTGTTGTGTATGGGGGGGGGGGGGCAATGCTGAACGTTCTCATTTTCGACACAAGGCATTCGCCTACTAGACGCAATTAGGACAGCCAGCTCTTTTCGTCACCTTAACGCCTAATACGGATAATTCTTTGGTGCTGGCTCATTATGCTGAAATTTCTTCGGTTGAAACGCTGTTTGATATATTGGACGCCCGTATGCCGAGCAAATCTGAGATACGATAAGCTAGTTTACGAAATGATAGTGCATCGGCACAGCGTTTCATGAGGCATGTTGATGAGTCCATCCTCTATGCGTTGGGTATTGATCCTAAGTCAAAGAAAAAAATTACATTTTCGAGGACTATTGGGCGGTGTGAAGGCGTACTTTGGCATAGTAGAATCGCAAGGGAGGGGCACGTTGCACATATATTTTTTTACTTGGCTTAACAATTGGCCTTCGAACCCCACCGCTATTGACAGCATGTTGAATAGTGTGGATGGTGAGCCTTTTCGAGAGTGTGTAGCTTCGTACGCACGCACAATTGTGACAGATGATTTACCAATTCCGGTGGACGAATGTGGGTGCTCCACGTGTGGGGCAGCGTTTTCCTGCCTTATTGCGCTACCTATACCTGATATAACTCTGAAGGATCCACAAGCAGGTATAAGTTGCGCTCGCGTAAGACTTGCCGTGACAGAACCTGCTATGATTCAGTGCAGTGTCTGTAAACCAAGTTTAGCTCTCAGCACTTCCTGCGTGCTCCTTTACTGAAGTTTCGGCCTACGTATTGGTCACCATGGGAGCGCTCATTGACTGCTGACGAAAAGGAGAGAAACAAGGTCGTCATCCACATGAAATTACTGTGGATTGCGGACCATGCTTACGAGCAACGGAAGCTCGTTCGACTGGACTTTGTCGATGCGGAAGCTCCGGAATCGCTGGAAGAGCTGTTGCGGGTTCGTTGTATGGAGGTCATTGGTACTGTACCATGACTTGTAATGCCTCGTGTGTACTATGCATAGGTGTATCAGGCGCCCTACATGGAAAACAGTAGTGATATCGACCCCATGCTGCTAACGGTTACGATGTGGAATCTGGAGAGTGACTCCGAATTCTTACCAGCGCCTGGATGCATTGTCGACACCAATGAGTACAGCAACCTACAACTCTTCCGTGACGATCAATGCCAGCTGACTACCCGCGTACGACACATGAGCTGGCAAGGAAGGGAGGCTTAATCAGCTTCTCTACCCCGCCAACCGCAAGTTTAGCTTGAATATGCGTGTGTAGTAGGGCTCCCAAAAAGGTAAATCGTATAGAAGCTGTGTCGGGAATACGGGTGTACATGATACTCAAACAACATCCCTGCAAATGCCTAAGAGTCAGGGGCCCACTAACTGGACTGGTGACGGGCAGCAGCGATTGTTGGTGATTGAGCGTAAGGTGATACCAACAAGCAAAGCAGACTGGGAAGAAGTGACTGTGGCATACAACAATGCCAAGACCCCAGGCTGGCAAGTCCGGAGCCTTGTAAGCTTGAAGGAAATTTTACAAGCATGCAAGGAAAGTGAAGAACGCATCCGAGCACGGTGCTGACTCTCCCCAGCTTGTCAAAACTGCGCGACTTGTCAAGGAAATGATCCAACGACGAGTTCTCGGCTGGTCATTTCGACCACGACCCAGTCCACTCTGGACCACCGACCACGCACAATGTTCATTGATTGAACACCAGTGAGAGATTCAGGTGAATGCCAGATCTTCAGCAGCTGTATGGGCTGCTTTCACATCGGCACGAGTGCTAGCGAAAGCTGGAGAGGATTCTAGAGAAGCGCAACATTTGCTGAGTCCACAGGGTGATCCCAGCAGCGATATCAACGCAGTGACATGCCCAGCAATGTTTTCGCAACCTTCAACAGCTATTCGAAGAATAGAATCAGAGAGTACGGTGCTTCTAAGCGAAGCACTCGATGATCATTCCAAATCGGAGACTGAAAACGGGGCCGGAATTCGCAATTCGTCGTGTGAATTTGGGAAGTTCCTGCTGTGGTTAGAGCAAAGAATGCCTGCTACGTTGGTCCAAGCAACGATTTCTGCACCAATTACGCAACAACAGTTCCGTGAGTTGCTACAGCAGTCAAAGACCGATCGTCATAGAGCACGCCGACAACACAAGGAACTTTTAGCATGCACGCTTCGTAGACAGCCATCATTGGGACTGTAAACATAAGTCCGGCTATCAAGCTGTTGTAAACAGTTCGTTCGTATACTCCTTCTTCTGTGTCTTTTATAGCAATCCTACGGCAGTTGCTTTGGTACTAGTACACGTGTTTCATACATTGACGTATAACGACGGCAACCCACTGGTCAAGTTTCGCTTGAGATGTTCCAGGTTTTTCGGGGCTGTACTTCAACCTACCGCAAGATATGTATTGTACATTTATATGGTTTTATACTCCAGCTTCTCACACGTAAAGGGAGGTCCTCCTTACCGATATTAGGAAGGCTGCTGGTTCAGTGCGGAATTTGCTTTCAAGGCGACAACCGAGGTCAGTGGCTGGTAGCAACTATCAGCGTGCATCTACGTGGGACTTATGGTTGTATATTTGATGATGTCTATTGATACAGTGTTCAAGGATCCATGTCCGGTTGTGGTAACGATGCCAAGGGTCTTGGAAAAGGAGGCGCAAAGTGCCATCGGAAATTCATCCGCGACAATATTCAGGGAATACTTCGACCGTCCATCCGCCGTATGACACGTCGAGCTGAGGTTGTTAGGATGTCGGCTTTGGTTTACCACGAGGCTAGGTCGGTCCTGAAAGTGTTCTCAGCCCCAGTCGCGACTTTTGGTAGGACAAACGGAAGGGCAAAAACTAAATATCTTGGATTTTGTAAACTTGCTGAGATTTTTTGTCCTAGCCAGGCGTTTAGGACAACAATACAGATACGCTATAGTAAAATCGAGTAAAAAAAATGTGATTTTGTCCTAGCATTTGTCCTACCAAAAGTCGTGACTGGGGTTAGCTAACCTCATCCATGACGCTGTGACCTATTCGGAACACGCAAACCGCTAGACGGTCACTACCATGGATGTGCTGTACGCGCTGAAGCGCCAAGGCCGAAAGCTCTACGGATTTCAGGGCTAGCTTTTCCACGTCTAGCAGTTGGTAGTAACATCATTACGACCCGAACGTTCGCGCACTTTAATTAGAAGTTAGCATCGCTAGCAATTCTATTATGAAGGAACATAGCAAATAGCCGAACCGTTCATTGAATTAAGCGTTCGAAAACTTTCTTCAAACTGCAATTTCACCCCGGACCCACGACCCCGGTCATACAGTTACAAAACACCGGTTTGAGAACCAGGTATATCGATATACCTGGTTCGCGGTCATTTTTGTACTTAAAAGCAAACCTTGTCAACAGCGGTAACAGCGTTGGCTCGTTTTGAAGCCTTTCTGGTTGGCTAATATTACTTCGTCGGATAAAGCCGCACGAGAGGATACATTAGTGTCTTGAGCAATTAATTACCCAGCCGACACATCACCAGCAATCCGCTGCCAAGGGACCACCAATAACGTGCAATCCCTTCCGAAACTCACCGCCAGGTGATGACCAACTTGATTATGGAGTCCAATCGCCGTGGTGCACCACACACTTCAACCAACAAGGCAGTCCCAGCAGTGGCGACGCGACAGATATAACCGGATTGCGGGGTTGTGCATTGCCACCACCATGGACAACAGGAGCGTTTGCAGTAGAGAAGCGATCGGTCGCTGCTGGGCAACCTCTTGAATCTCTCAGATTGCCACACGCCGTTAAGCAGTGGGCTTTTGAGCATTCTACACCACACTAAACCCTCCGCAGCATACAGTGGACCCCCCCCCCTTAGCACTCGAGCTCTCGTTGAATTGACACTGACATCTGTGATAGCTGAATGGGGGTATGGATCGCCTCTCGGCATAAAGGTTACTCTATCGCAATCTTGAGCTTGTTCTGGGTAAACTTGTTGCAGCATGGCCTCGGTTTGCGCTTGGACTTTCATTTCAGCAAATGGTTGTTGGAATAGTGAGTAGCTGCTGCACACGCCGCCGTAAAGCTTCACGAACAGCTCGCACGATGAAGTAGTCAACTTGATATCTTGCAGCACGATAACCTCTTGCGCGAGATGGCGATTGCGACGCTCCAATTGAAATAGCCTCAATTGTTGTTGATTGCAGGAGCGTAAGGGAGGTGAAGGCGAGGTTTCATCGGGTTCCTTATAGCATTGAGGCTGCTGGGTGTTGAGGGAGAGAGAGAGAGAGAGAGAGAGAGATGAACTAAGTGAACCAGAAAAAACTCAGAATCGCGGTTCTAAGGTTTTTACTGTTCACTTAAAACTACCAGAAACTCGGTTCATATTCGGCTCGTTCAGGCCGTACACGCGCGTGTTACGTTCCACACGACAGCATGTAGCATGCGGACCAACGAATTTTATTCGTGTGAATGTTGTCCGAAGCGACTTCTGTTTGTGACTCGTAGTTCCCTACAGGCAGATACTGCGGCTGCGAAGAATTCGGAGCAGATGCATTGGTTAGGTTCGTTTGAGCGGTCAGGACATGATTTACTCCACTTGCAGTCGTAACTATATTCGGAATACATAACTTCTATGTGGATATGTAGCTACAATTTCTTGAAAACTCTGTATCGTTCGTCTTACCAGCATATCAAAATCCAGAGCTTCTCCGTGTAAAACACGGCATTAGTCAAATGCCTCTAACTTGGAGCTGCTATCGCCCTCCTCTTGCCATGTGCAGTTCAAAGCACAGCGCTCAGTCAGCGCCTCCATGATATGTATACCAAAAGCTGGGCATTGTCTCCAAGAAAGCAGCAACGGGAGGTGCGAATGCCTCCACCTCGCACAGTTTTCTTTGGTGCTGAAGTTATACTTCTATATGACAATTGAGAGTATTAAATGTATTCGAACGAGGCTTGTACTAGCCGATGTGAGTGGATAAATGGAAATCCCATAGTGAGGTCAATTAATGTGTATATCTCTTGTAACTCAATCTCTCATAAAGCATTGGTCCAAATACAATCACCGGACTCCTCCTACAAACGAAGTTATGCAATAAACAAAGTCAGATGTAGCGGGAAGGATGCATATAGCGGGAAGGGTCCCTGTAAGGTTCATTTGCAGATTCCAAGATTGCTCCAGTTGAAGTTCTCGACCAGTCAATTTGCATGGTCCCAAAAAGACGCGCCAATCCGATCACACCATTCGGTTAACTTCAACTGTTGCCCCCAAGGGCCACCCGCCCAGCACGTGCAGGACGTGTGTCTAGCGGTAGGGACCAAGTGAAGCAAACGCCGAAGTGCAATCACAGCACCCCACTCAATTCGACGTCTCGAGGTTGGTCCCGATGCTGCTTTGCGTCAGCATGTTGCGGAGTGATGACAGGCCCTAGGTTAGGAAGTCCGCAACTGGTTCTTGGACTCTTCATAGACCAGTTCAACCTCACCGCTTGCAACCTTCTCTCAGATAACGTAGTAGCGAATGCCGATGTGCTTGGTGAGCGCTTGGTAACCATCGCACCCTGGTTATCCACGGATATCACCGTGGGGTCAGCTTGTTTCGCACCGATGTCCTTGAGCAGTCGATGCATCCACACCACCCCCTCGATGCACTCACTGAGAGCCATGTACTCGGCCCCAATCGAACTCAGCGCGACCGTCTTCTGGAACGTCGTGCGCCACATCACAGGAGCATCGCACATCATGAGCAGCATTCCGCTCACCGAGCGTCGGTCGTCACGCTTGCCGGCTCAGTCAGCGTCCGAATAAGCGGTCAGCTCCGTTCTCAGCAGTCCGTCTTACATGATGCCCACGTCCTTCGTCTTCAACAGGTAGCGCACCACCTTATTCTCAGCATTTCAGTGTGCCTCACCTGGGTTCACCAAGAAGCGACTCAACTTGGCGACTGCGACGGAGATGTCAGGCCGCGTTCCGCATGCCAGGTACATCAGCCTACCAACGAGCGAGCGGTACGGCTTCGACTTCATCTTGGCCTTTTCCTCGATAGTCAGTGGCCCGTCGTCCTTTGTCAAGTGAATGCTTGGGCCACATAGGGACAGACTCGGCTTCGCGTACTCTTGGCGAAACGTTTTGATGATCGATACTGGCGTCTGAAAGTTTACTGGCGCTGGAGCTATATGGAGGGGAACTCTGTCATCCCAACCCGCAAGTACGGAGCCCGGATGCTCCTCAACAATTCTTGCTGCTGTTGTGCGCGGAGATGCACCTATTCGATTGGTCTGGGCCGATGGTGGCTCTGCGGACTGTGTGGCAACAAATAGCACTGCGGGGTAATCGTCTTGGCTGCTGTTGCGCAAGCCACACACAGTGTCATCAACGCGCGCCATGCTACAGGAGGCACGACAGAGCCGCCTCTTCCTCAAGTATATGACAATCGCAACCTTACCATTATTCCTACATGTGTTTGCGAGGCAGTGCTAGGTTATTAACTACTGAAGGGGAGTGCGGTCACACCCATGGGAGCTAGGGAGCGCTCTGTCATTTTTAAGTATAGAGTACGAGTGCAGAAATAAATTGAGGGTGTGCCGGTGGTGGGTTGGATTTGCTCAGCCAGTCCAGCTTGTCGGGATGCCTACACTGTCTTTCAGCTGAGCAAGGGAACAACGTCAAAGGCAAACGATTCACTTGCGCATTGTGCACGGACTGACATCGGAAAAAACAACTGCTGAGGCAACACATAAGCGCTCACGTGATGAAGAAATTTCTCGCATTCTGGCTTCGTCGCTGTGTCGAGATGACTCTCTGCTGCTGGGAACTCAACGCATCGTGAACAACAACCAACCTTTTTGCTTCGGTGAATACCATGAGTCCCAGGTGATTAAAGAAGTTTGCACCAGGTCAGAGTTTCACACAACAATTAGCTCGAGGACGGTGGTGCATGCTATCGTGGAGTTGTATTCGGCTGGAAGGTGTGAGGTGGTTGGGGTTTTGCGCGACAATCGTCTTGCTGGCATTCCTTGCTTTTCCGGGATTGTAGTTTTCTGGACATCAAAGATCCAATGAGAAAAGTATTTTGGTCTCCGCGTGTACCGATTGACGATCAGTACCAGTTCAAGTCTATTTTGCTGGGAGTTCGCCACTTTCGGCCGCGGTATGGTGCACGGGATCTGGGAAGCCGTAATCCGTTCTTTCGGTGGATCCAGGGCATCCTAAACGACTTTGGTATCGTCATTGGTGATCTCTTCGGCGCAACAACGGATGGCGGATCTGACGTCAAATGGATGATGACAAAAGGTCTACAGCTGAAATGGGGGGGGTGCATTCCTCATCTAGTCAATGCTGCAACCAAAGGTGCATGTGGGTTAAGCCAGAACAGCAAAAATCCCGAGATGTCTGAACCGATCAAATGGATTTCGCAGACGATATTTCAAGTTCACAGAAACGCAAAAATGGGAGATCTGATGGAGTCGCTGATGCAACGGCTTGGCAAGGACAATGCAAAGAGGCTAGTTGGGTACAAACCCATCGATTCCTGGGGTAGGCTAAAAGCGGCGTATCCTTTTGAAGCGGGATGCCTTGGAGTGCTAGTTTAGTGGACGTACAGCGAAGGCGATTCGTGATGGAGCAGGGGATATTCCGGCTGGATTTCCTCTTGCTAACGACAGAACTACGTCGGAACAAATACTGTCGCTTCTTGAACCAATTGAGATCGTGTGCTATCACAAAGCGATGCCGCAAACGAAGTTGACGTCTTGGTTCAATTGTACACCCTGCAGACAGAAATCCTGGATCTCGACGAGCCATTTAAACGATTCAACTCTCCCTCCCCCAATGCAATCGTCGTTATTCAGCCAAAATAACCGACGTGCACAGCTAAGCGGACACGTATTCGCCTTCAACAAGCATTTTACAAGCAATTCTTCCAGGTCTACATTGATCGCAAGTACATTGCGAAGGGGTCTTTTGTGTTCGAGATGCAGCAGTTGTTGCATCCAGCCGTAAAGCATGCAGGGGGTCCCATGGGTTCCATCACCGCAGCGGTGGCTCAGCAGCAACGGGTTACTCCTGCCGAAATTCCGCGTCACTCTGCAGACATCGACCGTACCAAGCGTGTGAAGAAAACAGTGGCTGAAAAGCAAGGCAACAATGCAACCCCCCAACGGCTCGTCCAGTTGCACCTGTTCCGGCTTCACGTGTGACAGACAACGTGTTCAACCCCGATGTGATGAGCGCCTTCACGATTCGTCAACCTCCAGTGAGCACACAGGATATCATAGATACACGTATCGACGGAGAGATCGGTAATTGGTTTGAAGATCAGAGCGTGCTGGAGGTGCACGAAGGTCGACCAGAATCAGTCCTCCAGTATTAGTAGTGTCAGCCCGAGATGACAACGTACCGTTTCTTACGGCTCGTTGCGAGAATTGTGTTCGCGGTGCCATCTTCGTCCGCTGAAATCGAGCGTGACCTTGGCAACAGTGGACAGACAGTCACCGCTTTCCGAATATCTACAAGCTCTCACAACATTGACATGTGCCGTTTTCTCAGCCAGAACCGCCGTTTCGTTGATGTCTACCAGTGCCCAAAGATTCAGCATCATGAGATCTTCGCTCATATTCCTTCGGACGTGACCATTAACCTTGACCCGGAGACTGAAGGGGTGTAGACTGGGGAACAATTATGCAGGAGTGTTTCTCCCTCTCGCTTTCAGACACTGTAGGAGGAGGTGTATGCATATGGCTCGGTCCCCAAATCATGCACGCATGCTGCATATATCGCAAGATAACGAAGATAATCAATTGCATTTGTTGCGCCAAGTTCAAACAAATATCCCACGTGTAACAATCGAAGTGACCACCTTATCGTAATAAGATAACAGAAATCACCATGCATGTTACCGGCAGGATAGCTGGTGAACACTCCTTCATTTTCCACTACAAAATGGCCACACCTGATGAGCCAGGCGTGAAATAGGCAACTATGGAATTCCCTCTGAAAATGCTTAAGCAATTACTACGAAACAAAGTTACCCAGATGTAAATGTCATAGATCGAATCGTGTTGAATTTGAAGCTATCCATGTGCAGAGCTATCGCTATGCAGTAGCAAGACGAAAATCCCATGGGCTACAGACGTCTAGTCAGCATTTCTGCCACGTGTTTGCACTAGCGATCGCATTATACCTTGAATGTGCTGTTCCAGACGTTACGAAGCTTCTTAACGAGCCTTTTCCAACTTGGAGTTACATCAACATGTTGAGATTCCAGCCCTGCTTTGTTCCGCTTTCCGCGCTGCAGCAAATGCCTTGCGTTTGTCTGTTGCTGCAGCTGATTTAGCTGCGCATATTGCTTTTGCGGTACTTTTTGATCGGCTTGATGCTGGACACACCAACTTCGGTTTTGCAGCTAACGCACGGAGGGTTTTCTCAGCTCGTAAACCATCGGAATTACCCGCGCTGATGAGTGTTTCGTCGTTGGCAGCGATTTCTTTAGCGACAGCTTCTTTTACCACAGCTTCGATTTGGTGATTTCTATCTGTAACGGTCTTCTCCATGAATTTTGCGCATCTTCCGTTGCAGCCGCATCAAGCTTCGCTCGAGAAGAACACAATAAGACGTGCTTCGATGCTTGTAACGTACTTCCCACACTGAGTTAGCACCGCCTGCTGTATATACTTATGAAGCTGTTCGGTTTGTTGTTCGAGCATCTGTGTCACAACAGATTGAGTGACAATCGCTGACTCTCGTTTTATTTTCTTCAATTGACTCCAAATCGCTTGTTTTTCTTGGTTAAGCTGTTGTTCCGTGTGTTGCAGCCTCTCACCCAGAGGTAGTTCAATCTCACTAGCAATTCGCTTAGTTTCATCCTCTAACATCACGCGTGTTGCTTGAATTTCTTGATCCCGAGCTGTTCGAAATTTTCCTTGGAGCCGTTTTTCGATGACCTCTTCTTGCTGCTTTTGTCTGGATTCCAGTATCTTCACCAAGTTATCACGAATAGCAGCAATCCGTGTCTCGGTGTGATCGTTCATACGGGCATCGACAGATTGCTGTAAGTGTGTCATTTCCTGTTGATGCTTGTCTTCACGGACAGCCTCACACTCGGCGATGGTTCTCTGTGCCGCTTCGTTCAGCTCCGAGCTATGATCAACTAATTGCAGCTCCGAGCTCAACGCTGCTGCATGCGAATTATGCATGGCTTCCAGCGTTTCATGAGAAGCTCGAATTGCCCCTTGTATTTGTTCTTGTTGTACCGTGTGGATCTGGGCTTGGGCTTGAGCTTGAGCTTGAGCTTGAGCTGGTGCATGAAATTTAGCAATGAAGAGTTGCTGGAGCTTGGATTC
Organism: Phytophthora sp. ST_20190627; assembly: GCA_014706145.1. Classification (NCBI taxonomy): domain Eukaryota; phylum Oomycota; class Peronosporomycetes; order Peronosporales; family Peronosporaceae; genus Phytophthora; species Phytophthora sp. ST_20190627. The sequence continues at coordinate 468,315 of JACBOU010000259.1, forward strand.
AGTGTCCACTCTGAAGTCATGTACATGTTGGTGTGTGTAATGCAGCTACTGCTGCATACGCCGCTCTAATATCAAACCATTCTCTTCGCTACGCCGAAGACTCTCGCGAAGCGCTCGAGCTAGCACGTTCTTCTCGTCATCCACCAGGAAAATATCTTCGCTTGGATGAAATTTGCCGATTTCGCAGGATCACTTCTTGGGTGGAAGGGTGCGAGCCAATCAATTCGGTTAGCTCCTCAGCACTGTCACGAGTTGGAGTTGCTGCCACAAGTTCATTCATCGCGATGAAGACCGAGCAATGTTGAACAACGCGTAGGGTATGGTGACCTTTTGTGTTTGTGCAAAAACCCTGGCCCCTTCACGGAAGCCGCGGACTTCGTGTTGTGGTTTTACGTTTTCTCACGTAGCCAATCACGTTCCACTTGTTCAACCCCCTAAGTTCGCACCTCCTACTAAAGCTCAGGTCCACTATGGTTTGGTTTCGTATAAGTTACTGGAGTCGGGGCTTCTAAAACATCAAAACCGCGATTCTGGGGTTAATTCGGTTCACAGTTATTCGGCCGAACGGCAGTTCAGGCTCGGCTTGTTCAGGCCGGGGCCAAATACCATCAGGTCCTAGACGTTGACGACAACAGCTAGCACAACCTCCGGCGCGACGACTATCCTACATGTTCCCACATGCTTTGTACAGAACGGAAATAGATGGATCTAAAGACGTCGCCATCGACACCGCCGTCGGCGCTATCGCTGCTGTTCCTCTGCTACTGTAGGTGACTCGCTGCAGATCGGCTGCTGGGCTGCTGCCGCGGGGGTATGCGGCGCCGTAGCAGTGCGCGGCCCCGGGCATTGTCAGCATAACCGGTAATTTCATTTCATTTCACCGCAGATCTGCTGCGCATCTGTGAATTTTACACCACAGCCTCTCGTCAAATAACCTCGCGATTTAATATCGATCGTAAAAACAGATACTCGACTTCGTTGCAACATTGATTTTTCTTCTTCATCTTAGCGCTTAAGAAATTCAATGGAAACCAATTCGAGTCGAAGTAAAATATGTTTCCTAAACAAAATTATTACAACTCGGTTTTCTTTTACATCCTTGTCTGCTATTCGAAACTAAATGATGTGATGTCCTTCTCTGCGAACTCTTGCCTATAACGGTTAATCATATCTTTTTCTTCTCTGCGACCGCTCGAGATAGAGTGGATTGTCGTTGTACCCTTCTACGTGTGATACATCATCTGTAACCACATATGGATAGGATACAAGCTTCGGAATCAAGTGAACATTTCCTCACGCACTTCCAATCGCATCTTGCTCTTGTTCACTAGCAATTGTGCGGTACATGCAGCTGAAATTGTTGTTGCCACATCAATATAGCAATAGTTGAACGCGACGCCATAGAAACAAAATATTCCCGTGTCAGCTGTTCCTGCTTCGCTATACGAATGTTGCTTTGTGAAAGTAAATTTTGTTTAGATCTTACCGTTCCCTGCAATTAATAACACAACCTTCAGTTTGAGCTATCCCATGGTTGCGAGTTGACGCAGCAATCGAGTGTATTTCACCCGTATTCATCAAGTTCACGAAGAAAAGAATCCGTTGATAACCTGAGTTGCTTTACAAACAGTAATTAACACGTGAGCAGAAATCACGTGAAAGAAAATACCGCATGCGATACTGACGATGATTTGCCAAATACTTGACGATCATGTTCAAGGTGCGAACGCCCGTGTTGGGTTCACAGGTACTCAAGTCAAAATTTGACGGCGCACGACCAAAACGGTGAAACGAGCCAAGGTAAATACAGTACCAATCCCGTATGTATGCGCTCGTAGTGCTATATATTTATACGGAGCTCCCTGCCCCAAAACAAATATTAGAGGTAATCATGTGCTACCGCGTCTTTGGGTGACAAGAAAGAAATACAACGGCATTCGTGAAACCTGATGCAAACGATGAAACGTTATATACCGTATCGAGACTGCTCTGGCCAATCACACGATCCCAAGTGGGAAGTGGAGACGTTTTTTCGTACTGTGGTCCCCTCGACTGTAGTTGGTTCAGCTTTCAATGTGATTTGTCACGGCATTCGAAAACGTTCCATTTATAACGGGTTAAGACTGCAAAAAAAAAGTGCCAAACACATTCATGGAGCGAGTCTCCAATCTCTAGAACTCTTCCGGTGCACACTTTGCGTGTTGGGTGAGCGCTGGATGGGACGACGGACTGATGCTCTGATGATTCATCTTGATGGGATGACTAATCAGGAATTTGTCGTCCGGGTCTATCCATGTGTAATATCTACATGGATCACGGGAGACCGGATTCATGAAGCCTATTGCTGGAAAAGACGAATGTAGGTACCGGATTGGTCAATATCTTGACAATCACCTTAGTAACCCTGGAAGAGTCAACGATGGGGAGCACCAGGAACACGCGCCAGATCAAATTCTTCTTCTTCTATATCGCCAGACGTATAAGTCACCTCAAGGCAATTCTGCGTATTTACACGTACAGACAAAAAAATATGAACACTTCGGTAAAAATAGACTTGATTTTGCTATAGCTCCTGATCATGGGAGTTTTCGCACCAAGCGTCAAAAGAGCATGTCTGTGGCGTAACTTTGGAGGATTGTGGCTTGCGCAAAATGAGTACGGTAGGTCGAGGCTGTGAACGGTCTCACGTGCAGCGATATTTCCTCTTCCTAATCACGTGCGCAAGAATTGAAGAAAGGGAGAATTATGGAAACAATGCCTAATAACCCTTTTTTGCTTTTGACTTGAATTGGTACGTGGGGAGGAGACCATTTACATGCCCTGATCACACAAATGTTCGGCGCGGATAGTATCAATACACCGCGGGGGGGGCCTGGTGGTCCAGTGGTCTACGGACCACCAAGCTAGGCCTTCGAGTCCCTCCGGGAGCTCTCCCTTGGACGCCCACAAGCGCATATCCACTCGACCCGTATGTTATGCTACGTAGAGACAGCCAAATAACATACACTTTCGCGAAACCCAAGCAGGGAGTTCAAATACCCGAACGGTGGTGGGTTCATTTCACAGACACTGTCAATTTATCAACCGTCATTCAGCTGAGCTAGGTATCGATGGCGACGAAGTTGTCGAAATTCTTTGACGACTTGGATTCGACGCACCTACAGCACTAATACTGCCGGTACCTCCCAGAGCGTCGAATTTGGATTCCTTGTACATAGTCAACCAGCAATTTCAAGTTTTGAAATCCTAATTACTTACATGTTAGTTAGCATAAGGAGATAAGTCCTCGAAATGTTAATCAACTTATTTTCCTTCCTCCGTGGGCTCAGATGATAATAATTATTAGCATTCCAAAAACCAAAATCCCATTCAAACAATCAGAATAAAAAATCAAGCACCTTCAAAATTCAATTCGAAGTGAAGTAGCAACCAGTAAAAACCTAGTTAATCAACTCAATTTCCATCCTACCTAACGTTAGTTGGATTCGGATATGGCACTTTATTCAGAAGAACCCGTTAAAGCACCAACAAGCACTTCTACTCAAGAGTTGTTTGCAAACTCGTCAGCTTCCACTCGCGTGGACAACGAAGCCTCCATAAACAGAATGCATGGGAACACCTGTGAGTTTCTGTCAAAGGCAAAGAACGGATCAGATTGAATTTATGGGATAGCCAAAGATGAGGAGAGTATAATTATATCCGTACGGATACTCGAAAATAGGGCTGCACCGTTTCAAATTGCCCGTGATTTGACGCGTACTGGTAATCCACTGATCCTTCCCGTACGAGTCCCCCACAACGTGATCGAAGGCTTGTTGTCGGCGCTTGCGGGGCTCAGATACACCTCAGTTTCCAAATTACTCTGTGCAAACTACTTCTCTCATCACTTCGCCGCAACACCAAGACTTGTCCAACTCGAAGAACGCGCGTCTATTGGGTTCTAAATGGCTATGGTCACATTGTTTGTGAATGGGGGTTCTGTGACATCTACTACAGTAGGAAACCAGCCAAAGCTGTCATCGGTGACTTCAACGGAGTTCCACCAGGCGGTCAACGTGGATGGTGCCGAGGGCAACGGTAGGCGTTTGTTGCGAGGGTCTGATCAGATCACCATTAGCGACGACGTAGAAGATGGCCAAGATGAAAACGCAGATAACGATGCCGATGAGGAACGAGTATACACGTACGTCACCAACAAGTTAAGCACAGCAATTGGTCAGATTAAGAACGCCCAACGACTAAAAACCCAAGCTGAGGCCCAACAAGTAGAGAACGCGCTGAAAGTGATCAAGAACCGGGCGCCGGCTAAATCCCTTCTGGAAGCCAAAATCACCCCTGGACAGGGGTCGGACAATATATATTGTTTATCCCGTACAATATTGAAGCAACAACAATATACTGGAAACAACATTACAATATCAAGACATTATTGTGGGTGCTACACTTCAGGTACGTCTTAGTGGCCTTCCGACCGACCTTCATGGTCGTGCGAGGCAGACAAGCACTAGAATAGTACAATAGAACGAGCTCAGGGTCTCACTTCCAAATTCTCAAGCTTCCAGTGTTATCCCGAACACCAACCCGCTGCAAGTTACTCGCCCACAACATGTTATGGCTGGTACATGTAGCCAGATGAGACGAGCAGATGGATACAAGCATCGGTCGTCAGCGCACTTCAACGTGAAGAAAGCAAGATCGCGAGGACAGACTACAAGGACGACGCAAGGGGCGGCAGCAGGCTGGGCGACATTTAGGTAAGCAGAACTGGCCAAGAGGGACAGCTAGAGGGAGTTACTAGGAAAGGCGACGCCATTAGCTAGCCTGCTGTAAGCGTTTTAAATGCATTCTCACTTTGCAATCTATTACTTCAGGCGCAAGCTGAAGGGTCCCGGACTGTGGAAGTCCGGGGTGCAGATCACGACATCGCCTCCCCCATTTGTCTTTGCTCACTTTCGACGCCACCCATATCGGCACGAGCAATTGTGCACCGGTTATAGATTATCGGAGGTAGAGCCAATGTGTTTTGTACGAGAGAAAAAAAGAATCGTTAATTTACAGATATATCCGTATCAATTAATTTGGGGATGAATAGCGTCGGTTTTGGCTAAAATAAATCACGGGTCGCTCTGTGCTAACAGATACTTCAAGGAATAGTTTTAATTACGTGTCAACGAAAGAGTCATCTTTTATCTTAGTATTGAGAATAAAAGTATAGAGTTTTTCTAGGCGGAATCGCACCTCTGGAGAAACTCTGGGTCTAACATCCAGAGAATTGCAAGAATGTCCACTTCACGCCGATCAGATTCCCGTCAAAAGGGATATCTTAGCTAGTAGCTGGAGCTTAGAACCACACATCACTTCACAAAACAATAACGCAACATTATAAGAGATGCACTATCGGTACAATAGTACGTTGTCAAGTTGATTCCGAGCAACAAAGATACGTCGAAGCCGAGGGGAAGGAGTCATTGATCTTGCGATTTACGTATTGCACGGTCTGTAGTTTCCCAGCCGAGACCAACACGGATAAAATCTCTGTGACGTCCGTCAGATTGTCGGTGTCAGCTGGGGCCACATCGCGATCGATGTATGCTAAGCTTTCACACAAATTGTTTGATCCTCCAGGAACCCACGTGAATGCGAACTGAACGCTTGTTGGGTGTGCCAAGCACGCAGCTTGCGATTTTCCCTATACACTACAATTACACGAGGCATCCAACGCCGTAGAGCAAGAAAAAAACAAACATCAACCCTTGAGATCTCACCGACAGCTTTGGATCGGACAACGTCGACATCTTGTCGACCAGAGCTGCCAACAGCATCGAGAGGCGTCACAATTTCTCTGTGATGATGCTTCGTAGCTTGCTTCGTGCTTCAGTGTAGAGCTCGCAACGGGTACCCGAACAGAGGGTACCCGCCTGCCTGCCCATAACCGCCCGTATGTCTTGTACGGGTGTCTGGAGACTCAACCTTGGCGGACGGCCACGGGTACCCGACAAGACCTCGACAAAAAATTCTGAACTTGGCTTGAGACCATTGCTTCAAAGTCTCCGCTCACTTGCAGTTTTGCGTTCTCCGGATAGCAGCCAAGCACCTCAACCAACGCGTCGAGGTAAATTCCGACACAAGGCACGAAGCTCTATAAACCCGTCGGTTCTGGATGATGTTCTCGTCGGCCACTCAAACGCAGATCTTCTACAGTAAGGAAGCGACGCATATTTCTTTACACAGCTAACCAAGAAAAATTATATATCCACCTCATTGATGCACTTTAGTGATCGGATGGGTACGGGTACCCGAACTTTAGGTTAACAACTTGTCGGACGGCTGCACCTGCTTAGCGCCAGCAGCGGACAGACCGGGTAACCCGCGGATGCCAATTTGCGACCTCTGGTGCAGTGTGATAATCGCGACTTTTGTGCTCACGTTGGAGAAGGAGACAATCATCCTAACCATCCGTCGCACAATACGGAGACTCGGGTGCTGCAACAGTTAATCTTCCTGCTGTTTTACTGTTGGTCTTTTTTGGTGCACAGCGTTCTGCTTCTTTGACTTGAATCCTTCGAAATGAGCACACCGTGAAGGAGATCTGATAAGCAATAAGTACAAGAGATACCAGCGACAATCAGCGGCAGAGCTGTAATTGTAGCCTGGATAGAAGAATCAGCCTTGTGCGACTACCAGAAATGTTCGTAAAATGTAGTTGGCGCTTTTGCTGGGCTCAAGGTTCAGGATAATTAGTAGCAAACTCCACACGCTCGAGATCAACAAGTGTCATGAGGATAACGTGTCCCCACCCGATAGCGGAAATTCGATGGCGTCGCCATCATCCACCACGATTCATGAGGTGTGGACGGAACATCGGAAGGATCTCGCCTGATGTTTTCTTAGTATTCCAGTTGAAAAGAGCTGCACCATTCGACGCAGTGACAATACTCGAGACTCGCCAAGTACAAGCCCAACGGCTAAAATTGAATTTAGTACGTTAATAGCAGTCAACCCACCATCTCGTGTTATCAAATAACTGACTTCTACCAATTCACGCAAAACTGGTCAGGGTGTTCATTTCTTTCAGTAGATTCGTCTCATTGAGATGTTCAGTGACTTTAACTTCCCTGGAATCATGAAGCTCCCAATTCAGCGACGGTCTCCATAGTTTCCCCCGGCACCACTAGCACCTGCTGTGCTCAACAGAGGAGTGGCAAACGTAAACGTTGGTTTACTTTGACGGGAGATGGCGACCGTCGTGCTGTCTGGAGTGCAAGCTTCTTCTTTGGGCATTCCTTCACTCACAGGTTGATCGACTTTTTCTACTTGGGTCTCGTAGCTTGCATCCGATTTGGGAACTTGATTGTCGTCGATCACCGGAGTCATGCAGGGATCTAGTTTGCTGGGCTTGTAGCAGCTTGAAATGTTCCCCATGTTGGTGCTGAAGAAGTTGTTTTTGTTTGATCGGGTGATAATTGGGTTGTGAAGCAACGAAGAATTATCGGGAAGATCTATTGCAACTGAAAGAAAGAGATTGACCTGAGAGGAGTTTCTGCCTCTTATGACTACACGTTTTCGAATTTGGTAGCCATACTCGCAACCAAAATTTGCAGTGTTTGTAGCTGCTGCTTCAGTTGGTTGATTTCGAGAGACTGTCGATCCATCTCGTTCTTCATCTCGTCCACCACGTTAGCCGGATAGGTCTCTGGAGAAGAATCTTTTTCATGTGGTGGCTGCTTTTTGGTCGATTGGCCACGCCACAAACGCTACCGATGCAGAACAGCAAGTTAGCAAAGTACGCGTACAAACTAAACCCTCGTAAAGCAAAGCATACCTGGGATCGGACAAGTTTCTTTTCGGGGTTGGCTTTGTCCACTGAATCACTGCAAACTTGGTTCTCCCAAAGGTAGCTGATAGCATCATCTTGCACGACGCAAACTTGCTGGAGCTGCTTGACGTCTCGCGCGCACCGAATCATTCCACGGACAACTCCGTGCCACCTGACGTTAGACTGCTTGTTACCTGTCTGTGAAGAAATCTTCCAGTCGCTGTGAAGAATAGTCTTTCGGTCGTGAACAACCTCTCTCCAAATGCGTTGGATTTTAGACGCAGCTAATTGTTTCGTTCTGAAAGATTTCATGCGCTGTCGAATGATAAATCCACGAGCATGACTTTGAATCATTTCGGCGCTGCCAGCTTCAAGACGAGCTTGGGTAACACCTCGGAAGTTGCCATTTTGCATCGTCATAGAAGAGCAGTGACGAAAACCGTATTCTTCTTGACGACGGCTTCTCGAGCGCAGTACTCGATGTCGGAGCTGAAATTTCCTTTGAACGCGTCGGAACCACCGTTGTATTTTTCTCGCAGATGTATCGCGCACCATCTTCTCCCGCTTGATCCACACCTACGTAGCATTAGTGATGTGATTTTTTTAAATGATCTGGACAAGTCAAATCAACATCGAAACATTACCTTCATGTACTTGCGCATTGTTGTCACTTGGTCAGTGAGTTTCTTCACGAGGGCTTCGTACTCAACAGCGTCAGGTGGTGACGAGTTCTTGATCGACTCTGAAGATGTCGAATCCAACGGCTTCATGACGCTGAAACTGGAGACATCAAGAACTGTCATCACATGCGAAATCGGATCAGAAACGTCCAAATCTGCTGTTGTAAGAGCTGGTTTTCTAATGCCGTCTTCTACTGGAGCAGAAACAACAGAATGGTGTCCCCACTTGACCGATTTCTCTCGCTTAACCTCGCTACAGGATGGTTCAAAGCCGTTGCTTTGGCTGAATTGCGCCTTTCGATCTTCTTGAAATCGTTTCCAGATTTCTAGTTTGTTGTCGTGTGAAAGCGAGTTGTCGACAGCACTTTGATCCTCAGTAGCATCGTCGAGGGAATGTTGTCGTCGATTTGGGAGCATGCGTTCGACTGGAGGTGGCGGCGGAACAACTCCTCCTACCTGTCCAGGAATTTCTGGAAAAGCGATAGTCCCAGTAACAAGAAATTCGTGCAGAACTTCTTCGTTACCTTCAAGGATAGCGCGCTTGAGAATATTCAAGGTGTGAGGAGGTATTGAGAGCTCTTCATGCCTCCGTCCAGACATGATGAGACCTCCATCGTTGCTAAGCGGTACACTAGGGAAGAATGCCGCTAGAAGACGCTCCAGTTGACCACCGCTACGTGCAACCTCAAGCACAGTCGGATTCCCATCGAAAGCTAGAAATTCCAGAATTGGTAACTGCAGTCCCAGGCAGGCAACTCCACATAACTAAACGATAGTAGTCACCCTGTTAACGACATACAATCTGACAAAACCTTGTGACCAACGCACCTTGTCGATCTGGTTCCTGGCAATCGAGAGACGTCGAAGTCGGGAAGGAAAGAGCGTCACTGAAAGAGACGAAGAGAAGGTTGCTAACATATTGTCCGACAAGTCCAGTGTCTAGTGATTCACAACATTTGAATCAGTACACACTTCCAACTTAGGATCATCATCTTCAGTCAAACTTCACCTCCAACAAACTCAACCCTGCAAGTGAAGGCCACTTGGTGATGCGGTTGTACGACGCATCCACTACTCGCAACTCTGGCGAAAGTTGCAGCGAGTCGATCGTCGTGAGGCTGTTTTCAGCAACTTTGAGTATTTGCAAGGCTGGCAACAAGGCCAATAGATCCACCGAGGAGATGCAGTTCCGAGATAAATCTAAACTTTGTAGATGACGCAGTGTTTGGATTCCATTGACGTTTTCCAGTTGATTACCCGAAAGATCCAACTGTTCACAAACAAAAGTTGTCAGTATTTGATAGCAAAACACATTTTTTTTCGAGAACCTGCAACGGACCTGGCTCACGTGTTGGAAGACCCCGATCTGGTCGATACTACGGAGTCGGTTAAGCGACAAATCCAAAGCATACTCCGAACTGTCTCCTCTTTCAATCTGGTAACGAATATCACCAGGAATCTGCTCCAGCTGCACGATCCGCTGCTCGGAGAGGTCGAAGCTGTCCATGGACGTAGGTAAAATGTTTGGTAACGACTTTTCAAGATAATTCCTAAACTGTTCCAAGTCACGAAAACCAAACTTTGTTTTAAAGATGACTGCACGTACACAACGTACAGGCAGCACATTGCAGCACGATCAATGTTGTTTTTCAAGAGACCGCAAATCTGGTGTGCTGAATAACTCGTAAACATGTTGTAAACCCTGGTGGTGTGTCGTACAGGTAAGCTGTGTGTATGATCTCCTATCAGAATGATACTAGTACAGATCTGACAGCTTGTTCTACAGAGCGGGTCTCCCACATCGCAATTTGCTCTTCTAGAGCCAAACCATGCGTCACTATGCAGTGCTAATGACGATACTTATAATCGTTCTCCGCGTTAGTGTCAATGCCGTCTTCGCCGTACCAGTGGCCAACTCGTTTCGGTTAAGGTCCCTGAGAACTCACATCAAAGCGGACGGGGGTAGTGAGGAGCGAGCAGGTATGCCAGTCTCCAGCGTCGAGAAGATCAAAACCTTGTTCACGTCGTCGAAAATTTCCGAGGAAGTGTTGCAGCGTTGGCTCAAGAACGGGAAATCGGCAGATAATGTTTTCGTGCGGCTACAACTGACCAACGCAGGCGAGAAATTATTCGACAATCCACAATTCGTTACTTGGCTCAAATACGTGGACGAGTTGTACGCAAAACAACCTCTAAGCGGCGTATCGACGATCTCAACGTTGACGTCTTACTACAGCGACCAAGCACTGTCACAAATGATCATTGCGGCGCAGAAGATCCCCAGTACACAAACTTTGGCTACCGAATTGCAAACCAAACAACTTAAATATTGGCTTAGCGACAGCACGGCTCCAGCGGATGTCTACAAGTTGTTGATGCTGAACAAAGCTGGCGATAAACTGCTTGACAATCCCCAATTCTTGGCGTGGTTCAGCTACGTGAATGATTTCAACAAAATTCGGAGGAAGACAAAGTCGAGGATGTCCATCCTGACGACTTACTGCGGCGACGAAGCTTTGTCAAAGATGCTGATTGAAGCGAACAAGGTCCCAAGTACGACGAAGATTGCCGGCAAGTTGCAGACAGAGCAAATTCAAGGATGATTCGCTACGCAAACGTCCCCCGGAGATGTTCTCAATACTTAATGCTCAACAAGGCAGGTGAAAATCTGTTGGATACCCCGCACTTCCTCACGTGGGTCAAATGCGTGGACGATCTCAACAAGGCGAATCCTGACAAGAAAACCACATTAATGTCGGTGTTGTCAACGCACTACACCACAGAAAATCTGACCAAGATGCTTGAAAATGGTAGAAAAGTCTCGGGTTCGGAGAAACTCGTGAAGCGACTAGAGAATGAACAGAAATGGTTGACGCAAGATACCCCGGACGAATTATTCAAACGACTCAAGCTTGACAAGGCCGGAGCTGAGCTGCTAGACAGTCCACAGCTCAAAACGTGGATTAACTACATGAAAGAGTACAATACGGCGAACCCCAAGTACCAAACGACATTGATCATGACATTGGTGAAGAACTATGGAGATGAAGGATTAGTGAAGATACTTGACGGGCAAAGAATGTGAAAACTACTGCGAATGTTGCTAAGAGACTGCAGAATGAGCAGTTGCAACTATGGTTAAAGAATAACTGGACACCTGACGATATCTTCAAGCTGCTACATCTTGGTGAAGCTGGAGATAAACTGCTTTCGAACCCGCTGTTGGCCACTTGGAACAAGTATTTGAATACGTTCAACTTGGAAATTCCTAACAAGAAAACGACATTGCTGGCGACCCTGACGAAAAATGACTATAGTGAAAAAAGCGTAGTGCAGCTACTTAAAGCGGCGAAAAAGGTTCCAAGTACCGAGGCTATTGTCGCCAAATTACAGACTGAGCTGTATCAGAATTGGCTAGCTGCAAAAAGATACCCGACCAACGTATTCTCGATGCTACGACTCAACAAGGCAGGTGACAGTCTTCGGTTAATCCGCAGTTCAGCACTTGGATTCAGTATTCCGACGATTTCTACGTGAAATTTCCCGATGAAGAAATTACAATGCTGAGAACGCTTCAGGGGTACTATGACGACAACGCACTGGCAAAAATGATTGAATCAGCGATGAAAGTACCCAGTACGGAGAACGTGGCTAAACGAATGGAGAGTGAGCTGTTCAAAAGCTGGCTAGTCAAGTTTATTACTCCGGACAGCATGTTCACGACTTTCAAACTAGATACAGCAGGTAAAACCTTATTTGAGAATCCGTTGCTGAGCACTTGGACCCGGTACGTAGTCGACTACTACAAGCAGAACCCCGCAAAGAAGACGAGCATGATTGAGATGATTACGAAATACTACAGTGAGCAGATACTGTCACAGTTGGTCGAAACAGCAAAGAAGAATCCAAGTACGGAAAAAATCGCCTTGGACTTGGAGCGTGCGCTGCTTACCCAAAAATGATTTCTAAACCTAGAAAATGAGTTAGTCGTAAATGACAACTATAGGAATGGTAAATTGCTTTTCGAAGTCTATTGGTCTGTTTCTCAACGCTAGCTACTCTCCTCCAAAAGAATATCACCACACACAAGTGAGGACCACATTAACTACTTCAATTCGCAAGAGGTGCCGGCGTCGTAGTGGTGTTCCTGTAGCCATTTCAGGCTGAATAAATGCACTCAGGTCGCAGCCAGATCCATTTCATGTCCATTCGCTTGTTCACCGTTGAGTCAAGTAGGCCAAGCTTTTAAAACCTTCTTCTACAAAACACCGAAGGGCCCATACTAGGACATTTTGCTTTTAGCCAGTTCAGTATATGGCCGTCCTCCTCCTCCACGAAATACTCAAGAATAAATTTTCTTGTATCTTTTGCGAATTGCTGATCGATGCATTGCAGAGAATGCGCATCCAGAAAGAGCAACATCTCGAACCTGCCAGCTCTATAGGTGTTCCACACTCCGCTTAGATTCACTGGGGTATGTTTCTGAAAGTGAGAGTGCAGCCAGGAAGCCACTCGAAGGGGCCCGTTACGAAAAACAACTTTAACTGTATCAGGTGAACATTTCCCCATTTTGTTCGCGTGTAACCACCTAGATGGCCCTGTCGTGCTGCCTTATCCATCATTTTGCGTGTACAACCTTCGGATCGATTAGAGTGGAGCCATTTTGCCACTGTAAATGACCGTGAGTTGCTGCACCATGCATCGCTTTCGTGCAACTCTCGATACGATGTACGTGCACCCATTTCACAATATCAAGATGGCCCGAACGAGCTGCAGCATCCATCGCATTTGTCTTGTCATCCGGCCGGTTCACATGCAACCACTTGACTAACTCCAAATTCCCACTATCGGCAGCACCATATATTAAATTTCGAGAGTGTGACCACCAAGTCACATACAGATGACTCATTGTGGCGCTGGTCTGCTGGTGTATCTTGTGGTTGGAAGTTGCAAAATTCTGGTTGCTTCTTGATGTTTAAGAACTGCTGAAGCAGAACCTCCACGCATTTTATATGGTCATTACGAATCGCACGATCCAGAGGTAGATCCAAATGTATCGATATCTTCTGCTCGCAAAGATACTGCACAATCTTCCAGTGACCTTTATCAGCTGCATAATAGGTAGGATCATCAAAAGAAGGCCATTTCTTGATCAACTCGCATGCTATCATCCCTATTGGGTACTGAACGAGCCATTGGACACATTCTAGCTCACCAAACGCGCCCGCATTGTCTAACGCTTTGATCCAACTTTCAATCCAAAAATTGGACCATCTCTCCCAATTTGAGCAGTCTTCTTCAAGTGGAGAGTGAAGCAGTGCAATTTGTTGCATGAGATCCAAACGTCCACTACCAGCTAGATTTGCTACCGCACGCATGGCCGACTTAGCGTCCCGGCGTAAATACTTACAGTCCAGCATCAATTCAATCACTTCGACCTGCGGACAAGTTATCGCATGATCCAGCACGCATCTGCCGGGAGAAAGCATAAACTTTACAAGGTCGTCATCGCTGACGGTTAGCGCATGTTCGATGGCTTTGTCATAGCACTCATCATTCTCATAATCCGTATTCTCACAAAGCCAGCGCACCATATCGAAGTGACCGTTTTCAGCAGCATGTAGCACGATTCGATTTCCCCATAACACGTTGTTGACAGCTCCAGCACATTTACGTGGGTTTTCATGTATCCTGACAGCCAAAGTCTGGCCTCCGTCGCCGATAATTTTCTCTTCTTGTGGCCTTTATTGGAATATTGATTTTGAAAGCAGTTGGCCCACAGAAGCTGCACAGCAGCCAAATGACCCTTTTTCACCGCAGCACCAACCACGGTACAAGGCGCTACACAACCTGAGAAATGGGCAAATAGCCACTTCAAAACCGTCAAATCACCTCGAGCAGCAGCCACATTCAACGACTCTGAAAACTGATAGCGATAGTAATGCGACTCTGAACGTAGATAATTTGTGAGCGTCCAATGCGGCGCTCTGTCAGCGATAGAGGTACAGTCTAACAATCGCACAGAACCCGAAGAACAGGCTTCGTCAAGTGACATATTTGGTGGAGGGCCAAGAAAGCTGGCGATGATCCACGATGCATCTTCGACGTCCCTTAACTCCGAACAAGAGCGAAGTACCGATTGTCAACCGTATGATCAATTTCTAACTTATCAATCTTTTCCTGGTTGTTATGTTTCAATTGGAACGTTCAATAACTTCACGCGGGAAGAGACACGCGACCACATCGCGGAATTAGGACTTACCGTGGCAACCGATTTATTGTTGACGGTATTAATAAGTCCTAAATTAAAAAAAAGGCGAATTAGGACTTACCGTGACAACCGGTTTGTTGACGGTAAGTCCTAATTCGCCGGCCTGCGTTTCTAAGAAGGCATCACATACCGCCTCCATACCGATATCTGAATCCCAATTTCTAAAAAACTGGTAAATTTCTAAAACGTCATTAACACGGGGGAGCTTTTCATATTTTGAATTCCGCAATGGCGCCTGCCGCCGGCGAGGACATGACGGCTGCCGTAGCGGTGCGCAGCGTCGGGGACTTGCAGACGCAGCTGCGTGCCATGTCCTACAACGAGGTACTCTGTTCTACCTTTTCGTTCTACTTTCTCTCTCTCTAACATTCTCTCTATTGTAATAAAGCCCGTCGGATTGGAGAGCGTCCCACTGGTTCGTCGCCTCCTTTCGGACTTTTTAGCGGCTTCTGAAGCTCGAGAGGCGGCGGAGAAGAAACTGGACAAAGCACAGCGAGATGCGCTCGAGTTGTCGCAGATTCTACTGCCTCTACGCAAGGAGAACGCGCAGTTAACGCGGGAGAACAACAGTCTCCATTTGGAGCTTATCCATCAGGAAGAGGCCATTACAGAGCGGGAAAAGGCCTGTGAGCTGCAGCTTGAAGGGCTACGTGATGACGTGAAGAAACTCCAGTTCCTTAATACGCAGAAGACGCAGCAATGCGCCAAGAAAGTAGGTAGAACACAAGGTAGTTCTACCTTTTTGTATTTCTAACGTAGAGTGTTCTACCTTTTTAGGACCAAGAGGTGGCCAAGTTACAAGCACAGTTAGAACGGGTCTTAGCCACGGGAGGAGCTGTGTCGGCCTTGGACTCGCCGTCTATTGAGATGAAAAGCCCCGATATGTCGCCGTTGAGACGATTGTCGATGGACAGTCAACAGGCCAGGAAGGTGCAGCATAGTGAGCAACAGGTGGCTAAGGACTTGCAGGAACGACTGACGGAGCTGACGAGAGAGAACGATAAACTGCGAGCGCAGTGCGACCAGTTTAATGACAAGCTGGCTAAACGTGAGCAGGAGATTAACAGGCTGTCGAAGCTCTCGGTGCAGGCCGTGAGTGATACCGAGAGCTCGTCCAAGAAACTACAGGACTTGGAGGAACGCTATCAGACCAGAGCCAAGCAGGAAGCGACGGAACTGCAAGTGGAACAGCTGAGTACGCAGGTGGATATTCTGAACGACCAGGTGGCCAAGTATGAAAGTCGACTGAAGGAGACGACGGAGCAGATCAGGCGGAATGGCAGTATCGCGGAGAAGCTGCAGTAAGTTGGCAAGTTACTGCTGTACTCGTGGTATTTGTTGGAACTAAACTTTTTTTTGTAGGCAAGCCGAGCTGGATCGAGAGCATTTTGTCAAGGAGCTGAGCGTGCTACAGGCTAAATACCGTGTTCTGGCCGAAGAGCACTCGCGGTGTAGGGACTCCCACCACGAGCCAGGGGGCTCCCCCGCCCCTCACAGTCCTGTGCCCACTGGTGATTCACCAGAAACAGCAGAAGAAGACCACCAGCCTGATGCGGCATCACTGAAGGAGCAGGTCCAAACGCTTACGACGCACAAGGATCGCCTTGAAGATGCTCTTCGCGCTATGCACTACGACAAGGTCTCGTACACAAACGCCCTCTCGAATGCGAATTCTCACAACCGTGTGCTCACAAGCGATTTGGCTCGCGCCGAGGCGAAGTTGAAAGAGCTTAACGTGGAAAAAGCCAAGCTAGAACAGTCACTGGCGGATGCTCGATCTTCTCTCGATGCGCACACCCGCGAGCTCGATGTGCTGCGAGAATCTCTCAAGCAGAGCGAAGACAACCGGGCTCTTGACAACGAGAAGAATGCCTCACTGCACCGTGAGCTACGCTCAATGGACAAGCTGTTATCCCAGCGTGACGAAGAATGTCGGTCATTGAATCACGCATTATTGATCCAGAAGGGAGAGGTGGAGCGTTTGACTGGCAAGCTTGACAGGCTGGAAGCGGCTACTAGTGGCGCTGAGGGTGAAGATGGAGCCCAGGATGGCAGGAAGGCGGTTTTTGTGCAGGAAATGAAATGGCTGGAAGAAGAGCGACACGACCTACGCCGCGAGAAGGAAGAGCTGATGCTTCAGGTCGTGGGTCTTGAAGAGGACCTTCACAAGGCGAAGGCTTCACTGCAGGAAGCTAAGCATGAGAAGGAAAAGTTACTGGAGAAGGTAAATGTGGCATCGAAGATGCAGAGTAACCTTGAATCTATGGTGGAGACGAAGAAGCAGGAGTGTGCGGACATCCAGAGACAGCTTGTAGAGAGCAAGGAGAAGGTTCGAGAGCTCACAGACAAGCAGAATCAAGCACAGGTGCTTCTAAGTCGTGCAGAAGAGACCGAAAACGAGAAGTTAGTCGTGCAAAACGAGGCTTTGGCGCTTAAACGGCACGTAGAAGAACTTCGTGACCAAAATGCGAGCTTGAAGAATCGGGTAGAAAATAATGACCTGTACGCCAAGAGGCTAGCAGATCAAATTCAAAAATTGCAGATGGAAGCGGCAGTTGCAAGCAAGAAATGTTCGACGCTTGAGAAAGAGAAGGCTGAGCTGCAGAACAACTACGACAGTGCAATGGTGGAGCTGCGCAACGCCCGCCAGACATGGAACCACTATCAAAATGAGTTTGAAAAGCTATCGAACGAGGTACAGGCTCAGCAACACTCGCTCTCGTCAGGCCAGAACGCGCTTCAGTCTAGCCAGAGCTCGGTGAGTGAGTTGAGAAACCAGGTCCGGCAGCTGCAAAGTGAATTGAAGCTGAAGCAAAACAACTCGCACCAGTTGGAAACACGACTGGAACAAGAAAAGACGAGTCATAAAAGCGTCCAGACGCAGCTTGTTTTGCTTCAAGACGAGCTTTTACAGCTGAAGGAGACAAACCGCGCGCGTGAGATCGCGTTGAAGCAATTGCGAGCGGAAATTCAAGCCAAGGACCGTGCACTGACTGAGAAAACTGAAGCAGTTGAGAACTTCAAGCTGCTGATTGAGCAAATGGAGTCATCTCGCGACCAAATGGTCTTCCAGACAAAGCAGCGACAGCAACAGATTCAGCGTCACCAGCAAGAAACGGATGATCTTAACACGAAAATCAGCTCGCTGGAAAATGAAATTTCGGCGAAGAATAGCGAGATCTTGTCTCTGAAGAAGCTGACACGAACACTGGACAGCGAAAAAGATGCCGTAAATGATCAGCTGGATGCACTGACCGAAAAATACCACGAGATTGAAAAGCAGAGGAACGAGCTGCGTAAAGCTGTCCAGGATAACAAGTCTGATGCGACTGGAATGCAGGAGCAGATGGGTAACCTGGTGAATAAGCTGAACGAAGCCGAGGACAAACTGAGCCAGATGCAAGCTCACTGCACGCAGCTTGAAAGCGAGGTTGATCGTTTGGAGCACTTGAAGGGAATGCACACTGCCGAACTGGCAGCCCTCGCACAAGACTTGGAAAACATGACGGTTGAGAACCAAGCCATCAGTGAAGAGTGCAGTAGACTCCAACGAATGGAGCACTCTCATTCCCAGTCGACCAAAAATATGAAGCAGACCACACGAGAAATCGAGCGGGAACGGGACACGTTGCAGATTGAGTTGGAGGACCTGCGTCACACGTACCGATCACTTATCCAAGAACACGAGGGGATGCAAAAAGCACGAACGGAGATATCAGCGCTCCAGGAAGAACTAGCTGTTGTGAACGAGTCGTTGAGGAAGCAAGTGGCTACGCTTGACAACCAGCTCCAAGCATTGCGGGAGAAGAACGCAACCTTGAGTACTGAGGCAGCGACGTATCGTGATCAAGTCAGTTTTCTTACGGAGAAGCTGCAGGCGAGCGAGGAAAGGCAAGACGACCTTCAGACGAGAATGCAGCAGCGAGAACAGGAGTTGGATGCCCAGAAGCAGGTTTCCACGGAGATATCTGCCCAGCGATATGGAGCTCAGGCAGAAAACGCTGCCGTCTCGCAGCGGATCGTTCACTTAGAGGCGAAGCTGAGCAACTGCAAGTACGAAATGAAGTCTCTGCAGGATAAGCTTCATGCAGAGCAGTCGCAGCGGAGGAGTCTGGAAGAGGTTGCATCAACTCTTCGCCAGAAGATAGCGACAAATGAAAACATGATCTCACACCTGGAAGAGCAACGAAATGCGATGGCTCAAGAGATTCAGGCGTCTTATCAGCGTCAAGTACCAGTTTCTACTCCTGTGATGAACATGTCCGAGCTCAACCACTCGCCACCATCTACTGGTCAAGTTTCGCGTACATCTGAGCAAGGAATACCACCTACTACAGCAACAGATCATGTATCGACGCCTCCTTCTCCACCCATTTCACCGTCATCGAATGCAATTGGAAGTACTCCTGAATCGGGTGGTAAAGCATCGAGTGGATCGTCATTCCTCCCTCTTCACGCGCTGGAAGAAGCTCAGGTGAAGTGCCAAGAGCTGGAAGACCGTCTCGCTCAACAAGATGACACGATAAAGGTACGTTTAGTCGCTCTATTTACTTGGTGTAGGATGGTCGAAACACTAACACGTCGTACGTTGCTGGAATTGATATTTTACAGCAACTGGAGCGGTCCCGTAGCAAGTTCAAGCGATTCGCCGCAAAATATGAGCGCGAGATCGAGCAGCGTGACCGACGAATCGGGGAGCTACAGAGCAGCTCCCATGCATCATCTTTCGTGTCACCAGACGCGCGGTCATTCCGATCCAAACACTCCCGGTCTTCTTCATCATCCTCGTCGTCATCGTTTACTCGGTCTAGAAGGCACCCCGTTGACATCAGCCCCGCCGACGTGGTTGCTTCATCTTAATAGAAACGGATGTCCAATCTGACATCTGCTCGTGGACAATGGATCCTCGAGATGGACCTGTAAATTGCACAAACCGTCATCCAAAACAGGTGTTGGTGACGGAATGCATTGGCATTAACTGGTACTCATTCGTTGTGTTGCTTTCTGTGAGGTGTATTGAAGTATTTGGAGCTGCACCCTCGGACGTCTTAGACCTCAAGCCGATACAATTCCGAGTCAACGCATTTGGTCGTTCGGTGGTGAGCCGCAGGCCATCAAGAAGAACCGGAGATTGTTGACCACTCGTGTGAAGTCGCTCTCATCATCCTCCGCACATGGGTCAGCTTCTGGAACGGTTTCGGTCCTCTGTTGGTGTTTGTTGTCCTCATTCAATTCGATGGCTAGCTGTGTCAACCCTTTCACGGAATGTGACTGCAAATTTGGCAAAGAGATTTTGATCCAAAAGGTAGCTGATCTCACAATGCAAAAAAATCTGCTGGTTCAACTGCTGAAGACGGATCCTACGTAGGGCCGATAGTGAGGTACGCAGCTTGCATATCGAAGCGGTGGGCATTCACTCAGCGGATACAACATCGACAAGAACCCTGCTAACAGAATTTATATCGAAGGCGCTGAACCAAATCCGGCAGACTATTCATCCAAGTACCAAGGAACGTCGCCTCCAGCACACCGACCGAAAGGACAATATCTCTTCACTTTGTACTTGGAAGACCACGCGGATCAAAGATATTTTAGCCACTACACAATTGATCAAGATGATCCTGTCTGGAAAACTCTTACTGGGAGCCCATTCTTGGTCTAGCTTATCACCAAGGCTCCAGCAGTAATTGCAATTATTGCTGATGCATTCGGGATATCAGGCCTAATTGGCCGTCTGACCTCAACAGTTCGATCAACAGGACTCTATAGTTAAAACTTTACAAAATAGAGAATCTCACGTACTAACGCCTGCATTAGCTAGGTTTTGACCACTGTGATTTGCCTTTTACAGTTTGTCAAGCATGGAAGTGAACAGCTCCCTAAGGAGGGCCGCGTAATTCTCCATCACGGTTACGGGGATCGCGAGTAATTAATTGGGTAGCGGTCATATCAGAGCTTGCGGTCGGCGATTTCGGATTTCTTGGCATCAGCATCTGAATTAGCGTAGGCTGGCGAGAAGAAGATGGCAACGGCGGCGGTAGCTATCACAACTCCCTTGGTGACTTGCATCTTGTTTTAGCTGCTGTACTTGAGGAGCTTCGGGTTCACGGAAGAGTGAGTTGGTTACCTTCGATCGTAGCTTACAGTCCCGAGAACAGACTAACTAGATATGAAAGTAACCATTGTCGCCAGAATGAATACGGATAAATTCTCTTGAATTGATACTCCTGGGAATGGAAGCGCTCTAGAGTAGTGAATATCGTGAGCCTACGTTACAGGGCATGTGAAAAATAACAAAATATCAATATTATTGATATTATATTTATTGAAAACTTATTATTGGTACTAGCCAGATTGCAGTCAGATAAAAATATACAAATAATAATTGTATTTTATACGGAATAACTTTATTGGATATTGTAGTATTTATTACTGATGAGATTTTGGCCAGAATACTACCGAGAATTGTATTTGCCATGCCCTGCTACGTTACACCCTACACCATATTCGTACGCAGTGAACCCGATCCCGTAGTTTTTTTAATAATATATTCAATTGAAGTACGAAATTATTAATTCTATGGCTTCAATGTATTTTCCAATTTTTGTTGACATTGAGTGCAATGTATCTGATACTGTTCTTGAGACAAATAACAAAAAAACTCACAACCGGAGTAATTGTAATTAATTGCATTATTAATTCTTGCCAGTTTCGACAGCCCAAATCAATATATAATGGCGTAATCGGGATCACTGTTCGTACGTATCTACCTATACGTTGTCTTATTGTCTTACTGCGAAATCATTCTGTCCTCTGTGGTTTTGTGTCGGAGATAATCTGAGTTGTTTATTCAGTGTTGGCTGGTTGTTGGTTTATGGTTTTTGCTGGTTTTACAAAAACCATAGTTAAACCTGGTGGCAAAACCAGTACAACCAGATGCACCAGGTTCTTGAAGCACCAACCCAGCCTTGCGTCTTTCAATGTGACAAAAGGAGCAGTCCAAATGAGCACATAATGGCGATTCATAAAACCCACAAAAAAACTGGTGGTGCGAACAAAAAACCGGGTGCTTTGGTCGTTCTGGTTTTTGCGACCAGTGGGTTTTCCAACACTGGTTTATTGTGCGTTATAGTTATTTGTTGGACAAGTGCGTTGGAAACCGCTGCGTGAGATGAACTAAAGTATGGCTGTCAAACCGCTGTGGAAATAGCTCAACAATGTGTTGAGTCAGACGCAGCAACCATATTTTTGGCTGACCAAAATGAAGTCCAACAAACTTGTCTGGTCCTCTTTCAGTCTTGGTCAACACAAATGAAGCCCACGATATCACCTCGAGCCGATGATAGTCCTATGCAAGGCCCATGTATAGGAGACACGTCGTGTACGCAGAATACGTCAAATATTATTCGACGATCACTCGATGGCTCTGCCGAGTGGTTGAAAGCTATCCGAGGTCCCAGTCCGAATGACGTGCCGCTCGAACAACTCTCAGACCCAATGTCGTCGTCATTTGACCGTTCCAGAATGGTGCCGAACACACCCACTGCACATCGTCTGTCATTTCGGCAAGCATTCGCAGTACTTGGCATCCCAATGCTACCATTCTTTTTGATATCGATTCTATGGACTGCATGGCTGATCGTCTTGACACTAGCACCCAACGAGACAGCCAATTGCCTTATGAACACTGGTGAGTACGACGACGGACAGTTTTGGTTACTGGTGGAGCAAGATACAGGTATTAAACTTGCTAGAATTGTCGGTTTGATGCTTGCCGAGGTGGGATATCTACATATTATGGTGAAAATTCATTTTTTTTTCAAATGATCATTTGGCGTACCGCTCCAGTCCCTTTTGCTGCTAAGGGGGAAGGTATCCGAAAGGCTAGTATCGAAGACAAGAAGGCTGTGGTGCTGCCACGACGAGAGAGGATGACTCTAGTTGGTTTCTGGCGAGAACTAACAGGAATCAATCGATCATATCGAAAAATTTGGGTGAGTTACGCTTTATCTGGGGTTCGAGTGATCTCACGTCTGACATTTGCTATACATGTAGAATCTAACACACAAAGTAGCTGATCTGACAACGCAAGTTGTTTTACTGATCAACTACCTTGAAAAAGGGTTTCCGGGAGTATTAGTGTATGGATGGGCCACTTTCATCAGCTGCAACTGTTTATCCTGTGGTCAGAACATCCTTCTCGACAAACACTCGGCATTAACCGAAATTCTCGTGGATTCCATGTACGTTTTGCTGTTGGCAATTATTTATGTAAGGTGATTTGTTTGCTAACGGTTAATGTCATTCAACAGCTTTGACCTCATCGCCACGATTGTTTACCCCATCGTGGTGCTGGTCTACTGTTATTACAACTTCCACTTTGATCACGAGGTATTTCGTGCGTACCTTCTGGTTCTGCCCCCAGGCAGCTTTGAGATCATCGCTCGATTGTTCGCAGACTCAGCGCAAGTGGAATTTTTTCGGATTAATTTCAACTCTCTCCGTGACCAAACGCCACTACTACTGGTGATTCATCTACTCATAAACTTGTCTTATTGGCATCGCTTTAAAGGCGTCGTGGAAGTGATTATCGAACGAATCGACGACTAGTTTATCCCAGAAGACCTGTCAAGTTTCGTGAACGACACCAAAGTAGAGTTCCGAAGCCATTTGCACTGTTCTTCGTATTGTTCAGCGCACTCATGGTACCATATACGCACTACGCAATCCAGAACTCACGTATAGCATGCAGCCCATACGCCGAATGCTTGGTATACGCCTATCGCTTTCCGTGGAGATCGACAAACAAGGATATTTGTCATTGTCGTACGCTGGTTGACATTGATCGGGCTCCAAAAACGTTTGATGAGTGGACGAACCCTGTGGATGTTACACAGAAGGTGAAAATATTAGCTGCCTCCGGAGATCTCAAGGTGCTTCGCCTGATAAATCGACAATTGATGGAGTTGCCCAACGAACTGCAGAACTGCCAACTCGAACACCTGTACATTTTCACAAAAACAATATTTTGTGACTGTAATCTAACGTTTTCACTCTCTTTGTGACAGATCGTTGATCTACACATCAACCACGGCGTTTCCGGACTGGGCAAGCACCTGGAAATCACTCGAGTTTCTGTAAGAACCCCAGCATTAACTCTTCGATTGAGTTCACATGTAATGCAGTTCTAACGCCACTGTGGATTTCTTGTAGACACGTGGAAGGTAAACAAGGAAGCGGAAACTTAGTGTATTTACCCAAAAACCTATTCAGTAACATGCCACACTTGCTATTTCTCCATTTTGCTTTACACCCGTCGCTGAAGAGCCTACCAGCTCTTGACGGAACACCGAAGTTGCAGACGTTGGAGCTTGCTCATCTATTTGGTCTCACTCGACTTCCCGATCTCGGTAAAACTGTCATCGCGTATTTACCTCTTCTCGAGACTTTACCGGACCTTCTATCGTTGAGGCATCTTATCAGTGTTGTCGTGTTTCGTCCGAGCTTCTTGTGCTGTAATGGATATTTCGGACTGTGTGATCTAACGCATCCGTTTTGTGATGTCGATACTGCGCACGGATTCCCTGTCGCGACGTGTTTGACTGATGATACGCTTCACGCAAGCTCGGCTATGGTGAATTTCTTGCGACTTTCGGTCCGGCCGTTTGCTTCAAGACACCAGACAACATACTAAAGTTCGCAGACATCCCAACCAAAGCCGTCGGTGTGAGATACGAGACCCTGTAAGCAACGAGTCTTTTGAGGGCATGTGCTACAACCTCCGGATGCAAGTTTTGTCGTGCAATCCCGACCCGAATAACATTGCTGTACGTAAGCTTCAAATCAGCTTGAATGTTGGCACTCCGTGCGACGTCCTGGAAGAAGCATGGCTCGGATGTAAGGGCTGAGGGGATAACTGAGAATACTACAACATGAAATCGTGATCTATTGGAATTGGAACGCAGAAAAACTACGGATGAAAAGTGTCATTCGTGTGGATTTAGTGGACTTTAGTGTTGGTAGACAGCTCAAGAGATCAGCACGACCAGAGTACGGCACTGGCTGGCAGCGAATTGCTGATCACTACCGTGCAGACAAGAAACACAACTGGCTTCGGCATCTAGGTTGGCTGCACAAGTTAAGCAAACAAGTGATCAAGACACAGACTCGGCTCTCGGACACACTACGGCAACGACAAGTAAGGCAAATAAGGAGAAGACGAAAGCTCCTCAACCTTGAATGGAGTGGTTTCAACTACATGTAAGACTATCCTATGACTTTTCGACAGTCTATTAGACTACCGCATTCGTCGATGAGCTATGAAAAACTACCCCCCCCCATCGTTTGACTCGCTTGGAATCCGCTCGGTGCCAGATTTCTTACTACGCCGTTGGAATGAATTTGGGTTTCTCGTATCGGTTCAAATGCTGTAGCAATTACAAGTTAGCAAACAAGATCGAGGTGCTGACGACAAAAAAACTGTTTTGGCCCGTCAAATGAATAAATACTATCAAAGGCCCTACAGTAGCAGGCAAATTTACTTGTCAATTTGATAACACTGCCGGGTGAGCTTCGAGATTTACACGATGTAAATACTGCAACCAGGAAAAAGTTCATGTTGATTGACACTGAGTTGCAATTCGTTAATCAGTAAACGGATTGAATTGTCCAACACCCGATCACCTATTGTCCATGAGGCGTTAGCTCCACGTCGAGACTTCCTACACTTAGGTACGCTCTGGTCCAGCCGTTAATGGCATTCTCAGTTCTGCAATCAAAGAAATTTCGAATGGCCACTGTCAGTGACATCGCTCTTCACACTCAGACACATAGTCCTCAATTCCCAAAGACTTTTCGAGGATTATTATCTGCCAAACGCAGCCTTAGAAAATGCGAAGCCGTTCCCTTGGGTCTTTTTGCTCCTCTCTGACGAGCATCGGCAGCTTTTTCACTTTATAGAAACCACAACGGTTTGAAATTGATGGAACACTTACATTTCGAGAGACGTTTGGAATGTTGGGTCATTTCTTGGTACTGATGGTGTTAGGTTACATCATGAGGATACTGTGGTTCATTATTTTCAGTGTCGCGCCAATCACAGCAACTTTCTCATGAATACCAGCGAGTTCGCTCATCCCTGATTAATAGAGCACACTTCAGTTTTTCAGTATTGTGGGATTGTCCATCGTGCTTTTGTTCTACTTGTACGTTCTGCTCAAGATGTTTGTGTGCCGTTCGCAGAAGAACGCAATACAATACAGGTTTGACGATATTTTGGCGTACTGGGAAGCAGCAGCACACCCGAGAGGCACACATAAGTTACTCAACGAGTGTTGAGTATGAGCTGGGCCTTCTACCTGCACTGGAAAGCTTTCACTGGTATCCATGGCAAGAATCGCAAGTTTTGGGTACGTGCCTCTGACCAAATTCTCTGTGTGCTATTTCATGCAAGTCCTAACGTTTTTTTCTGATATAATTTGTCTCAAACTGCACAATTTAGTGATGCTAACGCTACTGCTTCGTGATTTACAAGAGGCGGGGGCACCTGGTTGGATAGCCTACAAGTTTGCAGTGATGACCGCATTGAATTCGCTGTCATGTGCAGCGGGAATTCTCTTTCCTAAAGGCACAGCACTACTCGAAATTCTCGTGGAGTCGTTGTTTGATTTTTGGGCAACAGTCATCTATCCGATGATTGTCGAGACACAAAGAGAACGTCATTAGAGAAGCCGCTCTACTTTTCATTTACCAGTTCTACAGCGAACCAGAAAGAATTACAACGTGCGGATCCGAAGTCGAACTACAATACCGCCAGCTAGGTGTTCACACTCGAATGTTGCGTCTTACATCACTGGAGGGGGCTCCGAATCTGAAAAGTCTGATTTTCTGTATATCAATCACGCGGAAGTCCACCCGCTCACTCGACAGCCGAGACTCAAACGACTCGAATTCACTGCGTGCAAACGTTTACCGTATCTCAGTTTGTCGTGCCATTATCTGGTTTCGCGATATTCTAGGGAGGTTCTCTGTGCTGCAATGGATTTCGTGGCTCCTGTGACCTCGCCAATTCGTACTGCAAAGACGCAATGCGTCTTGAAAGTTCGTCTTTCAAGGCGACACCAGCAACAACTCAAGTCTTTGATGAGTTTTCCGATGCTGTTTGCCAACCGCATACTGCTCTCGCACAGGTTCCAACCTCCGAGACTATCCAGATGTGTGAAGGAATCCATTTCGGGAATGTCATATACCTGCTGCAGCCAAATACAACAGTCACTGCGATTTGTTACAGATTCTCGCCTGCAATCCGGAGATTAAAGTGCGGCGGCGTCAAATCCAGGACCACGTGGGTGTTCCGTGCGACCCCGAAGTGGAAGCGTGGATTGGCTGTAATGAAGAAAACAAGTAACCTCGTGCATCCTAGCCATCTCTCTACTAGATTGCATGTCATTCCTAGTACTTCATGCGAAACTGCAATGAAAAAATTGCTAATAAAACTCGCATCCGATATAACATGCACATACCAACACCATAAGGAATTCACGTTGTTGAAAGATTTCAACTATCACAAGCTGAAAATTTGCAACGCCATGAACTTCTCAAACTGTTTGTCATCATAATCGGTATTTACTTTTAAATTACGTTGTGGGATTTTCTGAGTATGCTACTTTTTGCTGCATCCCAGCCATGCTTCTACAACAGGATCACAAGCTGCACCTACGCCGTCTTGAATTTGCTGTCGACGAACTTGAATTTTAGCGGGGTCAGGATTGCACGCGAGCACTTGCATGCGATGGTTATAGCACATTCCGACGACGGTCGTGTCCGGCACCAGTCCAGGTAAGTGGCACTGCTTGAATGGAATTCCACCGCACATTTTAATTGTTTCAGCGGTTGGTACTTGCGACAGCCCCGAGGCTGGTACGCAAACCGAGTGCGAATAGTGCTGAAATGCTTTCAAAGTTGACGGTGTTGCCTTTTCGTAGGGATCTTCAAGGCAAGTGGTGTTCTTGCACATCGGATCCGTGAGATTGCAAGATCCGAGAAATCCGTTGCAGCACAATTGTGCACCTTGAATTATGATGAGATTTCGTAGTGAGGTCAAAGGCTGCAGATCTGGAAGGTAACGAAGACTCTTTAGCGCACCCATCTCCAGTCTCTCGAGGTTTGTCTGCTCCGTCAAAGCTGAAATTTCAACCAGATTGTACAGGCGAGACATCAGGATACTGCGTAGTTTCGGTACTCCGACGAGTGGTGGGAGACGTAGCATCTGCTGATGGACACCGAATTGGAGATATCTCAAATCAGGCATGTTGGCAAACAAGTCCTCTGCAAAGTCCCCAAGGTTTTCGCTTCCTACTTTGCCTTCGATTTGTCTGTTTTATCAGATAATACACAAGTTAGTATTGTTTATAAAGCGTCCAAGTTGCATTTTTCAAAACGCACAGGTATTGAAGCTTGTGAAAGTCTTTCAGCCAGACTGGTAATTTGTCCGTCGCACAATTGATCAGGGAGCTGTACACCACAATTCATTGGTACGGCTTTAAAAAATAGTCATAGAAATGAAGCACAATATGTACATGAAGTTGAGTTTGTGGCATCTTCGCAGCTCATCAGGCAATTCCGTTAGTTGACGATTTATCAGTTGAAGAGTCTCCAATTCCCCTCCAGCTGCGAGTGTGCGTACAGTTTGAGTTGCATCAATAGGATTCACCCACTCGTGATACGTCCTCGGTGCAGGATCTCCGTCTACAATCGCTCGACATGGGCAGATTTCGGTGTTGTGCCACCGATAGGCGAAGACAACGCACTCAGGATGTGAAGAACAAACCGCTTGTGAGGTCACGATAGCTTTGTGGGTAATTACTAGAATGCCAACACTATACGCAACAAAAAGAATTGCAAGGGACTTTGGGACAGACCTTTGAGCAGCAACGAGCTTGTCCACAGACATGCTTCGTGTTGGAGGATGCAGGCGAGATCGCTTTCTCTTAACAGGCCGCGGGTATTGATGATTTTCTCTCCCCATTTCAGTCAACACTTCGACGATGCGCTTCATGCGGTAGCTGAAGGCGAAGTTCATTCCAATGCGAAGAAAAAAATCGACCTCGTCGAGTATACGAAGTGAGTCGAAGAAGGTTCGAACTAGCGCAATTTCCGCCGGATTGGCGTACATTTGCGCTCTCCTCTCAAAGCTCCCAATGGGAAGTATCTCCAGATTGATAAAATACACAGCACGGTCGTAGTGGAAGTGTTTGGTGCAGTAATGAAGCACTGTGAGAGGATACAGCACCGTGGAGCCAAAGTCGAACATTGAGTCAACCAGAACCTCAACAAGTGCCGAGCACCTGCATAAAACTATCCTGGCTGCAAACGTAAACGAGTTCAGAGCAGCCATTGCCGCTAACCCATAGGTTATCTGGACGGGTGATCCAGCTTCCAGAAGATCATGAAGAAGCAAAGCAAGCATGATTAAATCCTGAAATTTCATCAGCACGTTCTACAGTCCAAGAACGAAGACAAAGTTAGACATGCACTCTGTCAAGTTTCAACGTCTCCAACTTACCCAAAACTTGCGGTTTTTGCCGTGAATATTTGTAAGCTCCACGTATCGTACGTAAATCTTCCAGCTCTTACTGAAAACCTTTTGAGAAAATGTTGCGTTTAAAGACCCACTCGCTTTCGATCGTGCAGCAGTCCTCCAGCACGCAAGAACGTTGTCTAGTTTTTTCTCCATCACGTTCTTCTGCGACCGCCAAACGAGAATTTCCACCAGAATATACAGGTAAAACACGAGTACGAGTGCCAGTCCTGCCACACTGAAACTCTGCAAAATGCTCCACTCATCCGGAATGAGCCAAAACTGTCCACTATCAAGTTCTTCGGTGTCCATAAGAAAATTGGCTGCATCGTTCGGTGCAACACTTAGGATAATGAGCCACAGCGTCCAACCGATGCAACCCAATACAATGGCCACAATCGGAATCCCGAGAAGTCCAAACGCATCCTGGAATGAAATTTTGGACACGCGTTTGCTTTTATCCTGGTTAATTACGGTTGCGAAGAAATCAAACCCAGAACTGCTCCGACGAGATTGAGTACCGGACGAGTGTGGGGCAATTTGCGTCGCGCTACGTTTCGAGGAGAGTGCTCGTAGGAGCTTGGGCAATCGAGGACCATCTTTCTTGGCACGAGCATGGATAGTGCCGACTTTTGCTGCCATTGTGGACAAATGTCGATCTCTTTCGTTTTAGTGTCGTGGAGCCTAAACTTAGTGCCTTCTCCAAGGCGACAAAATTGTCGTGCTATGTGGCGTGTATAACAGACAATTCATAGACAACTAACCCTAAAATAAAAGACCCGTTATCCTCCGCCTAGAGACGATTCATAGAATTGTTAGTGATCCTCTCGTATATTTTTCTTGTTCTAAAATTCTTGCTGTACGACATTTCGTTACAACTGTTCAACAGTTTCCGCGTGACAATAATTGTCACGCAATAACTATTATTGTCGAGTGAGGTTTCTTCCTCGTTGACTTTATTTCGTGCAGCTCGTGCAGCTCGTGCATCTTTGAAGGAGCCATTCAACTCCAGTTTCAGTAGCGATAGGTCTTAGTTGTCAGTGACGGCAGATTCGAATCCTATTTTACATTTCCTTGAGCAGCAGCTCTCGTAGTGATAACTGCTCCCAAAACACCTATTTTGTAGCATTGGTATTGTGTTTGGTTTTAGTCCGACGTAGGACTTGGGCGGTTCGGTTATCTGAGGTGAGAGGTTTTTAGTTGCTCCAACGCACTGAAAAGTGGCTTGGAGTTCAGTCTTGAACTCTTGGTGCAAGACGATTTCTTATAATAGCGCAACATGGTTTTGCGCATGCAGACGAAAGCTTGATTAACCCCACTTAGCCCGACCGTAGGACAAAGATCCAAAAGTTTGCTGCCTTCTCTGAGCACAAGTTTGGATAAATTCGGACTTTCTAAGCAATGACCACAAAGGTTTGTGACGCCGAATTGGTGTCAATCATAGTCCATGAGGACACAATGACAACTTCAAATTTGTCGCTAATAACACATCACTAGTTGTCCTACCTCGTAAGTTTTTAGAATCTGGTACATGTAGCAGCAAATGATTTGTCATAACACATACCTTGCGATTTCCGGACGCAAAAAACTCTCCATACTATATTGAAAGTCATTTTATCCTATCTCGTAGGACAAATCTAAGGGGGGTTAAAAGGGCAACATGATAAACAGCGACATCGTAGTGCGGCGGTATAATTGATTTAAGGGTATTTACCTTATTTTAGCTTTTATGAGCTGACCTTTGACACATCGACACGATGGCCGAGTGGTCTAAGGCGCTGGTTTTAGGCACCAGTCTTCATTGGCGTGGGTTCAAATCCCACTCGTGTCAAATTTTTCGCCTCGGAGCACATGGGATTTGTATTTGTACAGCATGGAACCGACAAAAAATGGCATTTGTCTAGCTGTGCATTTTGTGGGCGAACTAAAGCCTTGGGTACTGGTGTTACCGGTATTAAAGGGCATGAGTACTTGCTGTCATCCGACCGTCACGGACGCAGTTCGACGCTCGCCGAGTGGTACAGCGGCATTTTCATGAATAGTTGCATCGAGCTGAAGATCAAGTCCTTTTTAAAAGTGACAAGGTTAAGAATGCACTTCAATAAAATTGTGAGATTTGTACAGGATGAATATAATTCATCTTGTACCAAATATTATTATGTTTCGTCTTGGCATCGTTACCTTGTCGTTTTATTGCAGCCTAGCCACGCTTCCTCGACTGGATCACAAGGAGAACCAACCCCTTCTTGGATCTGTCGACGACGAACTTGAATCTTGATAGGGTCTGGATTGCAGGCTAGAACCTGCATCCGATGGTTGTAGCAGATTCCCACGACCCACGAGTTGGGTTCTAGACCAGGTAAACGGCACTGTCGATACGGAATTCCGTCACACATTAGAATCATAGCAGCAGTTGGTGTTTGAGAGATCCCCAAGTAAGGTTGGCAAACGTCATCTTGGAACGCACTGAAAACTTGTAACGTTGTTGGAGTAGCCTTAAGTGCAGGATCTTCGAGACACGAAACATTGCTGCAAAAAGGATTGGTGAGGTTGCAAGATCCTAGAAAGCCATTGCAACACAAAGACGCTCCTTGATAGACAGCGAAATGCACAATTTTGCCGACAGACTTGAGGTCGGGAATCCCAGATAGGTGTTTCATCACACTAAACTCAAGTCGCTGGAGTTGCGGCAATCTCTTGAACGAATGAAGCTCGGTGAGATCATCCATGCGAGCGAGAACCAGGCAAGACAAATTGGGCACACCATCCAATGGAGGCAGTCGAGTCATTCGTTGATGAAGGCCAAGTTGTAGGTAGCGTAGTTCGGGCATGTCGCTGAAGAGATCATCCGCCAAGTTCCCAAGGTTGTCACTCCCAACTTTGCCTTCAATTTGTCTATAAACGCAGCACAGAAATTCGTCAGAATATAATTATTTGGGAGATTAGTGAGAAAGTTACGCACAGGTACTCTAGATTCTTGAATTCCTTCGTCCACGTCGGTAGTTCTTCGATTGCGCAGTTAATCAAGGATCTACAACATAAAAAGCGTGCATTGGACATCTATAAGATCATAACATTTAATGTTGTTGGGGGCGTACATGAATTTGAGATTGCGGCATCCGCAAAGTTCATCGGGTAGCACGTTAAGCTGTCGATTGATCAGTTGAAGCGTCTCCAGCGTACCTGCTGCTGCGAGGGCTTTCACAGTATTTGTAGCGTCAATTGGGTTAGTCCACTCATAGTATGTCTTTGGTGCACGATTTCCATCGATGATCGCCCGACATGGACAGAATTCGGTATCTCGCCAGCGATACGCAAACACAACGCACTCTGGGTGAGGAGAGCAAATTGTTTGTGAAGTGGAGATAGCTTGTTGCGTGACAACAATGACACCAACACTGTAAGCGAGGAATAGAATCGCAACAGACTTTGGAGCTGCTCGTTGGCACGGACGTTTACCACTTGCAAGTTTGGGGATTTCCAACAGTGACGAATACTGCTGCGCAATTGAACTTTTCCTCGAGCTTTGTTGGCGTTGTCTCTGGGTCTGCATCTGGATGAGGACCTCCACTACGCGCGTGAAGCGATAGGAAAAGCCAAGATTTATCCCAATGCGTAAGAAATAATCCGCCACTGAGCGAATACGTAGCGAGTCGAAGGAAATGCGGAAAAGCTCGATCTCCGTCGGGATGGCGAACATTCGTGCACGTCTTTCAAAACTTCCAACGGGAAACAACTCCATGTTGATTTTGTAGACGGCACGATCGAAATCAAAATTGTAAGCGCTGTACATGAGCAACACGATCGGGAACACCACAGCAGCACACAAATCAAAGAGTGAATCGATGAGGATTTCAGCGAACGCAGTGTATCTGTGGCTCATGATCTCCACAGCGCAGAACAATGAATTTACTGCAGTGAATACTGCAAATCCAAACGTGAGATGAATTGGAGTTCCAGCTTCCAACAGTTCACTGAGCATAAACGACTGCATCATCAAGTCGAGCGCTTTCAGACACAAATTCTACGACACAATTACAACCAGTGAGAAGAAACAAACTATCTCTCTGTAGGATCTTCACGCACCTACCCACAATTTGCGGTTTTTCCCCCGAAATCCTGTCAGTTCTTTTAAAAACACGTACAGTTCCCAGATCAATCTGTAAACTCTGTGTCGTAAATCTAGCTTAGACCAGTCATTCGATTCAACTCGGTTCGGTACGCAGCGTTCAAGAATCCGATCTAGAAAAGACCCCTCTACATGATGATACTCTCGCCAGACCAGCATTTTCAGTAGAACGAAAATATACACAAAGACGATAACCAGAAGTCCTGCAACGCTCAAAACTTGCAAAACGCTGAATTCTTCTGGAATAAGCCAGAACTGTCCGTCATCATAGTCGCTCGTATCCATGAGATAATTCGCCGTCTTGTTTGGTGCGATCGTGAGTACAATGAGCCACGCCGTCCAGCAAATACAAATCACCGCCACTACGACCATCGGAAGACCCAAAACTCCAAATGAATCTTTGAACGACACATATGTCAATTTGATGGCCACGATGCTGCGTCGACGCAATTGTGTAAAGTTGGCGGAGAGCCCACGGGTTAAATTTCTTGGGGTACCAAGGTCACGAGTGGACGGTTGAGAATCCAACGGAACAACTTCAGACGTTGTCAACTTACGCCATGAACCTGGTAGCGATAACCAAGCACTTGGTCGGGGATTCCTAGTGGTTGAGTCACGCTGGACGAACAGTGCGTCTGCAGGCTGAGTCTTCATGTTAGACATGTACTAGTGATTCTGAGGTCGAAGCACCCCAAGTTTAGCGTGCTTTTTTCATGAAACGGTAACCATTACCATTGGCATCATTCAGCGACTTACCATCATATAGTTGGATAAACTGCGATGACACATGCGTAGTCATCTCGATTAAAGCGAAGGTTCTGTGTTGAATGCGTCAAAGCGCTGAATGCGAGTCCACTTCAACACTGCGATCTACAACATGAGATCAAGTCCTCGCCACAAACAGTTCGAATGGTGCATCCTTCATGTACTTCAAGGACATCCTACGGAGCCCGTTTCGACGGTACTGTACGGATGTTAAAACGACGGCAGCAGCGTGTTGGGCGTCACGCGGTGCTGGTCAAAGGACAGCCAACACGAAGTTGTCATGGTGGTCGACAACTTGTGCTCGTCAGCTCTCCGAGTCGAGAAAGGCCGATTCCATTGCCCGTTTTGTTTGCCTTATCGCCGATTGGACATGTCTGCCGCTGACGCAGTAAGACGTGTCGGACTCGCCGTGCTATCGTTGAAGTGAAGGTACTGTATCAGAGCTGTGCTGCAATGCAAATGCAACACTCCTATAAGCAAATTGATGACTTAGGTATAGGAGTGTTGCAGCATTTCAGCATGCTGAATGCAATGCGAATTCCATTCAAACTGATTGAGCTACAAATTGTTTTCAGGATTTGGAGTAGGTAAGGATCCGAAAGCTCGCAGCGTCGTAGCAACCGTGTGATGCAAAGCGCATCGGAACGCGGTTCTACGCCAACCGACCGTCGAATGGCTGGTTGGAGAATGGCGGGGCCGCCACCGATCTCTCTCGCAAACTGTATCTCGGCGACTTGTCGACGAAACCTCGCACCAGAGCATGGGCATGAAGTGAGCGTATTTTTGCAGAATTTTCGCTGGCTAGTGACGCTCGGCAATTAACAAAAAAACAATTGCAGTGCAGTGCAAAGCATATAACTACATGTACATGTACTCGCTGCATTTTCCTTCTGGAGAAGGAACCGCCGGTATGGCATTCGTGTCCAATGAGATGGACTTTGGACCAATCAAGCGTATGTGTAATCAGATGGTTTTCCAAACCACACAAAACGTAGGTACAATTCACAGAAATCTTCAAGATACGCTAAATATATGGAACACTTACACCGTGTTTTGGTACGCATTAAATATCTATTTGAAGTTTAATCTAGTCGTACTTGTCGTGTTTTGGAATTCATTCGCAAAAGATTCGTTTCCGACAGTACCACTCTGAAAAGGTACATAAATGTTACGTTCGGCCTTCAAGTCACAGCAGACGTTGGGACCTACCTACCTACCCGTGACTTTCAATCACCTCGCCATTCCTCAATTTGCCAACTCGAGCGCAAGTGTTTCAAGTGGCATCGATCGGCTATGATGAAGACCACATCATTGCTGGCCGTGTCCATGCTGCCTGTGGCGTTGGTCGCAGGTACGGCGTCCCAAGTGGACTATCCTGCCTGTGCCATCAACCACGCACCCGAATACTATTGCTGTGACTTGAGCGCACCCGAAGGTTCCGACGTCTCCAACGGCCTCGTGTACGTCCGCTACAACAAACCACAAGGTGACGGTTTCTCCACTTTCTACGACGAAGGTTGGCAAAAGAGTCGCCAAATCAACTACGACCCGGACGGAGACGTGTCTCTCTATGCACCCAGTACACCCAGTTACGTCTACGGCCAAGCTGACAAGACGTGCCGGTTGCATGACGTCGCAGTTAACGGTGCAGTTGTTAGCACCTTGCAATGCACGTTTGTAGCTGATGACAATGATATCTACACGCAGAACACGTCATTGGCTGAAGACTCGACAGACACGTCGGTCTTCTGGTCGTCCACGCCTAATCCACGCAATAACAACGCGTCGTTGCCTATTGGTGCTGTGTGCCGCAGTATCATGTTGGATGACGGTACAGTTAACACTACGGCACAGAGTCTGTGTACCTCTGCATCGGGTGTATCCATCTATCGCTTCAACACTTTCACGGAGACGCCATTGGTGGTTGTCTACGTCATCTACGCAGTCTGTTTCGTCAGTCTCGCGTGTTGGGCGGTGCTTCGTATGATGCTGGGTGTAAACCAGTCGTCAGATTCAACAGCTCCATTGACGTCTATTGCAGACGGCGACAAGAAGCTGTTGGATCACCGTGGAGGCCCCGAGACGCCCGGTATCAAGACGTCCGTCACTCGTCCGTCACTGGCTGACCGTCCGTCCGAGGTGCAGCTACGTAACAGCACTGAAGACATTGTGCAGACAGGATACACAGACTCAATCGTGGGTTACGTCGTGTTCGGCTACTTTGTGCTTATGACGGTACTGCTCAACATCCCAATTATCCTCACGATTCGTGACAATCAGGGCAAACTCGCGACGGACAAATACGCTGCCTGGTTCAACCCCACTACTGTTGTCATCAAGGTCTTTATCTCACTGTGGGTTATCGACACTGTGTGGTTTGTTGTGGTTGTCGTGTATCGCTTCAAGATCCTCAACTTCTTCCGCTACCCGACGGCACTGGACAAATGTACACGTGTGCTCATGCACAAACCGGAAGTGACGGAGACAATGTTGGCGGACCGTTCGGGTGTGGCTCAGATGGTTCTCAAGGTGGAGAGTTTCCTGTTCCCGCACTCGCGTCAAGGTATCGAGGAGACTGTGACGGTGCACACGACGGCTGAAGGCGCGCGTTACCTTGAATTCCAACACCTGCGCTACACTTTCGACGACGTCGAGGGCAAATTCATCCCTGGATCCGTTGTGCTCCCGGACTCGTACGACAAGATCCTCTCGGACTCTCAGGGACTTACAAACGACGAACACTCTCGTCGCCAGGACACTGTCGGCCGCAACGCCATTGAAGTGGAGATGCCGTCGTGGGCGACGTCGATCGTGGACGAATTCTTCTCGTTCTTCTACATCTACCAGCTCATGTGCTACTACGTCTGGTACTTCACGGACTACGTCTGGGTGTCGGTGCTCAACACGGTGGTGATTGTACTGGCTGCTGCATTCAACATCTACGCCAAGCGTAGTATGCTTTCGTCGGTCGTGCAGATGACCCACTACGTTGCCGACGTGAGTGTCAAGCGCGATGGCGAGTGGATCACGATCAAATCTTCGGATCTGGCACCGGGTGACCTCGTACGTGTGGCGGAGAATTGGGAGCTGCCGTGCGACCTGGTGATCGTCAAGGGTTCAACGGTGTGTGACGAGTCCATGCTGACGGGTGAGTCGATGCCGGTGCAGAAATTCCCGCTACCCAACGATAGCAATGACGTCTACGACGCTGAGGGCGGCGGCAAGAAGTACACACTCTTTTCCGGCACTAGAACGTTAGCATCAGGCCGTGACGAGGAGATCCTCGCTATCGTGCAAGCTACTGGTGCCCACACCAGCCGTGGCCAACTCGTCCAGGCCATTCTGTACCCCGCTCCGATCCGATTCAAGTACGATGAACACCTGAAGGCTGTGTTCTCGGTCCTGTTCCTCATCGGTCTCATCGCTGCCTACTTCGCCATGAAGTTCCTGATTGAAAACGCTGGTCTGTCCAACACGCTTTTCGCCTTCGTGTACGGCATGTTCATGTTCAGTGCTGTGCTCAACCCGCTGCTACCCGTTGTGATGACCATCGGCCAGGTGAACGCCGCCAAGCGTCTCCAGAAGCAGGACGTGTTCTGTTTTAACCCCCAACGTATTACGTTGTGTGGTAAGGTGCGCGTGTTCTGTTTCGACAAGACAGGTACGATCACAAAGGAGGGTCTGGACTACCGTGGATGTGTCCCCATTGGAAAATCGGGCGAGTTCCTGTCCGAGTTCAACGACATGACCGATGCTTCGTTGAGCCAGATGATGAAGTTCTCGCTCGCGTCGTGCCACGCCGTTGGTTCACTCAACGGTGAGCTGGTTGGTAATGAGGTCGAGGTGAAGATGTTCAAGAGCACGCAGTGGAAGCTCATTGAACTGGAGGGACAACTGCCGATTGTGCAGTCTGCTGATGGCTCGGAGGAGCTCGAGTTCGTCAAACGTTTTGAGTTCGACCACCACCGCATGTCAATGAGCGTCGTGATGAAGCAGAAGAGCACAGGCAAACTCATGATCTTCTGCAAGGGCTCGTACGAGAAGATGGCGTCGGTGTCTAGCAAGGACTCGATCCCGGCTAACTACTTTGAGACGGCTGAGAATCTGGCCAAGAACGGATGCTACGTGCTCGGAATTGCGTCCAAGGAGATGCCAGCCATGAGCGAGGCTGACCTGACCACCTTCTTGACGGACCGTGGCGCTGTTGAGGAGTCTCTGGCTCTGCTGGGTCTCATCATGTTCCGCAACGAGATTAAGGAGGACTCGCGTGATGCGATTTTGACGCTGAAGCAGGGCGCCATCCGTCCCGTTATGATCACGGGTGACAACGCTATGACGGGCTGCTACATCGCTCGTGCCAGTGGCATGGTCGAGGAGGACTCGCAGTTGGTTCTTGGTGACATGGTGGCCGACGAGAAGACCGGCGCCATGCTCGTGTGGAAAGACGTGGAGACGCAGCAGGTTTTCTCGTTCGATGACATTCGTGACATGGTGGAGTCTTTGGATACGAAGGTGGAGCTGGCTGTGACCGGCAAGGCCTTCGACTTCCTCGTCAAGATGGGAGACATCCAGAAGATCCTGCTCAAGATCCGCATTTTCAGCCGCATGACGCCTCAAGGTAAGGTGGACTGTGTCAAGCTTCACATGGCGACGGGATCCGTGACCGGCATGTGCGGTGACGGTGGCAATGACTGTGGTGCTCTTCGTATTGCTCACGTCGGTGTGGCTCTCAGTGATGCTGAAGCTTCGGTTGTGTCTCCGTTCACGAGCAAGTCGCGTACGCTCAAGTCGGTGGTTGACCTGGTGCTCGAGGGCCGTGGTGCGTTGGCGACGTCGTTCGCGAGCGTCAAGTACCTCATCATGTACGGTCTCATCGGCATCGGCTGCCGTACCGTCATGTACTATAACGGCGTATTCATCTCGCAGTTCAGCTTCATGTACCTTGACGGTGCCATCCTCGTCGGTATCTCGTACGGCCTCACGCGCGCTCGTCCGCTGGCAAACATGGGATCGCAGCGTCCGACGTCAAGTCTGGTAGGCCCCACGACGGTGTGCTCGTTGATCGGCGCGTCTGCGATCCACTGGCTGTTCCTGTATGGCGCCATCCACGACCTCACCACGCAGGCCTGGTATTGTCCATTCCAGCCCAGCAACGTTAATCTGGTGCAGTGGTGGCTGTTGCAGGACAGCAACTTGGGTTCCACACTGTGGTTCATCATCTGCTTCCAACAAATGTCCACGGGTCTCACCATGGGTCTGGGCTCGCGTTTCCGCCGTCCGATCTGGCACAACGTCTTCCTGCTCTTCTGGTACGCACTGCTGTTTGTGGTGCTCGTCGTCATGTTCGTGGGTCCGCTGTCGCGCTTCAGCGACCAGTTCCGTGTGGCCAGCAGCACGAACGTCGTCGGTCTGCCGGACATTCCACTGCCGAAGAGTTTCCGCTGGGAGCTGTTCGGCTGGGGTATTGCCGACACAGCCGCCGTCCTCATCTTCGAGTACTTCTTCGTGCTGGGCTACGTGCGCGACTACTTCCGTGCCAAATACCACCGGGACGCCCTCCCCATGAAGCTGTAGGCAAAACTTGTGCATAAGACAATAGGGTACGCTCATTTTTAATCAGAAGCACCATTATGAACTTTACGTACCAGTGCACGTTGCCTTGTTTGCAAGCATTACACTGCACAACTTCAGATAAAACAATACACAGTGTATTCGTAATCTCTACGCAACACGCTCAGTCTCCCTCTTAGCCCTCCTTGAACAGGTAACTGTACGCACTCAGTGCCGGCGAGCCGCCCAGATGGGCGTACAGCACCTTGGAGCCCTCAGGGAACTCGCCGTTGCGCACCATCGAGATCATGCCGTCCATGGACTTACCCTCGTACACGGGGTCCGTCAACATGCCTTCGGTGCGAGCGCATAGTCGAATAGCGTCCAGAGTTCCCTGGTTCGGCAGTCCGTACTCCGGACCGCCGAAACGCGTGTCAAGCACGACGTCCTCCGATGTGATTTCGCGGCCCAATTCAACCAGGTCGGCCGTGTTCTTGGCGATACGCAGCACCTGCTCACGGGTCTTGTCGGGCGTAGCGGACGCGTCGATGCCAATGACTTTGTTCGCACGTCCGTCGGCCGCGAAACCAACCACCATACCAGCCATAGTACTGCCGGTCACGGCGCACACGACGATGTAGTCGAACTTGAAGCCCAACTCCTTCTCCTGTTGACGAACCTCCTCAGCAAAGTCAACAAAACCCAGTCCTCCCTTCGGGTGCTCCGAACATCCAGCTGGAATGGGGTACGGCTTACCGCCGGCCTTCTTGACACCCTCCATGGCTTCCTGCCAGCTCGGACGGATACCAATGTCGAAACCGGCTGCGTCCCTGCGCACGTCCGCTCCAAGGATGCGAGACAGCTCAATGTTGCCCACATTGTCGTACACAGAGGCCTCCTTGGGTGGATAGTTGACCCAGTTCTCCTGCACCAACACACACTTGAATCCGAGGTGAGCGGCGACGGCAGCCACTTGACGCGTCTGGTTGGATTGGATGCCGCCGATGGACACGAGTGTGTCGTAGCCGCCTTCGATGGCCTCGGGGATAATGTACTCGAGTTTACGCGTCTTGTTACCGCCGAACGCCAAGCCGGAGTTGCAGTCCTCACGCTTAGCGTACAACTGCACCTTGTTGCCCAGTGTCTTGGACAGACGTTCCAGATGCTGGATCGGAGACGGACCGGCGAACGTGAGCGCGTGCTTGGCGAACTTGGAGAGTTTCATGGTTGCGGAGATTGGTGAAGACTTGAGAAGAACGAAGCCAAAGGAGGAATGAACTCTGTAGCGGAGCACGATGCCACCTTGCAGCCGATGAACCAGGTTGAAGGCATAACCACCTGAGACCAATGCAGAGACCAGTCTACACGAAGGCACCAGCAACAGACTAATACAGAGACCGGGCACCGGAATGGATTTGAGTCGGGGCTGGGCGATTCCGAAATTCCTAGCAGTGCTGAGCAAAAGATCAAGATGACGATGTTAACCCCCTTGAGTCATTGTGTCTTGGACATTGGTGGCGTGGTTCGAGCGCTGAGCGTTCAAACAAGACCCACTCGTTTCTTGCCTCAACGTCGAAGTTGCGTGGTGCGGTCTGCGACGTGGCTGCTGGCTCCGTCAGTGCACCGGGCTTTGCGCCACGTCGATCTGCGTCACCGGAACGATGGACAAGTGCGACACTCGGTTGCGCAAAATGCTCACAAAATTCGGCTCTACGGCCCCGGCACGTTTCCTTGGTGAAATTGTGCGTTCCGCTTTCTCACCTGGCAGGAAACTAGGCAGCAGGAGCACATGCACTCAACTTGAAGCTGTAACGTTGCTTGATCAATTTATGTTGCTGATATGTTGCTGGTGTTGCGTTACTTCACAGAAAATCCAATCTTTTCCACCAATCGCATCTCGATTCTTAATTGTGAATCTCATCGACCTCCCGACGGTCTCCGATGGCGTCCGTCACTTGCCTGTGGGCGTGTCCCTCGGTCCCTACGCTGCGTGCGGACTGCTCCAGCTCCTCCACGTCGTCGTCTCCTTCATCCACTCTCTATCTGGCCGCTTTTCCGCGTCGGAGGCGACGTCTACAGCCTGAAAATGACTCGGAAACGTGCTCAGAAGTGACGACAGTGGATGCGGCGTCTCTATCAAGTCTAGGAGTGGAAGCTGTCGAGCTGAACAACACCACGTTGATAGAACTGTACGAGAGCTATGTACCCACGCTTGAACGCCG
This sequence comes from Phytophthora sp. ST_20190627, assembly GCA_014706145.1. Lineage (NCBI taxonomy): Eukaryota > Oomycota > Peronosporomycetes > Peronosporales > Peronosporaceae > Phytophthora > Phytophthora sp. ST_20190627. The sequence goes on from JACBOU010000259.1 coordinate 510,326, forward strand.
TTAAAATACTGAAAACTGACCGAGTTAGGACCATTTATCAACTGCAGGAACTTGACAGCCAATTGCATCGCGGACGTGCGCGTTCTGCACCTCCCAACGACGCTGCAGCAGCTGTAAGAGCTGCAAAATGAAGGTTTTTATAGGACAGAAGCTGCTGACGCTGTTCTACTGCAGATACCTGAGTCAAAATGATCTCACGAGCCTCGAGATCCCTGAGAGCTGGAAGAACCTCAACGTGCTGTGAGTGGCTGGTGATTTCTACTGTAGAAGGTGCTAAACAATAACTGCTGACTGTGGTTAGAGATGTTTCGGAAAATTTCATCGCCAACTTCACAGCGGAAGGAAAGAACGGACCGAAGACTCTCATTGCGAGGAATACGAGCCTCAGTTCGATGAAAGACGCCGTCTTCCCTGATACACTGCGGCATCTGTAGGCACTTAAGTTGCTGTTGTCCTGTACATGCGGATGCTTAGGTTGTTGTGGTGTTCTGGCTACGTTTGAAGTGATATTTCGTTGACGAAGATTGGGAATTGGGGAAATTTTACACCACCGACGGACTTGTCCGACCTGTAAGTTTGACTGGTAAATATTGTGGTGAATAGCTTTGTGACACCGTGGTTTATTGGCTTTGTAGGGTTGTGCAGGACAGTTCGATCGAGCTTCTTGGACCTGCGGACTTCAGTGCGTGCGAGCGATCGTTTACCATGTGAGTAGGTCTCAGAAATGTGGTGTATGAAGTCATACTGAAGAACTGATGTTCGTGCAGGGACTTTTCAGGGAACAGCATCACTAGCATTCGAGGTGTGCGATTCCCACCCAATCTACGCACGTTGTAGGTTCTACCTTGACATGCTTGACGTAGGGTGAGAAGCATGCTGACGCATTCTTGTGTGCAACTAGATTTCTGAATGGAAGCAGCGTAACGCAGTTTGAAGTCTGCAAGTCCGATGTGGAGGTTCTTGAGCGGCTTGAGGTCTTCAATGTCACAGCTATTACTCTTGCAAGTGATTCCTGCTCAGACGCAGCCACCCCGGCATCAGTAGTTATCGCTAACTCGAGTTACTCGCTGTGTGTATTGACTGGTAAGGTGTATTAGTTGTTTATATTCATCGTGTATGGTCTAGAGCTAACTCGTAACTTGTGTGTGTGTGTGTGTTTAATGTTTTAGACATCGCTTTCGACGAGAAGTACGAACGCGGTAAAGTGTCCTCATCGACCTCCCTTACCACGTTACTGCTCCTGCTATTCTCGCTGGCAGCAACAGTCTTTATACTGTTGATGCTCTTCGTGATCAAGCGCAAAATCATCGACGAACGCCGAACAAAAGCAGCGCGAGCCGAAAAGCTGAAAGCAGACAAAGCGGTAAACGAGGGCAGCAGTGATGACGAAGAGATTGATAAGATGAAGATGAGCTCCGCTATTCTCACCGACGACGTACGCAGTGATCCTGACTTTGAGCGATACCGTATCGCTCAAAATGACCTCGAAGTAATGAAGCAGTTATCGAAGGGAGCTGGCGGCGTCGTTCATCTCGCACAGTGGAAATCTAAGAAGGAGCAAGTCGTGGTGAAGCGAGTGGCCCCCGAAAAGTCCAAAAGCGTGCGCGAACTGCAGCGATTTACTCGAGAGATCCGTCTGTACGCCAGCTTGAAGCACCCCAAGATCGTTGCATTCCGTGGAATTGCCTGGTCCTCACTAGCGGACTTGTCCCTTGTGATTGAGTACATGCCAAACGGTGATCTGGCGCAGTTTTTAGAGAGGCAGCGGATGCTGGACAGTCAGCGTCGAGGGTGGAGTTGGTCGACTGGTGACGACTCTGGTTTCACGCACAGCAAGCTAACGGTGGCTCTGGACGTCGCGGATGCTCTGGTGTATCTTCACTCATTTGCAGAGCCTATCATGCATCGCGACTTGAAGGCGCAGAACATATTGCTCAACAACAAGTGGGTGGCCAAGATCAGCGACTTTGGTGTCAGCAAGAGACGGAAGCAACGTGATGAAAAGCTAGGTGTGTCTTCTGGTGGTCCTCAAACGGCGGAGGTGGGCACTGCGGCGTGGATTGCGCCCGAAGTGATCAAAGGTGCACGGTACGACCAAAAGGCCGATATTTATTCGTTTGGCGTGGTGATGTGTGAGCTGGACACGTGCACCAAGCCGTACGCTTTGGGTGCTGCCAGCTCGCACTCTGCCTCTGGAATGACCTCTTTCACATCAAAAGCTTCAGAAGATGAGGAAGTCAAGAGTTTGCTATCGTCTAACGCAACACTAGCGTTGGCTGTGAGCGAGAAGGGGGTGATGCCAGCGTTCCATTCGGATTGTCCACGAGCAATTCTCGATCTTGCGCGGATGTGTCTAAGTTATGACCCAGAAGAGCGGCCGACAGCGAAGGAGCTTTGGCGTTTATTGCACGACTTATCTGCGCCGGGAGCTCTGTTGACGACGTCGCGCAAAGCTACGCTGACGGAATCGATCAGACACGTGAGTCCGAGTGCATGATGTTGGTCTCTGGTCTCTTTTAGTATTTCGAATGAGGAGCCCGCTGGTAAGTTGGTGCAACGTAGGCTATACCAGTAGTGTCCTCTACAAACATGCTTTATTGCCTCGCTTATGATAGGAGACCACGCCGATGTACGCCTGATATGCACAGAGATAAAGAACTCGATTTCCGATCTAAGAAGAGGGCGGCGAAGTTGTCGAGGCAGCCGGGGCTTCAGTCTCCTCAGCACCAGAAGCAGCAGGAGCTGAACCAGCAGCGGCCGGAGCAGAACCGGAAGACTCGGTGGAAGCAGCAGCCGGAGCCGAACCAGCAGCGGGCGATTCAGTTGAACCAGCAGGGGCTGGAGCAGCCGTGGACGTCTGATCCACAGCCTTGCACTCACCGCTGCTGCTGGTAGACTCGTCGAGCAACGCCTCAATTTCAGCGTAGTGCAGACCCACCGACGTGATGGTGGAGTTGTCGGGCTTGCTGGCAGGCAGCCACAGGAAATCGGGGTGGTTAGCCTTGGAGCCCGAAAGCCATTCACCGCCCAGAATCTGGTAGGTCTCGTCCGTCTCGAGGATGTACTCGTAGTCGGCGCTGGTCGTGGACTTGTCCACAAGACCCGTGGAAACAAGAGGTCCGTTCGAGCCGGACTCGACGATCCAGCTGAAGCGCGTGGTCACGACGGCGATCTTGGTGGCGGCGTCGTTGAACGGGTACTTTTCGACGTCGAAGTACTTCTTGGCGGCGGCGTCAGGGGTCGTCCAGGACAGACGGAGGATCTCGTAACTACGAGCAGGTTGGTTCCACACCTCGTTACCGGCGGTGATGTCAACGACGAAGCTGTGGTTGAAGCGACCCATGATGTTCGTGACAGCGACGTGGAAGTAACCAGGACTGATATCACGACGGCGGTCATCGTAGAAGCGGCCGTACTGGTCTGTGTTGTTCGGGGCGTTGTCGTTACCGTTGAAGCGAGAGCCCGTGAAGATAGTGGGGATCTTGGAGCCATCGTACGCGAGAGTGATCAAAGCCTTGATGTCATACGGCTCGAAGACTGTGCCGTTGCGCTCCACAGCACACGAAGGTTCGGCCTCTAGAATGGCGGCAGGTGCCCAAGCGTGACAAATACCAAACCAAGTGGGGATGCAGTGACCCGACTCCTTACCGGTACGTTTAGCACATACGCTGCCATCCTTGAGGTCTTTGCACTCAGCGTCGGCCGTGCAGTTCCGGCGCTTGGTTTGCGAGTCGATACCGTTCTTGGCTGAAATCTTGTCCATCAATTCAGTGGCGTCGTAGCCGAACGCCTTAGCGTACTTTTCGGCGGGACTGGGCTTTCCCTTCGCCCAGCGGTAATTGACGCTGTCAGCGTACACGGGCCAGTAGCTGCTCGGCCACGGGATCGGATCATGCTGATACTTGGTGGGCAGTTTGGTGATATCGGTCTCGAGCTCAAGTCCAAAGAACGTCTCAAGCTTCTGCATATCTGTGGTCTTGGTCACCTCCAAGCGACGGTCCTGTCGCACCGCGTGCAATTGACCAGGGTGGTAATTGGCCTCACCGCCAACACTGTTAGCTCCAATGCTCAAGGTCGCCGATGTCGGTATGGTGTCGATTTCCAAGAAGGAACCGAGACCTGGGAACTTGCCGTCCATCGCCGTCAATTCATCCGCAGTTTGAGGCGTGTCGTCCTTGAGAGGAAGCGCCTTCACTGTTCCTACGGCGTACAGCGCGGCCAGTCCGCACACTAGTCTCCACTGCACCATTTTTCGATCAAAAAGCTGTTTTGGGGGACGCTGTGTCGCGTGGAATAAACCGAAGCTGAGCTGCTTGCTGCCTAGCGAGCGGTTTGTCGTTTGAGCGGTGAACTGTTGCAAACGGGCATTGTAACCAGGCTTTGGAAGTTGCATGACAAGCGCGAAATGTTTGGATCGAGCCCGTTTTTTTCTAGAATTCCAGGTGGCGCTTTCATGAGATCGGGTCGCTGTGTGGCTTTCACTACGCTCAAGTAAGGGTTGTCCGGTCTCTCGAGAGATTGTTTTGCTGTTTGGCATAGCCAGATGGCCCCGGATAAGTGGAAGCTGGGATAGATGGGGCTTTCGGGAGTTTGTATGGGAATTGCTCGCTCCTGATCGTTAAAAACTGCACTGTCTTGACGCGAGTAGTAACTCGCCGCCTCTCTCAAAGCTTTGAACCATAGTGAACTCAAGTCGTCATGAAAGTGTGCCAATCCACCTTCAGTACACTGGCATTCCCCATGCTTTTGATTCAAAAGTTTTGAATATGGTCCGGTGGATTGTCGGCTTTCGTGAGAATGTGATGGAGGAATAATGGGCAAGTTCTCTGTTGACGGGCTATTTTCCAGCATGTTATCGTATGACTAGCTGTACCACTCGAATATTGGTGTCGTAGAGGCGTTCAAGGTCAAGTGTTACACACTACGATGGTCGCTATTGTGGTGCGAAACTCCCGTTCACGCCCTCAACATCGTGAATTGCCGCTGCTTGTCTCGGGCGGCGAGGGTTCTTCTGAAGTTTTTCGTTTTTGCATGGTTTCTGTCTGTACAGTAGCGATAGTCTGGGCCAACTTACGTTGTTCGATCGAGCAGCTTTTGAGTCAAAGCCCGATCGTCGATCCTAGAGAGGTTCCCCCAGCACCCGATCCTATCCTAGAACTCTACGGCGGACGTTTCTTTAGGTGAGGCGCGTCTATCCTTGGTATGCACTGCAGCATCGTTGCACTGCTCACACCGGTACGATTCGTACCGGTGTGAGCAGTGCTCGGACCATGCGTGTACAGTATTGCGGGTTACAGCTTGTGGCTCGACGATTCGCGACTCATGGATGTTGTGAGCAAAAGGCAAGTCGCAGCGTGATGAACTCTTCAACGCAACATACCGACGCCCAATTCCCCGATTATCTTGTCCCAAACTTACGCAAAAGGCAAGTGTGTTGCAGTTCTACGGCCTTGAGCGGGGACACCCAATGACGACAATTTACGACTTTACATCGACAGCAAGGATCACTACATGTACAGTATTTTACCTACAGATTCTCGCAGCGAAATAAGTTCATGACCCAGTTGAAATCGTGGAAACAGACCTCAAACTTACAGTTTTGCGCTACTCAACCGCGTTATAATACCTGTCCTCCTCAACTTTGTGATACTGTAAGTCGCGTACATTATTTCGATTGTCATCCCATGCTACATAAGTTTGCTAACTTGCTGCAAATTTCGACGCTACATCTATTAATTGATTAGAAGTGTCGGAATACTGCATCGTCCGAGCATGTTCGTTAGTCGCTGAGCCTAGCTGCAGTGTAAAGGATCTTACAGCGCTTGAAAGGAGCTGAAAAGACTGAATTAATCGACCACTGGAACTACCCAACATGCTTCAACAAAGTGTTCGATGGTTGAACACGCAACGCCAGCTAAGGCTGTCTTAATAATAGTGCTACGAGCACCATACCTTTCATAATGTGCACTGCTACAGTTACCATTACTATTTAATTGAAATGCTGTGTGTTGTTCGCTACAACTCGGTTGAAGGTCTGCGTTCTCCTTGACTTTGACGTTGAATCTGTCGCAGCGAGTAGTGAAGCTCCATGGCTGTCGGGCGACCGGCAGGATCGTCTTCTAGACAGCTCTGTGCGATCTTCAGAATATCTGGTGGACAGTCTTCACGGAACTTGGGCTTGAGTGATATCCCCCCATCAACGCTCTGTCTTCGTGACTCCTTTCGTGAAAAAGGCAACTTGCAACGATCCAACTCTGACATCACTACTCCAAATGAGTAAACATCCGATTTCTCATCAAAGTCGCCGCTCGTAAGCACTTCCGGAGCCACCCATGCTCGATCTTCAATAGATAACGACGATGTGTCCAATCTGTAGCCAAGTCGATTCACCTTGACCTCCCACGCCGACCCAAGCAACAGACTGTCTGTTTTCAGATGTCCGTGGATGACAGGAGGTGCAAAGCTTTGCAGATACACGAGAGCTTCGGAAATTTGTAGTGCGAACGACAACTTGTTTGGGGATTCACTCGTTGATTCAACCCACGAAAACGTCGATCCTGAACTTTTTCGAGACGGTTTTCTCTCTTTCAGGTACATCGCAAGACTCCCACGAGGAACATACTCCACGATAGTCGAGAGGTCCGAGAGGCTAGACCACATGATGCCCAGGAAACCAACCACCTTCGGGTGGTCCAACTTCGCACACACGCGAATTTCGTCCATGAACTCTATCATTTGGTCCCGATCCTGGCTCCGGTTGTGGACTGAAATCTTTTTCATGACAGCCTGCTTGTCGCCGAGATACGCGAGTGAAGTCATCGCAAAATTGCTGTGTGCCAACGTACGCACTTGCATCACATCTGACGGGTCAATGCGGAACGACGTGAATTCCTGGTCGAAGCGCACGTCGTTAGGCAAGTCCTCCTCTTTCGATAGGGACCAGTGCCTTGACGCTGTAAGTGATGAGATTTCCACCGTGTCGCGTCGGTGTTCTTCAGTTTTAGCCGCATGCTGACATCTCTTGATTGCATGACCCAGAAGGAGCACAACAAACCAAAGGCTTATCAAGGCACTTACAATCACACTGAGGTAGATCACACTGTTACCCGCCTTCCAGGCTGGAAAATAGCAATAATCACACAAGAGTGAGAACTTGGTGATCGTGTGCCAATTCAAGAAATGAAGAGTACCTACCACTTTGGCTTTTGAAATAAGTAGCCTTGAACACGGTATCTGCCATAGAACACGAGCTGGTTAGTGAATATCTACTATGGGCAAATGCTCGGTGTAATTTCCGTACCGGAGACAACACAAATTTGGACATTGCCAATTGTTTCTGTAGTCGCACCGCTGGTCGGACAATCCGATTGCTCGAGATCATCCATCTTGAAAGACGTGAGGTTGGACAGTACTGCTAGGTCGGTCTCACGCACTTCGAAGGTCGTGATGCTGTTGTTGCTTAGATCTCTGTATTGAGCCATATTCAAAAGTACGCGTAAGAAATCAGTCACAAAAACACAAAATTGGACGAAAGGTAGCACGAGATAAAACGCACAGCGTCGTAAGGTTACTGGGGAAGATCACTCCGACCACGGATGTCACGCTGTTCGACGACAAGTCGCTATCACGAAAAAAAAGTAGCAAATGAGTGAAGGTTGTTACAAATTCATCCCAACAAAGCACACTTACATCGAAGTCAAGTCTGTCACCGATGACAAATCAGATCCAGACAAGTCTTCAATTGCATTGTGACTGACGTTCCTGCAACATTGAAATTTGATCAGCAACTTGAATGTTTTTCACCACCTTTTCCACTGAAACACGTACAACGTCTGCAAGTCTCGAGGCAGCTCAAAATTCTTCCAATCCGACAAATAATTCGCCGACAGATCCCTACAAAACCCCCGACGTCAGTCACTGCTTCACCACCTCAATAATTAACTTCTTACAGTTCCACAATTGTCGTGGCCAGCACCACGTCCTCAAATGACATGAATAAGTTGCTCGACGCTAATAACGTCTCCAAGTACGTCATATTGACGTTCAACTGTGTCAATGACGTGTTCGAGCACGCTCTGCATATGAAAAAAAAAAGTATTAGTAGCCATCTTCACAAGTCTCTACTTACTATTCGTACAGCGTCTTAAGTTGCTCGAACGTCTCAGTGAAGACAATCACTCTTAAGTCATTTGAGGACACGTTCCTATATAGCAGTGAATTATCATCAGTAAGTTGCTCATATCTTGATCATATCATAACAAAACTCACAGAGTCTCCACTATCGACGTCATATTTCCCTCCACTTCACTCCACGACGTTAACGCTTGACCTGTCCAGTCACTAGGCAGCAATGACCATCACTCTCATCATTCTCCCTTTTGACAGCACAACTACAGCCTTCCGTACATGGTCGGAGACGTCTGCAGCAGCTCAGACGTCGCCTTCTGCAGGTGCGAGCTGTGCACCTTCACATGGACGACACCCGCCTGTACCTCTTGAGCCAGCAGCGTCGCTAGTGCAGCCGCAATGTAACAGCTCGGACCTTCCCGCATCCCCGCCAATTCGACTAAATGAGATAGTGTAGCCATGAGTGACTGTAGCCATTTCCACCAATACAAATTTAGGTGAGTGTAGCAGAAACGAGACATGGATACATAAATCGATGCGCGCCAAGGAGACGCTGCAGTTGCGCCACCAGCTCTCGGCGAGCGGCCTGAGTCTGCGCGCTGCGACGTACGACACTAAGCGTCATCATGTGCTCACGTTTGACTCTCACCCGTTGCGACCGCATGTGCTGCGGCTCTTCTCGCTGCGACGCGAGCTCAAGAGTGTACCCCTTTTAGACAAAATTGACGAGGAAAGTACCACCAAACGGGAACCTTCCAGCAACTCAAGCGCAACTCAAGTCAGTAAACGATCATCATTCCTCGAACTGCAACTTCAACAAGAGCAACAGAAGCGGCTCAACGCGTCCACAGTCGAGACCGTCGTACCCAACGTGTTGCTGCAGTATTCGCCCACATTGGACGTGTTCATTTGTGTCTATAGCAAAGCCACACGACCCAAAGGTTCCACTAAAGTCCCCAAGACGACCACACACTATGTCGTGTTACTGGAACCAGCAACATTACGTAAGTTGCTGGTGTATCACGGTCCAGAGTCCCATTTACTTCAATGTGCCTACTACGATCCATTGACGGATCGATTGGTACTTGCCAATCATTTAGAAAGTGGCACAAATGGTGACCAAGACGGCGGAATGTTGCCCAAAGCTCCACAAAATGTGGTGGAGATCCTGCAACTTACCAAAAGATTGGACGATCAGGACGTATCCTGGTCGTCAGATTTCGGTCAAACACAAGAACAATTAAGGATGTTGCTGGTTATTGAGAACACGCGAGCTTCACTTCGATATCCAGATGCATTGACGTTAATTTGTGGATCTCGAGGACTGAGGGAGATTTATGGTGTTTCGAGTGATTTTGAGAACTTAACAGATACTTTGAGTATGTTATTGCAATGGAGACAGAATCAGCCAAAAGGAGGCAGATTTATGTTGATGAGGAGAGTTGTGATTCAGCATAGGATCATATCGATGGCAGTGTCGCTGTGTGGAAATTGGTTAATTGCTGGATGTTGTAAAGGGGGATTGAGAGTGTGGAACGTGAATGGCAGCAGAACCAACGAGTCGGAACTGTTTACTATCGATGCAGAGCCATTTGAACCTACAGGAGACAGCGTCGCTGATGCTCAGACAGAGGTGATCTCTTCCATTGAGATCACCACGACCCCTACGTCAAATTCGACTGACAATGTAGCGGTTGGATCGCCTGATGTGATCGTAATTGCAGCGGAGAGGGATACTGGAGCTGTAAGACACTGGAAGTTTTCTGTTGAAAGGGAAACGTTTAAAAGTGGTGGAGGTGCGACAAGTTCTGGGGAACACCGCTATCCGAGATTGAGCCTCGTTGGATATTTTAATGCTGGAGGAAAGAAACAAGTAGGGAAAGAAGAAAGTCCGAGAAAGTCTAAGAACCAAGACACGATGGGGCCACCGTTGAAGACGCTGACCATGTGTGTTACCATTGATATGGGTAGCTGCTTCGAGAACCTGTTATTGGTTGTGCGTGAAGATGTCATTCACGTGCTGAAAGTTCAGTCTGTTCTTTATGTCATGCAGGAGTTTGCCGCTAACGAAGAAACCTACGCGGTGCGGGCATTTGGGCAGCAAGATGCCGGCCAGGTGATTTCTTTAAGTAGCCCAGCAGCGTCCAAGCTTCGGATCTTCCCACTAGATGAAGAAAATTCATCACATACGTCTTCGAAGCTCTTATTTGTTACTCCACAACTCTCCGCACACGTGTGTTCGATGGAAACAGTGACGAACGATAGGATGCAGATATCTTTTGTGGTTCTCGCGTGGAGTAATGGCATCGTGGATGTTTACGATGTACAAAGCGAGAAACAAGTGATGAAACTACAAGACAAACACCTCACAGACGATATCAGCACTATGACTGCTGTCACTTATCAACGCTTTACCAAACGCAAGGACAAGCCAACTCTTTACGAAGCTGAAGAAGCAGGATTTTGGTCGTCACGATCGTACGTAGATTTATCTCAAAATCACGGGAGTAACTTCGCCGACTACGCATCTAGCGAAGCATCCGACGAACCTGTGACCCAAAAACTTGTTATTGTTGTTGGGACAGAAAGCGGTAAGCTCTATGGCTGGAATGCTGGAGCGCTTTTGAATGGCGACTTCACATTTCAATCAATCGAAAAGGCAAATGTGAGAGTGCAGGCTGCGCACTCGGCTCACATTATTCAACTCGCACGTATTGATGCTGTAGTCCGTGGGGAACGCGCTTTGCTAGCGTCGGTTGGTGCTGGAGGTGTTATCAAGCTATGGAGTGTTCCGTCGTTAAAAATGACGGGATATGTCAACAGTGTTGCTGAAGGCTACCCAGTCTCTTCATCGTGTATTGAGCTGATGATGCGGAATGTAACGGCTGGCGAAATGTATGCGAGTGTCGGCTACGAAGATGGCCGATTGGCTGTTTGGCGCGTAGATATTAAGTACGTCGTATTTCGAAGACTGGAGGTGTCAACAAGACACGAGCGACGAGTGACTAAAATCTGTCGGATTTCGAGCGATGTGACCCCGGCAGGATCAACAGAATTTCTGAGCTGTTCTCTGGACATGACAGTCATTCAATGGGAGATTTCGGAGGCTGGCACTGTACAGGAAAAACGATACTTCGACATTGGTGACGCGATTGTAGACATGGTTTTGATAAGGGAGCAGGCTGTTATCGCCTTAGCTCACGAAGTTTGCAAGTTTTTATTTGTATCAAGTGCCAAGAGTGACATGAAGTACCTGCTGAAGGCAGAGTTGGAGACCAACTCGGAGATAGATGAACAGCAGCGAGATTCTGCAGCAGCTCCACCGCTAACCGATGACGATGACCCTGATACCCCAACAACTCGCTCTGTTGAGGACCCCGCGGAAGAAGCAACACCAACGCGTCGAGCATCCCGATCGGTGGATGAGTATTTGACGCTCCACGTACCCTCTGCGATTCTTCATCTCGAGGCTACTTCTCCCAGTGTCGTTGCTGCTGACACTGCTACGGAGAGCGCACCAGCTACAAGAGAGCAAAGCGAGGATCAATTCAACCAACGGAATGACAAACTGCCCCGATATATGAGAAGCAGCAAGAGTGCAGATAAACTACAATACCCTTTGGTTGACGACGATGTTTTACGCGAGTATTTGCAAGAGTATATCGCTCGTCACGGCACCGGCGGCACCATGGCAGCTAATCGCATCACGCATCTTTTGGCCCTTCGACCGGAGCTACCGAGCATCAAGCGACCTGGATTTGCGTTAGCAAAAAGTCTCAAAGACTTAAAACTAACAGCCCAAGCTCGATTGGACCCCGAAGAAGCTATGCAGATATTGAGAATGCTGTTCGCAATGGCTAAAAGCTCCAACCAGTTATTTAATGCATCGACGATGGCACGCGATCTAAAGCAAAAGGAGCACACAAAGGAGAAAGCACGGACACAACAGTTGCGTGAGAAAAAGCAAGCACGACGAAAGGCTGTAGTGACCTACAACGTACTCGGTGAGAAGTATGTTCGTTGGGAGGAAGAACCAGAAGAGGTAAGGCGGAATCAATCTCCAACCAGCTCGGCCAACAGCTTGGTAGTGCACACTCCTCCAAGTCCAAACATGCGAGATGTGATTGGTTTTGAGAAGAATTCCCCGCCCGATGCCGTCGAAACTCCAACACATGACCAGTCCATCTTGACGGGAGACACACGTACTATACCCAATTCAAACTCCTATCATGAGACCTCACGAGAATCAACCGATGATTCTACACCTCCTAACGTTCTCCCAAGCGAAGGCAATATACCTGGCGCCACCAATCAGCAAAATGTCGATGAAGACTCAGAAGAAGAAGGAGGAGGCGAGGAGGAGTCAGAAGAGGAGGAATCAGAGGAAGAGGACAACGATGGCAATGGTGATAGCAATGGAGACGATAACGACGCCTTTAAAAACCAGAATCACGACAAAATGGCTCCAGCTGCTCTAAACGAAGCTGTACACGCTCCGGTACCTATTAAAGCCGTACGTCGCAGCAAGCACACTCGAAAGTACAGAGGCCCCAGCGATAGCTTATCTAGGAACGCACTTGTGATGAGCATTCGACTATCGCCGCTGTTTCAACAATTCTGGACGACAGGCTACTGCTGGTGCAAGCCAGCACCTCAACTGCGTATCATTTGGTCTGAAAAGGACGCCGAGGACTCGCAGGATCACAAACCCGAAGCTACTAAGCGCATCTCGAAGTGCAAAGCCTGTCACAAACGATTGCACACGGTTAAGCTGCCTCGCGTAGGCTACGCACCACATTTCTCGCGGCAAACCACGTTTGATATTATCGTCGAAGTGTACAGCAAACTCACTGCTACAGCTCACACTCGTCTGTACAAGAAGTCTTCTACCAGGAAAGGGCACATGTCCGAATGCTCGGTATTCGGTGCGTTGTTCGAGGTGTTCCTAGCTACTTACGGGTTGCGCAGTACCGTGGAGATAAAGCTGAAGCAGTTTTTCGTGTCCATGTGTCACTTCTTACCCGAATACGACGCTGTCGCGGTTTTCGGTGAGCTTCTGGGTCTTCACGCATCGGACGCTGCAGACGAATGCGATCAAGCACCAGCCACTCTGGTGGCTTTGTGTGTCTGCTGTTACTCGTGGTTGTATTCGCGCGGGATGGTAGTGGATGGAGATTATTTTTCAGGTCGACTACGTGGGCGTGGGTGGGGTACTGGTGATCGAGCTGTTGCAACTGAAGTTGTTGCTGCCACGGATGGAGCAACTCATTGGCAATTCATTCGAATTGAACATGCTCTCCTGTGTGCACAGGATAATTTGCTGTATCCTCTTGTAAGTCCAGGATTCCTTCGAAATATCATGCTCTTTATGCAGGAGTACGCGCAACAAGCACCAACGCGCTCGTTGAGGACACATTCACCAGATTTTACCAACAACGACATTGATCAGGATGGAAGCGGATCAGCACTTTGGATTGAACTGCATCGGTTTTTGCGGCTTTTAGTTGGCGAGTGGAAACATCAGAACGCTCAGTTTCGTGTCGTGGAGAGATTGCTCTTCGTTTATCCTCAACGAGACGTAGCAATTGAAGGAGAGTTACTGGAGAAGCTTCGTCTCATGCTCAGTTGCTTCGTATTTTACGACCACGAGCGTGTCGGGGTGATGGCGGCAAGTGACTTTGAAACTCTGCTGTATAAGCTACGTTATCTCTGGACTGAAGAAAGCACGGCGGTGGACCCTGCTTTCGCGTTAACTGACAGTGTCTTCGATGATGTCATCTCGGCCACTAAGAAGCGCTTTCTTGACCTGAACCACGACGGACAGCTTTGTTACTTGGACTTTTGGGCGATGCTCTACGTTGTGGGGGTTAAAACTAGCAGGTTGATTCATTTTCACGCCATTCCGTCGTTTTGCCGTGACTACAGGTTGGAAGTCTCACCAGAGCTGAGTGACATGGTATGGAACTACATGCAGTTGTCTTGCACGCTGCTGCTACCGAAAGGACTTGAAGTCGGTAAAAGCTCGATGGATCAGAAAGCTGAGCGTCAACATCGCCGGCGTGTGGGCGGGCTGCACGATGGAACATTTCACTTCTCGAAGACGCTTAAAGGTTCGCTGTCTACGCAAGAATTACTCGGTAGTAATGACACCCAAAAGCTCGGTTTGTATCTTGATGGTTCAATTCCAGCAACTCGGCAGACTGCAAGCATCACGGCACTAGATCGGTTCCGACCAGTGTCAGTGGAAACGGAATTGAACTCTGATGGTTCTTCGCGTCGGCGCGGTCGTGAACCTGTAGTCGTTGGAGTTCGGTCAACTGGGCCCACTCCAAAGCCTATTGCGCCTTTAAGAGTGTCCGTCATGGGGAATTCTAACTTGCCTCCAGAGGTTGGCTACATGGCAAACACTGTCAACTGTATCGGGATGCAAAATGCCAATTCACAGAGCTTAACTGGCCTGCCTCATACGGCTTACACGAATACGTACATCCAGTTTCCTCGGGTGACACCTATGCGTAGGCGTGTTGGACCGAATGAAATCGTAGCAAGACAGATCGTAGTAAGCATACTCGTGGAAGAAAATAGCAACAGTGAAGAGGACCCCGCAGACTATGAAGACTCAACGACGCAACAAGAGGAAGTGCAAATGGAAATACCCTCACCCGCGGAAACATCATTAACTCACACGCTTTCCGCTACAAGCGTGGTGATGGTGCCAGAAATCGCCCCTCTACCTCAAAATGAACAAGTAGTTGTGGAACTACCTCGACTTCCTTCTCGCAAATCATCGTTGGAAAAGAGGCGAAATTCAACAGCAGTCGTTGTGGCCCCCGCTGTCGAGCCCAGACGACAATCCGTGAATAGTGTAATGTGTGCAATATCTGAGCAAATAAAGCTGGAAGAAGCGGTAGCCCCGCTTGAAGCTGAAAAGGTATCCCTTTCACGTCGTCAACCACCTCCAGCCGTTCCTGTGGTGACTGCAAGTGAAGAACCTTCCCCAGAAAGTGAAAGCGACGACAATGAAAGCACGGTCTTTGATCACAATGATGCCGTAGACGATGCTGACGATGTCGAGCAATCCAGTGAGCACGACGAAGAATGTCCTTCTCAAGAGGAGCCAGAGGAGCCTGTCCCAATAATTGTTGAAGAAGTACATGTACTCGCAACTTCTGAACCGGTAGTGGAGGTCTCTGTTGAAACAGTTGAGCCAGTCATTGAGCAACCAAGTCTCGAAGAAGTTGCTGTAGAAAGCGTCGTGGAGCTTCCTACACCAGTTGAAGAGCCGCCGGAACAAGTCATTGTAGCTGAAATTATTGCCGAAATTGAAGTCCCAGTGGAAGAAGAAGTGAATTCTCAACCAACAACATTAAATGTGCCAGTTGATGAGCCCATTCCAACAGAAGAACCTGTTCCCGACCGCGATACTGAAAGTGAAGTTACTAGTGAAGTGGACATGGGCGAAAACACCAACGAGACGCCGTACACACCACAAGTTATCAAGCAAGACGAGATTCAAATTCACCATGCCTACCGGTTTTCTCAGCAACCGACATTCCTACGCAGTGTTACCGTGACGAGCAATCCCTATCGTACAGCAATGTGGAATCCGAACGACGACAGTGAAAGTGACGGTGATGATGGTGAAGCTGTAAAGAGAACTACGAGCAAACCTGGAGATTCGGACGTGAATGATTCAATCTACAACGACGGTGACGAAATCCTGGTGGGGCATACACACAAAAGTACTTCACAATCAGCTAGCATGCTCAAGACAGGAGCAAAGCTGAAATCAAGGTCGTCGTCTAGCCAATTAACCGGGTTAGATAGCAATTTTCACTCGCCTCATCGCATCAAGCAGACCAATGACGACCTGAAGGCCTTACAGGACGAAAGTTACAATGATCTGGGTGGCATTGCTAACGAGCCACTCATGGCTTTTAAACGGAAGCGTTTGGATGAAGACGCAGAGCGAGCGCTCTATGGTGAGCGAGTAGTGAACGTACTGGGTGAGGGCATCGCTTTTAGCCCCGAAGCTGAAGCTTCCATGCAGCAGAAATGGCAACAATTTTTCGACGATTCCGAGTCGAAAATGTTCACGGAGATGAGGAACGATCTCGAGAAAAAGCAAACGGAGCAACGGGAGGCCGAGGAGCGACAGAGAAAGCTACGCAAGAAGTGGCAAGAGCAGAGAGACCAAGACTTGTTGCGTCTTCAAAGCTCTCGACAAAATAGCACCCTCCTGGTGTCGACAAAGCAAGATGCTACTAACGATGCTGTTGATGCCGGTTTCCGGTTGAGACGAATTCACCGAGAAAGCTGTCGTCAACTCACTGAAGAGCTTCAATTTGGTGTGAGCGTTCAAAGGGAGTTCAAACAAGCGAAGGAGACGCAGTTTTTTCACTTCTACTACCTGCCGGAAGGCCACGGCTCGATCATCACATTGAAAATGCACGTCCTACGTGGAGATGCAGAGGTGTTCATGTCCACGGATACCAAAGTCCCTTGCTCGACCGACTTCATGTGGCGGTCGTCTGAAAGACTTGCAAAAGACTTTGGAGAAGGACACCGAATTATCTTGTATCATGACGACTTGCTAAAGGCGGTGACGGCTGTAACTGCCAATGCAGCACCACCTGAACAAGCTGCTTCGATTGAGGTCAACACCAGTCCAGCGTCGTTACGATCATTCTACCCAAAGCAACCGGATGTGGCGTCTTTGAAAGTCGGATTTTACTTGTCCGTTGTTGCACTGGAGCCTGGTACAGCTTTCACTCTTGCTGTCATGTCCTCTGGCCAAAAGATGCAGCCGTCACGGGCGATTCAGACTGTGGATTACCTCATTGATCGCTTCAACATGCTCTCGAGGTCATTTGAGGAACATTCGGAGATCCCATCGGCTTTTTCTGACGTAAGTCGTGCAGTCATGCCGTCAACAGACGTTAGGAGAAATGGACTCATTAATCAGCAGTCCTCTGCCGACGATGAAGGAGACTTGGATGGGGATGAAGAGGACAATGACACTGCAGACAATGAATCGAGTAAAGTTACAGGTGCAAGACGCAAAACGAAGAAGATAACTGCTGAAGCAGTCGACCCACAGGAGCTGACGTCTTTCCAGTATTTACTTGAGACTCTCAGCGAGAAGAAAGGGTTCGGATCACCCCGTGCAGCATCCATTCTGCTTGCTGGTCCAAGTGAAGAGCACCTTGAGTTTGTTCAAGATGAAGACCAGCGACTACAGGAAATTCATCAACGATTATCACCGCCCAAAACCTGTCCTGCGGGTTTACACGACTCTGTATCAATTGTGACCGAGCGTCGGCTTACTTTGCAAGGAAAGCGGCAAAAGCTTCGTAGAGTGGTTGCAGCCAGGTTGCAGCAAAAGCTTGCCCCACTTCGCCATAAATCCATCGCAGGAGGTGAGCTGGCAAAGAGTGCAAGCACTGGTACATTGATGAACATTCGACCACGTCCAGTAGCTTACAGTATCACAACGCTCGACCCGTTATCCCGCTCTCAACGATTCATGTCTCCCTTGCAAACGATACACAATGCTGTTGTCAAGAAAGGATCAACGATTGAAGCGGGGCCATTGCAAACAGACTAGAAAGCTCCTGTTCGTTATCTAGGGATACCCAGACATGTTTGCAGGCTTCTTACTCCACATAGATGGAGACTTCGAGTGCGTCTTTGATGTCGGAATACTCAAGATACGAGTCATACATCACGGACTTGAAGCTGGAGTGGCCGCGCACATACTCGAGATAATCGTTGATTTGTGCAACAACGACGTTGTCCGCCATGACCACAGATCCCTGTTCATACAAAGGAAAACGAGTGTCAACGACAGGATTTTCTGCTATCCTACCAGTTTTGATGATAACTTTACCGATCGAAGTAGACCGCTTTGTTCAATGATCTTCAGGTCGCTCTTGTAGCATTTCTTGTCGTGATCAAGGAAGAAAACCTGCAGTATGTACAAATGTTGAGTGTCAACTCAGTGCCACAAACTCTCACACACAAACTGTTGCCGTACATCAACATGTTCGACTCCTAACTCCTTGAGTTTGAGATAGTTGTCTCCGAATGTACCAACGAAGATCGTCACGAGGTCTGAGAGACCAGCAAACTCAATCATCTACAAGTACCGTTCACCCCAACGATCAGTAAAAATTAGTGGTCATGTTGCAATTCAACGCACCTTGGTGGCGATGGCCGCGAAATCAGGCGATATTTCGAACGAGTAGACGTGTACAGATGGCCCAGATAACCCACGCATGTGACTGGCGAAGCGTACGGCGCTGTAGCCGAAAAGCCCGCCTAGTTCGGCTAAAACCTGCGTGTAGTGGCGTTCATGCCAAGTGTCTTTGATGTTACGTGTAATGTGCTGACAAACGCACCTTGGGTTTGACCTTGGCGATCTCCTGGTCCACAAGTTCACCTTTGACGTCGCCCACGTTCATCATCCAGTGGTGCTCATAGCTGAAGGTGTCGATCGCCTCCAAAACGGACTTCGGATCACCCTCCGTAGCATTTTCACGCACAAACGCCAGACATTTCTCGCCACTGCCATGACGGAGTAAGTTTTTCGTGAACAGAAACAGCATAGAGCGACAGACGTACATGATCTCGAGTTGGCCTGGAGACGGAGGTCCTGGCTTGGTCGTAGCAACGCGAGGAGGCATCTTCTTGTCCTGGAAGGGGGGAATCGAGAATGACACGAGAACCAGGACGTGAAGTTTGCGTTGACAAGAACAGGGCCCATAATCAGGACCGAGGTCTGATTATTCCCCCCACCAAGTCATTCCGGTTGAAGCGCACATGCAATGCAAAGAGGTAGTAGGGTTTACCTACTAGGGCATCATGGAGTTTTTGCCTCAAGGTCATGAGTTCACTAGTTCAGTCAAAGCTGCATCATGGTCCTAAGCTCAATCGACATGACGTGAGCGTTCATTGGCAGATAGTCCGAGGATATGCCCATTCCTCCTCTTCCCTCGCTCTGGCATCGACCACCACCTCCATGTCTGAAGCTCCTCGCCGTGGCTACCATGGCATGCCGCCTCCGCCTCGTCCGGGCGAGTTCGAAGTCGTGTACGTCCAGCACTTTGCGCTCCTGTCTCACCTGATTCTGAAGTTCGTAACGGTTTTTCGGTGTGCGTAACTTGTCACTAGTGGCGACAAGTGTCTCGAGTACGTCCATCAGCACGCTACACAGGGTGACGCCCAGTCAGTTGTGGACACCATGGACAACTTTGCCTACGAAAAGACGTGGATGATGAATATCGGCGACGTTAAAGGCGATATCGTGGACGCTGAGATCGAGAAAGCCAAGCCACAGGTCATGGCAGAGATCGGTGCCTTCTGCGGCTACAGCGCTGTTCGCTTCGCCAGCGAATTGCAGGCTGTCTCCGACCCTTCAGCGCACTTCTACTCGTTTGAGTTCTCAGAGCACTTCGCCAATATCGCCAAGCAGATCGTGGACTTTGCTGGTCTTTCGGACGTTGTGACTTTCTTCGTTGGTCCCTTTTCGGAGACCTACACGAAGCTCAAGGAGTTGGGCATCGACCACGTGGATGTACGTACCTGTCAAGCTGCTGGTCTTGTAGTGTGAATGACAGTTATGCTTTGTGTTGTAGGTCTTTTTCATAGACCACGACAAGCGTCAGTACCTGAATGACTTCAAGCTGATTGAGCAGAATGGGCTACTGAAGCCGGTAAACTATCCTCAAGTTTTGTATTTTTCCGTGTTGATTGCTAACGATTGACTTGTGACTGTAGGGAGCTGTCGTGATAGCTGACAACGTGCTCTCGCCAGGACCGGGCAGACTACCGGATTACCTTGAGTCTCTACGCTCGAATCCGAAGTTCACGTCGGTCCTGCACGAGTCTTTCGTCGAGTACCAAGCAGAACTCAAGGATGGCATCAAAGTCTCGACGTATGTGGGCTAAACAGCGATCAAGAACAGCAACAAAAGAGTGTTTTCTCAAGCAAAACGGAAACGTTTGCACCATAAAAAAAAAAAAATTCCTCCTTCCATTGTCAACACACTTGTAGCCATGTCATAGGGGCTTGTATTCGAGGCCGTGACGTGGCGTATACCTGGGGCAGCTGCAGTGTATACATCCTGACACGTCGAATTTGTGCTTCCGTCGTCATGCTTCTGCAATCCAGATGCCATCATCCAGTTCACATCAGCGTCGTACATCTAGCCTCGGCTGTGCATCCACCGCTCGCTCACATTTTGCGTTCCGCCCTTCCATCGTCACGCCGTCATCTGTACAAGAACACAATTATCCGTCTATACTTCTAGTATACACTAAAAACCGTTTCTGCTATCAATCATCCAGTGCTCGACTCTCCCATGAAGTCTCTGGACGACGAGAAGACGCCGCTCGTGGGGGCGTCTCCAAGCTACCATGGCGGTGACTCCTCTGTCTCCAGCTCTGCAACGCCATTGGCCACTTCCTTGTCCAGCAGTGAAGCTGTAGCCTCCTCCCCTGGCCGTCCTAAAGCTCGTGTCCGTGTCGGACTTGACGCCGCCGTCTTGGACAATCAGAAGAAGTGGAAACGCTTAACTGACATCGACGATGACAACTCTACCGCTAAAAGTATGGCAAGTGAAGTGCAACTTGAGTTCATGAAGCATCGACAGCAACTCGCCCATGAACAGAAGCGTCGACTCGGTTCCGGTATCCCTACATACCATTTCGATACCGGTACTGATATGCAAGAAGAAACTGAAGAAGACCCGATTTTGGCAGCTAAAGAATACGGTACTGCACTTGAAGAAGACCGGTATCTTATTGCTGCAGCTTTTATCAAGGACGGTGTCCATGGCCGTAAAATCGGTTACCGACTCGATCGAGACGCTCTCTTTTTGAACAATTTGTTCCATTCCGAGTCGTACAGACTGGTGTACATTTTAGTGGTGGCTCTGATGTGTTCATTGGCTTTTGTGGAGAATCCAGGAGATCAGAGCATCAACACTTACTTGGTGGTGGATCTGCTGTGTCTCTTTGTCTTTGGAGTTGATTTGGCCATCCGATGGTACATGAGCTCAGTGGAAACTCAACACAAGTACATTTCAAGACAACCATGGGCTGTGGTGAGAATGATCTTGTTGCTGATCACATGCGCAGATTTACTGGTGAATTTACTGTTCCCGACGATTAATCCGTACCGGTATTCGAGAGCGTTGAGACCGTTTTTCTTCATTGCCAGAGGAAGAAATATTCGTATTATCTTCAGTAGCTTCCTCCATGCATTGAGAGAAGTGTTGATTGTGTTGGGATTGAGTTTCTGCTTCGTCGCGTTCTTTGGATTAGTGGGATATCTCATCTTCTCAGACACAAGTGGCGACCCAAGCGCCACGTTCTTCAACTCACTATCGTCTTCGATGTATACCATGCTGTTGATCCTCAACTGTATGCCGTATATGGCCCAGAGCATGTATCCGTACTACAAGATGACGCACTGGAGCGCCGCTTTCTTCGTGCTCTTCGTATTGCTCACGAACCTGTTCCTGCTCAAGCTTACCATTGCCGTGTCGTACAAGTCGTACAAGAAAAACACTGAGAATATGCTGTACAAACGTCTGCAGAAGCGTAAGGCTGCGTTGTACGCTGCCTTTGACATCCTCGCTCAGAACGTGAACTTTGACGACGATGATGTACCCACGAATCCACCTGCCTCTAGTGGTGCCCCGCTCAGTGCAGCAAGTGACATCAGCCTGGTTTCCAACGCCCCCATGCTAAATGCAGCAAATCGTCGTGGATCTTCACGCTTCTTCCTGGGCACGTTCGACAGACGTGCATCTTTCAATATCACCAACCCGACTCCGAGTACCAACCTCGTGACGCCTGTCAACAAGCGTCAGATTTCGCTGGATTCGTGGATCAGTGTGTGCGAGTACCTCAAGCCCAAATGGACTGCTACGGACGCTGAACTCGTGTTCAACACGGTGGATATCGAGCACGTGGGCTTCCTCGACCTGACGGATTTCTACCAGCTTTGCTCACTGCTTAGCGTGAAGCTTGAGCGTCCGACGCTCTTCTCGAACAGTTTGATGCGTCGCTGCTGCACGTCGCGCCAGCGCCAGTCTATCCGCCGCTTCCGCACACAGGTTCGCAGTACGCTGCTGTATGAGGTTTACCTGTTTGGTCGCTACCGTGTGGTGCTTGCCGAGCTCGTCGTCGGAATGCTCATCTGTCTCTCGGTCATTCAGGCTGTGCAGGTAAACAACATCACGCTGGCCTTCTCGGTCAACCACTCGTGGCGCTTGCTGGGATTCTTCTTGTTGAACCTGTTTACTCTGGAAGTACTGGTGAAGATGTTCGCCTTCGGATACAATGAGTTCTTCACGCGA
Organism: Phytophthora sp. ST_20190627; assembly: GCA_014706145.1. Lineage (NCBI taxonomy): Eukaryota > Oomycota > Peronosporomycetes > Peronosporales > Peronosporaceae > Phytophthora > Phytophthora sp. ST_20190627. The sequence goes on from JACBOU010000259.1 coordinate 532,819, forward strand.
CCGTTTTGCAAGCTGGACTTGGCCGTCGTCTGTGTGGGCTGGTTGTTCTACGTGCTCACGACACTCTCCAAGCCGCCCAATATCTCGCTGGTGTTCTATGATATGGCGCTGGCTGTGCGATCGCTACGCTTCCTGAAGTTGCTGAACCTGTTCCCGCCGTTCCACGAGATCATGTACACCATGAAGGCCATCATGCCGCTGATCATGCAGTTGCTGCTCGTCATCTTCAGTGTCATGTACGCCTTCGCCATCGTTACGCAGGCCAACTACGGAGTCGAGCTGCGTGACTTCCCTGCTAGCAAGCAAGCAATGTCGCCCGGTTGGTACGCACAGCGTGAAGAGTTCCAGACAGAGACGTTTGAAGGCACTCTGGTGACGCTATTCGGCGTAGCTAACCTTGCCGGTTGGAACGCCATTATGGACGCAGCTCATGCCATGACCGTCTCGGACTCGACCTACGTCTTCTTCTTCTCCTACCGCATGACGATGAGCAATATCCTGCTGCCGATTTTCGTTGGTTTCCTGGTGGAGTCTTTCGTCTCGAACGCCAAGACTGTCGAGTCGACGATCCAGACCAGCTACGTGGACTCTGCCCACCAGATCCCGGTCGATGATGAAGAAAACCGCATGACGCTGCTGGAGACGCGCCACATGCAGGATAATGATGACCTCGAGAGTGCGAGTAAGCCCCCGCTGTCTACTAAACTACTACAGCAGCGTCTAGTGGACGAGCCGGCCTCACCAAGTTCAGTGTCTGACTCGTCAGCAAGTGAGGTTCGCTTCAAATACAGACGTCGTGGTAGTGTGGTGCACGACCAAATGTTCGATGCCGTCAAGCTGTCGGACGTGAGTCGCCTGACGCTGCAGGTGGAGCAGAAGGAGGAGGAATTGGCCCAACAGGACATTGAGATCCGCAAGCTGGAGGGCAACGTGCTGAGCATGAAGAACCGACTGAACCAGTCTCAGCACGTGATTCTAGCCTACGAATCCAAGATGGAAGAGCTCAGTCGCGCACTTCGTGAGGCTCAGGACCGTCAGCAAGAACTGGAAACAAGGCAACACCACTCTCTGCAGAACCCTCCTACCTCTGAGGGAGCGCAGGGCAGCCACAAACGCTCACGTAGTGCACGTCCGCGTGACCGCTCGTCGTCCTGGAAGCTCTGGACTGCCAACGTGTAGCACTGAGCCGACAGAGAGCCCTCCGTGTCCATACATTTTTTTAGTCGTACGCAACAACAATCGACAGAACATACAACATCATTGCTTACAAGAAATTATCGTGTTGTGTAGCTTAGTCCTCGAGCTAGTCGATTGTCGCAAGACGACGTCCATTCGCAAGTGTACATGTATGTTGTTGTTGCCTTCCGCCCAAGCCTGTCTGCTGCTTTGTCCGTCCTTCGTCCGTTTGACGCCGCCGTCGAAAATCCACCGCATTACGCTCGTTGGGCGTCGAAGCGAGAGAACGCTTGGGTTTCCTCGCGCACGCATCTTCACAACACAACATGCCCAGCGTGCGTGCTCGCCTCGCCCATGGCTGGCTCGATGACTTTCCACACGAGCGGACACACATTCGTCCACAGGCAGGATCTGACGAGCATCGTTGAAGAGCCTGAAAAACCGGCGATATAAGTAGACGAGCCAGACGAGTACAAGTCTCCGTTGCAGTGCATCGCCAATGGAAAATATCATCGCGGCTGAGCGGCGGCTGAGTGCTTTGCACCCTGAGTTGCAGTAGCGCCATGACCGTGATATTCACGCAGAGCGCTGGTAAATGAGGTTGAAGGCGCCGGCCGGCAGACGCGGCTCGGAGATGAAAGCGCCTGGAGACCAAGGCACCTGGAAATTTCAGACTGGATGTGAGATATTTCGTTTAGGTTCGCGCAGCGCGCAGCACTATCCAGCTTTAGCATGTACATCAACGCCGCCACCCGTTCTGAAATAACGCGGTGGATTCTGGCGTACTGCCAAACTATTCGCCATCCGTGTGCGCTCGCGCCGCTGGGCGAGAGTAGTGTCACACCTCCTTAAATGAGCCTCTGTAAGTGACTACGTGTTCCTTATCTGACTACAGCCTTCGTATGCAAACGGGACTATATGAGTTTCACTATACCGAGTTCTCTAACTGACTAAAACCTCTTTATTCTCTAAATGAACGCCGGGATGGCCAGCTGGACTTCATATATGAACGTGTCACAGTCTTTATAAATGTTGGTGTTGCCGTCAATTCCCACCCTCATTTCCGCATACTGAAGCGCTTTAGATCCTATATACACTCTGCGCCAAGTTTTATCGGCCACCCACGTTGGGGGCCACAGCTCCGTCAATTTTGAGAGTAGGCGAATGCTGTTTAGATATGTGCTACGTTGGATTGGGTAAAATACACTACTTGTGCTAACAACTGGAAGTTCGCAGTCTGTGGGGGCTCAATACAACTTTCCTGAAAATGCACCGTGACAAGTAAAATCGGTCAGGCAGCCCATACAAAAACCCAGTGTAGCAGAATGATGGTCCAAATCAATAGTGTGTCTTATTACCCTTCTTATCAACCACTTCCACGCACCTTCGTGGCATCGACTCGATGAGACGCTACCAGCTCAAGGGGGATTGAGTCCCAGGCTTCGAAGAGTGCCGCCTTCAGTTCAGCTACACTGTCGAACTGTTTTCCGTTGGCGTACACTCACCGACTCATAATGGACCAATGGTTTTCAATAGGATTAAGATCTGGAGACTTAGATGGCCAATCTAGAACCTTAACCTCTTGCTTGGTAAAGGACTCTTTCGTACGCTTCGATGCATGAATGATAGCATTATCTTGCTGATAGATGAAATCTATCCCGTAGTTGACATGCGCAAAGGGGAGGAGATACTCGGAGACCGTATAGACGTAGTCATCCGAGTTCTGCCTCCCCGTCAAAATCACCACAGGCGACTTACCGAGCGAACTGAACGCCGCCCAGACCATGACCGACCCGCCACCGGCCTGTCGTCGCTTGGTCTGGCGTGGAGGCGTGCACAGGTCCCTCCAGTAGTGTTGAAAGCCGTCGGGCCAGTCAAGGTTCCACTTCTTCTCATCAGAGAAGATGATGGTATCCCAGACGTGTCCGGCATCTTTGGGCAGCAGCATGGTACGCCCACTCCTTTCTGGCGAGCATGTCCTTCGCCGTAAGAGGTAAGGTGTTGACCATCTTCGTGTACACTAACCAGTCCACTCTAGATAGAGTGCGCTGGATAGTGCGCACGGAGACAGCCAGGTTGAGCTCTGCCTTGAACTTCGTGGCGGAGAGCTCCCCCTTGGCGGCAGTGCGGACGAGACGGCGTGTCTCTCGGTCGTTGAGGGCAGGCGGTGGGCCATGGGGCTTGGGATTCTTCGGGGGTGCAGGAGAAATCACGCGGTGGATTGTGTCCCATGAGCGCTTCTTTATGCGGGCGAAATCACGCTCGCTCAGTCCCGCTTGGTAGAGGCCCTCAATCCTCCCCCTCTCACGATCTGTCAACCTCGGTCGCTTGGTCTGGGGGGTTGGCGTCTTGTTGTTTGGCGGGGGCTTCTTGCGCTTGGACATCGTTAAGAAATGAGCTCGCTGGAGCCCCCGCCACGGAGCAAGCAGAAGTTGTTGTGCAGTTTCTCCACAACTTCAATCCCCACGATTCGCCGGCAGACCAATTCCACGAAGAATCATCTGTCCGTAGTGGAAATGTGGAGTTGGGGTGCGTTCGGCAGAACGCAATTCACAATGCTCGATATCAGTTGATATAGCATTTTACCGTCGTATTCAATTTTGCCTCACATTCACTTGTGTCGAGCTTTCGTAAGACATATGAGTTATGGGGCGATATAGCAATATGATTGGATGAAAATGACTAAAAAATAATTAAGCTGGTTAGCATCGCTTACGGCGGAATGGCACACCGTGCCAGGCACGGATCGATCATAGGTGTGCTGAGTTTCTCGAATGTGTATGCTGTTCAAAGCAGTTCGATTCGCCATACGAGATGCCCTTCCTCCCGATGGCATCTTCATGGTAACATTATCGGTTGATGTTTTCAAAAGGACGTCAGCCTCATGTTGGCTTCGATGAGGTTGCAGGTCTTGATCAGTGGTGAGCTGTACTGCATCCAGATACGTCTCGGAGTCCCCGGGCGACTCGGAGTCCCTGGACCGGTATCCGTACTACCGTCACCGTCTGAGCTGTCCTCATGAGCGCCAATCGCAGACGAACCTCTGGCATATCGCCCCGTAGCAATCACACCACCGAAGATTTCATTTAGCTCATCGTACTGCGGCAATGCCCGTTTGCGAAACTGCTTTGCATCTGGATGCATAGCTATGCATTCATCCCACACTGAATCAGGAACCGTAGGTCGGCCGGTACTAGTGCAGCGACCGAAGCCACTGTTGTCCATGAGAGCCGCATAAATCCATATTTCTTGGTTGAGTGGCTGTATGCGAATCGCTCTGAGGATTGTGGGGCACAAGCAAAAAATGCTGCACCTCGTTATGGCCACCTTGATGTGGTAAAATGGTTGCACGTTCATTCTACCGAGGGCTACACTGAGTGTTGTGCAGCTCTTTCTAACCCCCGCGATGTTGTGTAGTGGTTGCACATTCACTGTACGGGGCTACACGAAGTATGCGATAGATGGGGCGGCAATTCACGGTCATTTATCAGTGGCGAAATGGCTCCACTCGAATCGATCCGAAGGATGTGCGCGTGATACGATGGATTGGGCAGCAAGGCGGGGCTATCTGGATGTGGTGAAGTGGTTGCACGCGAGCCTCAAACAATAGTTGTAGTTGGGGTGGGTATGGGTCTACCGACCACAGTGAGTAAATGTGTTTTAGCAGTGATCTCGAGATAACGCAAGGGCGTGACCTACTTAGAAGCAGCCACCGCCAGCGTCAACCTCATGCATCACAGCCTCATTCACCACCCCCACCAGCATCCCGAGACATTTCCCATTTTCAAAGATCTTTACTAGGTCGCAGCTTTATCTGAAAGCAATGAGCAGCAGCAACTCGATGCACGTTTTGACTTCAAATGATGAAGCCATAAAGTCGTCCATTGATTGGCTATCGACGTTGAAGCCACCAACAAAATGTACCCACCAAAGGCAAAAAATGAAAGTGTATCCATTTATGCCGCTGGAACCATCTTTTGGAGCCACTTCGGATCTCGTACGTGCAGGTTTCTGCGCCTGTCAGATATTAACAGTTTTTACGCTCGTATTTGACGTAGAGTTCACCCGACGGCAGATGTTCGTATTAGATGCTACCAAAGTCGATCTCCACGCTCTTGCCATCTGGTTGGTCGGTTTCCTTTCTCATCTGCTGGTTGAAGCAGTCCTCCTGAGGCAACACCCCCAGCAACTTGATGGTGTAACAGCCGCTAATGACGCATCCAGGGTGTGAAAGAGGTCATATATTTGCGTTAGTTTGCCTAACTATAGATTCCTGAAATCGCTAGGGGCTGAAGCCCAATGATCTTGGGGGTTTAAACCCCGGAAATGATGAAAGTGGCCGGAAGATCCGACGGAGGCCATGGGGCCGCAATGGTGGGAGAAGCTTGAACGCAACAGATCCACCGAGTCCTGTGCGCCTTTGGCGAAAATCATGAATACGAGAGGGTCACTGAGTCCTCTGTGCATGAAAGCAGTCCTTGTACTCCCCTTCCCAACTGCATTCAAAGTCGGCACACTTTAACGAAGCCGTCTGGACAGGTTGGGGCACTCGGGAGGAAACGCTGATCCGCTGGTCAAGCATCCGGAGTTAGTATACGTACCTGGTAAAATGGCTAGGGCGGTTGCTGTAGCTAGCACAGCTAACACACGCCGCGGGGGACAGGGGGCTAGGGACCCGGAGGCCGGATCCAATCGGATGTTACCCGATTTACAACGAGTATTGCCTGGTCCTGCCATCTTCAGATTGCCAAAGTTGCCAAACATGGCTCTCTTGTTGACCTTAGAGAAGACGTCGCGCACGCAGAACTAGTCGCACAGCGAAGCTGGGAACAAATACAAGCCGGAAGCTGCATAGCTGCCGAGCCGCGGTCTCCACACAGTTCACTACCGTCCGACCACATCCGCCGAAGCGGTCGCCGCGATAGAGCTGAGAGAGAAGAGTACTTGAAATACCGTGGTGGTTGAGCTGAGCGCAAGGGTGCGCCTTGTCCTTGCGCCTTGGTAGGATTACTTGAACACTTGAGGGTTTACCGAGCCCTCAGTGCCTTTACAGCGTTATCTTAACGCGAGCGGTCTGCCAGGTCCGTCGCGCGTGGTGTCCATCTTGGAACACGCAGGGGTCACCACCGGTGAGTCACCGGCCCACGCGCCTAGGCTAATCTTGATCTTGTGTGGTAAACGCCAGGCAGGTAGCAACTCCATTCCTGGCGCACAGAGGCTCACCACCTCTCTCCATCTCGGCCCCACACGGGGGGACTTCTCCGAGAAGAAAGATCCTACGAAGAGGCGCTGGAGATGTACCTTGAACCACTTGAGCCAAATGGCGCGAAAAACGAAGTGATGACGCATCCAGGTTGTGTGAACGTCTCCAGCTTCACGACCGCCGAGAGTTTAGCAGATCACTCGGCTGACTGCATGACCAACTTGGCGTCCGTCGAGATGTTGACGGGAACCACAGTGTAGCCATATTTCACGTGATTCCACAGCCCACGGACTCATTGGCGCAGCGATCGGCGGCGTGTGGGTCCAACACCCGCTCGAACGAGGACTCGAGAGTCGATTGGCGGAGCTCAACAGCGCTGCTGACGGCGGCCAGCGAGGTCAGGACGAGCAACAGGAGCAGCAACATTGTATCAGAGTTCTTGGTTCAAGATTCGGAGAAAAAGTCAGATTAGGTTTGAGATGTATAGTGTATAGACGTATACTGTTAATGAGAACGATATGGCCAACTTCCGGGATACGACGACAGCTTCTAAATAGGTAAGAAATGATGCATGAAAGTAAAACACAGTAAATTTACGACATTTGACAGGCATTCCTGAGTTCCTGTACTTGTGCACGGCTGGATACTCGACACCTCAATGAGCTGATGCTGCTACGTTCTTGCCCTGCAGTAGTCCCCGCAGAAGACTTGTCCGAGTCTCCTTCTTCCGAGTCGGTGTCGCTGTGCTCAGAAACTTTTCGTGTTCCCTAGTCGCGAGGGTTGCGAGTTTGCGAGGAATGCACTGTGCTAGTAACTGCGACGGATATTCCACCAAATGGTACGACACGGTCGCTAGCATAATGACCAGAGCGAGAATGGAGAAGGTCCTATCGTAGTAGTTTTCCTGGTATTTGATGGGCTTGGTGAAGATCACGAATACGTGCAGGAGATAGACGGAGAAGCTGATCTTGCCCAGGTATCGAAGCACCACCCACTCGAAGATTTGCGATAGAGTAGATAGCTGGATCATCTCAAACACAATCAGCAGCGACAACTTCACGCTCGTGAACGGCATGATATACCGAGTATCGCGTGGCAACGGCATACCCAGCCAATTGAAGAACAAACCACGGAAGACGACACTGAGGTAGGCTGCAATCAACACGGCCTCGACCACTCGAAGGCCAACAGTGTGAGGTGTGCGGAACTTGAAACCTGTAGCCTTAATCCACGCGTCCAACTTCACGAAAATGACAGCAGCCATGGAGCCCGCAACGAACGTCGGCAGATGTGCACTTAGTGGTTGGCGGTAGAAGTTGTCTCGAGTCGTGTACTGACCCTCGTGAATGACCCAAACGTACAGCGGGATAAACGCCATCCACCAGAAACGCCCCATCTTGAGCACGGCGAGAACAAATGCAAGCAGGATGAAGTAGTACGAGATCTCAAGAGGTAGTGTCCAGAGTAGATAGTGTCGGTGTTCCGGATGAAAGGTGAGCGTCTGGAACAAGTTAAAGTCATGGGGCTTCTTCACCAGGTAGTATTGGTTCTCGTACTCGAACGGCATCAGCCACAGCGCGATCGACAATGATGCGAACAGTGGATAAACTCGGAAAAAGCGCTTCGAAAAGTTGTCGATCAGGGTAGGACGCCACCTTTGCAATCAGCTTGATGCTCTTCTTCATAAAAATCATGGTCAACAAGAAAGAAGACAGCACGAAAATGCGTCGACGCCAACAGCTCCCATGAAGAGGACGTGTGTAAATCCCGAGTGTTGGGTCACCACAAACACGACGGCAGCACCACGAATTCCATCCAGGAACAAAATCTTCGTCACAGAAGATGAAGAGCGCTCAGTCGGCTTATTGTGTGCGAATCCTTCGTCGGGCTTGGGTTGCTTCGTGCTAAAGGTCGTCTCTCGAAGCAAGTTATCCTGTTTAGTTCCATTGTCTTCAGATACTTCGACGACGTGGAGCATGGTTTCCGGCGACTGTAAACGTTGCATTGATACGGCTGAGGAATGCCCGAATCTCTCCGCAGTGGACCTTGATCAAATGCCGAAAGTCGAAGAATAAACTGTGGCCACTCCACATTCTGCAAGCACTGGTATGGTCCCAGTTTGGTGATGATGATGGAACCTGCAGGAAATACAGTACGCGCGTAGTAGGATATACGGAAGATTGAAGTCGGAAGTGCTAACAGCAGGAGAAACCTGTGCCCGCTACGGTGTCGCAGTATTGTCACTTATATCATGAGATCGTGATTCACTACTTAAGTACGTCGATCCGACAAGGCAGGCTGTGTGTCTACATGTAGAACTCATTACAGTTTAACCCGTACTAAATGGTAAGCCCGTGACAACAACTCGTAACATCTACAGTAGTAATATCAAGATCGAAAGTTGTGTCTTCAACATGTCCTCCAACATCGGTCCTTTTCCTTGCCTAAACATGCTCAAATAGCTTGTGCTGGGCTCTTATTGTTTGTGGCGTCATGGCGAATCGATTCGGTCGCGGTTTTTTACACTTAATGGTGGCTCTAGCCACGCCATCCCAGTAAGACAGACTTGGTACATGAACAAGCTGAAATAACATTTTTTTTTAACAAAGTCGTGCTGTACACGAAGAAGGTCTGAAATTTCGTGAAGGGAATGTACCCTGGTTGATCATGCTCGGATTAGAGCAGCTATTGTTAGCCGACATCTTCGAAGTGCCCTCGGTCCACTTCAACGCATGGTGCTGCGAAAACTATGACGGTACGGGTTCCATTAGAATAACGCACCTAACACAATTGTATCGAACCGTGCGGGTATGTTCTCTTCGAGCAACATCTAATTCATGGAGCGATTCCCGCAGCCCATTTTCAAAACCCAAACTCAAATCTGTGCGAGTAGGGGCTCCCTCGCACAGACGTTTTGATTGGGCCAAACCGTCGAATGTGCACTTTCTACGACCCATTAAGGTGTCTGTTTGGTCTGTGATCTTATCTGTTACGGCTCAAACGGCTGCGCGAATCGCTCCAATGCGCGGACTTATCACGGAGGGAGACGCCTTCCACCCGTTTACACTTTTGACCATCATTCTGCTACACTGGGTTTTTGTATGGGCTGCCTGCCGATTTTACTTGTCACGGTGCATTTTCAGGAAAGTTGTATTGGAGCCCCCCTACAGACTGCGAACTTCCAGTTGTTAGCACAAGTAGCGTATTTTACCCAATCAAACGTAGCACATATCTAAACAGCGTCCGCCAACTCGCAAAATTGACGGAGCTGTGACCCCCAACGTGGGTGGCCGATAAAACTTGGCGCAGAGTGTAGTACTCTAACATAGCACCATCGACTCCATCCTGTAGAGTTTTACGATGTATCTTCGGCATCTAGCTGGTATTGTCAGTGAGTTTGAAGAACAATCAGCACGATGCATTCTTCTAAATTACTATCAGCCCGACGATATCTACATGTAATACATGTTCAATCTTGATGTGAGTACTCCTTTATCGTTGCTTTGATAGAGTCTAAATGAGTTTTAGAGTCTAACAACGATATGTAAAGTGTATAGAACGGCCAATATAGCCATCATTTAATGTAGCCACCTCTTTATCTGACCAATTCTTTAACTCTTGGCCCATTCAAATGAGGTGTCACTTATAGAGGTGTGACTGTAGTGTCAAGTAGCGTTTTCGTCCGCGGCGTTTCTTGGCGTCCGGTGTTTGGTCGTTGCGAGGATGGAGCTCTGCTACATGTACAACATGCGCCGGTCGGCTGTCGTCGTCGCAAGCTTGGTGCTACGACTCAGCGTCTGATGCTTTCATTGCCTTGTTCACGGCCGGTGTTCAGCGCTGGGAAAAACCGGTAGCGACACGAGACAAGCAGCACAACCTTTTTGAATGGAGGCAGGCTTGATTTGGGGTCCCATGCTGAAAAAGCAAATGTCACGGCTGAATTAACGTCTCGGATAAGCTTATCCGAGCGGTTTTTCCCAACCGGAGTGCAAGTGTACTTCAACATCGCTAGTGAAGACGAGGCACCGGATTCCAGTGATTGAAGTTGTTGCCGTCTGAACTTTGGGTACATGTACATGTACGCGATTGCCTGCATAAGACGGTTCGTGTTACTGGTGATGAAACAATTGGCGCACATCCAATCAAGAAAAAAACTCGTGATCATGTGCTGCCGTTGCCAGCTTTAAGACGAGAGGAATCCAAGTGTTCGACACTGATCCCCGGATCGCTTATCGGGTTCGTGATGAACAACGGCATCCTGCGCTCACGTCGGTGGCATTTTGCCGCGTTTGAAGGGAGAACCAAATGGTGGCGGTGATAAGATCCGTCACTTGGAGCTGCTCGAATCCCGCACCGCAAGCCCCAAGCGCGGATAGACGAGAAAAGATTGGCATGGGCGCGACTGGAAAGATGCCAACGGGTGGTGGTTGAATTTACAACTCCAGGTTCAAGTTGTATCGGCTCCGGTGGTCGTCATCGGCTCACGTTAGCCTCGATAACCTCGAGCGATGAGCAACTCCTACAACTGTAGGTACAGTATCCTGGAGTTTTGGTGAAGAGGCATTCGTTGTCGCTGTGCTGAGATGCTGCTGCTCACTCGAAGAGGATGACGCCAAGTAATGTTTCTCTCGACTGTCCGGTGACAATCAAGATCTAGCCGTTGGAAGTCTTGAACAGACGGGATCGAAAGCGAAAACATATCGGTCGACTTGATGACGAGTGCAGAGGAAGCGCAAGCGCTTTGCGGTCTTCTTTTCAATCAAGTTCGGCCAACCACTTCGTCCTCTTGATACACAGGTATCAAGGACACCCTCGTCAAGAGGATCCACCTGGCGGGCCAAATTGGACCGACATCTGCTGCCGGCGCGCTAACACGTAAAACCGCGTTGCTCATCTGTTGGCGGGTGTCGCAACGCGGTGACCCTCGAGGTCTTCACCACCACCAAAAACCCGCGCGTCGATGGCGCGGCGCTGATCGCCCCATCCAACACCTTTGACTCGATCGGACATTGTCCATCTGTGTCCGCTGCTTCGCTGCGAAGTTCGCAGCCTGCACACCTGTTACATGTAACCGGAAAGGCGAGAGGCGCGTCAGCTCGCCTCGACGTGGCGAAAAGCTCTCTCTCTCTTCGCTTCGCCGGCAGCTTTCGCGACCGGGCGCGTGCCGCTCCACTGCCTGCAATGCACATGCGCATGCATCCCTCTCTACATGTAGAGCCGGCCGACCAGGTATTTGTAAGGAGACGACGGCAGCACGCGGCAGCGTCATGGAGGTGGCTTCGGCCAGCGACCAAGTGGGACCGATGCCCGGTGGACAAGCTGGTCAATTTGACCAAAAGCGATCCGATCCACGGTCCTTGATTCAAGGCTTGAAGGACCGCCGTTGATGCGGCACCAGCAGTGCCCCTTTTGCCAAGGGACGAGCATGATGATGCTCAACATCATCATCATGAGGCCCCGTTAGCCTCGACAGTCGCTGACGGGGTCCCACCTCTTTCGTTTGAAGTGGCCAAGGTCTCCGCAAGAACTTCTTCAATGACGGGGGAAATTATGGCATAGCAAAAGTCCGATCCTAGACTCGACACCTTGCACGAAGCAATAGCGGCGCTGCCGTCATTGCGCTAGTCGCTTTGGCGCTTTGCACTCAATTGACAGTAGCGACACGAGGCTGCTTGGTCGGTAGGTTGAGGCGGGGTGTCTGAAGATCAGTGCACACCCTCCACCAAGCAACGCACGACGCGTAGGTCGCAAGAGCTTCGCGCCATCTCTTGCAGGACACTGACACCGACAAACGTCGATTGCTAGCACGCCCGCCGGATTTTGCCACACGTCGCGGTTGCACCGTGTCTTTCTGATAAAAATGCGAGCGCTGCACTGCCGACGATCACCACGTGCGCTGTACCATGACGATCAAGCCATCCTTGGCATCAACGCGAACGTGTCTCGCATGGAGAGGTGTGGCATTCCTTTCGGATCACGAAATAATACACGACCGGAACTTTAACTAACTAAGCCTAGGATCAATGGACGTTGGTGTCGAGTCTTCCAGCATGTTCATTATCATCTATCATCTTATGTCTAATACTCTCGTTCTCTAGGTACTTTTATCTACATAGCATGCAAAACTTTTGCGTAAATAAGTTACGTCGGTGTCTTAGCACTCGACCAGGTCGGCTAGCGGGTGCGCGTTGGAGCATTCGACCAGTAGAGCGTGGGCGAACTCCTCGAGCATGCGGCACCGCTCGTGCAGGTAGCTGAGTTCAAGGCGGTTGAACCAGCGGCTATTGGCGTCGATAGGTTGCCACGCCACCATACTCTGTCGGAACTGGTTCTGGTCCAGCGAGCACACGAAGCGGTAGATCTCCGAGAAGCGGCGCCAGCGGCTGAAGTAGCGGCCGTCCAGCTGCATCTCGATGAGGTACTCGGCGTGCTGCGCCTTAGAGCCCTTGGCCTCGACAATCCGGAAGCTGCGGATCTGGATCTTGGCGGCGATATGGCGGTGCGACGGCAACACGCGCATCCACGGGTACTTGCTCTGATGGTACGGCGTATCATAAACCTCTCGGAGCGGCGGGAACGTCCGGCACATGTCGAACGTGCTCGACACTTCACGGTTCAGCATAGGCGTCGTCACGGACTGCATACTGGCCGAAGAGGGGAACGTGGGCAGCGAGCGGCGTGACGAGTAGAACATGTCACTACCGGCGGCGGAGAAGCCGTCGTCCGAGACGTCGTCACCTTCGTCAAAGTCCTCGAACCAGCCCCATTCATAGCCGGCGTCTTCTGTCTGATTGTCCTCCTCGTCCTCAGGTAGATAGGTGCATTCAGAAGACGAAGTGAGACGGTCTTTGGTCATTGGATGCAAACCCTTGGCAGGTGACGTGAAAGCCTCTTCGACGTCCACAACTTCTTCACGACACACGGGACAACACGTGCCTGACTGGATCCAGCGCTTGATGCACTTGGCGTGGATGAGGTGGCCACACTCGGACAGTTGCGTGTCCACGTCGTCCATGAGGCACACGGGACAGTTTGCGCCTACCAACATACCGACGCAGCGTTTGCCGCGTAGAATTTCTTCGGCACGCGCCGTGATGCGTTGTCTTCGCTGTTCGTCGTCTTCGTCCGTGGGGCTGTTGCTACCGGTGTTGACGTCGTCCACGTCCAACACGTTGGCACTGCCGCCTGTAGTCAACAGGTCCATGCCGCGCACGGGCGAGCTTAATGGACGTTCACTGCAGCTTTTTCGCAATGCGCGTTGCGCGCCCGTACGGCGTTTCAATGAGGCGGTGCGCGCCGCTGTGCTGGTGGAAGCTTCAACCTGTTGCTGTTTGTTGGGCCAGATCCAAGCCTGACCTAGTGTCTCGTACGTCTCGGGGTGCAGTGGGGCGGCCATACTGTTGAAGAGCGAGTCCACCTCAATACCCATTTATCAACGAAAAAAGATGGGAGATAATTGCTACCCTGCTGCAAATTCTCAAAACGTTGAGTGGTGCAGGCGGAGCAAGTTCGCGAATGGCAACTGCACCGACGTCCGAGTTGCGGGCAGTGTGCAATGACAGCGACAGGCGATGGGTTAGGTTGTCGGACGTGCACTCGCTGACGCTGGCGCGTGAGCGCGCTCACGGCAAAGTTGTCGATTGTCGAGCTCTGCCGGCTGTACCGGGCCGCCCTATCTTTGGTTTGGAGCTGCGGCGCTGCGGTCTGCCTTTGACAGGATTCAAGGTCCCCCTATGGTCGAGCCGATCAAGCGTAGTGTTAGCAAAATGGAGCGACACCTACTGCCGGCGCCGGCCCGGCGTACTACATGTAAATCGTCTTAAAGCTGGCAACGGCAGCACATGATCACGAGTTTTTTTCTTGATTGGATGTGCGCCAATTGTTTCATCACCAGTAACACGAACCGTCTTATGCAGGCAATCGCGTACATGTACATGTACCCAAAGTTCAGACGGCAACAACTTCAATCACTGGAATCCGGTGCCTCGTCTTCACTAGCGATGTTGAAGTACACTTGCACTCCGGTTGGGAAAAACCGCTCGGATAAGCTTATCCGAGACGTTAATTCAGCCGTGACATTTGCTTTTTCAGCATGGGACCCCAAATCAAGCCTGCCTCCATTCAAAAAGGTTGTGCTGCTTGTCTCGTGTCGCTACCGGTTTTTCCCAGCGCTGAACACCGGCCGTGAACAAGGCAATGAAAGCATCAGACGCTGAGTCGTAGCACCAAGCTTGCGACGACGACAGCCGACCGGCGCATGTTGTACATGTAGCAGAGCTCCATCCTTGCAACGACCAAACACCGGACGCCAAGAAACGCCGCGGACGAAACGCCCTCGACTTGACACTACTCTCGCCCAGCGGCGCGAGCGCACACGGATGGCGAATAGTTTGGCAGTACGCCAGAATCCACCGCGTTATTTCAGAACGGGTGGCGGCGTTGATGTACATGCTAAAGCTGGATAGTGCTGCGCGCTGCGCGAACCTAAACGAAATATCTCACATCCAGTCTGAAATTTCCAGGTGCCTTGGTCTCCAGGCGCTTTCATCTCCGAGCCGCGTCTGCCGGCCGGCGCCTTCAACCTCATTTACCAGCGCTCTGCGTGAATATCACGGTCATGGCGCTACTGCAACTCAGGGTGCAAAGCACTCAGCCGCCGCTCAGCCGCGATGATATTTTCCATTGGCGATGCACTGCAACGGAGACTTGTACTCGTCTGGCTCGTCTACTTATATCGCCGGTTTTTCAGGCTCTTCAACGATGCTCGTCAGATCCTGCCTGTGGACGAATGTGTGTCCGCTCGTGTGGAAAGTCATCGAGCCAGCCATGGGCGAGGCGAGCACGCACGCTGGGCATGTTGTGTTGTGAAGATGCGTGCGCGAGGAAACCCAAGCGTTCTCTCGCTTCGACGCCCAACGAGCGTAATGCGGTGGATTTTCGACGGCGGCGTCAAACGGACGAAGGACGGACAAAGCAGCAGACAGGCTTGGGCGGAAGGCAACAACAACATACATGTACACTTGCGAATGGACGTCGTCTTGCGACAATCGACTAGCTAAGCTCAACGTAAAGTGCTCAGCGCTTAACGTGGCGTCCGTCCTGCAGTTCAGTTAAAGGAGTGAGAGCTGTAACGTCGAATTCATGGGTGGATGGTTTGGTGGGACTGCATTTGAGCTGCCCAGCAATGTGTACGTGTAGCACGCCACGCCGATCGACTAGGTTCCTGGAAAGGAGCTGCCAGCGATCACATGGGTGGGTGCTACCGCGCCCAGCGACGGCGGGGCGTCACAAGAGCTGGTTGGCAGCTAGTTTAGGCGTTACAACGGCAGCAATGAGTTCTTGTGGTGAAGGAACAACTCATCGTGAACATTCTCCAGCTTTAGTGAACGCATCTCGACTCACGCCGATCTCGGTACTAAAACAACGGGCAGAAGGAAGTCTTGACACAAACAAAACATGTTTCTCGACCAGGAAGGCTGTGAGGCCGAAGACTCACATGAGCTGATTGATGTAGACGTTCCGGCAGCGTGAGTTCTCGAACGTGACCACGCGGAATGACGGGTTGGCCTCCGCGATCTTGACCAGCCACTCCTTGCAAGCCCCGCACGGCGCCAGCGGGTTCCGGTCCGGTGGCCCGCTCGCACGCATCATTTCCTCCACGGCCACCTCGTCAATCGAGAAGGTGCGAGGCCGCTTGGGCTTCCTCGGAGACGTCAAATTGGCGTTCTTCGTCTCCGGTCCGCGCTTCCCGCGTCCTCGGCCTCGTCCCCGGCCCGCACCACCGGCGTCAACATCCAAAGGCAAAACAGTAGTAGAATCTTTCGCCGCGACTGAAGGTGTGGAGCTGGTGGCCAGGACGCGCGCAGGACGAATCCGGACGGGCAGCACCTGCGGCCTTGCAGGCTTGACTAGCTCAGCTGTTGTGTCTAGCTCAGTTGAAGTTGAAGTCGTTTTGTCAGACGTAGTGCCAGCCTGCACCTCAGATGGCTCCTTATTCTTGCCGTCGTCTCCCGTCGCCCCGTTCTGCTCGCTTGCCGTCGGGCTGGTCACGTTGCTGCTGTGGCCTGCCGTGAGGTTTAAGCCCAGCACGGCGATCATCTTCAAAGCACGGCGTGTCAGCGTCGGATCGCTGGCCAGCGCGCTGCCGATGGCGTTGCGCTCCGCACACAACGATCCTGTCGGCATGGACACTTCGCAGTTCATACCTCGCTGCACCACAATTGTCGGCCGCTCACCAGGTACTGCAGCTGGTTTCTCGATCAGAAGCACGGCAAGTACAGGTTTGCGCGACTTTCGCAACCAGAAGCCAGCCACTTCGCCTTCTCCTTCAGCCGCGAGGAACTGGTCACGGAATAACCTCATCTCGCGTACGATCATCTGCGTCATGGCGTCGGTCTTGCTGGGCGTCACCAATGGAGACGCCTCGATGTTCTCAAACGAGTGGAAGTCGACGTCGGTCATTGACAACTTCCGTTGATGCCAGAACGTCTTCAACTGCCAGATATGAAGGTACGACGGCCTGTACATACGCAACGAGGCGTTCAACGCACTCAGTCGCGCCGGAGGTCCGTCCGCATATGCGATCGTCACATGAAAATGTGACTTCCACGCTTCTCCACATCGATCCACGAGCGTCTCTCGATGCGCCTCCAACAACGGTCTCAACTCGCGCGTCATGAACTGCACATTGTCGTCGAACCTAAAGATATTGGACCCGGAATGCACTTGGATCGCAGTCATGTGCGGGTAATACTGGTGCACGAACAGCACGATGAGCTGAGCCGTGATCCCTGTCGAGTTGCCACTGTGCGAGTGCTCCACATTGCGCGGAATACCCGCTCCACTGATCAAATAGATTAATTGTCTACTACTTTCTGACTGGAATTCCTTAAGCACCTGTGTCCATTTTGGCAGCAATAGTGCAACTAACGGGAAGTAGACGGCCGTGATACCTACACGGTCCCAATGTTTCTCCACGAGTCTCGTAGTCTCCACTTCACCTCTCAATTGGAAATCTCTGAGTAATTCTCCGTTGCTGATGGGGATCGGCGCGTCTGCCAGGTTGAATCCAATAGGCGACTGTGTGTCTTGACAACGTGCCTTCCAGCGCTCGCCCGGCGTGCTGCTGATGTCCAGTAGACTCGGATGCAGCAGCGACGGCGTCTCTTGCTCGGCCGGGACGCTCAGCACTGCAGCCGCGTGTGTGGTCTGCTTTGCCTCCCGTTTGGGGTGACGGAGCTGCTGCACGCGCTCCAGAATCTGCTGACTGGTTTGTTGGAACAAACTGAACTTGGGACGGCCCAGAACCGTAAGCGGCACGGACGCGCCGTCAACGCGCACGCTGGCGACGGGCTGGCGGGCCGTGGGCACTGTCGCACCATTGCTACTGGCGGCCGCGCCATCCTCGCGCACCCACGAGAGCTCCACTACCAGGTCCGAATGCGAAATGTTGTGCACCAGGAACTCCATGGCCGTTTGAATCTATCTATGGGCGTGACACCAAGATGCAAACTGACGCATTCATGCAACGACGAGGCGACCGACGACGTCACACATGGCTACACAGTTAAAGCTTGCAACTCCTTCTTCCTGCCTGTCATCTAAATACGTCTCCGTCGCTCACTTACATACCTAGGATACTGTGCTGTCTTCAATCCAACAGCTCAGCTTGTCTTCGGCCAGTATCCCAGCTCAGCAGGTCCGTGAGCAGCGACACCACGTCCTGCGCGACTTCCACGCCAAACTGGATCGCAGAGCCGGCAGCATACGTGCACAACGCGCCTTGGACGTCGGCCATGCGTCGCAGCTGATGCAGCATGCGTGGAGGCATGGGCGTTCGGCACTCCGTCGTGAATAGACCGCGATACTCCGGGCTGTCGCGTAGCAGTCCGAGCTGGCCGGTCATGTGCAGCGGTCCGCCGCACTCTTGCTTGATCCGATGCAGGCTTGGTCGCAGCTCCAGACTCACGCTCAGCAGCACCTCGTCCAGGATACGAATGCCTTGTTGTACCACCCGGTTCGGCTGCGGCGCCGCCTCATAAATTAGATAGCGCAGCTGACGATCCCACATGCGGCATAGCGGTAGGAAGAGGGCGATGTTCTGCAGCAGCGGCTTGGGCAGGCGCAGCGTACGGTCCATCAAAGCATTGTACTGCTGTCGTTTCTGGTTCTTGAACGCCGGTGTCAGTTCCGCGCGCGATAGGACATACAGCGTCGATAAACGCATGAGCGTGTAGCACCTCTGCCGTCGGAGGTCCTCGCGCATCAACCGGAGTTGGTTCTGCACCGAAATCTTCAAGAACAAGTCCACGTGTCCTCGCCGCTGCGCCGTCTCGGCTGCTGTCTTGTCGCGATCGTCCTTTAGGAAGATATCTGCACCAGCCGTCATCAGCGCTTCTACTGCAGCAGTATGGCCACGCTTAGCAGCGAGGAGTAGCGCCGTGCTGCCTTGTCGAGTTTGTTTGTTCACGTTTGAACCCGACTTCATGAGCGTTGTGGCGATATTGGCGTGTCCGCGCTGCGCTGCCAGCATCAACGCTGTCATCCCTTCGTTGTTGGCTGCACATGTGTCTGCGCCCTTCTTTATAAGGAACTTGACCACCGCATCGCGCCCCTCCTGGGCCGCGCGCATCAACGGTGTGGTGCCCTTCTTATTGGCATAGTTCTGATTGCCCCCTGTCTCCAGAAGCATCTTGACAACCGGCAAATGTCCGAAATGAGCGGCTGGAATGAGAGCCATGTTCTTCGATTCTTCATTGGCACCTCGTTCAAGTAAGAACCTCGTCATATCCTCCCAACCCTTTTGTGCCGCAAGCAACAGAGCATAGGTGCGTTTCTCCTGCGGGAGAGAAACAAAACAAAAAACAATACACAACAATAAAAAATAACGTTAAACAAATGCATCAACCAACACAACACCAGAACAGCCACGTACTGTCTTCAAGTTGACGTCGGCTCCTGCATCCAGCAACATGTTGGAAAAGGCACGGTCATTGCCGCGTACGCCGATCATCAGTAGTGTTAAACCTGTCTCGTCCTCTGCTGACAAAAGTCTAGGCAGCAACACGTCAGCATTCCTAGCCTTCTTCACAGTACGCATGCCTTTATGAAGCTGCTGTGTCTTCTGTTCCCTGGCCATATTGAACAGGAAGTTGACCACGTCCTCGTACTCGAGCTCCACAGCCACAGAGCTGTCCACGGGAGCGCACATCATGGCTCCTGACGGCTCCAATTTGACCATAGAGAGTTGCTGAAGCTCTTCGTCGTCGGTCGTCGACTCCTCAGCTGCTACAGCCACAGCCATCGGCATCGGCTCGTCCACTACAACCGGCGGTACGACGCTGCTACTGAGCGCCTCAAGGGCCCCCGCGGCGGCTGAAAGCGCCTCAGCGGACGTCGGATCAGCCAGGGCTTCCACTGGAGGCTGGGCGTCGAGCCGTCCGCGTGCCATAAGCAGAAAGGACGACATGGCGAATCTTGAACGGTGATCTGACTCTTCCTGAGCGTCTGGGGGCATAATGGCGGGGACGGAGAAGGCTGAAGCTTCGGGGGCGGACACGGACGGAGACGCACGCGATGTCTCTTCTTCGGCACGGAGACGCGCGCGCTTCCTCGGCGGTGAGAGCCTTTCGTTCATGGGACGGATGCGGCGGATGGAAGAGACTCCGGGGAGTGTCTTTGGTGGGGGAAGAGTGTGTGTCAGGGTTGGATGTGGCTGGCGATTCTCACTTTCTCACTTAGATGGACGTCGCTTTGGCACTTGTTTGTTGCGACTTCCTTCTCTTTTTCCTATTGAGAAAAAGTTGGTGATTTCGATTTTTGAGTTTTGACGGTTGACTGGATGTTTGTATGCAATTGAAAAATTTATGATTTCGCTCTTGACACGCGTAAGCAACAGCGCCGTTTGTCATTGCTCTATGACGCACTACTGGCAAACAGACTGGTGCGTTTCCTGCTTGTGTGTCCAGCACGTAGGAACTGTCGAATAGCTGGACCTTGGTAGTAGGAAAGACGGCATGCACGTTTGTAGTTTATTCTGGCAAGTCCTCTTATCCGTTGAATCCCCCTGCTCAGTGTACTGTAAGTTGAAGTGACCATCACTCCTGTTGCGCATTTTGGTTTCCGCACGTATTTATCTTTAGCAGCAGAAGCAGCAGGCAACATGGCGACCATGACGCAGCCTGCAAGCGACTTGAGGTTCCAGAGGACACGCAGGTCGGTGGAGTCACGTCGCAGTTCCTTCCAGGCGGCACTGGATCGCATCCGTCGCAGCACAACATTTAGCACCACATCTCCAATAAGAACGTCGATTATGAGGCCACGATCCAACTCAGTCGAGTTGCTATTATTCGAGGTGCAAAATGCTTTCGACCCCAACTCAAATTTCGTCCATGTATGGCAACAACTGTTACTAGTTTGTGTCATATACGAGATCACTGTCCTGCCTTATCTCATCGTGTTTCGAGACCCCAACATCACTAGAGACACAGGATAATTTACATATGCGAACTTTTCTTCCTTGCTGATGTTTATGTGGAGCTGAACACAGGGTTCTACGAAGGTGGAGATGTAACCAGAGACGCTAAAAAGTCTCGAGTGAGATATCTCAAGTCGCCCAGGTTTATCCTGGATATTGCAGCACTTGTACCAGTGTCACTTTTCCCAGTGAAAAGATCTATATCGATTGCCTTCTTCGAGATGCACAAGTTGAGTCGAGTATGGAGAATCCCAAAGGACATCGCCCAACTGGACGATGTATACGCCAAGTACTTTGTGGTACTGAAAATGTTCAAGGTGTTGGTGGGGATTCTGCTCTTGTCACATTTCATAGCCTGTGTTCGCTTCTTGTTTGGCTACGATAAACTTGGGGAAGATCATTGGTTACCTCATGCCAGAGCATGAACAAACGCCAAGAACCAAGTATTTGATGTCGATTTTCTGGGCGTTTGGAGTCATGACGGGTTTGTTCGAAGGAGAGCTGCCACACACAATTCTGGCATTTATTTTCACCATTTTGGTGGCAATCTGGGTTTCTACTCTTCACGTACCTGTGTGCTACGTTTTTCATGCTTTCCAAGTGCGAAAGTCAGAATGAGGCGTCCGAAGCACGAATAAACCAGTTCAAGTACTTACTCTCGTTTCATCAGGTACCAGAAGACCTGCAGCATCAAGCAGTTGCTACTTGAAGCGGTATTACACTTATGCAGAGTCGAACGATCGAGAAGCGATGCGGTTATTGTGTCCGTCAATTCGGAAAGATGTGCAAGTGGCTCTGATGAAGGAAAGCTTGCTAGAGTCGTCATTTTTCAGGGATGCAACGACCAATTTATCGTCGCCATCACAAGTCTGTTGGAAATGATTTCTTTGCCGACATCTTTTGTCGTTTTTAAGGCTGAGGACACAGGCGACGCCATGTATTTTGTCAATTCGGGCGTGCTCCACGTTATGGTAGATGGTGTGAAGGTGAGAGAGGAGCGGAAGGGCTACTTTTTCGGCGAGATAAGTATTTTCTTGAATCGGCCCCGGTTTGCTACGGTTATAACAACGACCTATTGCACACTATACAAGCTCGCTCGCTTCCACGTCGAACGAGTTCTTGACGGCTACCCAGAGTATGAAAAGCTGATCTCAAAACAGGTTGAGGAGATGGCCCGAAGAATGTTTAGCGGGAAGTCGCGAGACTTGCTCCCAGATAAACTGACAACGACTGGAAAAAAGAAAACGATCTCGAGCCTTTTGCGCAAGCACGTACAAAACGAAAAGGGGGTAAACCATCGCTAGGATGGGTAATAGCAAACGCGGTCGCGAAGAAAGAACTCATTGTGCCTGCTCAAGCAGCAGAAGCAAAGGATCGAACAGCATCAGGAAAAACAGTTTTGTCGGAATCTACTATTTCAGAGCCTCCTCCCTCGTCAGACACTCATGCACCCAAGCCAGTTTCCGTTGTCGATCAAGCAAAGTCTTGTCCCGTTGAAGACAAAATGTGGATAGCCTCTCTGCATCCCGCTGAAGCTAGTTTGCACACCCCTCAAGCTCCAGATAAACCTTTGGTAGCCGCCCCAGCATTATCCGCTGATACTCGATCGGACCGCACAAAAAAATCGCCGGGTCTTGAGCAACCAGCGGAGACTGTGGCGCCTTTGCCCCCGATTGACCCAGAGGAACCAGTCAGAAGAGCGAGCTTGAGCATGCCTCCTGTAATGCAAATGGTGGCCCGCAGCTCACTTGGAAAAGGGACCCCAAAGCTCCGGTTTGGTCTGTGTTGCTGCTGCGCAAGGCTATTGATTTTGAATCGAAGCGACGGATGTGGTGGATTCTCGCTCTAGAAATCAATCTCGTTTACTTCTGGTTCGTTATCCCGACTCGACTTGCTTGTGAAGTCCTGAATCACCCCAACTGGTTGATAACAATTTTGAACGTTCTGATGGAGTTGGCTTTGTGGGTCGACATCTACTTGAACTTGAACTTGTCATACGTGGAAAACGCGGAAAAAATTACGAATACGGCCTGTACCGCACGGAGATACCTGAAAACGAAGTTCGCTTCGATCTACTGTGCGCTTTACCTCACTGGGCAATGGGGTCCGAGTTTCTTCGCCTTTTCCGTTTGTTACGGCTGTGGCGAGTAATGGACCACCTCAAAGAAGTTGACGAGTTCCTACATCTCGACAACAAAAGATGCCTCATGCTGTTCGGATCGCTGATGATCATGCTGTATCACACCGTTGCGTGCTTGCATTTCAGTAAGTCTTACCTGGAAGGATTTAGTTCAAGCCCCCATGCATGGCTCCCGTCGAGTGATTTACATTTACGTCGACTGAACGAGACCTACTACATCGATGCAGACAACGCAACTTACGCGGTTGGTTCTCCCGAGATCATTGAAGTCGGCTTAAACCAGTATTTTCGATCATTGTATTACGCGTGCTATGTGATCACCGCTCTCGGTAGACCGGTGGAGCCGGCCAGTGACATTCAGTTTGGTGCTGCTCTCATGTTCATGCTCAGTGGCTTTTTCATCACAGCGATTGTGGTCGACAATGTTCAGAAGAGATTCACAGCGTCTGCTTTCGAGCAAAAGGAATTCTTCGCGAATCGAACTCGTATCCAGCTTTTCTTGATGCGACAAAATGCCCCATTGGCGATTCACAAGCGTGTAAGCGCCTTCCTAGATTTTTGGTGGTCTGCGCATCGTGGGGCCGTCATCGGATCCTTGCTGGGGGAACTCCCTACGACGATCAAGAGCGAAATAATGAAGAGCATATGCAAGCCGGCATTGCAAACGGTAGCTCTGTTGGCGGGAGATCGACCTGTTCTGAACGAGTTGGAACAGGTATTCATCGAGAACGTCAAGTTTATTCTCTATGGCCAGGGGGAGGTCGTATACCGCCAAGGTGATTTTGCGGGAGGTTTATTTTTCCTACTGGAAGGCGAGCTTTGTGTAATTGCCAATGGCGGTGCGCCTCGTAGTATTCTGCAGGGTTTTTATTGGAACGGCAGCATTACATTTTGACAACAGCTCACCAAGCTTTACGGAGCGTGTGATGGCAATCAGAGGGAGCATTGTATTGTTCATTTCTCGAGAGCACCTACAATTGATGAAAAATACCTTTCCTACACTACCGGATGCATTAGAGGCACTCGAAAAACGTTTCCTGGATCCAAAATTTCTCAAGGCGTCCGAAATATCCACCGGTGCAGCAGCTCTTAGCAATCGCCATGTTATTATCGTTTGGTTTTCAGAGCTCGTGTTCAACCCAGACTCAGGAGTGATGATTGTGTGGGAAACTTGGATATTTATCGTGATGACGATGCAATGTGTGCTTACTGTTTCAGTAATCTGCTTCCCGTTGTCTTCAGAAAAGATCGAGGTTATAGATATCGTCATCTTCTTATTTGAGGTGGTGTTCATGATCGACATGTTTGTGAGGCTTCGGTTGGGATTTCATGAGTTGGTAACAAGGTCATGGACTTGCGCGTCGTCAAGAGGAATTATATGCGATCTCGGTCATTTGTGATCGATGTCCTCGCGTTACTTCCGCTGTATTTTGTTAATTGGGGTCTTGTGAGCATGAGTCACGAGCATTTGGAAATACTTAACCTGAACAAGCTGTTGAGACTGTTCAAAGTTCCAGCACAGTTCGCTGCACTGGAGAACAAACACCTCAAGTATACATTGCAGCTTCGCCTGTTCAAGCTGGTGTACTACACGTTCATACTGTCCCATACGCTGGGGTGTTTCTACTTCGACTTTCGCTCTCATTCATCTCATTTGCACCGTTCTGGAGATTCATCACACGCTAGTAATGGGCATTGGTTAGCTGAGGAGTCTCTACTTGAGGAAGGGTATTCTTTGCAGTACTTTACTGCGCTGTTTTGGCTCACGTTTGGCTTCTTCCTGTTCGCGTACGTCATCGGAAACTTCTCGGACATTATCGAGCTCATGGATGCTGAAAATCGCGAGTACTACGCGACACTCAGTTCTTTCAGGCTCTTGCTGGAGCATTTCAGACTACCAACACTCATTCAAGAGCGTTACAAGGGCTACTTTTTCTTTAAGCGCTTCCACTCGATTACCCAGGAACATTTACTTGAGAGATGCCTCCCTCCATCTTTGTTGACGGATATTCGCATGGTCCACTTGCAGCCGATGATAGTGAAGGTGTCGTTCCTGGCCGGCATGAGTGGAAGCGTAACACGGATGCTGGTCTCGCATTTCAGTCAGGTGATGGTTGTGAAAGAAGAATTCGTATACAAGTATGGCGAAGAAGGCAGTGACATGTACTTTGTGTTTGCTGGGCTACTCGATACCTTGATACCCCATGAGGAGGAGCTAAAGCAGCGCGCTGATATGAATGGCCGTCGGACATCACAGGCTCGTCGAACACCCACAGAAACCTCGCTTCTGACAAAGAAACCAAGCATTAAACCAATGCTTTCGAGTCGAAAGGTTCATCCCCGACCGCAATCAGAGTGGACTAGCGACAAGTTCGATATCTCCGAGCTGACAAAGCTCAATCAGATCACCGCAGGCGACTATTTCGGCGAGAATGCACTGTTTGTTGGCAGTGTTCGAAACGCGTTTGTACTGGCAAAGTCGACGTCTATTCTTTACAAACTGTCGCGAAACTCTTTGGAGACGGTGTTCAATCGATACCCAGACTGGAAGCAGAAAGTATTCCGAGTTATCAACTTGCAACAGCAGCAGTTACGACTAACTCATATCGCCAAATTGGAGGAGAGACACAACTCGATAGGCTCTGCCATGACAGAAGAGGATCACATGAATGCCTATGCTGAAAAGATGGAAGAAGCAGTGATATCGGCTCGATACAAGCGCTCCTGTGCAGCTAGCGCGGTTAGCCGGGGCGAAACAATGTCTCGACACACAGAGAAAACATCACCAAAGACAAACAATGCTGATAAAAAGACAGCAAAGCGCTGTGGCATGCCTACGATTGTGTCGATATTATTCCGTGGCGCCCCCGGATGCTGATCTCGCATTTCAGTCAGGTGACGTGTTCAGCGTTCGGGTGAGTCTGTGGATCTGTACGAACAGGATCACCGTGAATCTTACAAGAGTGAACGACTTGTGTGCGATATTTTGGCTGCACTCCCTTTGGACTGGTCTCTAGTTTATCGGATGATCCGTTGTATCGTATCAATCGGTGTTTAAAGCTGCGGAATTTCTTACACTACATGGACGAAATCAACCGGGGCAGTATTAATAAAGAGATGCACCGGTTGCGAACCGCGTCTGTCCTCTATGTGGTGTTGATGTATTGGAGTGCCTGCATGTATTTTGCTATCGCGGTGTATGACCACTTCGGCAACAAATGGAATGCGTGGTTACCAGATGCCAGTCTCTCCGATCCAGACGGAAAACGCACTTTGAGGTTGTTGCGAGGCATCTTTTTCGCGACAACGTCATTCATCAAGAAAGGCCGCACCTTTCAGCCACACACAATTTTCCACTTCGTGTTCTGCATCATTGTGTTTCGTTGGACTGCTGACGATGGCTTTCATGATCGGCGAGTTTGCGAACCTGTTCATTTCGTATATCAGCAATGAAGTGGAGTACCGCAACAATCACATCGCGGTTGAGATGTACTTGGGACGGTGGAAAATCACAGGAAAGCTCAAAACTCGCACACAAGCCTTTTTATCATCGCTCTGGTCATCACACAGAGGTGTGGACTATCAAGCTTTTCTGGAGGGTCTACCTGCCTACATTCGTACAGATTCGGTCCTTGTCATTGCGCAGGCACCGTTGAATTCGTTCGTCAGCGATATTTTCCGACCTCTCCCCCGCAGTGAACATTTAAATATTGTTGACCGATTGATGCAGGATCTTGCGCAGCATCTCAAGTTCGAGGGATACCCTCGAGATGAAAACGTGGTTGTGGAAGGCAGCGTGACAAAATCCATGTACTTTGTTGTACGTGGCTACCTGTTTTTCACGAGTGAGTCCCAGCCAAACCGTGGCTTTAGTTACGGCAAAGGTACTTACTTCGGCGAGAAAGGATTACTGGTATGCTCCGTCAGCTCGTGCACTATTCGCACCCTGCGTGCATGTGACTTGTTATCGCTCGGTCCCGATTCACTACTGCGCGTGCTTCAACGTCACCGATTAACGAAACTGGCGTACGAAATCGCAACTCAGGCGGTGCGGATTCTCAAAGCTAAGGAGCGAGTGACATCGAGTGCAGCAACAACAGAGAGCGAGTGGGGAGACGCAGTGATAGGTGCGATACGAATGAAACACACTGAAGTTAGTGAAAGCGGTCCGAGTACAAGCGATGTACCGGCAGTGGACGCAGTTGAGGACGAGTTTAATGCTGCCGTTCGATCCCGTAAGTACCGGTTGGAGCTACTGGGGTACTATGCTACACTGGAACGAGCGATTGACGCCTTTGGTGCCTTCCGACCGCTACTTCAGCTGATAGTTCCGAACGGACAGCTCCACAATTTAGGAGGCACAAAAGTAGAGCCACTTGCTGACAAAAGACCTACGACGTGTGAAAACGAAGCTTCAACAACGACAGACGAGCAACAGGAAGCACTCGCTATCATTCGACGGCTTTTTCGCAAGAAATCCAACATAGTCGTCCCAGCAGCAGCAACTTTCAGTAAACAGTCTGAGAGCAGTCATACATCCAAGCGAGAAGATTCATCCCCGTCAGAGGTACCAGGCAGTTTGGCACAGCACGAATTTACTCAGTTGGTTCCGCCTCCGACCATGAAGTCGATCGACAATAAGTCGGGGCGCAGCTTATCCCGACCACTACTGCCACCACTGGAATTTCAGCCTAAGAGCTAAAAGTACCGCAAGGCGAAAATTCTTGTCTATAGTGCGCGAGTATCGCCATGCAACAAGTATTTCCTCGCTTTCTACCTATCCGAGACTACTGTAGCTGAGTTAAAAAGTTGGTACCCCACTTCTGCTGCTTATAGGGCGCAGGCGTCATCTCAGTGTGCGGAACGTCGATTCCTTTCCATTGGCCTGTAGCATGCAGCCCAGATCACTCCCAGTTTTCACCGGGTAATACGCCACGTGGTGGCGTTGTGCTATTCATTAGGTCGGTGTCTTCGGAGTTCTTGAGACAGTTTGAATACGTAGTTACACTTCGCGGAGTGTAACACTTGGAGGATCCGAGCAACAGAGTCATCATAGGCTTGAACCACCCTCGACGAATTACTGGACTCTATAGTTAAAAATTAACAAAATAGAGGATCCCCCCCGAACCACCCTCGACGAGAACAGACTGGTGAAATTCTTGCAACAGGAGGCGATGATGACCTACTCTGGTATGTTTTCCAATGTGTCAAGATCCGAGTTGTACCACGAACGGTAAAGCGATAGAGCTCCCGAAAACCTTCACGTCCCAGCCTTTCACTATGACACCACCTGCTATGATACATGTGATAGGAGGTATGGATCTTGAATACCGTGAAGCTTGGACGAAGCGGAGGGAAGCAACACTCGGGGTTGGACCGGAGCGAAGGTAGATGACCACTTGAGGGGAAGAAGGAAGATTCGAAAGTGATTGATTGATCGGAGCTTACACTGTCTTCACTACCTAGTCTGCATCCAATCATTTAATGCATCCAATCACCAACACTCTGCACTCGTCCAATCATCCTACTCGTCTAATCATCGGTGGCGTAATCAACTTACCGTAATCAACGTGGGTTCGCATTGGACCGGTTCGGGTTAACCGGTTCACGGTTAAGAACCGTTATCAAACCGGTTACCCTCAATAACGTCTTCGTCGGAAATCGTCGGCGATAATCCAAAGGTCGATTCGTCGAAGGTGACATCGCGACTGATAACCACCTGCCCCACCTCGATGTCATAAACCCGATACGCCTTCGACACTTCTTCGTAGCCCAGGAACAATCCGGCGCGAGCCTTGGGATCCCACTTGAGCCGCTTCTCCTTTGGAGTCAAAACGTACGTCCGACAGCCAAATACACGCATGTGTTTCACACTTGGCTTGGACTTGTATACGATCTCGAACGGAGTCTTGTGCTCGATCTTGGGTGACGGCAGGCGATTCTTCACGTAGATGGCCGTCATCGCCGCCTCAGGCCAGAAACATTTGTTAAGCTTGGCGTGGTGCAGCATGCTGCGGCCGATCGTGACGATAGTTCGGATGGCTCGCTCTGCCGTGCCGTTGGTCTGGTGCGCGTACGGAACCGTGGTTTGCTGCTCAATGCCTTCGTCTTCGTAGAAGGCCTTGAGCGAGTTGGTCGCAAACTCACGAGCTCCGTCGTGCCGCACAAACTTGACCTTCTTGCCGAACTGCTTCTGCACCTTCATGATGTACGTCTTGATGCAGTCTTCGCTTTCCGACTTGGCACGCAGACAGAAACCCTTCATGCATCCGCTGGATTCGTCCACGATCAGTAGCAGATACTTGCTGCCACCAAGCGAGTTTTTCTCCATGGGTCCGCAGATGTCGAAGTGGAGCAACTCGAACGTGTCGTAACGACGCTTGTCACGGTTGCTTGGAAACGGTTTTTGGACCATCTTCCCTTGCTGGCAACCGCGACACACACTTGGTCCGCTTGACTTGGAAGGTGCCTTCGCGTCCTTGATCATCTTGTTGTCGACCATCTTGCGAAGAACCTCGGCTGGAGCGTGACCCATACGCGCGTGCAGGTCGACCGTCCTTCCACTTGTCGCCGCATTTGCCGATCGCTGAGGCGTGCGAAGCCAGTAGAGTCCATCCACGAGCTCCGCCGTCGCCACCACTTGATTCGAGTCTTTGCGCGAAACGTGCATCTTGGTGCCGTCAAACACCACTTGGAACTTGCCGTGCTTGTTGATCTGCGGTACCGAGAGCAGATTCTTGCTCATGTCCGGCACGTACAGTGCGTTCTTGATCTCGATCTCGCGCTCGTCGCCGTTGGGCAGAATCACTCGTTCTACGATGGTCCCCACACCCTTGATGGCCGCCTTGTTCCCGTCGGCCACCGAAACTCCGCCTTCATTTCGCTCGATCAAATTGGCGAACTTGGACTTGTCGTTGCAGATGTGGTGCGTTGCGCCGCTGTCGACCGCCCACATCCCGGACACATTCTTGCCCGTCGAAACTCCACACTCCAGGGAAACTGCGAACGCTACTCGATCATAGTTGCAATCATAGCCGTCGTCGTCGTTTCTCCACTGGATGTTGTTGGCCCCGCGTCCACGGTCGTTGCCGCCGCGTCTTGGCCCTCGGTTTTCATCCTTCTGCTTGGTCCAGCACTTTTCGATTACGTGCCCCAATTTTCCGCAGTACGTGCACTGGCGAGATTCGCGGTCGGCCGTGAACGCCTTGGCTGCGTTCTCCGTCTTCACCGTCGCCGTCTTCTCGCCTTGCCGTTTGATGTGTTCGTTCGTGAGCACCTTCACAACGTCTTGCGTCCGCAGCTCTGTATTGCTCATCTCCAAGTTGAGCACGACGTTCTCGTAGCTCTTGGGGAGACTGCGCAGCAAGCAGATCGCCACGTCCTCGTCCTCCATCTTGGCGCCGATGCTGCTGAGCTTGGCGCTGATGTTGAGGACTTCATTGCAATGATGCAACACATTGCCGCCGTCCGACATCTCCATGCTGAAGAGCTGGCGCTTCAGGTAGATGCGACCAGCCTTCTGCGATCCACCGTACAGCGTCTTCAGGCGCGACCACGCCACCCACGCTTCCTCGCAGTCGTCGACTACATGGTGGTAGTCCGCGTCCATGTGGAGTAACATCAATCCGAACGCGATGTTGCTCGACTTGACGTAGTCGTCCTTGGGTCGCGAGTCCGTGAAGCTTGGCGTCGTCTCGCGGTTCACCACATGCCACACCGACTTGGTCAGGAACACGCCACGCATGTAGCGGTTCCACGTCGCGTAGTTGTCTCCGTTGAACTTGTCGATGGAGACCTTGGTCGTGGCGTCATGGGCAGAGGACATGGTACTTGGGCTCATAACCTGATAGGAGGTATGGATCTTGAATACCGTGAAGCTTGGACGAAGCGGAGGGAAGCAACACTCGGGGTTGGACCGGAGCGAAGGTAGATGACCACTTGAGGGGAAGAAGGAAGATTCGAAAGTGATTGATTGATCGGAGCTTACACTGTCTTCACTACCTAGTCTGCATCCAATCATTTAATGCATCCAATCACCAACACTCTGCACTCGTCCAATCATCCTACTCGTCTAATCATCGGTGGCGTAATCAACTTACCGTAATCAACGTGGGTTCGCATTGGACCGGTTCGGGTTAACCGGTTCACGGTTAAGAACCGTTATCAAACCGGTTACCCTCAATATGATCTGGAACAGTTTTCAAGGGCGCGTCAGACTTAAAAAAATATTGCGCGGGAATAGCATGCTCGAGGCCAGACCTCATCGCTGAGGTGTTCGTGTTGGCAGGTGGATGTGAGCTTGAGCTGGAAAGTTGAAGACTGATGTATTTTGTAGTTAGATAAAATGCCGCTTCGGCTGTGTCAATATGCATTGCTCCTATGAGAAGTTTCTCAACCTACTTCGCCATCTCCGCCGTCTCGTTCGCACCGTCGGAGATTCTCACCTTCTCGTCCTTGTCGGAGATGTTCACCATCTCGTGTCCGTGCCAGCGTCCCTTCAAGATCTCCTGATCTCCGGACCTCCTGCGAGTTCCGACACTCCTTCCCGCGTGGTCATCCTGATAGCATCACCAGACCACGCATCTCTTGAGCCGTGGCGACGGGAGCGTCTTCGTCAGGATGTCCGCGCGCATAACCTTGGACTCGCAGTACTTCACGCTCAACACCTTCTTTTTTCACAAAGTCCTTGACGAACTTGTGTCTCGTGTCAATATGCTTCGCACGTCCTGATGTATCTTCGCCCTCTAACTGCGCGATCGCTGCCTGGTTGTCTTACGTGCAGCACCGACCTTTAAGCATTCCATGATGTCCAGCATCTCTGCGGTAGACTGTGACGCTGCCACAAACTCGGACTCCATAGTGGACAAGGCAACGCATGCCTGCTTCTTACACAACCACGCAACTACTACGCCAGCCACCATCAGCACACCACCGGTCACGGACTTCCTGTCCTTCTTATCTGCCCCGTGATCGGCGTCACTAGCGGCCTCAACCAACACGTCGTCGTCGTTCACCGCATCTTCGACCGTGTTCATCACGAACTTCAGTGCCTTGGTTCCTTACAAATACTTGGCGATCCTCTTCGCCAGCCTCCAGTCTGCTTCTCTGGGTGCGTGCGCGTTCCTTGTCACGCGGTGCACTGCAAAGGCCACGTCCGGTCTTGTGCACCTCGCAATCCACAACAGGCTCCCAACTAACGGCTGGAAAGTCTGCACCGTCGGACGTCCTGGGTTCCCAGCACCACCGCTGGGTAGAAGCTCACCTGGCTCCTCGTCGTCCTGCTCACCACCGATCGGCGTACGCACTGCCGCCGCTCTGTCCAATCCAAACTTCACTAACATGTCCTGGATCACCTGCTCCTGGCTCAGGGTCCAGCCATCCTCGTCGTCGTAGTGAAACGCGATTCCCAGAAACTTGGAGACCACACCCAAGTGTTTTAGCTCCACGATCTTCATGTCGTTGAAGAACTTGTCCACCTTCTCTACGCTTGCGCCCGTAACTAATATATCATCCACGTAAATTCGTACGAGCGTCATGCCGTCACTCTCAGCCTTGATATACAGACAGCTATCTGTATAGCACTGTCGAAACCCCAATGAGACAAGGATGCTGTGCAGCAGGTGGTTCCACAACCGACTTGACTGCTTGAGTCCGTACAGCCCTTTCTTCAAGATCAACACCAACTCGTACTTGCTCTTAATGCCCAGTGCCTTGAGCTGTTCCTCCGTAAACTCCATTCCCTGCGGGATCAGCAGGATAATGGTCAACTCAGCTGCTTTCTTTGCCTTTACATAGGCGCTTGGTACATCTCCGTGACGCGCTGGAACCTTCCAGACACGAGACACAACCAATGTCACTCTGCCAGACACCATCTCGAGCACCGCCGAGAACGTGTAGAAGTAGTCAACGCCGTACTCCTGCTCGTCACAACGAGCTACCAGCCGAGCCTTGTACCGTTCAATGGTACCATCCGCATGAGTCTTCAGCTTGAAGACCCACTTCGTGTGTAAACACTTTGCACCCGGGGGCTTCTTTGCCACCCGCCACGTGCCATTCTGCTCTAGCGCCTCGATCTCTTCCTTGATAGCTTGCTTCCACTTGTCGGCACGCGGGTCTTTCATCGCCTGGCGATAGTTCTTCGGATCCTCATGTACAACAGAGTTCACTCTGCCCACAGGCACATGCTTTGCACCCATGTTACGCGTCCGCGTACGTGTAGCTTGTTCTTCCTCTACAGGTAGTTGCTCATCTTCTTCATTTGTGGCTCCTTCCACTTCTGCAGCTCCTCCTGCTGCTACTGCCGTGTTCTTCTTATTTGTCTTGTTGGACTTCTTCTTCGGTCTTTTCTTCTTCGACTTCCTTGTCTTCTCGCTGTTCTTTGTCTGCGACTCTTCACGGGTCGTCGTCTCCTGGCCTCCTCGCGATCTTCAACTGCCTTCTTCAACTCTGGGTCCTCGCGCTCAAGCTGTGCTTGCAGCTGCGCGTTCTGCTTGCTGTCCAGCGTTTCCACGTTCTTAATGTGCTGCGTAGTGATCACGATTCGCTCCTTAGGTAAATATATCTTGTATCCCATTGTCTCGTCGTTTTTCCAACTATCCTGCCAACTGGTGCTCTTGCTTTCCAGGACTTCTTGCCCGGATCTCTGTACGCAGTGCAGGGGCTGCCAATAGTGACAATGTCCGAAAGATTCGGCACAGTGCCGGTCAACATCTCCAATGGTGACTTGCGCTTCACATTTGCACTGCAGGAGCTGCGGTTGAGCACGTAAGTCGCGTACTCCACCGCATCACCCCAAAAGTACAGGGGCAATCCACTAGCGAACAACAGGCACCTCGCCACGTTCAATATCGTCCGGTGCATCCTTTCTGCTTTGTCATTTGAAGCCTGGTTCTCCCTTTCACTAATTTGTCGACGCACACCGGTAGCTTTGCAGAATGGATCCACGTTGACGTACTCTTTGCCGCCGTCGGTTCTCAACACGTGGATTCTGCAACTGAATCGTTTCTCGAAGTTAACTAGGAAGTGTTCAAACTTCTTTGTAGCCTCCACGTTGTTCTTAGCTGGGAACACTCGTACGTAGTTCGTCGAGTAATCCACGAAGTTAATCAAATACCTGTTTCCTCGCCTGTCCTTTGGCGTCATAGGTCCTTTGATGTCGCTGCCAATAACACCTCCGATCTTGTCAATGGGGCGTTGGCTCCACTGTCTTTCTTGGACTGGTTGTTTTTACTCTGTTTGCCCTGAGCACAGGTCAAACAGTTCAACCGCAATCTGCTCGTAAGCTTGATGCCAGACCCGACGGCATCAGCCATCCTCTCTACCGTGTCGTACGACATATGTCCGAGTCTCTTGTGTAATTCCAGGAGCGTAGTCTCAGTCACCGCGTTCTCGAGTGCTTCACTCGCCTCCTGCACCGCCTTCGCTACGGCGTTAATACGTGCCTCCTTGGTCACTTGCTTCAGCACGTCGACCACCAGCACTTTGTGTCTTCTGTTCACTTCAAAGACTCGAACACCAGTCTCTTGGTGTATCGAGTAGCTCTTGCCATTGCGCCGTTCGAGATACACGCCCTTCTCTTCTAGTCTCCCGTAGCTGATGATGTTGTCCTGCAGGTTCTTCGCGTAGTATACTTCTGACAGGTCCACCATAACTTCGTGGCCGTCCACGTTCGTCTTGAGCTCGACGGAGCCCTTCTTGATGACGCGAATGTTCTCTCCGTTCGCCGCCAGGTACAGCTCGTCGCAGTCCACGGCATTCTGCAGTAACTTCTCGTCCTTCACCAGGTGCACGCTGGATCCACTCTCCATGCTCCACGTGTGTGAGTCCGCCGTTCCTGTGCCGGTACCCACTGCAAGCGAGACTCTAGTCTCCTTGGCTCCGTCGCCTTCTTTTTCCGGACAATCTCTGGCTAAGTGTCCTACTTCGCCAAATTGTAACACGCGCGGGTCCCCGTACCTCCAAAACGTGCGACGGACTCAATTGCTCGTCCACCACCGTGGAACCAACTGCCTCGTCCTCTGTTGCCACGACCACCTTGGCCGCGTAAGTAGTCTTGCTTTAGCATGCTCTCCTCGAACTCAATTGCAAACGCCACTGTGGTCCGTCCACGTGCGATTCTTCTGCTTCTCTGCAGTCATCAATTGTAGCCCTTTGGCTGCCGAGATCGTTGTCATGTATGGTACCAACATTCTGTTCATGACATGTTCCAGTGTAGGTGACCCCGGTGTCCACAACGGAACCATTCGCTCAAAGTAGACCAATGCTGTACCATCGAGCTTCCCATTCAACGCCAGGATCCGGAATTCCTCCGGCCTGTCGCCGCCGCTCACCTGCTGAGCTGCTCCAAGTCTTTGCAGGAAACGAAGTCCCCACGCCTTGAAGTCCGCACCGAGTCCCTGATACACTTCCTTGCCCGAGAACTTGGCGAAGCCCGGCCAGTCCAGGTCACGGGGCTTCGGAATCTTCACGCCGAAATTAGCCGGTGGCGAGAACTGCTCCACCGCTGGCGACTCCTGTTTCTGCTGCTGCACCTGTGGCTGCTTAGGGATCGACACATGCTCCACCGGCCGTGTGATCGCCACCGGGGTTGGTGTTGCTGCCGTATCTGAGGGCATCGACGCGTCGAGCGAGCCCACGCGCATTCTTCAGTCTCTGGCCTTCCGAAAGTCAGTGAACGCGCTTGAACCCGAGAAAGTGTGCTCGAAGGGTGACGCTTCAGTGTGTTGCTGCAACTGCTTCTGGAGCTTAGCCTGGTTGGCCATGAACTGAGCCTGCTGTTTCGCCATACCCTCAATGAGTCCTTCAAGTCTATCCAGACGCTCAGAGCTCGCGTTTGAGTCGCGACTGCCTCTTGGATGGGCATCGAACGCACCCGACTCGGTGTGTGTCCCTTCAAACAACTCGAACGGGTCTGGGACCACGTTCAGCCCGTGGAAGTTGGTATCTTGGACATCTTGCGGGCTTGGCCGTCGTGAAGTATCGTCGAAACCGCTTGGGCTCATAACCTGTTGGCAGGTGGATGTGAGATCGTGCTGGAAAGTTGAAGACTGATGTATTCTGTAGTTAGATAAAATGCCGCTTCGGCTGTGTCAATATGCATTGCTCCTATGAGAAGTTTCTCAACCTACTTCGCCATCTCCGCCGTCTCGTTCGCACCGTCGGAGATTCTCACCTTCTGTCTCTGTCGGAGATGTTCACCATCTCGTGTCCGTGCCAGCGTCTCTTCAAGATATCCTGATCTCCGGATCTCCGGATCTCCTGCGAGTTCCGACAGGTGGCCCTCCTCGCCCTCTCATTTTTTGAAGAAGAGGTTGACGAAGACGTGGGTGCTCCCCTTTGTGGCTGGATCGAGTGCTTCCCCGTCCAATCAACCGTGGACGAGCTTCATGAGATCTTAGTGCAAGTTCTATCGTTGGCTACACGAGGGAGAGCGTAAATTGACAAAGAAATCAAGAGTTTGCAAGAGTATCTTCTAAGCCTCGACGACGACGCTTAACGCGCACTACAAGAGCATCCTTTAAGTGTACCTGTACCACGGGTGAAAGTACGGCGTTTTCTTTTACCAAAGTAACAACTATTATTCGCATGCTCCACTGAGGCAGCTTGCCGCGGCGTGAGAACAAACGGAATGGCTACCTACAGCACACACAGCTGCCAAAAATGGCAATCGTGTTTACTAGAGAGGTTATCTGGAGCCGCTTCAGTGAAGCGTAATAAACATTGACCAGTAAGGAGACGAGAGCCGCCCGGTGCGTGCTGGTTGATCGGTTTGGGGCTTGCACCGCGTATGGCGGCTTGCTTGTTTGGTCTAGTGCTGCTGGTAACGACTTGGTAGTGTCGGTGTTAAACACCGAGTCGTCTGGGTGCTCTTCTTCGCAAGCGAAACTAAGCTGCGGCCTTTGGTGGAAATCACACTTGTACAAATACCACGTGTTATTTCATAATCACCCATATCTGGAGGTGGGTGATTATCAAATGACAAGTCATTTGGCCGAATATCACATGCGATTTTGGGGAGAAATGACATGGGATTTTAGCGCGATTTTTTCTAATGTCTGACGCCCCCTATATATTCCAATCACAAAATATCTCCCATTAACGTTATTTATTTGTGTGTAGCGCCCATATCTAGTTATGTATAGGATTACACAATGGTGAAATTCAAATGTTTTCCGCAATTTCTTGCGGCATCTCTCTAGGCTTACCAATTATTTATGTCGGGCGTCTACCATTGCAAATTATCGGACCTAGAAATATACGTAAAATTACATGTTCGGAGCATCTGCCTCGAGCCGACCCCAACTCCAGTCGTCGGACGCAGCGTGTATTCGTCTCAGGCATTGTTGAATGGGGAGACGCGCAGGGCGCTCTCCACTCGCGACACGGCAGCAGGCACGGACTGTCTGCCGGTGAGTAAAATCAACGAATGAAACAAAACCCTCTGTAAACTGTTAATTGCTATGATTAGCAAGTACGAGGGGAAGTTCAGATCGCCATATGTGATCTGGATAGTGCAGGCAGAGAGCTGACTGCCATCCATTGTGCGATGACGACAAGAGGCTGAGGAGTGAGGCCGTCGAGGACGAAGTACGAAAACGAGCTCACTTCCTTTTTGCCTCAGGATACCGAGTACGCATCTAAAGAGTAGGCATAGCAATAAGAGGTTGTCTGACCGCCCTGAAGTTCTGCAGCAAGAGAGGTCAATTTGCGTCATGGAAGGACCGAGTGCTGGTCCACCTCCGCTCGAAGAGCAGCCAACGACTTGTTGAGGAACCGAAGGCCAACTGGCTGAAGCCTGCTTCTCGCTACGAGGATTCCTTGACCGGCAAGACGGCGGAAGCACCACCGAAAGATGACGCCACCGACAAGGAGAAGGAGGGATACGAATTGCAGCTAGCTTTCATCGACGAGCAAGAGGCGTACATCAAGGATCTGCTGAGCCAGACCATGCCGGCTTCGTACAAGCTGAACGAGAAAGTGCACCAGGATGTGCATTTGATTCTGGGTGTTCTACCGAACCATCTGTGGGGTCAAACTATCAACTTCACGCCAACGGAGTTCACGCCAGATCGCGTGGAGGCCAAGCTTTGTGCCATTCTCGGCAACAAAAGTAAGGCCCAGATAATGGCTCTTGGCAATGGCAATGCACGGCCGGTGAATCATGTTCGTGCCGGCAACAGCAAACCGAAGAAGACGGTGCTGGGTAAGAGAAATGCAGAGCCGGCACCGATAAAAGATCTGCACTACAACCAAGGCGGCTGGTTGTGCCACTATTGCGCAGGTGCGCACAACGACATGGGCAACATCGGGCCGCACAAGTTACTCGAGTGCCCCAAGCGTGAGTTTGACCTGGCAGCTGATGTCAAGCGCCGGGACATCTTTTCGTATGCCAGCGGCATGCCAGGCGCTCCAGCATTGCGGCCTACACCCAAAGTGAAGGGAAAGGCGAAGAAGGCCAGGCGTGTGATTACGCTGGAAGAATGCCAAGCCAAGGTGGCGGTAGATGCATGCAATGCTGTGCAGCAAAAGCTACCGGCTACTCCGACTGGATACGAGAGCCCACCTCCAAGTCACATGGAACTGCCTTCGACACCGGGAAAGGGCACATCCCCGTATGACGACGACGACGAGTCAATGAACTCGGTTGTCAACGCGGTTGATGTTGACACCGCGAGCAGCGCTACGGCTCCCGATAAGCAATCGGATGGCGATGTCGACATGCAAGAGGAAAAAGAAGAGGTCAGCAATCCAGGGATTGCTGCGACGACTGAGCGCTTCGCCGGCATGATGAGCGAGCTGGAAAGCAAGGTACGATTTCTGTATCCGTTTCTATCAGCTTAGGACTCATTTCTAACGACGGATTCTTGGGTGGTGGACTCAGGCTGCGGACACGGCTTAACCAGCGAGATGGCACGCTTCGCGGCCAAGAGACCCAATACACAGTAAATGTTTACCTTTGCACAGGGCTCTAAACATTCAAATACACACATTGGCACAGTCAAAATGTATTTACGTGGACCAAAAGGCATTAGACCGTTTCTATTCGACAATATAGCAATGGTTCCCCACGCTACCTCGAACATTCTAAGCGAGTTCTGGCTCAGACGCAGTGGATACCAAATATTTGGGTCACTAAGCGGAAAGTTCAAATTTGTTCTTTATAACAATGAACTTGTGTTTGTTGCTAAGGCAATAAATGGAGCGTACTATGTGCAGAACAAAAAGCTGTTAGAACGGCAAATGCTCTGCAATGCGGTTAAAGCACAACCCTGCAAACCACTAACGCCCCCAGGGACAGGGAGACTAGAGAACATATTGCAGGAGTGGCATGTGAAACTTGGCCACCTGAATAAGGACACACTCATCAGTATGCTGAGTAAGAAGCTGGTAGGTGGGATGCCTACGCTGTCAGCTTCGGGACTAAGGCAAATCCCGTTCTTTTGCACAACATGTGCAGAGATGAAGAAGCGGAGGATGTCCTACCGCAATACAAAGGGTTCGGGAGATGAACAACCCATCAGTACCATTCACATGGACACGAACGGCCCCATGAAAACCATAGGAGTGTACGGAAGCTCAGGAAAGATCAAGTACTTTCTGAGCATCATTGACGACAATACGTC
Organism: Phytophthora sp. ST_20190627; assembly: GCA_014706145.1. Lineage (NCBI taxonomy): Eukaryota > Oomycota > Peronosporomycetes > Peronosporales > Peronosporaceae > Phytophthora > Phytophthora sp. ST_20190627. The sequence continues at coordinate 572,436 of JACBOU010000259.1, forward strand.
ATGGCGATGGACATATGTCCTACGCAACAAGAAAGAAGTCTTTGACAAAGTAGAAGAACTTCTACTGCAGCTAGAGGCACTGAGTTTGTGAACGCTGCATTTAAAAACTTCTGCGAAGGAAAGGGCATTGTCTTCCAGACATCAAATGCTTACAGCCCCGAAGAGAATGGAGCTGCAGAGCGTGACCACCAGAGTAAACGGGATAGAGTCCGCTGCACATTGAAAGACGCTGGCATGGCGCACAGATGGTGGCCAGAAGCGCTCATGTACATGCCCTATGTGCAGAATCGCACACCTATGAGCAGGTTGGGATACAAGACACCGTGTGAGATGGTGTACGGGAAACCACCCCACGTAAAGGAGCTACCTGTCTGGGGTTCAGTCTGTTTTGCACACATACCAGCTGCCCTTCGGAAGGACAAGAAGCTGTCTGTTCGTGCGGTAAAGTCCCGATTTCTCGGAATCTCAAAAGAAACGAAGGGTTACCGGTTATGGGACATCTACAACAACAACCACATTCTATCGCGGGATGTGCTGTTCGATACGACCAATGTAGCCAACATGGTCAAGCAAGCTTTCGGACAGACCGATCAAGCTCGCACTTCTAAATCTGCCGCGTGCGAGTTACCCGCAGCAGAGGGAGTGGAAACACTGACCACCGAGTCTACGGGGTCAGTGGGAGCAGCAGCACTTACACAAGCGCCTTATGGTGCAGTGCAAGCTGAATCACCTACAAAAGCGTCTACGGAGACAGTGGGAGCTGAATCGCCTAGTCAGGCGGCTACCTCACCCGTGGGAGCTAAGAATAAACGCCGACGTACAGGGCTAGTGGAGGTACCACCAAGCCGAGAGTCGCGAGAGGCGAAGAAGCCTAAGCGATATCAGGACTATCAGTGCTTCCAGGCGATGTTAGATAAAACGTTGCGCAGGCCAAATTGGAGCACAAAGTGCCTACACCCCGAACGCTCAAAGCAGCCTTGAGTGGGCCTCATAGAAAGTAGTGGAAACAGACTCTGGAACTAGAGTACAACTCTTTGATCGAGAATGGGACGTGGAGACTCGTCAGACTGCCACCCGGCCGTAAGGCTTTGCCATGTTATTGGGTACTAGTTGTAAAGTATAACGCCGACGGTACTGTTGAGCGGTTCGATGCACGCCTAGTAGCACAAGGTAACCACCAAGTGTTTGGGGTAGACTGTGACGAGGTATACGTACCGGTGGCACGATTTGAGTCACTGCGCCTAGTGTTGGCGATTGGGACTATACAGGTATGTCATTTCCATCAGATGGATGTCCATACAGCATTCCTAAACGGCACCATGGAAGGGGAGCAGAAAACCTACATGAGGCAACCTCACGGTTTTGTGAAGCGAGGTCAGGAGCATCTGTTCTGTGAACTTCAGAAGAGCATTTATGGCTTGAAGCAAGTCCCTCGTATTTGGTATAGAGACCTCCATAACTTCATGATGGAGATGAGTTTTGCACGCTACCACAAAGGGTTTGCATCTACGTGCAAAAAGTGGGAGGATAATGGCATATAGTCGTGGTATATGTTGATGATCTGACGATCATGTCGCGAAACATGCGACTCGTCGACAGGCTGAAAGCCGAGTTGTCAAATCGGTTTAAAATGAAGGAGCTGGGTGACATTCACTATATCCTCAAGATGGAGGTGCGTCGCAATAGAGAACTGCGTGTGATGACGATCCCACAGCGCAAATACATTGCAGAACTGGTCACCAAGTACAAGTTCGTGGTCAGCGCACCGGTGATGACACCACAAATGCCTGGCCTGACGCTCGAGCCAGAGACGAAAATGACCGCAGAACAGATTGCGGCGCAGCCTTATGACTACAGAGGCATTGTTGGATCACTCCAGTATTTAGTCCGTGGGACCCGACCGGACATCGCCTTTGCGGTCAGAGAACTTAGCAAGTTTTTATCCTGCTACAACCGCACGCATTGGGATGCAGCTAGGCGAGTACTCAAAAACTTGAAAGGGACGTCAACGTACGGTCTGTTTCTCGATGGGAAAGCGAGAGACGTGACTTACGAAGTGTACACTGAGACGAACTTTGCGTGTCAACCTAAGAACGTAAATCCGTAACTGGGTACGTAATCCAAATGGCCGGTACTAGTGTATCGTGGTGCAGTAGCAAGCAAGGAGGTGTGCCGCTTTCGACTGCTGAAGCAGAACGCATCGCACTCAGCGAGGGAGCTAAGGAAAGTGAGTGGTTGTGGCATCGCCTTGGTGAGATGGGATTTCCTCAACAGGTACCAGTGCAGGTATGGTGTGACAGCAATACCGCCATCTGCATTGTAAAGAACCCTGGGAACCACAAAGCGAATAAGCATATAGAGATTAGATTTCTATTTACGAGGGACCTAGTTGAGCTTGGTCGCCTTAAGATCGCTTATTGCTCGACGCAGGAGATGACTGCTGATAACCTCACAAAGGCTCTGCCAACAAAACAGTTCCAAAACCTAAGAGAGAAACTAGGAGTACGGGATCTGAATTTGTCCCCTAGTACTTAGTGGGAGTGTTGAATGGGGAGACGCGCAGGGCGCTCTCCACTCGCGAAACGGCAGCAGGCACGGACTGTCTGCCAGTAAGTAAATGAAACGAAACCCTCTGTAAACCGTTAAATGTTATGATTAGCAAGTACGAGGGGGAGTTCAGATCGCCATATGTGATCTGGACAGTGCAGGCAGAGAGCTGACTGCCATCCATTGTGCGATGACGACAAGAGGCTGAGGAGTGAGGCCGTCGAGGACGAAGTACGAAAACGAGCTCACTTCCTTTTTGCCTCAGGATACCGAGCACGCATCTAAAGAGTAGGCATAGCAATAAGAGGTTAAGCGTTCTAAATACACTATAGCGAGTTTCCTATAACGTGTATTCTGTTCATTTCAATAGATTGACCCTGCGCTGATCAGAACCAATGGGCAAATGCCAATTATACTGCGCTGCGGTCAATTATGAAGTGTGCAATGAAATCTGTGAAGAGCTCTTTTACGAGTGTAGAGCTCGCAAATGGTGCTCCACGGGACATTGAAGTAGTAAATGTAATAGCGCGTTGATCTCATTTTCAATGGGAAAATCTACAAAAACCATTCTGGGCGACTCAATACAAAACCAAAGTGATAATAAAGGTAGAAAAAATTGGCAACTTGCCACCTGCTTGTTTAATCCGGACAAGAAGGAGAACCAAGCAGAGGGGTGAGGGCCAAGACACGAGACACCGACAGCCGCCACTATCTCGTATCTCCAGTGGATTTGGTATTCTTGTTGCCGCCATTGTGGTGGACAATCGCTACAACCACGGTGATCCCGTCAGGTTCGGAGGGTGTTGCTGATAATCTCGCTGCCATCGCTGCGATCAACACTCGCTTGGTACCGTGCGCCAGATTCTTGACCGAGTTGGCTCCTAGGTTCCCGGTTCCCAAGAGGTTTGACCGGTGTGGTGCTACTTCGAATTATCTGCTCCTCCGTCGTTGGCCACGCTGCCGTTGGTTCCTCCGTCGTCGGCATTGATGTAGGGACTGCCGTGCTTGGGGTTGACGTAGGAGAAGCCGAGGATGCTGGTGTTTCATCGGTTGGTGACGCCGTAAGAGGAGCCGGGGTCGTTGATATTTCATCGGTTGGCGACTCCGTGATTGGTGGTGCATCGGTTGGTGGCACCGTGGTTTTGCCTGTAGGTGACGTATCTTGTTGGTGGCTCCCGATCCAGGGAACACGCAACCCCATGCCGAGTCTGTGAGAATGGCGTACTCAGCGTTCACTTGGCAATGCACTTTGTGCTATCATTGGACGCAAATCGAGGGTGGCAGTCGATCGCGATGTCGCTTGTTAATGAGCACGCTGTGCCGAGGGGTATTGTTCCCGAGCCAGAGCAGGGGAGACCTCGCTCTGCGGGGATTGAATAGACGGCGTCATCGAGTACCTTTACCGGTGCCCCTGCAGTCGCGAAGTCTGTAGCAAAATAGCATACAAGAACACAAAGACCGACGTGTTGGTGGCTCCACATGATGCCTCTGTTGCGCTGTGTTGCCAGGAAGTTGGAAGTTGTTGAGTAGCAAGAAGCAAATTCTGAAATGGCCACGTATCGATTTGGCTTCAGCAAACAACGAACGACTGAAAGCCCCAGTGGCGATAAACCCTGCAAACCTGTCGCCATGACACTTGCGGGGCTGACATGACCAGGAACTATTTTGAGCCATACACAAGATCTCTCTCTGGTCATAACGTCGTGATTCGAAGCTAACCGCATTAGCAGCTATGGGGATAGTTTCAAATCCACCACGTAATAAAAATAGCTAATTTAGCTCTCTCTCTAGCGCTACTTGTAACGATCTAGAGGGCACGACAAACCGAAACTATGTCGTCTGGATGGTCGAAATCATTGGGGACGATCGAGACAAGTATCCTTATACTAAGAAATATTGGATTAGGCATCGATGTATACTATCCGGATACGTGGCAGTCTAAGTTTTCTTGGCGATCTAATTCTGGCCTAAGAACAAACACGAGCGCGAACTAATTGCTCAAGACTCATACTGCTGAAACATGTGCACTGCAACAAGAAGTTCACCGTAGTCAAAGGTGATTTCTGACGTCCCTCAACTATTGCTTCTTCAAACAGACAGCATTTAAGAAACTTTCACGGCGCTCAAGCATTTCATGAGCCCGCCACAACGCTTGGGTGATTTTTCGCTGACAGCTGAAATGGAGGACACCGCCAACATCACGCGACGTCTGCAGAGGATCCTAGATGCTCATGCGTCACGTCTTGTTTCATCCATCGCGTTCTCCAATTCACTCTCAGTTGTAGTTTGTTCCTGGAAAATGGTTGCGATCTCACGATCTTCACAAAAACCAACACTTACACCGTCATAGTACTCAGCTGGTACGTCAGCGAGCTCTAGAAGACGAGGATCCTGCAGATTAGGAAGCACATGCACTACTTGTAGGAAATATATGGTGAGCAGAACGTACGAGTACGAGCTCAGAAAACCGGAAGCGGTGTCAGTGATGCCACGCTCCTTGGCCCAGTGCTTCACAGTGACACCTAGATCACGAGCTCGTTCGTCGCAAGACGCGTATGTGCGTAGTAGTCGTGTGTTTCGCACACCCAATTCGTTGTCTAAGGTCAAGTCACACCGGTAGTCGAGTCCACTTCGTGTGTTTCGATAGCGAATGACAGGGACGCGTGCATGTGAGGCGATTACTTGGATTTCGTACCCTTCACTCTCGAGAATGGACTTCAGATCGAAGAGCTCGTTCTTCCCATGCTTGCTGGTACGGAGCATCTTCTCATTCAGCGCGGTCCGTGGGGTCTTGATGGCCCCACGTCGAGATCGCGCCTCCCAATACAATTGATCCAGTTTTGATGAGAGTGCATCGATTAACAAGTGCATTTGTATGTTGAAGCTAGTTGCTTTTTGCCGGTTGACAGCTTCAGTAACCTGCGACTGTGCTTTCATGAGCTGCTCAATCCGCTCCGCAGTCGTCATTCCCTCACGGTCTTCGTCCCAATCCTTCCTCTCCATTAGCCGTTTAAGGTAATAGAAACCCAGCAACTCCGTCGATAGTCTGCTTTCTCTGCACGGCCCTCTGGTAAGTATACACATGTCGAGGTCCGAGTTGGGTGATCCATACAACGTTTAATAAGTAGTCAATCTCCCGTGCAGCAGCTTCACGGTTCTGCTCCTCCTCCACCCTCATTTTCTCTATCCGCTGCAACTCCGAAGCCCACCTCATCTCTACCTTCATAATTACGGAAGGAACTTCCACCTTCTTCTCTTGTCGATATGGGAATGCTTCGTCTAGGAATTCCAGAAATTCCTCAGTTCGATCATAGGATTCTGTTCCGGCGTCTCTCGCCTTACCCTCCCAGAGCCATGGACCAGTAATTTCCCCCCCCCCCTCCACCTCTTTCAACACTGACATCCACCCCAACAATGACATGTCGTTTTCTCTCGTTGCTCGACTCATCAGAAGCTCCGTAGTTATCTCACTTCAGCCACCAAGTCCCTCTCTAATGCACTTTCACTGTGTGAAGTGGCTTTCAATTCTTGACGTAAAGTTCGTAGCCTGCCCCCCCACTTGATACTCAAGATCCATCGCGGTAAATAAATCGTGGCCAATGTCTTGATGCGTTTCCGTTTCGGTGCTGTTGAGTCCCAACTGGTCGCGCAAATGCTGGCGCAGTTCGAACCATGAAAAAAATTCGAATGATGGCTTCCGTGCTCTGTAGCGTTGCAACGTCGGACAAATCAACGCAGCGGTCCAGCAGCCACTGCTCGAAGACGACGTCACCCTCTCCGGCCTTGAACCACGCGGCGTCGCGGAAATTATTGGGGTCGTCTGCGTCCTTTGACATCATGTGGAATTGTACATGTACAGGAGGAGCTCTACGATTTTAGAAACGCAAAAGTTTGTGGATACATAACTAAGGGAACGTTCCTTGTTTAGGTATCCATTTTTAAAAGCCAAGATGCTGCACCTGGTGAGGTTTTCGCACCATCAAAGAGGCGCTATTGTTGAAGTTACCCTCCATCGTCGGAAAACATTGATCGTCGAGACAAGTACCGGTAGCAAAGTGGAGGTGGTACGCACAGGGCTATTGTTTTCTTGCTCAGATTGGACGAAACAGTAGCTTCGTAGCCTTTGACCCGACAGAATATCCCAGCTTTCCAAAACGGCATCAGCTTTAGTCTTGCGAGTTGGCGTAGCAGTGCTCACATGTCAGCGCATCTGGTACGAGCGTGTACTGTAGACTTGCTGTGTACAAATCCAGCAGCCACTAATGAACCGTAGTAAAGTTCACAAAGTCGTGATCTGCTTACTCGATCAGCTTACTCGTCTAACTGATTGGGCAAGTCGAAAGGTACCGGTACCTTCGTGGATTGAAACTCTTCAATCTAAGTAAAGCTTGCCAGGGTTCTCGCCACCGAATCATGATCATTGTCGGTATAAGTTTCAATCAACATCTCATCAGCTACATGTAGCTTTCCGTACTACCGGTACCCTCTTCGACGGATCCAAGCTCTGATTCTTCATGAAGGTTTATTCTGCTGCAGCTTTGTTCGTGCCCCCCTTGTAGTTGCCTCGCTTGCGATGAACTCGCTGCTGCCACTTTTTCTTCTTCTGGGACGTCCTGTTGGAGTTGTCAACGTCACCCTCAACACGTGAGGTTGATACAACGTCAACAGTGTCTACAAGACGAACAGTACTCACAATCACGACTCGCTCCGACTCCGTTTTCTTGTCTCCATGAGACTCTTTTCTGCCGGATGACTTCGTGTTCGAGCTGCGCCTGGAATTGTTGCCTTTGGGTTTGTCAGTTTGGTGACTATCTCGCGCAGCTCCATGATGTTGCTGCTTTTTGCGCCGATCGTTCTTCTTTGCAGGAGTACTAGAATGATCTCCACCAAGCGTCAACCGGAGTACATGGCGTCGAATATTTTTCTGCGGTACCTTGTAGTCGACACGCGGCTCACCTCTATCGCCAGGACCTGCACCTTCGTCGTCGTCACCTTCATCTACCTCTTCTGGTGGGCACTTACCTGTAGCATGTTCTGGTGACAAGCACTTCTGGCACGGTGGTGTCGCGAATATAGCCTGGTGATGAAGCCACACGTGACCCATACGTCCATCTGCCGCCTTCCAGTCGACTCGAGTTCTTTGAGACAACGTTCGAGGACAATTCTGTGCCTGCGTAAGTAGTTCCACCTCCCATCGCTTGTTCTTGTTGTCGGTGGCGTCGTCGGCATCATCTGCAGACGCAGGAGTTGAGGCCTCCACCACTTTACCAACGCGAAATGACTTATGAAAGTCCTTGAAAAGAGCCTCAATATTCTCCTTCGTCAGTTCTTCGTCGGCACTCTGTAATACCATCAGATACGATCGCTTCATCTTATCCGCTTGAAGCTGTTTTGACTTGTTTTGTTCTGGCGAAGCGTCTGCGTCGGGAGACTTCGTTGCTTCATACCTAGTACCTTGCTTCGCCTTTCCTGCTTTCCCTGCGGGTTTCTCAACAGCACAAACTTCATCGGAGAAACTCTCACCACGCGCTAGCATTTCATGTGCCCGACGAAGTTCGCGAATGATCCTTTCCTGTCCCTTGAACTGCAAAACACAACCTAGATCACGCCCAGTCTCCAGTGGGTCTTCAATGCTGATTCGCCACGTCTTGGCTTTGCGGTTACCCCAGTGTGAAAGCTTTAGTGCAGGGGTCTCTGGAGATCGCACAGTCACAACACGCTTTGCGAAGTCAAACTGGGTGGCGTAAAACCCGAAGAACCCGACCAACAGCGTGGCCAACGCCATATCAAGTGAGTCACCGCCCGATGTGCGCTTGTGGTACGCTTGAGATAAGTCACGATCCTCGCAAAAAGCAATGTTGATATCATTGTAGTAGTCTGGCTGGATGTTTGCAGACTCCAAAAGCAGTGGGCCCTGTAGATTGGGCAACACGTGTACCACCTGAAGGTAGTAAATGCTCAGCAACACGAATGAATAAGAGCTCAGGTATCCCATCGATGCATCACTGATGCCACGCTGCTTGGCCCAGTGCTTCACGGCTAGGCCAAGTGCACGTGCACGGTCATCGAAAGACGCGTACGCGCGCAAAAGTGGTGTGTTGCGCGTAGCCAACACATTCTCAAAGCACAAGTCGCACTCATAGTCACGACCACTGCGTGTGTGCAAAAAACGAATGATTGGAACGCGGGCGCCAGCAATCACGTGGCGCACTTCGCACTTGGCAGCGCGCTGCAGAATCGCACGAAGGAGATAAAGATCATCGCTGCGACGCCTGCTGGCAGCGATGATCGTCTTCAGGTGTGCGGGCCTACCATTCGCATTAGCACCATTACGGAGCTCTACGGCCCCAACCAGCTTCGTGAGTGCAGCCACGATAGCATTGCGCAACAACCGCATCTGAGTGTCAAAAAACTCCAATTGACGGCGGTGCTTGGTGTGATTGCTGTCATTCTTACCGGATCGATCCAGAGTGTTGAGTGCCTGTGTGAGTTTCTCGACGCTCTTTTGTACCTGTGCGCGTAGGTCTTGCAACTGCTCTGCAATCTCAGCATCTGTGGTCGGCGCGTGCCCCTTGTCACCAGTTTTTCCGTCGATCAAGTGCTGAAGCTGGCGCTTTCCTATCACTTCTTTCGGCGGTACTGCCTTGCCAACACTTCGGCCATTCGGGAGAAGACACATGTCGAGATCCGAGTTCCGTGAGCCGTAGTGAGTCAATGAGCTACCGAAAAGAATCACCTCGCAGTGGCGCCACTTGCTCACTTCACGTCGAAGCACATTCTGAATGTCGTGCGCCACGCGTAGACGCCGCGCCTCCTCCTCCGGCTTAATACTCGACAGTTCCACAATCCGCTGCAACTCCGACGTCCATACATTCTCTGCCTCTGTTGGCACTGCTGTGACGGAAGCTTCTGCCTGTGTTTGCGTCTCTGCCGACTCCTTCAAGAACGTCAAGAACGATTCCACCTGTTCACACGCCGTATCTTCCGCCACATTGGACTTGTTCTTCTTCAAGCGCAACTTCTTATCCTTCTTCTCTCGTTTCTTGCTCTTCAGTGTAGCAGCGTCGTCAGCTTCCCCCTCCACCTCCGGACTAATCTCTGGGACTTTCTCCTCCATCTTCTCCTCTTCAACTTCCTCCACCTTCTCCTCCTCCTTCAACATCTCCACCCAGCGTCTCAATAACACCTCATGTTCACTTGTGGCTCTGCTCAGGATCAGTTCAGTAGCATTATTCACCACTTCTGCCACGACGATCCTCTCCATGGCTCCCTCAAGCTTGGAATTGTTCTTCTCAGCCTCTCTCAGCTGCTTCAGTAGCTCCTGTCTCGAGACTCGCAGCACGTCGCCCACCTGCTCCACAATCTCCTCCACAGGCCACAGTGGCTCCTCTGTATCGGTCTCTACCTCGTGCTCCCCCTCTGCGTCCTCCTCTTCACTTGCCACCTCCCTCTTGGATCCCAGCGCGAGCTCCCGACGAAGTCTCCGCTGTATTTTAAACAGTGCGAACATGCGCTTGGTGGCGGCCTCAGACTGCGGCGTCGTGGCGTCCCCCACGCCGTTGCAGCGGCCCAAGAGCCACTGGGCAAAGACTAGATCGCCCTCTCCCGCCTTGAACCACGGAGTGTCTCGGTAGTCGCCCAGGGACGCGTCGGCAGCGTCATTGGGCGAAGACTTGGGCGTCGACTTTGGCTGCGCATTGTGTAGCTTCTGCTTGCGCTGCGAAGACGCGAACTGCGGCTTCGAGTCGTACGAGTTCTTCTTATCCTGGTGAGTGTTGCGTGGGCGCTCGCGAGGCCGTGGGGAAGCGGCGGCGGCCTCTGATGCGGACGCGTCCATAATGATACCAAGGGGGCGGATCTCGCGATAGCTCGTGCGCGGCTCAGTGGGTCACTGCGATTGGTGAAAATGGGTATGGGATTTTGACCAATGAAAATTTAGGGACTTAAATTGAGGAGATACTGTACGGCGCATGTTCCAAAAGACAAGCTGCTCGCGGATTTGTTGAGCTGCTGCGCATGAAGAGCTTGTGACGTTGTCACTGCTAATGCATCGAGAATCACATCGATTCGAGATGGCCGGGAACGATGTGCCCGATCTGAGATCCGCTTGCAAGAACTCGCTTCAAGGGGAAGGATTTCAAGCAAATTACACGAAGTTCAGTGCCTATACATGTATATGGTAGAATAAATTCGAAGTCAGCGTTCTCCTTCTTGATGCCGGTCGCACTCTATGCTGTGTGTAGTGCTCCCGATCCCAACGCTAACTCAACCGCAGACCTCCTCGCAGGATAAGACGATGTGTGTCTTCTGGCTTCTGCTGTTTCTGTGTAAGGGCCGATCGCAATCTCTTCTCGGGTAAGGCGAGCTGTATGTATGTATCTGCCAACCTGAGTACCGAGGCTACAGACGTTGACTCAATGAAACTTCACCAAAGCTGGCAGTAAAATGCAGCATGAAGCCTGCAATTCTTGTAGTACCGGTAAGAAGAGTACAGTATCCGATCGGCAAAACTCCGGCGGCGATGCCGACGTTGCAGTGGTCGGTTCAGATCGCACTTAATCGGGACACAGTGGGACCAGCGCGTCTTCTTTAGCCCTTCTGCGTTTCGCAGCATTTCGCACCAATAAGCTGGCAGGCTCGCGGCCAAAGAAGCAACGGCCATACACCAAGAGCAGACAGTAACTCAAGCGACCGGGACCAGCAGCAGCGCTGGCGTCCACCGAGCGACATCGCCGAGCATCCAGGTGCCTCGGCCGTTGCGTGTGACCTTCACCGCCCCGCTCTCTATCGCCCCTAGCAACATGTTCGCCACCAAGCGCCCGCGCCGCTCCGCCGCGTCCGAAGACTCGCTGGACCCGCGCGTCATGACCGAGCGCCAGCAACTGGCCTTCCTACTGCGCGCCACGGCGCCGTCCGACGCCTCCGAGAGCTCCAGCAGCTCCGATTCCTCGAGTGACAGCGAGGACGACGAGCCGCCGCGTCGACGACGGCCGGTCAAACGCAGCAAGACGCGCGCCACCCGTACGACGGAATCTTTGGCGTTTTATTCTTCTTCTTCGACGTGGTTTTATGCTAACGGTTATTATTTTTTATGATATTTTTTATTGACGACAGGTGCTGGTGGCGCGACGGGGAAGACGTCGCCGATGACAGGAGACGCACCTCCCGTGATTTATTGCGGTCGTGGACGACCACCCAAGAACTCCATCAAGTTACCCAAGAATATGACGCACCCGCACGGCCGTGCGTCCGTGAGGATGTCGCCCAGGAGTCATAACACACGGTCCGGGGATGCTGCGGTCGCGGCGGCTATTGCTGCCAGTATGAAGGCCGAGAAATTGGCGGCCAACCGAGCGATGAAGCCAGAAAGGAAAGAGAGGGGACTCGCAGTGAAGCAGGAGAAGACCAGTCCGTCCAGCGCCAGTGATGTGGCCATGTTGAACAGTTCGGCCGGCGCTCCATTCTGCGCGCTGTGCTGCGACTTAGAGCCGTTCTGCGACGCGCCGCTGTTCCTGTGCCCGGCGTGCGATCAGAAGTACCCGACGCAGCAAGCGCTCGGTCGTGTTTGTATGACATAGCCAGCAGAGCGAAGAGAGAGAAGGGATGCGGAGAAGAGATGCAAAGTGAACAGCAGAGAGTGAAGGAACGGAGAAAGAAGTGATGCCGGTGCAGATGCAGGTTCGAGCGTGGGGAATACGACGTTGAGATCACGTCGCGGTCTTCAGCTGGAACGAGTCACCTGTGGGAAGAGGGAAGGACGGCACATGGACGATGGAAGAGCGCGTTATTGGCGTGTCTTGTCTATAGCTGTCTGTATGGATTCGATATGATTGAATGGATGCCTGTAAATCCTTCATCCCTGTCGTCTTCCTGCCAGTCCGTTTTCCTGCTGCTATGCCTGTCATGGCCAATGCAGAATGCAGGACGCCCACTCGGTCTGCTCTGCTGCGACGTATATATATTACCCCACCCTTCTCCCAACGGAAACAGCAACTCATGTCATGATTACCAAGTACGTCAGCAGCAGCAGGATCAGCACCAGCACTATAATAACGATGAAGTTCTTCATGCCGCCCGACTGCTTGATGAGCTCCTGCGTCTGTTTTGTCACGACCTCCAGTGCCTGCTTGGCCTTGTCTGTGTCGTCGTTTAGGTCGTCCAGCATCCTGTCAGCAATAACAGCCACGAGAGAGTCAGTCTTAGGTCCGTCCTGCAGAATATCACCAAGCAGGCAGCTCACTCACTTGTTCTGTGTGTCCAACTCCGTGCTAATGTTGAGGCTCATGTCTCCGATCCGCTTGACGGCCGAGTGCAGCTCGTCCAGACTCTCGTCCTGTTTCTCTCGCTCGGCCTGCTGCGCGCGCCGCTGGTCGGCCACGTAGTCGTCATCCCCGTGGTCATCAGGCTGTCAGATAGCAGCAAAAAGCACAGTCAATACAGACAGGAGACAACGCACTAGCTGCTGGGACGCACTTCGTTGCCCAGCTTGGCGTAGGACGGGGGCTTCCCAGGCGGGAACGAGGGTGCCATGCTTGCAGCAGCTTCCTCTCACGTGGCGCTTGGGAATGAAGTTGGGAATAAAACGCGGCGCGGTGATTGGTCTAAAAATACCTTCACGTTCCCAGACATAGACGCTTTACGGTACCATATTTAGAGGAGGATGGGCAATTACATGAAGCGCCGCACCGCTCTGTGCATAGCAACAAATGCTGGGTAAGGCTACGGTGGTGAAAGAGTCTTCGTGTTGGCTGTTGTTACGGTGGTGATTCTCATTCCTAGTGCACGTCGCCAGCTGTCTGTTCGTCTGTTCTTCCTCCTTAACGTCATTAGAAGAAAAAAACAATAAATATCAACTTGGGAGGAGTGAAGCGCTCACTTGGTAGTCGGTCTCGATGAGGTCATCTGCTGCTTGCTGTTCGTTGCGAGCGTGGTGTCTCCTCCGCGGGCTGGTGTCGTGTTGTCCTCTGCTTTGTCATCTCTCGCTCCATTGCTGCGTCTTCATCTTCAACCTTCTCGAACGTTTTAGGTCACGCACGCACGTCGGCCCAACGCCTGCTGCGTCGGGTACTTCTGGTCGCACGCGGGGCACAGGAATAGCGCATCCGAGTAGGACGCTTCGTACGCCGTATCATAGTCGCAACATAAAGCGCAGCGTGGCGTTCTCTGTCCAAAGGAGCGCGCCGCGTCCAGCTGCGCGACGTCGTCCGAGCCTGACGGACTCGGCTTGGCCTCCAGCTTCTTATGATCGTGCTGCTCCTTGTCCTTCAGCGTCGTTACACGCAGCTTCATACACGTTGCTCTCGGATTCTTTCTGTGCTTGGGTGGGCGTCCAGGACCCCGACGGGTCGGCGTCGTGGCCGTTGCCTGCGAATCCTGTATCCGCTTGGGCTTCTTCACTTGGCGCGACGACGGCATATCTTCCTCCTCCAAGCTCTCGTCACTAGAATGTGAGGCATCTGACGCTTCATGGGCCGTCGTGCGCAGTAGAAACGCCAGTTGTTGCCGCTCCGTCATAAAGCTTGGGTCCATGTGCAGAAGATGGTCCTCCTCCAACGCCCAGGACGAGCTCGGCTTCTGACGGTGTACACGCTGGCGCTTCTTGGCGGGCGTGGCCATCTTCTTCGCTTTCTCTGTTGCGTGCCTCGTGACTTCTTCAGGTCCGGCGTGGGCTGCGAGGCATCCACGCCACTTGGGTGCTTTGCTCTTCCGCTCTGTCGCTTCGGTTTGCCTTTTCAAAGTGAGAAACGTTCAACGCCGCTTTTCTAGCAATTCGAAAACTATTTGTTTTTGACCAATAGGAAACCTACTCAACAACAAGTGGCGTTTGGTACTAACCGCGAGGTGCGTACACCTTGCCGTCCTTGCCACGCAGCAGCCCGATCTCCTGCTTGAGCGCTTCGACCTCTCTCGCCTGCAGCTTCACGAGTCGTACAAGCTTGTTGCGTTCCTTCATCTCGCGTTCAGCCAGTGCCGCATCGTCCCCAAGGCTTAGCAATCCGCCGTCGCCGCTGCCACTTCCACTGCCCTGATTGCGATTGAGCTCGCGTTCCAGTTCAGCCTGGCGCTCAGTAAGCGCTGCGATATGTGCCAGTAACGCGGTGTTCTGCTCCGTCACCTGCAGAATCGCGTGCTGCAGCTGCGGGTGCGTCTGTTTGACGCGACGCAGTGCACGTTCACCTTCGACCTCGCGCAGCTTCACGCGGGTCTGCAACTCGTCGACGGATGACGCATCACACGCGCGATCGAGCACCTCCAGATCCACTAGTTGCCCAAACTTGAGTCGCATCAACTGCTCGCTGCGATCCTGAGCTCGGGCGATAGCTTCTTGCTGTTGCCGCTTCTCACGAGCGAGCACGTTCTGCTGTTTGTGAAGGTCGCGGAACTGCTGACGTAGTTGCTTATTCTCAGCTTGCAAGGATTCGATACGCTCTGTTAGTACGGAGAAGGCGCGTGTTGTGAACACGAGACAGCCAGAAGCTTGAGCTGGCAACAACCAGTTTTGCTGGTTCGGAGAAGGAGAGTCTAGACAGCGGAGCTGCCGCGTGCTGAGTGGCACCACGACATCTAGCTGGTTGAACCGCGACTGCTTCTCGCTTTGGAATTGCTGTGTATCCTGCTCCGTCGCAGCCAGCTCCTTGTCGATCGATCGCTGCTTGGCTGCTTGTCGATCTCCAGCTTTTCGTAGTTCCTCGATCGCCTTGTTCAGCTCCCCCATTGCGTCGTCCACATCTGCACGCTTTTCACGCAACGCCAACACCTTCTCGTACAGTGTCAAGTCACATCCAGGCGGACATGTATCCTCTTCCTCTTCGTCGCTTTCGTCCGAGTCGTCATAGTCCTCATCATCCTCCTCCACCTCTTCCTCCTCCTCCTGCTCTTCGCCGTCTCGAGCACTATCGGGCTGGTTTCCTTCCTTTCCATCTTCTTTTCCACCCGATGCGGGCTTCTTCTTAGCCCGTTTGATCTTGCGCTTAAACAGCTTCTGCAATGCCGCAAAGCTGGGATGAGGCGTAACACTTGACCCTGTACCTCCGTTCACAAGAGTGAGGAACTCTCCTTGCACAGCTCTCTCCTGTCGTGCCCAATCATCCAGTTCACGCTTCTTACTTGTCAACATGTCTTGTACATCGCGCAACTCCGCCACAATCTGCGCCTTCTCTCCTTTGCTCTTTTCGAGTTTGCTGCTCAGCAGGTTTTCCTTGCTCTCAAATGATTCGAGTAGTGATAATTCACTGAAGAGAGTGAACAACCGCAGCTCTGCTTGCTTGAAGCCGACCTCAAGTGCTAGTTTTTCGCGCCGAAGATGAGCTACAGCTGCATCAAATGCAGCAACTTCACGTTGCTGCTTGCGCTCAAGCAACAGGGCTTCTTGACGCATCAAATATTCGCGCACCAGTACATCGTCCTCGTCGAAGTTCCCTCCATTTAAACCGGGAGATTCTGATCCTGTTGGCAGTGACGCTGTCGCGGCAATTGCAGTAGCCATCGCAGCACCTTCATCCATTTGCAGATGCAAGTGTCCAATGGTAACCCCCGTGGAAGACCCGCTTCCAGCTATCACAGTCGAACTGGTTCCTTCAAGAGCTCGAGCGACTGCTGCGATGGATCGATCCGACGACTGATGGTACTTCTCAACTCCACTGGAACGTGTCACCGATAAGTCAGCGTCCCCCGTTTGGGTTTGCACATGCGATAACACCTTCTTCTCACGCAAGAACAGTTCAATATCAGAATTACTTACACGCTCACGCTGCTCTGGCCACTCGCGAACGTCAACAGCGAGGCCTGTGGGTGGCGCAGACGCTGGTACTAATCCACCTTTTTCATTTGCAGCTAGTGCAGCACGAAGCTCAATTAGCCGTTCCTGGTCTCGGCGCAGCTCATTGATTAGTTGCACTTTCAGCTCACGAAGTTCGAGCACCTTGGAATTGAAGCGCAAGCGCGCAGCGTACAGACTCTCTTCGAGTAGAGCCATCTGGCGCAGCTTCTTCACTGCATTAACACGCTGATGCTCTGGAACCACATAGTCTGCAGCGGTTTTCAATTTATAGTCGCCCATATTGCGCTGTGCGAAAGCGATAGCGACAACATCCCGCGGGTCATCAGCATCTTCACCTGGTTTGCTGTTCTGCCAACGAGCTAGTCGCTCCTTTCGCTCTGTGCGTAAACGTTTGCGAGCTTCAAAGCCATGAACTGACTTCGAACCTCCAGTCTCCTGCACTGTAGGAAGACCACCGGGAGACCAGCCTCCTGCACCAGTGCCACCCGCAACAGCAGGTTCGCTGTGACTCATGATCATGCGACGTTCGTCCTCTTTTAATGGAAATTCCTTATCCAGCGGCGTATCCTTTTCCATGATATCAAGTACTGATGCACGCCTCGTTGCTCCAACCGCCTTCACCCCTGCAGATAATTGCTTTTTGGCAGCAGCCTCGGCAGTGTGGATCTCAGCAAGGCGTTTCTGTAGCGTTGCAGGCATCTTCATCGTGCGGAAGGATTGTACACTTAATCCACTCTTAAATGCACGCAGCGTTAACAACTCTACAGCCAGTGGTCCAACGTATGTTTCACGCATCTTGAGCAGCAAAAGTTCTTCCTTTTCCACAGTAAACGCTAGCTCCTTGCGTACTTCTTCGCAAGCTTCGTCGCCCTGCCTCGTCAGCAAATCACCAAAGTCCAGGTCGATTTCCCACTCCTCGGGATCTACACGGCTTTGAGGTGGAAGCGCCGCGTCTTGAGCCTGAAGTTCCTGAAGCTGAGTTCGCATCTTGGCCAGCACGGCACGAGTGGAATCCTGTTTGCTTAGCGTGGATCTGGCACGCGCATCAGCCTCACTTTTTAGCTTGGCGTCCTCGATTGTGTACGCTTCTTGCGGGTTGGATACGTCTGCTACACCTAAGTGCATCAACGCTGCAGCAGGTACACCAGTCCTTACGTTGGAGCCGCCTTTATCCCATTTCGGAGGTGCTGCATGTGGCAGAGCATCGGCATTCTTCACTTCACCCACAAGGCGGATAACTCCTAGGAACTCTTCATTATCCCTAGCGGCGGCAACACTCGGCGACAGCTTGGTTTCGATATAGGTGGCGTAGGCTTTGGCACCATGAAAGGCTGGTAACGCGCTCAAGTCGGTATTTGCAGCCCCTCCACTATTGCTAGGGTCGTCTTCGTTTCTGTCGTCCAGAGCCTTCTGCTGCATGGTCACCACTGTTTCTTGTTTCTCTCGAGCCTGGTCACGCGCGATGGCAGCCTCAGCACGTACACTTTCAAACCTGCCAGCCAGCAAACTTGCTGCTTCCTCGACTTTTTCGCTATAGAGTCGGCAAATACTGAGGTTGCCGTCACTTCCCACTGCGACTACATACGAGTCGTCGAAAGATAACGCGAGGCGTAGCTTGTCGTTGCTGCTGGAAGCTACGTAGTCATGGAATTCACCGCTTATGAAGGCATGGGGTCGTCGTGAACTGCGAAGCTGGAACTTGCCGTTTGACAGGCCACATAGGATATACCGCTCGGATGATGACAACTCGAGCGATGTAATGTGCCCCGTTGTCTCTGATGCGAGTTCCTGCAATGGTGTTGCTTGATCATGCTGAGCTACGAACAGATTTCCATCGAGTGGTGCTTGGCAGCTGAGATAGATGCGGTCTTTGTGTGCACGATTCAGTGGTTTCCCCTTGTCTTTGTCGGGCACCACCGTATACAGAGCAGCCAAAGCCTTGACTGCTCCACTCGCCGGTTTGACTTCTACCTGGAATTGGTTCCGAATTTTTTCTTCTGTCTGGGGAGCACTTGTGCTCGGGTACTGCGCTTCCAGTATTTCTAGCTCCTTGACACTCATGAAGCGGTTGCGCTGCTGTAGCGTCCATTCACGAAATGATAAATGGAGCTCATACGAATCTCGATCTGTAGCGGTTTCAGCCTGTAAGGTAGCATCTTCACTAGGCAGGAAATATTCTAGAACCTGGCCAGTTGCTAGCGTCACGAGAACTGCCTCGTCGTCATCGCGCCAGCAAATAGCTATCACCGATGCTGGCACACGCTGGAATCCGTACGGCTCGTACTCCAACGGGTACTTCGCAAATTTAGATGACTTGATGCTCGGCACAACCTGGAAGAGGAAGAAAGTTCCATCGGCACTAGCCGACACAAAAGCTGAGCCCGAGTGTGAATATGACACACACGTTACGCGTTTGCTGTGTGGTTTGAACACGTTGATGAGTACCCACGCGCGATGATCTACGTCCATCAGCAGAATGCGCACCAGACCATCATCAAACCCCACGGCTATCTGTCGGCTCGTAGGTAAGATATCGTTGATCACTGCAGCGCTGTTTGGTACCCATGCAATCGTGGTAGCGGCAGATAGTGTCATACATTCACCACCGCTGCCTTGATCTTCAGCATTCGACTCCTCAGAAAACATGGTCATTAAGCAAGAGCCAGAGACATAGTCCCAGGCGCGAACACTGCCATCTTCCCCGCAAGTAGCAGCAAGATGCTCGTAAGGTGAACATGTTATCCCTGTTGCACGACCCGTGTCGTTGGGAACATAGTCAAACTCGACTTGGTGCTCATCGTTGCCTTTAAGCAGCAGTAGATGCACCCCACCAACACCATCTTGTAAAAGGTAGCGACCAGTTTTCTCCTTCACCACACCACGGATATCCATCTGCGGCTCCACCAACACCTGACGCTTCATGGGAACGAGTGCGACGCTCTCATCAGCCGCAACGTCTGCGGTGTCGATAGAGTCGAAGCTCCAAAAGCGTACGTAGCCGTCTTTGCCAGCCGTCACAATTTGTCCCTCATCTTCATCGAAGTCCACGACATTGATTGTGCCGGCATGAGGTAAGTGGCGACGAGATGTGAGGATTTCACACTTGATAAAGTTGCCGTCCCAGAGAAGCAGTACGCCACGTTCTGTGCCACTCAATACTTTCTTGTCGGGGAGGACACAAAAAGCTTCAATGTCGCTAAGCTCACTTTTGCCGAACTTGCCAATATCACCTTGTAGCTTGAGACCCGTGAAAGTGGCTGCCATCTTCCAAAGACGAATATGCCCAACGCCACTGGTCGCAAGGAAGCCACTGTCCGTCGGGGCGAACCGAACACTAAATACATCCTGTCCGAAGGCCTTGCATCGCAACACGGTCTGCTCCTCCCGCCAATTCCACACAGTCAACAGAAAATCGGGTGCGCTACCCACGGATGCCAGTGTTTCGCCATCCTTGCTAAACTCCACGCTGGCGTACGCACGCTCCGTTCCATTCCGCAAAACGTGTGATACTGTAATTTGCGGGTAGCGGTAGATGGAGATATTGGGCTTCACCCCCTTTTCACCAACTGCAAAGAACTCTCCAGACGGGTGAACCGCGAGACTTCCGATACCACTGCCACCAAAGCCAAAAACGTAGCGTCGGTTCTGCACACTTGAACCGGAGACTGCAAATTGTGGGGTCATGGTGAGTACTTGCACAGTGTTACCTGCCGCAGTCAGCAACACACCACCATGCACCCCTTCTTTCATAGGCTCCAAGAGATGAAGAATGTGTCGCTTTCCCGTGTCCAGCCCACACATGTCGGAGAACACAAGGTGATCCCTCGAAATCTCCCAGTTGGCCAATGGACGCACAAGTTCCGACGTCGCGTAGCCTGGTGCTTCCTGTTCGGTCTCCTGGGTGTCTTCATGTCGCTCTTGCACAATGTCGGACGGCAACTCATCGTCTCCAATATTTGCGCCTTCCATCAGTTCGAACGCAGCAGATCAACCCAGCAGTATAGCAACAGGATCTGTCGCTTCATCAAGAGTCTTTATTCAAGACCGACCTTTCGTGTCAAGTCGCGAGGCAATGCATGCAACTCCTGAACCAATTTAGTCCAGGAGTTATGTACTAAATTGGACCTGGAGACTCACCGAGTACGGGTTCTTGTGTTTCATGTTGGGTTGGTAGCGCGTTGCCTCCAACACTGCAAAAAAAAATTCCGCCACAATGTCGTCAACCATAGTTTCTCAACCTCACCACTCTCTTCTCACAACTTTCTCTATCCATGGATACTGCTGATGCGTAGGAATCCCCCACCGCTCGGTTCTTCTTGGCCTGGGATACCTTCTCCAGTAGCGGAGTCGTCTCGAGCTGCAAAGTTCTACAGGCAACGGTAGAGCTCTGAAAGGTGGAGCTCTGAAATCAACGTTACAGCAAGAAAATCCTGTAAGATCTTATTTCAAATCTGTATCATTGGTTTTCGTAGGTACACGAGAATGGATGTCACAGTCTGCAGTCAAAGTCTCGATTGCCAGACGAAATCTTCAGCGAAACTGCTTTGTTCAGCGATATTGGAGCGATTCCCGCAGCCCATTTCCAAAACTGGAGCGATACACCAAGACGGTTGAGGGAAGAACTTGGCGGCTTTCCAACGCAATGTTTTTCGTGCGTGTGGTTTGGTTGTGGTTGTGATGGGGACTGACGCCAAGATCACTAGTTTGGTTCATCAGTCTGGAGGAAGTTGTTACACGAGAAGTTACTTTTGGATGACAGTTATTTCTCGTTTCCCTCCGTATCAACCAATTGATTTTCCGGATAAAGCGAAACAAGCTGCTTGGGGTAGAATCCAAGGTCGATATCCAGTCCTGAACAACATCGTGGTGAATTCTCGCGGGCGTTTTGCCAGATATTTTGTAGACAGCGTGGCGGAATACGCGATAGCAAACTCCGGTTCCGTCAACCTGTGCGATTTGCTGGATGAAGCATTCGGACAGGTACTTCTGAAGAGACAAGAGGGTAAGCATTTCATGGATCAGACGCCAAGTCGTTCTTCGTGTCGTTTGGCAGTCATGCGCTTGTTTCAGACAGAACCGTCTAAGTTATTATGCAACACAATTGGTCACGACGTTTGCTTTCAAAAAATTATGGCCAAGCTACGCTGGAGGATAATACAAGAAGCATTCCGTACAGTGCTGTTTCTACTACAGTTATTAAACATATTACTCTAATGCTTCTCAATCAACCATAAACGGTTTCTGATGTTTGATATTGCCTTCAACACTCAACAAAACGTAGTTCCACCACAAATGTCGTTAATCATAGTTTCTCAACGTCACCACTCTCTTCTGACAACTATCCTTCTCAACTGTTGAAAATACGCGTGTAGAGCTGATCGTGCATGGCCTGCACGAGGTCCAGCACGGGCGCCGATGAGTATGAATCCTCCACCGCTCGGTTCTTCTTGGCCTGGAATACCTTCTCCAATAACGGCGTTGTTTCGAACTGCAGCTTGGCAGCTTCCAGTGGTCCTACAAGGTTGAGTCTCGTGGCGGCGCTCAACACGTCACGCGTGGTTATGAACAGATACATGCGCTGCGTAGGCTCGGTGTCCACGCCCAGCAACGCGCACACGACGCCGAAGACCACAGCGTGGTGGACGCCCCCTTGATTCCGCTTTTTGGCCTCCTTCCTGATAGTCAGCAGCGTCTGAATGCGCGGACAGCTCGGCGCATATGTGGACAGCGCCAGTCGCAACAGTGCAGCGCCTTGGGCGAACAAGGCCTTGCGGGCGACGTGGTTTGAGTACAGTGCGGTGGCGCGACTATTGAGATTTAGAACTGATTCCACGAGGCCATTGGCATTGAAATCAGCAGCCATAACAGTCTGATGCGCGGAGAAGACGAGGGGAAGTGCGAAATTGGCATTTTGGTGAAGCGACGCAGAGAGAAAATCACGCAGCGACGACGCAGTCACGAGTCCCTCCTGGGTGGCAGCCTCTAGTCCCAGCGAGTGCGCGAAGCCGCCCGTCGGATACAGCGAGTCTACCATCTGCCACAGGGCCCAGTCGACCGCAAAGGAAGACGTCATAGTCGTCTCAGAGTGCGGAATCCGGAATGGAGTGATGACCACTTTGATACGCAAACCAAAGTTCTGATTGGCTGAAAAGGAGACAAGCTGAAGTGGAATCACTTTCGTGTAAGAACTCGTACACCTGCAGCAGGTGCGATCTACCGTTTTCTTTATGGCCAGCTACATTCAGCCACGAATGACGACTTTTCTTGCTCCGAGAAAGCTACCATGGCGGCAGGCGTTCATGCTTCCTACGACTGCGGCATGCTGTATTTTGTTGCCATCAGCATTGCTTGGGTTTTATTTTTTTTCGCTTCCACGTTTCTTTTTTTCGGCTTCTTCGCTGGTGACATTGGCTGAAAAACGCTGGCAAATATTTTAAGGTTTTCGTCACATGCTAGCATTTTGGAGAATGTCTTTGGCTGTGGAGTTTACTATTTTTTATTCGTTTTGTACAGTATTCATTCATCCAGCCGCTCCGCCCCCTCTCCGGTACAATGGTACAGTACGCGCGTCGCATCTTAGTACTGCAGGTAGACAGGACGCTTGCTTTAACAACCTTTGCGGTGGCACTGTATGTTCATTTGCACATGACGCAGATGTCGCACTTTCAAAAACGCGTGGCAATACCCACCACGGGCTTCAGTGGACGAGTACCATGTGCGTTTCCTATCTCAAAGTGATATCTATGATACTCGTCAAGACTCGGAGTAAATTGCCGAGTCAGGGTACATCGCTACATGTAGGTTGGTGGTCAACAAATTGTTGAGCAGTGGGCGTGAGCCAGGGCTGTAGAGACCGTGCAAGCCGACGGCGACCACCAGCAATGTCGTTGTACGAGCGGTACCTCCGCAATGGATGGACCTCGTTGATGCGAAATGCACTCGCGACAGCAATCTGAATTGGCCAGAGCCACTCCAGTCATCTCGTCGGTGGACGTGTCCACACAAGTTCATGCGCTTTCATCCGGGAGTTGTGAACAAAGGTGTCGATACATTTTATTGCAGGGCAATACATGTACACGCAGGAACCGAGAAGATGGCAATACTACCTTTCAAATAGATACAGGCACCCGGCTTTCACGGGTAATTCCTTCCTCCTCGTCAAAACTCTGATTCAAGGCTCAACTTCGAGCACGTGGTGGACGAACTAAAAGGTTTAACGCGGCCAAGAACCCCTGCATTTCTACGGATGCCATCGCAGTTTTTCGCGGTAGATAAAGATCTCCATGTGACAAGAGACATCGAAGCGGAACCTTCTTACCCCAAACAGCTTCAGCTCTTTAGACAATATTCGGCTGGAGATTATGCCAAAACTGAGACCGGCAGACGGCGCGAAGCGAGTCTTGTCGATCTATGGTTTCAGCTCAATTGGTGCGAGGAATCCTCGCCGAGGATCGTGAGCTGCGATCTATCCCGAGAGGCCAATCGGAAATGGTTGTGCCTGTCGAGGCGACGACGAGGCATCGCGCGTTGAAGTGCCTGCCAGGTGTTGGCGGTCTTAGCTCCCCAACGACACGCCAACGGATGACAGAGGCGAGCGAGCGCGCCGTGTTCCCTCGGCGATCTCAGACTCATTCCCCATTTGACGCGGACGAACACAGAACAATGGCCGCCGACGCCATCAGCAGCAGTAGCAACAACAACGCCGTCATGCCGGAAGCGGAGGACCTTAAGGTTTGCACCGCTTGACCTGTGTCATGGTGATCAAGTGCTTACACGGTTGTTTGCTGTCGTTGTTGGCAGATCCCACGCCACATCGCCGTCATTATCGATGGCAACCGCCGCTACGGCAAGAACAAGTACGGCTCGGGCACGCGCGGCCACTCCGACGGCACCAAGACGGTTATGAATTTCACGGACTGGTGCATTGACGCTGGCGTGGAAGCCCTCACGGTCTTTGCCTTCTCCACGGGTTAGTTGGCCAGTTTCCAGTAATTGTCGGTGACGTTAACGTGTTTGTGTCAACTTGCAGAGAACTGGAAACGCGAGAAGGCCGAGATCGATGCTCTGATGAAGCTGGTCGATGGCTTTATCCACGACATCCTGGGCGAGGCCCTCACCCGCAACATCCGAGTGCGTGTGCTGGCCTCCGACAGCCGCAAGCTGCCGGCCTTCCTCGTCAAGTCCATCAAGGATGTCGAGGCCAAGACCCAGCACTGCAACGCCTTCCACCTCAACCTCTGTGTCAGGTACGCTACGCAGCCCTATATGATAAGGTCTTTCATTCACGATCCCGATCCTAACGGAATTTCGGTGCTGATTTTACAGCTACGGTGCCCGTGATGAAATTGTCGGAGCCTGCAAGAAAATCGCTGCCGAGGTGGCGGAGGGCGAGACGTCCATCGACGACATTGACGAAGATCTGTTGAGCCAGCGCATGCTCACTGCGTACGTTTTCATGCTCTACCTTTCGTTCAATCGTCCGGGAATTTGAGCTAACTTTGCGTTCCGTCCTTCCTTTGTGTTGCAGTGGTCTGCCGGACCCGGACATCATGCTCCGTACGTCGGGTGAGCTTCGCATCAGCAACTTCTTGCTCTTCCAGATCGCCTACGCCGAGCTGATCTTCATGGACAAGTTCTGGCCGGAGGTGACGCGTGAGGACTTGCAGGACATCATCATCGAGTTCAACCGCCGCAAGCGCCGCTTCGGCAAGTAAACACAGCCCGACAACCGACCTCTATCGTATGCATATCTAACTGAAGTCGCTGAAGCAGTAATCCGCGCACAATAATTCGCAGTCGCAATGAAGCAAAAAAAAAATGTCTATACCGGTTATTCGAGCAAGTCATGCATCACTCGACGTCGGGGTGTCCTCCTCCTCTGCCTCCTTCTCAGGCTTGTCCACAATGAACTTGACCCTGTAAATGTCCCCTCCATCGTTGTACACAAACTTCTCTCTGTCCGTGGGGATTCCCAGTGGGTTCTCTTGCAGCGCGTCAAAGTTGTAGAGTCTCGACATCTCGAACACCTCCACCATGTACGCAAACAGCTCCTCTACGTCCGTCTGCACGTAGATCGGCGTGCCATTCGGCAACTGGATGGCCAGCTCCTCCACGAACTCGTCGGTCACCAGTCGCCGTTTGATGTGGCGCTTCTTCATCCACGGGTCCGGGTGGAAGATGGACACACTTTTTACTGGACCCGGCATCGACTGCAGCAGCGTCGACTGGTGGATGTTCATGTTAGCATGGACAAAAGCCAAGTTCTTGAGTCCTCGTCGCTCGGCCTCACGCTCCGCCTCCTGCAGCACGTTGCGACGGATCTCGACGCCCACGAAGTTCCGCTCGGACGCTTGCGACTCCGCCACGTCCATTAGGTACTTGCCTCGGGCGCAGCCAATGTCCAAGTGAATGGGCAATGACGTATCTCCGAAGCATTGCGCCCAATCCGGGAGCTCCACGGGCTGGCGGTAGACCATCGAGAGCGGGTTCACGTGTTGGCGGAACCGCTTGGAGCCCGACGGTGAGTTGCTGGATGGAGAGGACCCCGAAGCACCCGCCGCCTCAAATTTGGGGGCCGAAACGCTGAAGCACCGCAGCAAGCAGTCATGGGTGCGAGCACGCGTAGAGGAGAACGTCGAGCGCGTGAACCGAAGCCATCGCGACTGTAGCAATGCCATTGTCCGCCTACTGATCCACAACTGACTGGCGCAGCCTTATTCCGCCATTACCAGAAGACTTTGTACCTATAAATGACGCTATCGGAGTATATATCTTCATATAGTGCCCACAAAAATGATTATAGGGTCATGTATTGTCACTACTGTACTCTCATTTGCCCCAAACCGGAAAGTTTTCAAAACATGTGGAGTATCGAACGCTGATTGGCTGACCCAATGTCCACCGCCCAGTATTCAGAGCAGTGGCCACAATTCTGGGCGATGATTGGCCGAAATGTGTCATGGCATGGACACGTAAGGCTCGCCAGTTGCTTGTGCCTGCATCGATACGTCCTTGCAGCGCTGCTCCGTTCCTTACATTCCCCCAATAGACCCGACGAGTGAATGCTGCATATCATGGACGAGAACGCAAGCGGCGTGGTGTGGTTGCGCGAGAGCATTGGGCGGCAGACGCTGTCACAGCTGGAGGACGCGAGTCGCGACGTGGGGTTGGCCAAGAGCTTCTACAACGGCTTCGAGATGTGGTGGCTGGCGGGCATGCCCATCACGCTCGTGTTCGTGCTCACTCTGCTGAGCTTTTCGCTGGCCTCTGGTGTTAGCGGATTGGGCAAGTCGGTGCGCTGGCACAAGGTGCTACCTGTGGGCGCGTGGTGCCTCGTGGGCTGGCTGAGCTGGCTGCTAAGCGCCGACTTTGCGGCTTTGGAGAAGAAGACAGCGAGGGCCGCGATGCTGAGAGCTGCCGGAGATATGACGATCCCGCGCCACATTGCTGTCATCATGGACGGCAACAGGCGCTACGGCAAGGACAAGTACGGGGCTGGAGTGAGAGGACACTCGGACGGCAGCAAGACGCTCGTCAACTTTACGGACTGGTGCATTGATGCTGGCATCAAGGCGCTCACGGTGTTTGCCTTCTCGACAGGTGAGATTGTAGTGGGCTATAAAGTTGGAAGTTGCTAGTGCTGACTGCTGTCATTTGTTTTTGTAGAGAACTGGAATCGCGATCAGTCGGAGGTGGACGCGCTGATGAATTTGTTCAATCAGTTCATGCACGAGATTGTGCCCGAGGCGCTAAAGCGTGAAGTCCGCGTGCGTGTACTGGTGTCGGACGGACGCAAGCTACCGGCGTACATCGTCGAGGCTATCAATGAGATAGAGACCAAGACGCAGCACTGCACCAAGTTTAGCCTCAACCTCTGCGTCAGGTAACGGTGTCTTTTATTATATTGTTTGCGCTGGTTAACTCGTTTCGGTCAGCTAACGTAATGTTTATTGTTCTGTACAGCTACGGCGCGCGTGACGAGATCGTGGGTGCCTGCAGGAAGATCGCCACGGAGGTTGCCAACGGCGACACGGCTGTGGAGGACATCAACGAGGACCTGCTCAGCCAGCACATGCTCACAGCGTATGTATGACCACGCTAATGTATCAAGTGATGTTCCGGTGCCTGACTATTCTCGTTCTCTGCTATAACAGTGGCCTTCCAGACCCGGACGTCCTCATTCGCACATCGGGCGAGCTCCGCATCAGCAATTTCCTACTGTTCCAGATCGCGTACTCG